>OY740782.1:89115888-89765888 GCA_963514005.1 Raja brachyura
CCTAACATCATCATCCATGTTCTCTGGAGATTGCTGCCTGACCCACTGAGTTACTCTCCAGCACTTTGTGTATTTCTGTGTATTAACCATCATCTGCAGTTCTTTATTTCAACTACAAACAATGATAATACCATATTTGGTTATAATAGACAGACAATCGGCGATAACAGACACTAGTCCCTCCTCTAAGGTCCGTTATAACAAGGGTTCACTGAACTTCATAAATTTCTAAATAGAACAGATCGCATGCCTTTTCAACTCAGTAATCTGTTACATTTGAAAACCAACCTGAAGAATCAGAAGAGAAAAAAAACAATTTTGCTTGACCATTTTCAAATAATGTTTGCGATTTAATTTTTTCATACACCAGTCTTGCTCGACATTAATATGATGAAATTACCATCTCACTGTAGTTATGAACTGCATTATCGAATGATGCTACAAAATAAATTCCTTAAATAACTATGCCGAGTTGCCCATAGGAACAGATTTTACATACACAATGTGTCTCCTTAAAATGGTTGCAATTGATAAACATTTTTTTTTGCATCACCAGAAATATCTAACTGTAAAAGGCAAATGTTCAAGATACTTAATAAAAGCATTGAAACATGATTCTATGTAGGAAGCACAGTAGAAAATGCTTAACATAAAATCAGAAGACATTTGCTGATCTACTTTGCATTGATTTCTATTATTAAATTTAAAACAGATCCATACCTTAAAGGCAGATTCCAAACCAGAGCAGTCATTAAATGCTGCACATAAAATGGTCCCAAGTTGCCTGTCAAAATCCACAATCTTTTCTTTAAATGCATTGTAGTCGTTTTCAAAGTCCTAACAGGCAGAACATATTATACTTCAATTGCAAAATAAGACAAATTGAGTGAATTACATTTTTTACAAAGACCTTTTCAAAATATAATACCTGCAAAAGAATAAAAAAACTGTGCAAGAAGAGGTGACAGGAGTTTTGGTGAGTCATGGCATAATAATATAAATTATTTAACCTCAACAATTGTAATTTGTTCTTGCATATATCACTTACAATACCATCGTCTCTTCTAAAACTTGTTCCTGACATAGTAATATTTTTTTAAACTGACACCAATCCTTTCAAATTATTTACTAACACCAGAAAACTTGTTTATCCTCCTTTTTTTTACGCTAAACAGCTTAATTTAAATATCACTGAGCCTTAATTTCACTGTTACCAAACCCTCTGAAGATTTCTTCCTTTTCAACCATAAAGTAACAACTGTGGATATTATTGGCTAAAAATATCTAATCAAAAGTTAAAAAAGTTATAAAAAGTAAGCCTTGTCAAAAGATGAGTGTTAAAATGTCCTGTTCAATCATCACCACTATTAAGAGACAATCAGATAAGGAAATATAGACTTGAGTTGTCTTTGCAATCAAAAGGAAATTCAGCTTTAAAGTTACAAATTATCTATAAAAGAGGAAAATGTATAAAAGTTGATGTACATTAAAATTAAATAACTGCATCAGGATCAACTTTAAAGAGCAAATCTACTAGAATTTTCAGACAACAGTAACATTTATTGTTCAATTAAGACCTTTCAGTAAAATTAATTTCTACAAGTTCTTCTCTTAGTCAAGAGTCAGTAAAAACATTAATAACACCAAAAACAGGCCCTTTGGCTCAACACGTCCAGGCCGACCCAGATGCCGACCCAAAATATTCCCATTTGCTTGCATTTGGCCCATATCTCTGTAAATGTTTATTATGCAATGTAAATTTACAAATTTACAGTTAAGATCTAGTCTAAGATTTCCCTATAAGCAGGAGTCATTCTTGCAAGCATTTTTTATTTTAAGATCTTAATCAAATTAACCCCAAGCCTTTTCTATTTCAAAACTATAATGCAAATTAACTAATTATTTCATGATCGCCAGACTCCCACATCCACATCTTTGAAGTTACAAAGATCAATATATCCTTCATAATGTAGAAGGTTCAAAAATAAATATAATACTTAAAATGAGGCACGGTCCACATTCTATGTAAAACAGAAAACAGTGCCAACACTCAGCAACTCAGATAACATCTGTAAAAAGAGTTAAAGTTTCTGATCAATGAGGTGAACATTACAAAGTTCCCACTTCTGCTTTACATCAGATTGGCCAATGTTGGCATTTATATTCACTCTATATAAACACTTTTTATGGTTTTCTGCAATTATCCCAGCTTGCTTTATGTAATTACAACAACTATCCATGTCTCCTGTAACTGGACTATTAAATGCAATAGTCTTACAGTATTTACCCTCACAAATAAGTCTTTTATACATGAACAAACGATTATTGGGCTATCAAAATAAAGGTGGGTCAGATGTTTAAGTTGTTGTACTTCAAGACTAGAGGATGCTGTCAGCATCACTATAAATTTTAAAGGCAATACAGCAAGTAAAGGTGATTAAAATAGATAAAGAACAGAGCATACAAATCACTACCAAGCTGGATGCACTTTGGATGTCCACTGAGCTTTAAGCCAGCGCTGGCTGCCATAAAGTAGACAAAGCAATTGACTTAAATGAAATGCTAGTACATGATTCACTTATTTTTAATTATTTCAAGTAATTTCACAGAAATTAATTTTGTCTTTTTGTTTTTAAAGTTTTTAACACCTTTTTTGTGTTCTTTCAGCCCATGTCAACAATTTTTTATGTTTTTTTGACAATAACAGATTTCTAAAAACAGTTCAACATCTGAAAGCAGCAAGCTGTCAAAGACCCTACATTCCAGACATGGGGGTATATAATTTGCAGCTCAACCCTTAGTCACCATTCTTGGACCTCCCAGCTTTGAGACAGCTGCTAAATATGGAGGACATCCATTACAGATTAGTTTTTATTTCTATTCCTTTCTAACTGCCCTCATTTATGGAGACACAAGATATGACAGATCGGTGAAAGGAAATAGACAGCTGGGATCATTTTAATGCAACATCCTCCTGTTGAAAGATTAGTGCACCATCGAGACTAACCCTGACCTTCCCATCCATGCTTACTTGAACAATCTGCTCAACATGCGCCTGAAGCCCTGCAAACACTTCTGGTCTTCCGTTAAATCCCTGGAAGACTTTGACTCCAAGACAGGGTGGCGCAGACCCTGGAAAGATGCCAACACCAACAATGGAGAGGTCATCACAGACCCCACCGTGAAACCACCAGGGTTTAACCTCCATCGCAAGCAATGGCTAACCCTGAACAGAATCCGCACCCTCCATGCAAGAACGGCCCATCACCTGCATAAGTGGGGAGGGAAGACAGACAGCGCTGCTTGCGACTGCGGGCATCCAGACCAGACCATCTCACACATCGTGAATGACTGCCCACTGAGGCTTTTCCCCGGGGGCATCAAAGCCATTCACCCATTCACTGATGCTGTCCCGGCCTGGATGTCTACCCTTGGCTTACAACTTTAGGCTGTGTACGCCATACGCAAGAAGAAGAATTCTACTACAAATGCTGCCTGATCAACTGAGCCCAGCTCCTCCAGCAGTTTGTTTCTTTGTTGGAGATTCATTAATACCAGGGATGGAAGCTCAGTCTCCAAACTGTTTCAAAAAGCTGAAAGATGAATAACAAGGTCATGGATTTAATGCCAATTAAAATGACAAAATGGTTTAAAGCAAAACAAATTGGAGTTAATTAATAATAACAATGGAAATAGGATTAAATAAATACATGAATGTACATTTTGGGGGTTATAAGGAAGAATACTAGATATCAGTTAAGTTTTCTTAATTCATGAATATGTAGGTGCTCATTCGTGGATTTGCTGATCCATGGGAACCATCCAATTGGTTTCCATGGATCAGCAAATCCAAGAATGAGCACGTACATATTCATGAATTAAGAAAACGTAACTGATTTTAGAGTTATTTATGCCTGTAATCTATATATCCTTGGATACCGGTTCAAACAAAAGTAATTTATATATGCACTGCAAGGTCAAAACTACAATATCCTCAAGATGGAAAATGTCCAATGTGCTCCTGCAAACAGGGTTCAGGACATTCAATAATATTAGGAATTGCAGACAACAAATCTCAGGAAGCAAATATGCCTGAGCTTTTTGCAACTTAACAGATGTAACAAGTTTTATTTGTTCGTACTGGAATTTTTACTGACTTCATCTCAAGTGTTCAAAATGGTGAAGAGTTTTGAGAAAAAAGGGAGAAATTGCTACCTCTGGACGTAGAATTAATAGCAGATTTAGGGCAACTGGAAAAAGAAACAGGCAATATCGGTCGGTATATTTCATTTGAAACAAGGAACTGCAGATGCTGGTTTACAAAAAAAGACAAAAACTTGGCTCCTGATCCGAAACGTCACCACTGCACGTTAAGGATCCTGACCTGAAATGTCACCTAACCATGTTTTCCAGAGAGGCTGCCTTACCCGCTGAGTTACTCCAACACTTTGTGTTTCCTCTTCTACTGCATCCGGTATTCCCATTGTGTCCTTTATGTCGGCAAGACCAAGTGGTTGCTAACCATTTTAACTCCTCTTCCCATTCCCATACTGATCTTACTGTCCAGGGCATCCTCCATTATGAGAGTGAAGCCACACACAAAGTGGAGGAACAGCACCTCATATACCACTTGGGCAGTTTACAACCCAACAGTATGAAAATTCAATTCTCCACTTTCAGGTAACTAACCAATCATCCACCATGCCCCACCTGGACTGTCACCCATTTCTCCTCACCCCCTCCCCTTCCACCCACATTCTTTCCTCTGGTTTCACCTTTGCAATTCCATCCTTATTTCACACCTTTTATCTTTTCATCTCTGGTCTTTCTCCAAACTATTTGCCTGTCAAAAAATACCCTTCAGCTTTATCCATTTGCCAGACTGTCCTGTCAATCACCTCTTCCAGCTTTCATCCCCTTCACCCCCACCACAATCAACCTGAAGAAGGGTCCCAACCCAATATGGCAACCTATTCATTCTATCATCAATTAACACATAATACCCCAGAATGAAGCGAAAACAGGTTTTTAGACATTTTTGCAAAGTAATTAAAAATAAATAACTGAAATATCACATTTACACAAGTATTCAGACCCTCAAAATTGAGCTAAGATTAATCCTGTTTCCATTGATTATCCTCGAGATGTTTCTACAACTTGATTGGAGTCCACCAGTGGTACATTAAATTGATTGGACATGATATGGAAAGGCACACACATGTCTATATAAGATCCCACAGTTGACAGTGCATGTCAGACCAAAAACCAACCGATAAAGACAAAGGAATTATCCGTAGACCTCCGAGACAGGATTGTGTCGATACACAGATCTGGGGAAGGGTATAAAACAATTTCTGCAGCATTGCAGGTGCCGAAGAGTACAGTGGCCTCCGTCATTCTTAAATGGAAGAACTTTGGAACCACCAGGACTCCTCATAGAGCTGGCCGCCCGGCCAAACTGAGCAATCGGGGGAGAAGGGCCTTGGTCAGGGAGGTGACCAAGAACCCGATGGTCACTCTGACAGAGCTCCAGAGTTCCTCTGTGAAGATGGGAGAACCTTCCAGAAGGACAACTATATCTGCTGCACTTTACCAATCAGGCCTTTATGGTAGAGTGGCCAGACGGAAGCCACTCCTCAGTAAAAGGCATATGACAGCCTGCTTGGAGTTTGCCAAAAGGCATGAGAAACACGATTCTCTGGTCTGATGAAACCAAGATTGAACTTTGGTCTGAATGCCAAGCATCACGTCTGGAGGAAACCAGGCACCACTCATCACCTGGCCAATATCATACCTATGGTGGTGGCAGTATCATGCTGTGGGAATGTTTTTCAGTGGCAAGAACTGGGAGTAATCAGGATCGAGGGAAAGATGAACGGAGCAAAGTAAAGAGAGATCCTTGATGAAATCCTGCTCCAGAGCATTCTGGACCTCAGACTGGGGCAGAGGTTCACCTTCCAATAGGACAACTACCCTAAGCACACAGCCAAGACAAAGCAGGAGTGACTTTGTGACAACCCTGTGAATGTTCTTGAGTGGCCCAGCCAGAGCCCAGACTTGAAACCGATCGAACTTCTCTGGAGGGACCTGAAAATAGCTGTGCATCGATGCTCCCCATCCAACCTGACAGAGCTTGAGAGGATCTGCAGAGAAGAATGGGAGAAATTACCCAAATACAGGTGTGCCAAGCTTGTAGGGTCATACCCAAGGAGACTTGAGACTGTAATCGCTGCCACAGGTGCCTCAACAAAGTACTGAGTAAAGGGTCTGAATACCTATGTAAATGCGATATTTCAGTTATTTATTTTTAATTACTTTGCAAAATTTTCTAAATACCCATTTGCTTTTTTATTATGGGGTATTGTGTGTGGATTGATGATTAAAAAAATGAATTTAATCCATTTTAGAATAAGGCTGTAACGTAACAAAATGTGGATAAAGTGAAGGGGTCTGAATACTTTCTGAATGTAGTAGTAGGCCCGTCTCGGTCATGATTGACAATGTGTGATGCATCCTGGTCAGATGCAAGCCTGGGCGATGTCATATGGAGGACAGGCTGTTGCCCATGCAGCACGTCCCCCTTCTCCACGTCGCTGATCTATCCAAAGGAACAGCAGGGCCGTTACAGTTTGGCACCAGCGCCATCGCAGGAGCTGCCAGAGCAAGGTTGTAGATAACGACGAACTGCCTTAAGGCTCCAACTCCGGATTTTCCTGAGGTTTACTCCTGGAGCCTTTTCCATGACTGGATATGGCCACAAGGCAGTGGAAGTTTTTACTTTTCCCTCTCCTAGATGGACTGCCATCCCAGGCTGACGAGCCCCATCTGCACGTACGTGCTGTATATACTCACTTGTACTGTATATACTCAAATAGTGATTTTTTTTTCACTCATTTACAGTGTACGATGTTTACATGTTCTGTTGTGCTGCTGGAAGAAAGAATTTCATTGTTCTACCTGGGACATATGACAATAAAACATTCCTGACTTGATTCAAAGGTGACAGATCCGCATAATATCAAAGAAAATTCATAAAACTTTGAGTCTATAGTTATATTTCACCCAACACTGACCAAGGAAAAAGACAAGGAATTTGCACTACCATGCAATTGTAATCCAAAGGATCATACGTGCTTTCCTTAAAAACCTTACAGCATTCCAAGAAATCGTGGTTCATTTCAGATATTTGTCCACTTAGCATTTTCCCCTTCATACCACCAAACTCCAGTTTCTCCAATTTTTGGAATTCCTGCATAGTAACAAACAAATCCTGCAATAAAGAGAGACAGCTTTACTAATACTTCACATTGAACGGATAATGGAAGATCATTAACAATGAGTATATACATATATATAATTTATCAGAATGTAAAAAAAAACCTTTTTGCAAAAGTAAACTTTACATACTAAATGAGATTGAATATTTCACTGGCTTAAATTGTTCTTGATAGAATGCTGCTACAACTGACATGATCTAAAATATATTGTGAAAAAGTTGTGAAAACACGGTCGACAGAGCTCGCGGCCGGCCCCTGGGTTGACGAGGGGGGGAGGGGGGAGGTACTTTGTAAGCGCCCTATATGTGGCGACTATTTGCATGCCTTGCGTATGCAGGCAAAGAATTTCACTGTGACTTGTCATGTGACAAAGTATTCATTCATTCATCCTTCCATCTCTATTGCTACATCTGCCCATAGCAATCCTCTCACTCACCTGAAGATTGAGCTTGTTGAGATTTATAACCCTGATATTGATTTAAATAATTATGAATTAACCAGAGAAGCCATACACACACCTTTCAAAAATTAAACAAAAAAAATTGTCCCGGACTTCATTGTCAAATTATTATCTGCATACTCAAAAATATTTATTTCACAATACTTTTGGTGCAGTTTAGTCTGCAGTTGAATGTTTCATCAACCATCTTTGGAAAATCAACCACATCAGAAACATAAGTTGGGAGAGATGTGGATACTGCTGTGTGCTGTCAAGAAAAGCACTCTTCATGGGACTTTGCATTGTTTGACATAGCCTCAGGTATTTCCTGGGAAATGTCAGACAAAAACAAGGAGGCTGAGGAACAGGAAGTGGGATGAAGTGATCCAATGAGAGAGGGAACAGGTTGGTTTGGTAACTGGTTGGCTAGTAAAGTGATAGGAGGTGGTTCAATGAAAGGCCCAATGCTGCAATAGATCTGGATGAAGCATTTTGATAATTAGCAGGAGGAACTCGGGTCAAGGAGCATCTGTGGGGATGGGGTTGGGGAAGAGGTTGTCAACATTTCGGGATGACAGATTTTATTTTTTCAAAGACATGCATAAAACATTTTTTTTTTTAAAGGAATCTAGAAACATCATGGTTACTATTAGTTCCAGATTTATTAATCTGGTCTTCAGCTCTTCTTACCCAAGGATGGATATACCTTTGAAAGATAAAGTGTAGTAAAGGTTCTCCAAATTGATTATTTGGATGGTGGGGTCTCACTTTAGACTTTAGAGATACAGCGTTAGAACAGGCCCTTCGGCCCACCAAGCCCACGGCGACCAGTGATCACCCATACACTAACAGCACCCTACGCACTAGGGACAATTTACAAAAGCCAATTAATCGACAAACCTGGACATCTTTTGAGTGTGGGAGGAAACTAGAGCACAAGAAAAAACCCACACGGTCACATGGAGAACGTGCAAACGCCATACAGACAAGCACCCGTAGTAAGGATCAAACCCGGGTCTTTGGCACTGCAATACAGCAACTCTACTGCTGAGCCACCATGTCGACCTCATGAAGGCATTGCAGAGAGCTTTAGATCGATCTGTTAAAATTATGACAAGACTACCGCTACATCACAGTGCCACCGCCGTTTGTCATGCAAGGAAAGATTATGCAGACTGAGCCTACACACTTTAGAATATAGAGGACTGAGAAATGATTCAACTGAAATACACAGAAAGGGCTTGACAGGTTAGATGCAGGAATGTTTCCCATGACTGGGATGTCCAGAATGGGGTATCAGTCTCAAAATTTTGGGGGTTTTATTCAAGAAAGAAATGAATAGAAATGCCTTCATCCAAACTTTATAATTCTCTGCCCGAGAGACTCTGTGCCGAGTTTATTCAAGGCTGAGAAATGCAGATTTTTGAATATTAATGGAACAAAGGCATATGGGTTAATATGGGAAAGTGACATAAAGGCAAAATGATCAGCCATGACCTAAATGAATGGTGGATCAGGCACAAGGTGTCAAGTCACCTACATCAGTTTCTATATTTTCATTCAATTCCCCAGCTTCCATGGTAAGCTTCAAATTTGTATCTCTGAATTAAAGGTTCAAAGTTCAGTTTATCGTCACAT
Organism: Raja brachyura; assembly: GCA_963514005.1. The sequence goes on from OY740782.1 coordinate 89,125,243, forward strand.
GTGCCAATTAAGGTACAGTGAAATTCGATTGGTCCAGAATTCAAACTGGCCTTCTGCTATCCACCATGTGATCTTATTTCAGATGACATAGTATTAGTTTTGATGTCAAGTTGGGTTACAAAGTGAAATATTCTGAATACATTCTGAACATTTTTTTAAGTGATCATTGGAATGAGCTAGTAGAGTGATAGATATACCAATCTAAAAAAGCACACTGACAAATTATAAATCAAAACAAAGACAACATAAAATATGAAAATGATGCAAAGCAATTGTACAAATAAAAAAGGCCTGTGTAGATGGATGTAAAGTTTAACAATACACTCTGTAATTGATAAGATGTATACTGTTTTCTTTTCCACAAGTATAATAACAGTTTACTAGTTATATGTTTTTTTTTTGTTTTTTTGTTTTTTGTTTGGTGTTTTTTTTTTTTTTTTTATATTAATCAAATATAATCATACTCTTTAATTATCCACTATTCTTTTTTTATACTTTTTTCTTATTCTCTTTTCCACTCTATATAAAAAAGTGAGGCCTATATATATGGTTTGCTAATATTTATATAATTTTGGAAAGATGTATTAATAATATCTGAAAAAAAATTGCTATAATATTTGTAATATGTATGGCCTCTAATAAAAATATATTTTAAAAAAAAACAATACACTCTGTTATTTTTCTCTTTGCTGTTTTAGTTTCATTAGTACTAACACAGCTACTGAGGTACAGTGAAACGTTTGGTTTTGCGTGCTTTCCAAAAAGATCAGGTAAAACTATACAATCAAGTCAAACTCAAGTACAATAGAGAGAGCAAAGTGTACAGGTACAGAGTGAAAAATAGATTTCTTAGTATTGTAGTGCATCAGTTCAATTGACAAAGTTCAATGTCCACAATGTGGTAGAGGTAAATCGATCAATACCTAACTAATGGAAGGACAGGTCAGAGCATGATAACGGAGGACAACTGCTTCAGAATCTGGTAAAGCGCACATTCAAGCTTCTGCACCTTCAGCAAGACGGGAGCAGGGAGAAGGAGGAATGACCGGGGTGGAACTTTGATTATGTTGGCTGCTTTATGAAGACAACCTGAGTGTAGATGGAGTCAATGGTGGGAAGTATGTCCTGTGCAATGGACTGGGCTACATTTACAACTCTCTGCTATTTCTTAGTCTTGGAAAGCACTGTTCCCACACCAAGCTGTAATGCAACCTGATATTATGCACCTGTACAACTTGGTAAGAATCATTGGAGACATGCCAAAATCAGGAAGACGAGGCATTGGTGTGCCTTCTTAGTTAGTCCGACAGATCATTGGTAATATTAATACCAAGGAACTTGGTATTAATCCCAACCATTTCCACTTCAGCAGCACTGATGTTGGTGGGGACATGTACTCCACCATGCTTCATGAAGTCAATAACTAGCTCCTTCATCTTGCTGACATTGAGGAAGAGGTTATTGTCCTGGCTACCAGTTGTACTTGTGTAATGGCTTGACTGTACTCATATATAGTATGATTTGACTACGTTTCACTGTATCTCAGAATATGTGACAATAATAAACCAGTATGAGATCGATTCACCATTACACACTCTCAACTCATGATATATCATCAAAGCTTATTCTTGATAACTAGTTGTTACATATATATGTTTACCTCAAGTTGTAACAGGCGATTATAAAACCTGTCAAACTGTGTGAAAACCATTGATAGTGGGAAATCCCAGTATCTGCAATCATCCAAGTTTGTGTAATAGGTTTCCAGCTTTTCTTTGTGTTTCAAGAAACAGTCTTTAAAAGCCCTAAAATTTTTCACACATATTTGAATATTTTCCCAAGACTCTTCAATCTCATTTTTCAATAGTTCCTCTGGTGACAAAAAAACTATGGCCTAGAAAGAAGCACATTTACAATGGAAGTTAGTTTTAAACAAGAATACCCATCTCAAAAACAGTATTTTCTAATACACCATAATGTAATAATGAAGTAGCACTACATCTTTACATTTAGTGGTAAAAAAATTCTGTTAATTGCATTTTGAAGTGAACTTATTATGAAGATTGTATTTAATATTTATACAATATACTTGATTTAAAGTAAATGTGTCCATCAATCTCTCAACCCTTTCAAAGAATTAAATGAAAATTAATACTATATTTGTAGATTTCTTAAATATCTTTCCATTGTATGTATAAAAGGTTGGTGGCTCTCTAGCTATATTATAGGATTAATATGACCCGACAAGTCGGGTTTCAAGAGAGAGCTAGATAGGGCTCTTGAAAATTGCGGAGTCAGGGGATATGGGGAGAAGGCAGGAATGGGGTACTGATTGGGGATGATCAGCCATGATCACATTGAATGGCGGGTTACACAAAAAGCTGGAGAAACTCAGCGAGTGCAGCAGCATCTAAGGAGCGAAGGAAATAGGCGACGTTTAGGGTCGAGATCCTTCTTCAGACTGGTCAGGGATCAGGGAAACGAGAAATATAGACAGTGATGTGGAGAGATAAAGAACAATGAATGAAAGATATGCAAAAAAGTATTGATGATAAAGGAAACAGGCCAATGTAGGCTGTTTGTAGTGTGAAAATGAGAAGCTAGTGCGACTTGGGTGGGGGGGGGGGGGGAGATGGAGCGGGAATGTCAGGGCCCGAGGGCTGAGGGAGAGGTGGAGAGGGGGAGGGGACAGTCTGGGTTAACAGAATTGAGAAAATTCAATGTTTAAGCTCAGAGGATGCAGACTCCCCAAGCGGAATATGAGGTGCTGTTCCTCCAACTTGCGGTGTTGCTCACTCTGGCCGTGGAGGAGGCCCAGGACCGAGAGGTCGGATACGGAATGGGAGGGGGAGTTGAAGTGCTGAGCCACCGGGAGGTCGGGTTGGTTATTGCGGACCGAGCGGAGGTGTTCGGCGAAACGATCGCCCAGCCTCCGCTTGGTCTCACCGATGTAGATCAGCTGGCATCTGGAGCAACGGATGCAGTAGATGAGGTTGGAGGAGGTGCAGGTGAACCTCTGTCGGAGTTGGAATGACTGCTTGGGTCCCAGAAAGAAGTGGATGGGGGAGGTGAAGGGGCAAGTGTAGCATCTCTTGCGGTTGCAAGGGAAAGTGCCCGGGGAAGGGGTGGAGCAGGAGGGAAGGGAAGAATTGACAAGGGAGTTGCGGAGGGAGCGCTCTTTGCGGAAGGCAGACAGGGGGGGAGATGGGAAGATGTGGCGAGTGGAGGGGTCACGCTGGAGGTGGCGAAACTGGCGGAGGACTATCTGTTGTATGCGCTGGCTGGTGGGGTGAAAGGTGAGGACCAGGGGGACTCGGCACTTGTTGTGAGTAGGGGAATGGGGAGAGAGGGCAGTATTGCGGGGTATGGAGGAGACCCTGGAGCGAGCCTCATCTATAGTGGGGGAGGGGAAACCCCGTTCTCTGAAGAACGAGGACATTTGTGAGGACCTGGTGTGGAACACCTCATCCTGGGAGCAGATGCGGCGTAGACGGAGGAATTGGAAATAGGGGATGGAGTCCTTACAGGAAGCAGGGTGGGAGGAAGAGTAGTCCAGGTAGCTGTGGGAGTCAGTTGGTTTGTAGTGGATGTTAGTCAGGAGTGTATCACCTGCAATAGAGATGGTGAGGTCAAGGAATGGTAGGGAAATGTCGGAAATGGTCCAAGTGTATTTGAGTGCCGGATGGAAGTTGGTGGTGAAATGGATGAAGTCAGTCAGTTGTGCGTGGGAGCAGGAGGTGACACCAAAGCAGTCGTCAATGTAATGGAGGTAAAGGTCGGGGGTGGGGCCCTGGTATGCCGAGAACAAAGATTGTTCGACGTACCCGACAAAGAGGCAGGCGTAGCTAGGGCCCATGCGTGTGCCCATAGCTACGCCTTGTGTTTGGAGGAAATGGGAGGAGTCAAAAGAGAAGTTATTGAGGGTAAGGACCAACTCCGCTAGGCGGAGGAGGGTGTCAGTGGATGGGTATGGGTTGCTCCTCTGGTCGAGGAAGTACCGGAGGGCTTTGAGACCATCCTGGTGGGGGATGCAGGTGTATAGTGACTGGACGTCCATGGTGAAGATGAGAGGATGGGGGCCTGGACAATGGAATGCGCGGAGCCGACGGAGAGTGTCTGAGGTGTCTTGAACATAGGTGGGGAGGGATTTAACAAAGGGGGATAGGATGGAGTCAAGGTATGTGGAAATGTGTTCGGTGGGGCACGAACAGGCAGAGACAATGGGTCTGCCGGGGAAGTCAGGTTTGTGGATTTTGGGGAGAAGGTAAAATCGGGCTGTGCGCGGCTGGGAAACGATGAGGTTGGAGGCTCGGGGGGAATGGCGGTGCTGGCTCGAAGGGCTGAGTGGCCTACTCCTGCACCTATTGTCTATTATCTAAGTCAGGCAGCATCTCTGGAGAACATGAATATGTCACAGATCCATGTTGTCTAGCGATGCTGTCTAACCTGCTGAGTTATTCCAGCGCTTTTGTGTCTTTTTGTGTCTTTTTTTGTAAACCAGCATCTGCAGTTTTCTATAGTATAGGATAACTAAATAACCTGTGATTTAATGTTGCATTACATTTCTAAGGAATTTATTAACACAAAGATTAAAATCAAATGCAGTGAATACATGGGTCACGCTGCCAGATTTACAAGTCCCCTATCATTATGTAAAATAAAACAAAAGATTCTACTCATTGGTAATGATTTTCATTCTGGAGAATGCTAATAATTCAACGTGTATAGTCATACCACGAGAATAAAACAAAACAGACAGACGTTGGATTCATGCCAACAGTAATACTATACCAACACAACAAGACCTACATTTGTTGGAGGTTTGAAAATTAAATCAATTCATTGAACTGTGTTCGTCGATGTACCAATTTTAAATTAAGCCTCAGCTGAAGCAAGCAAGCAAGAGAGTTGCAATGTCAATTAGAGAGAATAAATAAATGCTGTATCCTTTATCCAGCCAGTGGAATTGAAGGATTGGAGTGATTTTTCAGAGAGAACATCTTTGGTATCTTTGAGACATTTGTGTTTAGATTAAGTCTCAGTAGCATAGAGGAGGGCATGGAATGCTATTGCTTGATAGACCGTGAGTTCAGTTGTCTGTTTCACTGAAAACTATGGTGATATTTACCATCAATGTCTCACCTTCCATGTGAGATGGCTCAAGATATGGAAAACAATTATTTTTTTCAAGGGAGTCATTATGGGCATTTATTGTGGGAGAAAACAGCAGATGCAGGTTGGTACAGGAAAATAGCATTCTTTTAGATACGGCTCTGTATAATGTTTAAATAAGCTTAGAAGTGTGAAAAAAGTTGTTTTAAACATCATCCAGATGTGACGCACATATACTTTTAATTCATCATTAAAAATAATGTTGAACCCAAGAGCAATGCAAACATTTTCCGAGTCGAAAACTCCACAAATGCATTGCTTGATCATAACTTTAACCGATCTTTTGCAGATCATTGACCTGAAATGTAAACTCTCTATCTCTTTCCAAATATGCTGTCTTACCCATTTACCTGTTCATTATTTACAATACTTTGTTACATATTTCCAACATCTGCAATACTTTGCTCAAGTATTATTGTTTATACATAAATCAAACTGTAAGAGGAACTCAGCAGGTCAAACAACATCAGTGAGGTTAATCAACGAATGACATTCCCGGTCCTTCCTTCAAGTTTTCCAGAGGTGTCATGACATGAAATGATGTCTGCCTAATTCCCTCCATAAATGCTGCCTGACTTGCTGAGTCTCTCCAGCAGCTTAATTTTTACACAGGATTCCACAAACTTTCTCTTGCATCTTCATAATTTACAATGACCGTTTGTAGATAAATAAACTTTAGGAACCATGAATTTGTTTACAGTTTCCATATCTAGCATTAAATGCAAATTCATATTCAACTGCTAAAGGTAATGAATTTTGTATTGGAGAATGTAGCAACAAAGATATTTTTCCATCGTAATAGCTATCAGTATACTGACACAATAAGGCTACTGAATACAGCAATAACAATAACTTAATCGAATAATTTGTTTAGACGCCACCACTTTGTGTTTGATGTAAATAAAACCATGAATACTCAACTGTTTTCAAACAAAACTATTTGGCTTTTTACCATTTAATTATTTGTACCTTGATCAAATACTTCGCTGGTTTGAAGAAGCAGTGTGAACTGGATGTGAAAATCAATGACAAATCTCTACAGTGCTTCACTGACAACAGCCAGGATTTTTTTTAAATTTGGAATCATAATCACTTGGCATGCCATAGTATATAATTTAACATGAAGCTGATCTAAAATTACCTGTTTGATTAATAAGTTGCAGAATTCCTGCAGGAGGACTATGATCCGTACAGGAAAGCAATAATGTTTGGAATGGCTCCAGATGAGACAGATGGTATGAAATAGAGCTGGAATAAATACAGGGATCTTTGAAAATTCAGTTTCTTGCAGAATTTCAATATGGTGTTGCAGTGGTCGAAGATGTAGGTCAATGTCTTGGACTTCGATCAGAGCTTTAAGAAATTATAACAGTAAAAAAAGTCAGTATAAAACAGTCGTACTTTGAGAAAAGCATTAGAGACACAAGACAATAAACTCTTTTGAATTTTGACTTTAAAATGTGTATTTTGTAAGAAATGATTATTTTCTATGACATCCTTTATGTTCATTCAATAAATTTATTTGAAGCTTTTATTTGAAAGCGATTCATTGCCACAGACAGCTGTGGAGACCAAGTCATTGGGTATTTTTGAGGTAGAGATTGACATACTTGATTGGTAAGGGTATCAAGGGTTATGGGGAAAAACCAGGAGAATGCGATTGGGTAGGAAGGATAGATCAGCCACGATTGAATGACAGGTGGACAAAAAAGTTGGAGAAACTCAGTGGGTGAGGCAGCACCTATGGAGCGAAGGAATAGGTGATGTTTCGGGTCGGGACTCTTCTTCAGACGATATGTATGTTGTTAACAGAATGGTCCTTGCACAAAAAAAAAAATCAGGTTTGAACATTAGGGACAAGCACTGCACCTGCTCTGCTTAGATCATCAATTATTGCAGTCAGTCAGAGGAGAGCGCATTGGGCTCCGTCAAAATGATGTTTAGAGCTGCCGTGCTGCTGGAGATATTGGTCTCTTTGAAAGTGTATTTAGGCAGAAGAGGTCAGAGGAGAAAGAAGAGGGCTCTAGCCTCTTAAAGTGATCTTTTAGAAGCCTCCCTCCTTCACTAGTTCCAGGGAACGATGCATTTTAACACCAAGATTATCCTAGGCAGGTGAAGGGAGAGCTGTGGCCTTACACACCTACATGTAGGCAAGAAACTCACTTAATAATAATAATATCTTTTATTGTCATTACACATAAGTGCAACGAGATTTGGTTTGCAACTTCCATCCGATGTCATAACTTAACGACTAATAAAATTTAGATACCCCGAGAACAAGGTTCGTAAAACGAACATTAGACCAGTAAAAGTCAAAACAGTCTAAAGTGCAGATGTGTCTGTGCGACGTGACCATCCGAGGGAGAGAGTCCACGGGGGTGGGGGGCACACAGCAGGGCCGGTTCAGAGCCGCTACAGCTCTGGAGATGAAGCTGTTCCTGAGTCTGGAGGTGCGGGCGTAGAAGGCCTTGTAATGTCTGCCGGAAGGGAGTAGTTCGAACAGTCCATTACAAGGGTGAGAGGAGTCTTTATGGATGCTGACGGCCATCCTGAGGCACCGTGTGTGGTAGATGCCCTCCAAGGCTGGTAGAGGTGCCCCAATAATCTTTTGCGCTCTGTGGACGATGCGCTGAAGAGTTCTCCTCTCCGCCACCGTGCAGCTGAGATACCACACAGAGATGCCATACGTTAGTATGCTCTCTGTCGTGCAGCGGTAGAAGGTCGTCAGCAGCTATTGGGGCAGACCAGTCCATTTCAATGTTCTCAGGAAGAACAGTCGTTGCTGTGCCTTTTTGACCAGCGCAGCGGTGTTGGTGGACCACTTAACCTGCAGGTCAATTTCAATGGTGGTTGATATACTACATTAATGCAGTTACAGTAAACCATCAGAGTAATGGACCTCTTGTAATGGAATTAGGTTATAGCGGACGGAGGCCCCACGCAGTAATTCCCACAGGCCAGCACTGCCTCCGTGGCCACTTCCAAGCTGGACCTATCGATTTTCACCACTAGGCTGGGCTTCCAATGCTAACCCCGGCATGCACTGCCACCCCGGCAGCTTCCAGGCCAGACCTTCTGCCACCACTGCTGGCCCACACAGCTTCCTCAGGCACTTCCTGGCCACGCCTGCTCTGCTGCAGCCACTGCTGACCATTACCTGCACTCCAGCTACAACCAATGACTCTGCCAATCCTCGCCTCACTCCCTGCCGCCAGAAGGCTGGGGCCGTCAACTCACCTGGATTCTAGGCTCAGCTCCAGAGCGAGAGACTGAAGAAGGGTCTCGAGCCACCTCTTATGAGACCCTTATTAAGGAAGTCTTTAAATTGGCAGCGTATTTATCTGGATCTCCTCAGGTAAGACCAGATAGCAATACTCGACACCCATATTTAATATTTTACACTCCACTCATCAACCCGAATCTCTTCATCAACAGGAAGAGCTATAATTCTCTGAAAATTCAGATTTTACTGGGCAATTAAAAGATTTGTTGTTAATGGCATGCATCCGGCATCTCACAATGACTTGTCAGCTCAAGGGGGGGGGGGGGGGGGGGAGGACAGTTCACTGCAATATATCAGCAAACAAGATGGATAGCTCTGTGGAAACAAAACATAATCATTCTACCCATGATTCTCAATCTAATCTCTTGCTCCTGGTCATGTTGGAAAGCATGATCTGAACTGTTTCTTTGGGGCCATAAGCAGCAAAATAGAAAATGTCTTTGGTGTTGTCAAGTTATAACTACACTATTTGTTGGAACCTCCAGAGAGGGTTTCAAGTTTATCTTGGATCAAGTCTATCTTGGGTGACGTTTCAGGTCGAGACCCAAAAGTCACCCATTCCTTCTTTCCAGAGATGCTGCCTGTCCCACTGAATTACTCCAGCATTTTGTGTCTACCTTCCATTTTATCTAGCATCTGCAGTTCTTTCCTACACAAGTTTATCTTGGAACTGGGATCAAGTTCTCGTGTCTTCATTCTGGCTATTGATCAATTCCCACCAAATGCACTTCACTTCTATTTGACTCTCTGGATGTGCAATGGCACCCCCCATGACATCTGTCTTGGCTACGACACATTTAGCCAAATGCAAAATGACTTCCAGAATTGGAAAGATTCTGCGGTCTGCTCTCCATTTAGGTGCAGCTTTGGTCTCGGTGTCAGATGGTGATGGTCTGACCGAACAAACGTTTGAGACCTCTGATATTATTTACACTTAACCCCATTTGTGGAAAATAAGGGGACCCACACAGAAACCGGTGTGGGTCCCCTGCACAGTGCACATGTGTTTCCTGGGGTTAATGAAGTTCTATCATACCTTTGATATTAGATTTTCTTGTTCTGCCAAACTCAACCTTTACATTGTTGGTGATATTTCACTGAAGCGTCCTCACAAGAGTCTAAAACAATTGCAACAACTTGGCAACATCATGATCCAGAGTGTTTTCCAACAACATAAAATAATTAGCATAGTCAGCCTAAGAATCAACAAACTAGAATTAATATTTACACTGTTCAGAGTCATTACTGATCATATTTGCTTTAGAACCATACCATAATTGTTACTAACAAAATGTGTAGAGTCATACCCACCACCTACGACATCTTGTAAACTTGCTTTGAAAGTGGGGAAATAGCTGCTTTCTGTTATTTCCAGGATCTTGGCCATTTTCCGGATACCAGGGGTCTGAAGCTAGCAGTTAAAATAGGAATCATTTCCATCAGTTATTTATCAACACACAGCCTAGCAATGAAATTAGGTTCTGGCCATGGCCAGAATTGAGAAGCAAAGACAAAGTTATTACAGGATATTTGCTTTAATTACACTCACTTGCTCGTAAACACAAAGGAGGTTTGCTTTCCTTGCCTTCCAGAAATCCAACTCTGTCTCTGGACCTGGATTCATTCCTTGAAGCAAAGGTTCAGAAGAATCCTTCTTCAGTACATCCCGAATTTGATGAGTCCATTTGATCACCATTGACTCAATTGGGTGAATTATTAACCGGTCATAATGATCCAGTCTAAAAAATAACATAATAGGACGTAGGCAGTGTTATTATAACCTGAACGTCACATTAATAAATCAAGACCTCAATACCAAAGTGATAAACCTGTGTATGTCACAAACCACTTCTTCTTCAATCTATTTCTGTCATTCAGTTACAGTATCTCTAGTTTCCATTAAAGCCTGTTGACAAGTCATCTTGATTCATTTTCTTTCCAGTGTTTCCCAGATCTTGCTAACAGACTTCAATACACAGAAGATAAATAAATTACACCACTTTAGTCTAGAATATGTTGCAATTGAATGTAGCTTGCAACATCTATAGTTTTACACATTTATCAACACTTTGGGCAATCCTTGACATCTGCTTAACCAGTTTCTGGTGAACATGACACTTAAACACTCTCAATTCTCTTGATCCTTGACTCTTGAAGCCAACAAGAGCTGGCCCAGCAGGGAGAGAAAAAAGAGAAACTCATGCAAAGTTTAAAATGGTCCAAACCAATTACATTAAAGGAAACAACGTTAAAAGACATCTATAAAAGCAGAAAAGAGTTTTAAAATTGAAATCCAATTTTTCATATTGGATAAATGTTTACTATTATAATCCATTTATTGACTTCTGCTGCATTGTAGCAGTTACTTTGTTTCTGTAATTATGTCAGTGTCTAGTATTTAACCAACACCAACTTCTCAGAACACAAAGAAATCCACAGGCCAATTGTTTAGGAAATACAGTTCTGGAAAGAAGAGGCTCTGCAAGGTTCATTGATTCAGTATTTCAAGCACCTGTTGAACAACATCTAATAGGACTTCCTACTCAAGAAATGAAATAATATTATTTGACAAAATGTTTAAGGTATAATGTATTTGGAATAAATTCTATCTGCGCATTGGAAACAGATGGTTCACCAAGGATACTAAATGTCTATCTAAACAGCTACCATGCTTTCACAATTGATGAGAGGGTTTCTGCTTGACAAGTTATTTGAAAAGCAATATATCACTAATGTTTCCCAACATTTTAAGACTGCACACCACCAAAAATAAGCAAAAAAATCTGAAGCTTAGATACTCATGATGTTAAGTCTGTATAAAAATAAAATCAATCACTACTTTGTGGCGGCTCCCAAGGGTTGGGCCATCCTAGTTTGTCGGGATGGTGGCATTCTATCACCGTTTTGTGCCATCCGCCGCCCACTGTATCAACTTCTGGCGGGTGGGCAGCATAAGAACGCCGAGTGGACCAACAAGGCAGAATTTGACGGCGCGAAGGAGGCCCTTGCTCAGGCCGTACTGCTGGTACACCTGCGGGAAAATGCCCCGACGGCTCTCACGGTGGACACCTCCGAGTCTGCGGTCGGTGCCGTGCTGAAGCAACTGACGGGCGGAGGTTGATGGCCCCTGGCCTTCTTCAGCCGGCACCTCAACCGCGCTCAAACCAAATACAGCGCGTTCGATCGTGAGCTCCTGGCTCTGTACCCGGCAGTACGCCATTTCTACTACTTTCTGGAGGGCCGCCCGTTCACCACCTACACAGACCACAAGCCTCTCACTATCGCCCTGGCGAAGGTTTCCGAACCCTGGTCCGCATGGCAGCAGCGGCAGTTGGCCTACATTTCGGAATATACCACATCCATCCACTACGTCGAGGAGAAGGAAAACCGGGTGGCCGACGCATTGTCCTGCCCCGCCATCGACGTTGCTTTCGCGGTGGCACCCGGAATTGACTATTCTGCCCTGGCGGATGCGCAGCTCATGGACCGTGAGATGCCCGCCTACCTGATTGCAATCTCCGGCCTTCGCCTCGAGGATGTCCCTCTCGGTCCTGGAGGGGTGACGATCTTGTGCGATGTGTCGTCCGGTCAGCCGCGCCCCATTGTCCCTACTGCCAGGCGCCAGAGGGTTTTTCGACGTGATCCACGGGCTGGCTCACCCATCAATCCAGGCACGGCGACACTGGTGCCTGCTCGGTTCATGTGGCATGGTTTGCGCAAGCAGGTTGGCCACTGGGCTCGCACCTGCATTCTGTCCCAGATGGCAAAGATCCAGCGGCATGTCCGGGCACCCCTCCAGGAGTTTGGCCTACCTCACCGGCAATTCAACCATCTCCATGTGGACATTGTGGGGCCTCTCCCGCTGTCCCGGGGCTTCACCCACCTCCTCACTATGGAGGACCGCTTCACGCGGAGGCCGGAGGCCATTCCCTTGGCCAACACGTCAACGGCTACGTGCGCTCGCGCGTTGTCCGCGCACTGGATTGCTCGCTTTGGGGTGCCGGCGCACATCTCCTCAGACCGGGGGCCACAGTTAACCTCCTAGCTGAGGTCGGCCATGGCTCACTTGCTGGGGGTGTGGCTACACCCCACCACAGATTATCACCCACAAGCCAACGGACTGGTGAAGAGGTTCCACCAGCAGCTCAAGGCAGCGCTGAAGGCACGACTCTCCAGCCCGGACTGGATGGACGAGTTGCCGTGGGTCTTGCTGGGCATCCGGACTGCTCCTAAAGAGGATTTGGCCTCATCATCGGCGGAGCTCGTATACGGGTCGCCACTCACGGTGCCCGGGGAGTTCGTGCCGTCGACACCGGGGCAGCAGGGAACGCCCTCATCCACCCTAAAGCACCTTCGCAAGCGAGTTGGCAGGCTCACACCCGTCCCGACGTCCCGCCATGGGACATTTCGCCCAAACGTGCCCTCCGGGACTGCCCCTACGTTCTCCTGCGCCGAGATGCCCACCGGACGTCACTCCAGAGGCCGTACGGGGGCCCATTCCGAGTGCTGGAACACGGTCAGACGACTTGTGTTGGACATGGGGGGCCGGCCGGAGGCCGTGTCGATTGACTGGTTGAAGCCGGCACATCTGGACATTGACCAGCCGGTGCTGGTTGCCCAACCTCAGCCTCGAGGGCGCCCCCCTTCACGGCTCCCTCCGCCTGTCATTCCTCCTGTCCTCCCGCCGGTCCCTCCACCTGGGCCTCCGCCCGCCCCTCGGTCGGCTAACTTCCGCACGTGGTCCGGCCGGGTTGTGCGCCCGCCGGTGCGTTTCGTGCCTTGGGTTCTGGGGGGGGGGGGGGGGGGGGTCCTGTGGCGGCTCCCAAGAGTTGGGCCATCCTAACTGTCCATCTCCTCGGTACGGGAATGGTTAAGCAGAGTTAATGAGGTGGGAGAGCCAACCAAACAGATCTCCCAAACAACTAATAACATATCATTTTTTAATTCTGGCTTTCAAGACAAAATACACAACAGTATCACAAAAAAAAGATCCTGCTAAAAGGAGCTGAATTATGATTTGCACAAATGAAGTCAATGAATGAACAATATTAGAAATGCCTGAAAACCCAAGGATACATAGGGTGGAGCACACATGTTTTGTGCAAGGTCCCTGGCACTGATATTCTATAGCACACAAGACTCAAGGGGTCACGTACAGTAGAATAGCCTGACATGAAAACACTCGCACCAAATTATTTTCTCAACATTATCCATCCTTTATGGATAATGGAAATCACAGAGGTAACGAGTATTGCAGCAGACTGGGGTTGTTAGGGGCAGGGACATAAATAATCACGAGGATGTAATAAAAGGATTAAGTGGTAGTAATGTGGATCAGGAAGGAGTTGGGGAATGGGTGAATGGGACCAGAGGCTGCCAGTTCACTTGACATCAAACTAGTCTGATAGCAGCATGCAGTAAATGCTGTCATAGAGTAAGAACCCAGATGAAAGTGAATGTGTCAAACCCCCTGACAGAAACATAAACACGTCCTTTAAATAGTTGCATGTTCTAACACTCCATTTGATCTAATTCAGCGAGCAAGTCCCGAAAACCTCCTTTGCATCACACAATTTTGCACTGATGACATAAAAAACACAATACATCATTTGATATGGAAGAGCACCAAGGCAGTGCAGAAAGCAATTAATGTTGGGATTCATTTTTAAATTCCATTGTGTAGCAGGTACTGGGTTTGCACTACATCCAATGCCCAAGACAAATGTTTGTTTTCACAGACAGGTGTAGACTCAGTAGAACGCAAAATTTAGTAATAAGCACAAAATAATTTGTAGTAGTGACAATAGAACTTTATTTCGCCCAGGCTCTGTCTCTTCTTGTACTGGTTCTCAGCGTTCCTGGACCAGTCCAGTTTACTGTCCAGGTTCACTCCAAGGTATTTGTACTAATTTGTAAACTGCACATCCACACCATTGATGGAGGCAGGGGGACAGGGGTGTATTCCTCTCCTCCAAAAGTCCACCACTAACCCTTAGTCTTGTCAATGTTGAGCTGCAGGTGATTCAGCCCACACCACGCAACAAAGTCGCTGACTACACCCCTGTATTCAGTTTCCCTCTCCTCACTGATGTAGCCCACAATTGCAGAGTCATCTGAAAACTCTTGCAGGTGGCAGGAGACCAAGTTATATCTAGTCTGAGGTGTAGATGGTGAACAGGAAGGGAGAGAGGGCAGTCCCCCGTGGGGCCCCTGTGTTGCTCACTACCATGTCCGAGACACAGTTCTGCAGCCTGACATATTATGGTCGTCCAGTCAGGTAGTTGGTGATCCAGGACACCAATGGAGCATCTACCAGCTTCTTCGTCAGTTTGCTCCTTAGCAGTGCAGCCCGGATGGTGTTAAAAGCACTAGAGAAGTCAAGAAACATGACTAAAGGGCAAACAACAAATCTTTTTGATCAAAAAAACATCTGTAATTAATAAATATTCCACAGTCTTACTGTTCCATCTTACTTATTTAAATATCAAGTTCAAAACAAAAATCAAACTGGATTCATTAAGTAAAATTAAAATAACCAAACAGCAGAATTTCCCTCAGGACCAGGAATTACACATTTCCATTCCAGTCCATGTATTCTAGGGCAGCTGATGAATCTAATGAGGGATCCTGACTGCCATATGTGGGGAAGGAAATGTTTAAGGAGGCAGATGAGCAGATAATAAGAGGCAGTGCATTGCTATCTTTTTTACTGGACTTCCCTGCCCTTCCTGAAAAGAGGGTCTAGGTTCTCAGTGCTTTCCCAAATATTACTTCTCCACATCAAGTGGTTGAGGCAAGGGATTCCCATGCGTTGATGGGTATTTTCAACTTTTCATGGAGTCTGAAAGCATACAAATTATTTTTGTGCTGCTCTTCTGATAATCTGAGATGGTGTGTGAAGATGAGTGATTGCTTCAGGAGTCTGTATTCAGTATGTAAATGACATGTCTGTCCATTGAAACCCAATGAATGTAATTGGAGCCTTAATGCTGACACTACAAATATTGGACATATTTCTTCCATGCTTTGTGAGGCATGCTGTAGATAGTCCAATTGTCAGTAATATACAGGATGGCGATCAGTTATATGGTCAAATAAGCGGTTTGTTCAAAGTCAAAGTAAAAAGTCAAAAGAGTTTGTCATGTGTCCTTGACAGGACAATGAAATCCTTTCTTTGCTTCAGCACAACAGAACATAGTAGGCATTGACTACAAAACAGATCAGTATGTCCATATACCATTATATACGTAAATACACACATGAATAAATAAATTGATAAAGTGCAAATAACAGATAAAGGGGTATTAAAGTTCAGAGTTTTGTCCGAGCCAAGTTTAATAGCCTGATGGCTGTGGGGAAGTAGCTATTTCTGAACCTTGCAAGTAAAAGCTCCTAAAGAGAGTGGGAGGCGCAGCCTCAGAATGCAAGTACAGAATTTTAGAAAGTAGATGAGGAAGAATATCTTTAGTCAGAGGTTGGTGAATTTGTGGAATTCATTGCCACAGACGGTTGCGGAGACCATCATTGTTAAAGCTGTGATTGACAAATTCTGGATTAATAAGCATCTTAAAGGTTATGGGGAGAGGCAGGAGATTGGAGTTGAGAGGGAAAAAAGATCAGTCATGATTGACTGGCGGAGTAGACTCGTTGGACCAAATGGCCTATTTCTGCTCCTATAACTTATGAACTAAAACAGATAATAGCCAACAGGTTACAGCCAAACTCTAGTGGCAATTTCTCATTTGTTCAATATTTAGCTCCACTCTAGTAAGAAACATGTTGATGGTGGAGTTTCAACATTGTAATGAGGATTTTGGAAATTACTTTACTACCTTAAAAAACTAGACAATTCGGTTTCAAACCATAAAACAACTCAAAATTCTATCTTCAGTGACATCCTAATGAAGGAATTCGGCCCGCAACGTCACCCATTTCTTCTGTTACCTGACCCGCTAAGTAATTCAACATCAACTTCAACATTTTGTGTCTATGTTCATCTTAATCAATACAACATGATGCCATGTATATAAAATTAGATAGTCCCAACCGTTGTTCATGTCCTTTCTTGTAACTTCCTGAGGACTCAAGTGTTTACTGGAGAAACCTGTGCCAGGTGAAAGTCCTACCTGCAATAACTAAGCAACGGCTTACTTGATTAAAATTTTGATTAAATAAAGATATCAATCACAAGGAAGTTACAAAAACATGCAGATACAATAGAATTCATCATGATTTAAAATAAAAAGCATTCAAACATGCCATATTATATTTTTTCCTGGAAAACTGGAAACGTTTTGGACTAATTAAATCAACTTTTATCCAAATGATTAATAGTAAAAAATAGTTTGTATTTAACACCAACAAGATGGAGCTCAACATTTAGTTTTAAAGAATTACCAGCAAGTGAGATAATTTTGCACTAAAGTGGTAAAACTAAATTAAGTGGTAAAAGTGATAATTGTACAAGTTTTATAATTTTGCATGCATTAAGCTCTGCCATTTATACCACACAGCAGGCAATGTTCAAACGTAGACAAAAGGAACTGCAGATGCGGGTTTACAAACAAAGATACAAGGTGCTGGAGTAACTTATTGGGTCAGGCAACGTCTATGGCGGAAATGGATTGGTGACATCCATTTAGACTGGATTGAATTAAGGAGGAGAAGGATGGAAAAGAGGTGTGGGTAGGACAATGTCTGGCAAGTAATAGGTGGATTCAGGTGTGTGTTAAAGAAGGAACTGCAGATGCTGGAGAATCGAGGGTTACACAAAAAGCTGGAGAAACTCAGCGGGTGCAGCAGCATCTAAGGAGCGAAGGAGATAGGCGACGTTTTGGGTCGAGACCCTTCTTCAGTCTGAAGAAGGGTCTCGACCCGAAACGTCGCCTATCTCCTTCGCTCCTTAGATGCTGCTGCACCCGCTGAGTTTCTCCAGCTTTTTGTGTAACCCCCAGGTGGATTCAGGTGATTGGCGTTTGAATGGCAGATGGCCATAGGCTAAAGACGAAAGTCCCCCTCATCTGTATCCACTTATTTATTGCCAGGCTATGTCCTGCCGCATCTCTCTTCCTGCTTTCTCTCCCCCTCCTACAATCAGTCTGAAGAATGGACCCGAACCAAAACATTACCTATCAATGTCCTCCAGAAATACTGCCTGACCTGCACAGTTACTCCAGCACTTTGTGCCTTTTAATGTTCAAATACCCTCATAGTACATTGCACATAAACGGCAACATCACTCGGTCTTTCCAAATTATTGGTGACACAAATATTAATGATTCTAAAGTAAATAATTAACAGAAATCCAATGTGCACTGCAGCTTGTTAAGATATATCTGAACTGAGTTCACTACTGTCTATTATGCCTACTTAATACTTTCACCAACTGGTCTTACTTGTTCCCATTCCCATTCCGATTGCTGCCTCCTAGTTTGCCTGTTGCCCTTGGTATAGGGAGGAGGGTCCGTCCCATCGCCTGACCATTCACAACATAAATCTTGTTTCTAATGGCTTCAACATGGCGATCTACATCTTGTGAAATAAAGTGTGGCCATTCTCTGTGGTTTCTCTTGCTTGAAAGGACTGGTACAAAGATCTAGAGAAAACAGAGAAAATATGAATTGGTTTAAATGCACATGATGACTGATACATTTTACAATTTTTTTTTAAAGTGTAACAAGACCAAGGAGCAGAACAAGCAGATGAAAATTAAAATCGAAACCCTGGTGAAAGACAAACTGTCTGAAGTTGAAGAAGCATTGAATTTACATTCGACAGATATAAGCATTATTAAAGACTTAGCTGAAGCATCGGCTCGGAATTCAGACAGAGACATAAAACGCTTATCTGAACTTCTGGACAAGATAACAGAAAAATGCACGGAGTTGGAAGGCTACCAAAGAAGGTCGAACCTAAGAATTGTGGGTATTCCGGAAGGCATGGAGCGGAATAACCCACGAGGATTTACAGCAGATTTACTGCAACAAGTTTTAGCCTTGGATCAGAAACCCTTACTAGCTCGTGCACACAGAGTAAAGAGGCGTTTTACAGGACCCGCCAAGACAAATGATATTAAAGGTACAGAATGATTACGAACTGGAAGAAATGATGGGTAAGATTGTAAGAAGTAAAAATCTTACTTTTGAAGGAGCACGAATCAGTATTTACCGAGATTATCCTGCTGAAGTTGCCAAGAAACGAAACGCATTCAGGGAGACTAAAAGAATTCTGAGAGAATTGAAGGATGTAAGGTATACTTTGAGATACCCCGCTACTTTGAGGGTGACCTATGACAATCAAGATAATTTCTTCAAGAACCCACAAAATGCACTGGACTTTGCGCAGGGGATTAAGAATCAAGAAGAAGACTGAGTAATATTTCACCTTTGAACTATATTAATGAATAAACTGTATATTTGCATTTGGTTTAAAGGATTACCGGAATATGGACTGGTTATAGACTGGCTACAATCAAGAAAGATGAAGAAATGAGTGGACCTGGTCCCTACATCAAAGAGTGGACTGGACTTTCTCTTATGGATATTATTAATTAGAATAATAACAATACTAATAGATATAATTAATACACAATAAAATACTAATATACTAAAACCTAACTGGTAGTACTGTTACTAACTAAAACAATAATAAATACTAATCACTAAGGCTTAGGTATAAGTAACTTTCTTATTACTTCCCACATACATATAATTTACTCATCAATAATTAATACTAATCTACATAAAATTAAAATAAATAGTAATTAGTAAATATATTTCCTAAGATCATACATTTGATTATACCAATAATAGTTAAGATTTCCTTGATCTTTGCATTTAAATATGTTATAGGATTGATGAAACATTTTAGAATTATATATTCCCGTTAAAATACCTTTTGTAAGACAATAACTTTAAGGACTTATGGAGCTGGCGAGTTAACATCATCTACACTGGAAGTCTGTAGATGGCTAGCCATGCTAGTTTGGCTTTCACTAACTGCACCTACTATAGCTGTAGTTTTTCCTTACTTTTCACTATTTACTAACCCTTTTTTCTATCTTCTGTTTTTTTATATTACCTCATGTTTTTATTTTTTTACATCACAGTGGACTCGTAATCACAAAAGATATATCCGTGCGAGATATTTGAAAATCTTGAAACTCGTCCATCCGGAGTTCGGGGGTAAGGTCGGGTATGTCGAGCTGAGACATGTGAACCATTATAGACCACCTTAAATAAAATGCAGGACTTAAAAAAGAATAGTAAGATTGAACGAGAACTTACCAGTTCGAAGGTTGATCATTATTTCATGAGGAGTCGAAGTGAGGGATTTCGTGAAGAGCCCGCCGGCGCGCATGCTCGACATACTTCAAAGTAGCGGCGTGGAATCACAGAAACCAACAAAAGAAATGACTTCGGATAGTAAGATTGAAGTGACTAAGATTACCAGATGAAGGTGATTGAGGGTGGGCGAGGAGGGCACGAAATCCCTCACTTCGACTCCTCATGAAATAATGATCAACCTTCGAACTGGTAAGTTCTCGTTCAATCTTACTATTTCATTTCGGAGTCACGTGAGTGACTTCGTGAAGACTTCAAAGCTTCTGTGATTACACGCCCTGGACCACGTCCATGCAGACACACCACTACCAGGGATGGATGGGAGGAACAAACTTGCTCAAATAGATCATACTGCAAAACAAGAGCATATTTGTTAATAACAAATCAAATCCCCTCATGCGGGGACATCTCCGCGTTCTTGACCTGCATTCAGCACGGCTTCTGCGAACTGTAGAGGAACAGCAACAGGCTTGTTATAAAATCGCTGACACACAGCTTCATTAGCCCATCCTGCTATGGCGAGGATCTGGCCCATAGGCACCTTCATAATCCTTGCCATTGATGTCAATGCAGCCCTGGTGGAGTAAAACTTGAACACATTAGTGTCGATACCTGACTTACCCAAGACGACTCGAAGCCACCTGGATATCGTCTGGACTGTCACTTGATGATGAGACAAGCCGGTATCTCTCCATTCCTCTGATGCGTGCCGTCACCTTGACATAGTGACGAATACGTGAGGCTGAACACAGCCTAGCATCTGCGGGGTATGCCGGGAACTTCAGCTGCAGCCCTGTGCACCCAGGTCTATGCTGCTTTAGTAGCTCATCAACGACGAAGACTACTTCCATAGGGGTAGATATCATCCTGTCAACACATCGTTTGTGTAGTGTTAGTACCCTCTGCTGAAGTCAGCGCTAGTAACATCACCGGTTTCATGATGAGTTTGTCCAGTTGGATCCCTTCCATGGGAGACCACGTCCTGAGCAGGTTTAATACGTCCCTGACATCCCAGGTGATATCATAGCGTGGTGTAGGCGGATTCATATTGAATATACCCCGCATGAGTCTGGACACTAGCCTGTTGGATCCTACCTCAATCTTGAGATAGAATAATAGCGCGCTCCTGGCGCTGTTGATGGCACTGTAACTTAAGTGTTGATCATGGTACAACCCCGCGAGGAATTCCAGGACGTCAGTTATTGTCACGTCATCGTACGTGATGCGAGAGCGGCTGCAGTAGGCTCCCACTTCTTAATCTGCGAGCGGTATCTTCGCCTTGTTGACTCTCGACATGACGCCCTGATGGTATCCAATGGTCCGAGTTGAGAGGCCGTATTGGACTAACGGCCTGTTCAGAACCTGCAAGCCAACAAATTAAATAGCCATGGCAGGGATGCGGCTCCCCTGAGACAGGGTGAGTAACCAATTCTGGGCAACCCTTCAAAAGGACCCAAGGTTCGATTGAGCATGTCAAAGACCACCGGACACCAAGGCCGTGTAGGCCAGTCGGGTATAATAAGGATGCCCTTGGCAGCATCTGCCTGAATCTTTCGCAGTACCCGACTGATGAGGCAAAACGAGGCGAATGCATAGAAAAACCAATTCCCCCAGTCCAGCGAGAATGCATCTAGCGCTATTGCCCCAGGATCTGGTTCCCATGAAACGTATGTTGATACCTGATGGTTCAACCGTGACGCAAAAGGTCAATGTCCGGTTTACCAAATTTGGCTGTGACTTTAGCAAAAATTTCAGGATGCAACATCCATTCAATATTGTCATTGAATTTGCGTGACCTGGTGTCCGCCACAGTATTAAGCTCACCTGGCAAATAGGTAGCTGAAATCCAAAATCTCTTTGAATACACCAGAGCCAAATTGAGTTAGCCAATTTGTCACATGAAACTGACCTGGTACCACCCATATGGTTTAAATATGCCACAGCTGTGATGTTGTCTATTTGGAAACGGACATGTGCTCCAACAAGCTTGGAACAATACACACGAAGTCCGTGGAATGATGCCAGCAACTTCAAATAGTTAAACCCTTGAGTCAAGAACATCGTTGACTCAAGGGTGTCCCATCTGCCCCCACAACGAGAGCAATTATCTGTAGCTCCCCAGCCATTGGAGCTTGCATCAGTCTGCAAATATACCACCGGATTAGCCTCCCTGATGGGCTTGAATGAGCTGCTAATGTGACACACCCACCATTGCAACTCATTTATTGCTTCGGACGGCAGCTGCATTGATCGATCATAATGACCAGCGTTCCATTTTAACGCAGTAATTTTAGCTCTTTGCAAATTCTGATAATGCAAAGGTCCATATCGTGCTGCCGGAAACAAAGCCACTAGCTTGCCAATTACTGTGGCTGTATGCCGAATCGATGGTATATTGGTGCCAATTAAATCTCTGCACACCTGAGTGACCTCCCCAATTTTGTTAATTGGTATGGTTTCCCTCATGCTCATTGAGTTCACCGTGAACCCTAGGTAATTAATTACCTGGGCAGGGCAGAACTTCGATTTCTCTGGATGGACAATGAATCCCAATTGTTGAAATATATTGACAGCAGCTGCAACACCCTGTTCAGCCAATTCCAGGGTGTGGCCCACAATAAAGATATCATCTAAATAGGCCATTACTATATGATGTCGTTGTCTCAAATAAGCCATGATTGGCTTCACCAATTTAGTGAACAATCTAGGGGCTGTAGTGAGCCCATTAGGCAAAGCCTTATACTGCCAAAGTTGCCCCATCCAGATAAATTTCAAAAACCTTCTATCATATTTCTGGATGGATACTGAATAATATGCATCCCTCAAATCGATGCATGCCATAAAGCAACCATGAGAAACCAATGATTTGGCTGTTTCAAACGTATCCATTTTAAAATGAGTATATGTTACAAACGTATTCAAACGGGTTAGATCAATAATAACACAACAGCCTCCATCCTCCTTAGGTCTAGTGAATATCTTCGAAACAAATTCAACTGGCTCATGCACCATTTTCTCAATCCTTAAAATTTCCTTGTAACCTGCTACCTGTTCTGCAGCATATAATTTAAACATTCGACCGGGCATGTGCTGGGATGGAGGAATATCGCCATTAATAAACTCAATTTTATGCCCCTGAATATTCTGCAACACACACTCGTCACCAGTAAATTTACCCATGCACCCAAAAACAACCGAAGGCGACCACCAACATGTGAAGTTAAACAAAGAGAAAAGAGAAAACCAGACCCCCTCACCTCCGTGGTTACCGGCGGTCCTTGACATGTGTGGGTGGCCGTGGAGGTGCTGGGTTGGCTTGAGGGCGCGGCGTCTTCGTTTCCCACCAAGGTCTCTGCCGACCCTGTCCTAAAAAAGACCCATGGTGCTGGTCTGGTGTTGTTGTCGTTGTGGAGCTAGAGGGTGGGTCCTCCTCGAGGTACTGGCAAACCCTCATGAGCGAATGTATGGAGCTTTTGAGCCTGACGGTGTGGGGCACTCTGAGAGCGCATGATCCCCACCGTCTTGGCTTGTTCGTCAAGCTCTTTGACTCTCTTCGAGAGGTCTCACCAAAGAGCTGACGGGGCGGCGGCGGCGGCGGTGGTTTGCACAATCCTGCAAACTTCGGGTTGAGCGCTGGGCGGATGCTGTTCTTGCGGAACCCGTTGATTTCGTGCTGGGTCGCGCACAGAAGGGCCAGAGCATCTTCCTGGTCCAAATTCAGTTCGTCCCCGTCCACCGACCGCGCAAAGGCGGTAATACCGGCCGTGAGGAGTTTCAGGATCCGCTGCAATTTTAGCTCCTGTTGACGGATAGCCGCAGTGATGTTGCCCCATATTGGCGTATTGACCACAGGCACGTTGAGGGAGTTGCAGTGTGATGGAGCCTTGTGACGGATCATAGCGTGGATGAGGACTTCTTCCTGCAGCACCTGATTATTAAGAAAGTCCACTATGGCTGCCAGTTTTGTATTTAGAGGAAGTCCAGATGAATGTGGAGCCGCGAATTTGGTCGCCACATCCAAGGGTTGCTCCGCTGGCACCTCCAACGGAGGTGGTACGGGATCCACCAGAATCTCCTCGTCCTGCTGCTCCAGGCTGATAGTGGATGTTGGTGAAGACGCCCTGTGCCTGTTGCTGCCCTGCTGTTGTTGACGTTGAAGCAGGAGCTCCAGCAGCCGCTCCATACGGTCAATACGCCCTTCACCCTGAACACTCAGGTGGTCGGAGTCCTCCGGCTCTGAAAAGAAAACCGGGCTCCTGTCATCGGCCCGCACCTCGTCGAGGCCCTGCCGGTGCCGGTAGTTGTCGCTGACAGCCGCCGAGGCGAACTGCGTGATTCCTGCGCGGGCGTGTTCAACCGGCTCCGTTTAGCGGGAGCTGAAGCCGCTGCCACTAAGGACACTTGCGGCGTGGTGTCGGCACCAGCCGAAGCATGGCTGCCTGGGGCCCGCGCAGTCTTGCCGGCTGCCCACATCGTGGACCTTGCCAGCGCATGGTCTCGCCCACCCATCCATGGGGGGCTCGGCGACCGTGACGAGACCCGACTCAACCGACCCGTACCGGCGTCGAGAGTCGGGGTGTGCCGGCTGGACCTCACAGCCGCCCCAGGTCTCGCCCTGGAACCTGACCGCTCCTCCGTGTCAGGCAATGCCTTAGCCCTAACAGGGTTAGGCTTCTGGGCTCCTGCCCTCCCCCTTCTCGGATGGCTGAGTGGAACGGGCCGTGCAGCCGCACGCACCCTGCTCCAGGTCGCCAGCGAGCCCGCTGACGACCTGACTGCCATGGCAGGGTCCCCCTGCTCTGGTGGCACACCACACTCCTCCTCTGGAACTCCTCCGAGCTGTGGTGTGCTGGCGGATCCGGACCTGTAAAACAGGGCTTTCCCCAGTCTCCGCCTGAGTCCCGGCCTGCGCTGCAGTCGGAACTGTTGACCGGGGACTTCTCCAAACATCCTCCGGTCCATCGATCTCCCATCCATGTTCTTGCTGCAAGAAAACATCGCATAGCAAGAACCACCAACTTAAGGTAAGATACTTACCTCCGTGGCCCCTTGTGAAGGGCTGGCGAGGAGCGCGCTCCACCGCCAGCCGTCGCAGCAACGCGGTACGACGATATGTCGAGCATGTGCGCCGGCGGGCTCTTCACGAAGTCACTCACGTGACTCCGAAATGAAATTTGGGGAATGAGGGAATAATCTTTGGCAGTTGGAATGTTAAAGGTCTTAATGAACCTATTAAAAGGGGTAAAGTATTGGCACATTTGCAAGCACTTAAAATCGACGTTGCGTTTCTTCAAGAGACACATCTAAAAAAAGATGCCGAGCATAGATTAAAGGCTAAATGGATTGACAAAATATATCATTCCTCTTTTACTCATAAATCTAGAGGCGTAGCAATACTGATACGTAAAGGTACTTTATTCAAGCATACATCAACTATAATTGATAAAGATGGAAGATTTTTTATTGTAACGGGTGAATTATATGCTCAAAAAGTAATATTAGCCAATATATATGGCCCAAATTTTGACAGTCCAATTTTTTTAAAGAAAATATTTAATACAATTCCTGATCATGCACAACATAATTTAATAATTGGAGGAGATTTAAATTGTACTTTAGATCCTTATTTAGATAGATCGTCA
Source organism: Raja brachyura (assembly GCA_963514005.1). The sequence continues at coordinate 89,150,682 of OY740782.1, forward strand.
GGACAGAGGAAATTTAAATCACACTCCAGTGATTTAATAAATGCATACATTGATACTAGTAAAGTTAGAGATGTTTGGAGAATGGAACACCCATCAGGACGAGATTATTCATTTTACTCCTCGGTACATAAAACATATTCTAGAATTGACTATTTCCTTGTAGATATAAAGCTTATTCCATACATCTATAACTCTAAATACCACAGTATCATTATTTCAGATCACGCTCCATTAACATTTAATATTAAATTTAATGATAACATGAAAATACGAGGACAATGGAGACTTAATCCACAAATTTTGAAGGATAAATCAACTAATGAATATATTATAAAGCAGATTAAGACTTTTTTTGAAATAAACGATAAACCAGAAATATCTCCATCCCTACTATGGGAAACTTTTAAGGCTTTTACTCGTGGAATTATGATATCTTCACAAGCATTTTACAACAAAGAAAAGCGGAAGGAACAAAATATTCTGGAAACGGAGATAAAACAATCAGATATAGAAAATGCTCTCAACCCTACAATGATAACACAAAATAAAATTACTGCATTAAAATATAAATTAAATAAGATATATGCTGACCAAGTGGTTAAATTATATCAATACACAAAACAAATACAATTTGAATTTGGGGACAAACCACAAAAATTACTGGCTCGTCAATTACGAAAAATACAGGGAGAAAAAATAATACATCGGATTAAATCAGAAAATGGTGAATTCTTAACACAGAATAACGATATTAATGAGAGATTTTTACAATATTATAAAGATTTATATTCTTCCAAAACGACTGAAAATCAGATAGGAATTAATACATTCTTAAATGACTGTAATCTAATAGGATTGGATGTAGATGATACAAAACTATTAAATGCTGAATTAACAGTTAAAGAAATTGAGGATTCTATTATATCATTAAAAAACGGGAAAACTCCAGGGCCAGATGGTATTGGTTCGGAATTTTATAAATCATACACGGATCTGATAACACCTTATTTGAAGAAACTTTACGAATATATATATGCGCAACAGAGTTTACCAGAAACACTAAACGAATCCATTATAACACTCATACCAAAAATGGATAAAGACCTAGATGATCCGGGATCATATAGAGCTATTGCTCTCTTAAATACGGATCAAAAGATATTAACTAAAATATTAGCTAAAAGATTAAGTGTAGTGATTAATAAAATAATACACCCGGATCAAACAGGATTTATACCTAAACGATACTCATCATATAACTTGAGACGATTGTTTAATATTATATACTCGAAAAGGAGTTATAATAAAGACTTAGTAATAATATCGTTAGATGCAGAGAAAGCTTTTGACCAAGTTGAATGGCCATATTTATTTGCGGTTATGGAAAAGTTAAATTTGGGAGACAAGTTTATAAAATGGATCAAATTACTATATACAAATCCAACTGCTAAAATCTTAACTAACCAAATGATATCTACCAAATTTAATTTATTTCGAGCATGCAGACAAGGTTGTCCCCTATCACCATTATTATTTGCGTTGGCTATAGAACCATTAGCCATTCGGGTAAGATTACACCCCGAAATTTTTGGATATGAAACTAACGAAACAAGAAATAAAATTTCTCTATATGCAGATGACGTATTATTATATATTAAAAAACCTGAAATTAGCATACCTAATTTATTGAATTTAATAACTCAATTCGGCTTGTTTTCTGGATACAGAACAATTGGAATAAAAGTGAACATGCCATTAACACAAGATAATTTAACTACATTAAAACAATTTCCTTTTAAGATTGTTAATGAACAGATTAAGTATTTAGGAATTCACGTTACAAAAAAATATGATTCTTTATTTAAATATAATTTTTTACCTATACTAAATAAATTATCTAAGAATATTCTATATTGGAGAACACTACCTATCTCAATGATAGGTAGAATTAATGCGATAAAAATGATTTTTCTCCCACAATTATTATATTTATTTCAAATGATCCCGATATATCTTTATAAGAATTTTTTTAAAAAGGTTGACTCTATAGTCACTAATTTTGTTTGGGACTATAAAAGCCATAGAATAAATAAAAAATATTTATGTAAATCGAAAATTAATGGAGGTTTAACATTACCTAATTTTATATATTATTACTGGTCAGTTAGTATTAAGAATATGAACTTTTGGTGGGTTGAACTGGATGAAAATCCAAACTGGTTACTTATGGAAAAGGAAGACTGCTTACCGTATGAAATCAGTTCCATATTATTTTCTAAAATTAAAATATTTAAGAAAATTTATCGTGAAAACCCAATAATTAATAGTGGAATTAATATTTGGAGACAGTTAAAAAGAACGTTAAAACTAGAAGATATCCCATTAGTTCTTCCCATTGTTAATAATGTAAGTTTTAAACCATCCCTGGAAAATTTAGGATTCTTACAATGGAAAAATAAAGGAATTAATAAGATCAGTGACCTTTACAGGGACAATCTGTATCTTTCATTTAAAGAAATACAGGAAATATATGGACTACACTCTAAACACTACTTCAGATATCTACAAATAACTGACTACATTAAAACAACTGCACAGGAATATAAAAAGAGAAAGACGGGAATTCTAGATGAATGCTTAAATAAACACCCAAACACGGAAAAATTAATATCATACATTTATAATATTTTATTAGAAAATGATATACCCAATACGGAAAAGTACAGACAACTATGGGAAAATGAAATAGGTGAAACAATCGAACCCGATATCTGGGATGAAAGTTTACGATATATACATAATTGTTCATTAAATTCTAGACACTCTCTGATACAATTCAAAGTTTTACATAGATTGCATTTTTCAAAATCTAAATTACATAGAATGTTTTCTAATGTATCTCCTATATGTGACAAATGCCAATACCCAGAAGCTAATTTAACACATTCTTTTACAACATGTATAAAAATTACGAATTTTTGGTTGGAAATATTTAAGGTAATCTCGAATGTTGTAAATAAGAATCTAGTTCCAGACTCAAAATTAATAATATTGGGAATATTAGAAAGGGATCAATTACTCACGACAGCACAAAGAACTTTCATAGATTATAGTTTAATAATTGGTAAAAAATTAATTTTACAATTTTGGAAAGGCCCCATACCCCCTACAATCAAATTGTGGATTTCAGGAATGGCTGAGACTTTACACTTGGAAAGAATAAGACTTGCACTTTTAGGCAAGTTAGACCAATTTAATCTGATTTGGTCTCCATTCCTTGAATATCTTAAGGGACCAATATGACTCGGTTTGTGGACCTGATCGAGACCTGAACGAAGGATTGAGCGAAGAATAATACATTATTGATCACGGATATATTATTATATAAATACTGTTTGTATAATATACCACTGTTATTTTATTTACTTTTCTCTTTTGGTTATTTTATAACTATTTTTATGTTAACCATTTTTCACACTTTCCTACTTTTCACTAAAACAAAACTACAATAAAATGTTTAGAAGTATATATAAGAAAACATGGTAATTATTACCTATCTCTTTATCAAGAACGTTGTTTTTATATGTACTTATATTTGTACTTACACCTGTACTTATACTTCTAATAAAAATTATTCAACAAAAAAAAAGTGTAACAAGACCTAGGAATATTGAAAGCCTTACAGATTTCACTGTGCATTATATCTTTGAAGTGATTGCTTTCGTTGTTTAAACCAATATTGACGTTGCAGTTTGGTTGAGAGGAAAGTTACAGCAGAGTGCTACCATTCAGTTTCTGTCAATGCTATAAATATGATTTGGGTCACAAAATACATTAAACACTCACAAATTAAAGAACTAAATAATTATAAAATGCAGATACTTATCTTTGCTTATTTCCAACACCAGTTTAAATCAACTATCAAAGCAAAGTTTGATCTATGCAGTCAATAATTTTGGTCAATGTATGTTAGGTATGTGATATAATTAGCATATGTGATGTCTTGTGCAAGGACGCATGCGCATGGTAGACTCAAGGTGGCGTCCTGGAATAAAGAAGCTTGTTAGTGTACTCCCGTGTCCGAGTGCCAAGTCTGTTCCAAGCACCCAAATACACAACAATGTATTTCATACTTGAATTTGTTTTTGCAAGATTAAAATATCACTTTCACATCTCATTGTGCAGGACAGAGAGGAAAGAAAAATCATATGCAGGTTCTGTTCCAGATTATTGTTTATTTGCCATTGTTGGAACATCTCTGGTTATAAATTTGTCCTCAGTTGCATGTGAATGTTATGCTGCACTTCAGAAATTTGGTTCTACCATGTTGGCCTGATGCTGTATCACATGCAAACTTGTAGGACAAACTCCCATCCCTAGCTCTCCATAATTTTCAGATGAGATAGTACATGTGAGATTTTAAACAACAACCACAGCACCTAACTGACCCAAGAACAGGCTTTCACCTTAAAAATAGAGCAGATGCTGAGCATTTATCAAACAAAGACTAGTAACAATTTTTAAAGATGCATTGTCTGAATGAGATTAAGTAAAACATTAAATATAAAATGCCATTACGTGACAGTACTATTTCAGTTAATTTAGGAAATTTAATGTGGAAAATGGGTCCACTGATACCGACCGGCACTGGTTCAGCAACTCTATTCTAAACACGTTACCCATTGTGACATTTTCCACTTGACTCACATTTATGTCCAGCAAGGCTGCCTTCCTAAAATAGCAGGAAATGTACTGAAAGAAAACTCTTCCCTTTCTCTGCCCTTAATACAATCATTGCCTCAATCAATAAAGTCTTCCAATATCAGAGTGGAACTAAAGAGGGTGGAAGATTGCAACCTTCATGTAGTCCGCCCTGTTTCGACTAATGCAATCAACTCGACGTGCACAAACGGAAGATCAAATGGAACAAGTTGTCCAACAACTTTAGGCTGTGCACGTCACTCGAAAGAAGAAGAAGAAATGGAACTAAAGAAGAACGTTTTCACACAGATGATGGTTGGAATCTGAAATGCTCAGCTCCCTTTACCAAAGGGGCCCCAAGTCAGCATTAGCAGAATCACTTGCCTGTTCCCCATAAAAATCCAATTACTGCATCATTTCTACACTTGTTATACCCATGGCCTATGTTACTGCATTTGGGACTGTATTCCAATGCTGTACATTGATCTGAGTGCAACGTTTCCAGAGGATCCTAAGCTTATTTCCTCTTCCTATGTGTTATGCGGCCATCAACTTGTGCAGTTTTTCCAATTCTACCTGGCAATGTGGAACATACATGAGCTGACATGAGCAGGGAATGGAGGGATATGGATTATGTCCAGGCAGATAAGAATTGGTCTCAGCATAATGTTCGACACAGACATTATGGGCCAATGCGCTGTTCCTGTCCATGTACATGCCCTGCAGTGAATCCAACAGCTCAAAAACTGAGGCTGACATTATGCAGCAGGTACCAGGAAGACTAACCTGGTGAATCCTGCACATGATGTTCAAATATCAAATTAACAAAAAACGCTTCAAAAGTATAACAATCATTATTGGTCATACAAAAGTTGTTTGGATGTCAGGTGCACTTGCGTTAGAAGATTGATGACTGGACCTACTTAATCAAAAAAAATTGAAAGAAAAGGAATGAAATGGAATTTGCAAACATTGCCTGAGCCACTCTTTAGTTTCATAGGTAGTAAATTTGTTATTCCACTGAGTTGATGAGAGGCAGCTTGTGGTTTTTGGTGATTCTAAAAGATGTACATGACATTTAGTCACCTAGTATTAGTTCAAGGCGTGGTTGCTAGTGAGGGGGCAATGGAGTTGGAGGAATTATGAAAATAAGATAGTTTTCTACTGATCTCTTCACTATTATCATAATTGGATTAAACACTATCAAACAAAAGATCACTTAAATATTTTTGTGTTCTATGTAATCATTCATTGGAAGATGGGCCACAAGACAGTTTAGCAGTGATTGCACTGGTTACTTATTAACTCCATGGTAACAAGTACATAAAACTAGACATGCAAAACAGACAATGGCTTTGTTGTCCTTTCCACATATCTGGACATCAGTAGCCCAGGCCAGCTTGGAGTAAAAAAACATGACATGGGAGAAAGATTTTCTTCTACCTACCTGCCAAACAGCTAAACAAACAAACCAAGAAACAAAAAAAAAAAACAGGTATCGCAATGTCACCCAAGAACAATAGGATATTTCCATCAGTAACAAAAAATAAGTGTACATATGATTAGAATCAAATGAACCTACAATGAAATGTTTGAATTAATGTAACATGACACCACTGTTGCAAGAAAAAAAGTTTGTAATAGGTGCAAAATTGCATGAATATCTTGGCATTGAAAACAAAAATCAGATACATCATTAAGACTAGAAAATAACCAATGAATAAAGTACAAATTTGTTTTTATTCTATTAAATTTACTCTTATATCTAATAAGAAATTTCAACTAAATATTAAAGAGAGATATTTGAATTTAAGAACCAATGAAAGTATTAGACGGAAATACGCAAAACAGCAATAGCCAGAATCTAGAGGAGTTCACAACTTCAGATTGAAGGGTCCCAACCTAAAGTGTCATCTGTCCATTTCCCTCCTCAGATGCTGCCTGACCTGCTGAGTTCCTCCGGCACTTTGTGTTTTGATTTTAAATAGAAGTGTGATTTGGTTTTCAAACAGGAAATATTTTACCTTTTTATTTATTTTAGTTAAAACCAGCCATGCAAAGTAAACAGTTCACATTTAGCAACACGAGTTGAAAGGGAATATTAGGAATTCAGACATAACTCTTCATACATTTGTATCCACTGATTTTATTTGTGAATTTCTGATTTGAGCCTAACGCGATTTCAAAAATATTATAGAGTATCAGAACTTTTTTTCTCTGGGTGGAAATAGAAAGACTAGAGAGCCTAGCTTTATGGTGAAAGGGGCAAAATTTAAAGGAGATGTGCAGGGCAAGTTTATTTACGCAATGGGTGGCGTGTGCTTGGAACGTGCTGCCAGGGATAATGTCGGTGAGGGTGCTGCAAGCCGGCAGCCCTGCCAGCAGCGCATTAGTTTTTTCAACTTTTTTTATTTTTTTAGTGTGTTTAAATGTATGTTTTTAATATTTCTTTGTGTGTCTTGTGTGGGGGGTGAGGGGTGGGGTGGTAAGGGGGAAACCGTTTTGGTCGCCTCCTCCACGAAGAGGCGACTTTTTCCATGTCGCCTCCCCTGTGGCCTAACATCGAGAATCGGTGCGGCCTTTCCCGGAGACGCGCATGGGGCTTCAGCGGCAGGAGCAGCGTGGACTCTCGGCGTGGAGCAAGCGAGCCCTCGCCGGGGCTCGCTTGAGGGGAGCGCTCCGTTCGCTGGCCTGCAGCAGCCTGAAGCCGGGGTGTGCAGAGCTCCAGCCGGCGCAGCATCCTGGGCCTGGGATCCCTCGTTGGGGACCCGGGAGGGGAAGAGCTCTGACCGCCGGCCCGCGGCCAACTTTTACCGCATGGAGCGGCGTGGACTTGCCATCAGGAGCAGGGTCCCTTGCCTCCGACCCTGCAGTCTGCGGTGCTTCTGGGCACAGCGCGGAGGGAACTTTAAATCTTCGACCGCTGGCCTGCGGCCTACACCAACCTGAAGCCGCGGTCTCCGGTGGTGAGGCACCGTTTCAGGACTTACCCGGACTTTTACCTGTCTACTCATCTGGACGGCCGCAGCGGCGGCTGCAGAGGGTTGAGTTCCCGACCACGGGGGAAAATGGAGGAGAACTGGCCAAATTTTGTGCCTTCCACGGGTGGAAGATTGCAACCTTCACGTGGTCCGCCCTGTTTCGACTAATGCAATCAACTAGATGTGCACAAACGGAAGATCAAATAGAACAAGTTGTCCAACAACTTTAGGCTGTGCACGCCACACAAAAGAAGAAGTGCCTTCCACCACAGTGATGAATGCTGTGGTGGATGTTTGTGTTAAATTCTTATTGTGCTTTTGTGTGTTCTTTATCATTGTACTGCAATGATAATTGCCAGCAGCATTTGCCAGTAGCATCATCGCTGCTGGCAAATTCATTTCAATTGCACTTTATGTGCAAGTGACGAATAAAACTGATTGATTGATTGATTGAATGAATGGTGGAGGCAGATACAATGCGCTCCATATTGTTTGGGACAAACACCCATCATTTATTCATTTGCCTCTGTACTCCACAATTTGAGATTTGTAATAGAAAAAAAAATGTGGTTAAAGTGCAGAGTCAGATTTTATTAAAGGGTATTTTTGTACATTTTGGTTTCATAATGTAGAAATTACAGCTGTGTTAATACATAGTCCTCCTATTTCAGGGCACCATAATGTTTGGGACACATGGCTTCACAGATGTTTGTAATTGCTCTGTTTAAGAAAGAACTGCAGATGCTGGAAAAATTGAAGGTAGACAATAAAGCTGGAGAAACTCAGCGGGTGTGGCAGCATCTATGGAGCGAAGGAATTGCAACGTTTCGGGTGGAGACACTTCTTCAGACTGATGTCGGGGGGGGGGGGGGGGTGGTGGGAAAAAGAAAAGAAGAGGTGTCTGCGCCTCTTCCTTTCTTTTTCCCGCACCCCGCGACATCAATCTGAAGAAGGATCGCAACCCGAAACGTCGCCTATTCCTTCGCTCCATAGATGCTGCCTCACCCGCTGAGTTTCTCCAGCTTTTTTGTCTACCTTTGTAATTGCTCTGGTGTGTTTCAATGCCTCCTTAATGCAGGTATAGGAGAGCTCTCAGCACCTAGTCTTTCCTCCAATATTTCCATCGCCTTTGGAAACTTTTATTGCTGTTTATCAACATGAGGACCAAAGTTGTGTCAATGAAAGTCAAATAAACCATTATGAGACTGAGAAACAGGAATAAACCTGTTAGAGACATCAGCCAAACTTTAGGCTGACCAAATTCAACTGTTTGGAACATCATTTAGAAGAAATAGAGCACTGGTGAGCTTACTAATCGCAAAGGGACTGGCAAGCAAAGGAAGACCTCCACAGCTGATGACAGAAGAATTATCTCTATACTAAAGAAAAATCCGCAAACACCTGTTCGACTGATCAGAAACACCCTTCAGGAGTCAGGTGTGAATTTGTCAATGACCACTGTCTGCACAGGACTTCAGGAACAAAAATACAGAGGCTACACTGCAAGATGCAAACCACCGGTTAGTTCTGGAAAAAGGTCTTGTGGACAGATGAAACAAAGATTAACTTATATCAGAGTGGTGGCAAGAGCAAAATATGGAGGAGAGAAGGAACTGCCCAAAATCCAAAGCATACCATTTCTTCTGTGAAACCCGGTGGTTGGGGTGTTATGACCTGTGCATGTATGGCTACTGAAGGAACCGGGTGATGGGTGGGCAAAAATACGAAATAGGTAGATCTCTCCTAATCTCTCTTTTCTTTACTTTCTCCTTCTATTTCAATCTTTTCAGCTTCTCTTCTATGTCCTTTATTTATTTTGCTATATGTTTCTACTCGCTTGTGTATCTATTCCGACACTCTTTATTTCTTTTTTAAAAAAAGAAAGGCGTTTAGATAGGCAGGTGAATATTCAGGGAATGGAAGGGTATGGATCATTTGTAGGCAGATGCAATTCATTTTGCTTTGCATCATATTCAGCAAGGACATTGTGGGCCAAAGGGCCTGTTCCTGTGCTGCGCTGTTCTATGTGTACAACAAAATGAAAAACGAAGATGTAGTAGCAACAATTCCTGATTGAATATAAGTGAATTGGCCCTGCAGAGTTGATTACCAATTGCAGAAATGAATGTTTGAACAAAGTATATAAGTGGAGCAAATACTAAAAATGTTGATACAGATTGATACAGAACAAAATGCATGTTTAACAGTCAGAAAGCCACTAAAGACAATTAAGAACTTTCTGCCAAAATTCCATAATGCTGGCATTAGTTTCCCCAATGAATGTTTCAGTCGGTCCAAGCCATCGTTAAATTTTGACATCAGAATAGTGTCATGTCTCTATTATAAAATGTATCATTTTCTGTGACCTTAAAATCTCCATTTATTTCGCTAAAATCTATGCAATTGCAATGATGTTTTTATTCTCTGCAGTTCTGATTATGTTTGTTCCTACAGGCCCAATTTTGCCCCTTTGTCATCTTGCTTACTGGCCTGTATATGTAACAACAACAGAACATGATTATTTTTCTGGTCTGTTGTAACACTGAAATAGTCTGCTATAAACAAACTGCTGGAGAAATTCTAAGCGCCATACACAGATGCTGCTTGACCCACTGAGTTCCACGAGCAATTTGTTTTTTTGCTCCAGATTCCAACATACATAGTCCTGTGTGCCTATGGCCTGCTCAAATCTGGTTTACAAGTTTTCAGACTGCCTTTGATGTGAGTGGTGTGAAAAATCATTATTCAAGATTAAAGGGAATACCCCAGGGCTCGAAAAAGCTCTTCATTAAATTTTGATGAGCCTTCAAGTTAACCTGCAATTGTTATGCTTGAATGTATTCATGGTACATTCATGATAGTGGCAGTCATATGTCTCTCTGCCAAACAGAAACTGTTGCTTGCAAAGAACAGATATTTATGTCATATATTTATGTCATGTTATTTATGTTAAAAGTAGAGTAATAATCCAAGGCATTTATTTGAATATACTTGGGAAACAGTGGTATCCCTCTAAATATATTTGGACGGGTGACGAACAGTTTGATCATGAAGTACAGGTCCTCCCCAGGTTGCAAACGCTTGACCTGTAGATATGACCAGCATTGCGCAGTGTTTCAGGCATCTTCTGCTATGTAGGAACTCTGTTAGAGGCAATATAATTGTTCCTGGTTTAACTACATATTGCCCCGGTTGGCCTATGTTTCTATTTAAATAAATTGCCAGGAGGCTGCATTTTTACCGTGAACTGTTTGGGTTACCAACAGTTTTCAAGAATAGAACCCCATCATAACTCAGGGGGGACTCGTACTTAATTTATTTAAATATTCGAGGTATTCAAAACATTACAAAAGCTAAATGTCTGAAATTGTTTTAAAAATGCTATAAATGCTCATCAAGTTAGGCAGCATCTGTGATAAACCAAATAGAGTTAATATTTCAGGTCAAAGATCCTTTGTTAAAAACAAACAAACATATATAGGATTGTCCTGAATTGTTAACTCTTTCTCTTTTTACAGATTTGGCTTAGCATGCATTTTTTTTTAATTGTGCATGCATATTTTAGGATGCAGGTGGGGGGTTACTGTTGATCATGTACTGCTTTGTGCCTTGCTGTCATCACCAGGAAACAGTAATGCTTGATTTGGGGACTAGCACACTGGGTATCATCCATTTAAGCTGTACTTTCACTGGGACTCCATGACATTCCAGTTTTTACTGTTCTTTCTCATTTGCTTTGAATGATTTTGGAACAGGTTTGCATCTGCAATATTTTAGTTATGAATTGTACAAAATGCAAATATGTGCCTCATGACCTTTGATGCCAGTAGCATGATCTTTAAGCACATCAATGTTTCACATTAGGTACCTGCTTAGATCTGGATGGATTGTATTAATATTAAAAATTTGTTGATGTGACTTTGTATAATTAGCCATAATTATAGGTATCGATTGTGAAGAACGGTACACCTGATCTGACCAAACTTGTTCCAGGTTTAATTTAAGTACCATATTGCTGCACTTTAATGGAACATTGTTTATGTCTCTTCAGGTAATAATTTATACCTGGATTTAAGCATGCTTCAAGGTTTTGATTACTCACAATCACAGTTGTCAGAAAACTACTGCTGCAATTCCATTATCAGTGACATGCTGTTGAAAGCACAATGTAGCTCTCATTCATTTATTTCAAGTGTGTGCAGAATATCTTTCTGTGACCACCTTTTATATTGTCTACCTTGCCAGCAGGACATGTACATACTGTCACTATCTGCAATCGTCATGTTTTATCTGTCTTTGCAAAGTGATCTACGAGTCCCAATTTCCCATGGTTAAAACAATCCATCTTATTTGAGCTGAATGGATTTCCCACTGAAACTGCCTTTTTCACCAGCATGATTTGAGCCAAATAAAGACTGCTGTTACTACCACTGCACCCACAACCAGAGCAAGGCCAAGGGGGGGGGAGGGGGTGTCAAGGTGCTAGCCAGTCAGTTGGTGTTCAGTAAATGAACCTCCACAAGCAGAATCTTTTTTGTACACACAAACAGCCTCATTTTGCGCACTTTCTCTTCAATCACACCCCTGTACTTATCATTAGTACAAAAAAAACATGTCCATTCACTCCAGATACCTATTGTTTGACTCTTATGTTTGATCATAATCACCCATTTTGCCAATATACCCAACCAAGGTTTGGCCTGCCATCATCTAACACTTCTTCTTCTTCTGTCGTATGCTAACTCTGGTTGCCAGGGACAAGTTGTGCCAAAGAGCCCGTTTCAATTTGTATGACTTTATAACTCTACCTATGTCTATTTCACCTACATTCCCTTCTGAACCGTAACTTGCATTTGACTTGGCACACTTTTCCTTGCGAGGTTTTTTTAACTCAACCAATTCTTGCCATAGAGGGAGCACAGAGAAGGTTCACCAGCAGGACTTTCATATGAAGAAAGACTGGATAGGCTCAGCTTGGACTCGCTAGAATTGAGAAGATTGAGGGGGGGATCTTATAGAAATTTACAAAATTCTTAAGGGGTGGACAGGCTAGATGCAGGAAGATTGTTCCCAATGTTGGGGAAGTCCAGAACAGGGGGTCACAGTTTAAGAATAACGGGGAAGTCTTTTAGGACCGAGATGAGAAAAACATTTTTCACACGGAGAGTGGTGAATCTGTGGAATTCTCTGCCACAGAAGGTAGTTGAGGCCAGTTCATTGGCTATATTTAAGAGGGAGTTGTGGCTAAAGGGATCAGGGGGTATGGAGAGAAGGCAGGTACAGGATACCGAGTTGGATTATCAGCCATGATCATATTAAGTGGCGGTGCAGGCTCGAAGGGCCGAATGGCCTACTCCTGCACCTATTTTCTATTTTTCTATGATTCTATGTAATGTTGCCATACCAAGCACACAGTTGAGACAGTGTATTCAATATCTCATCTCAAATGATGTTTACCATCTTTATCACCAATTCCATCACTGGCATCCGTTACATTTTTGCTTACACCACAGACCATATATCAGATTAACATTTAACTTTCTGCTCAACCATCAGATTTCCAGCTTTTTCAGTAATATGTAGTTTAGTTTATTTTAGTTTTTAGTTGAGACACATTGTGGAAACCGTCCCTTTGGCCGACCAGCGATCCCCGTACACTAACATTATCCTACACATTAGGGATAATTTTCAATTACACCAAACCAACTAACCTACAAACCTAGAGTACACAAAAGGCTGGAGAAACTCAGCGGGTGCAGCAGCATCTAAGGAGCGAAGGAGATAGGTGACGTTTCGGGTCGAGACCCTTCTTCAGCTAAATATAAAACTCATCCTGGGAGCAGATGCGGCGTAGATGGAGGAATTGGGAATAGGGGATGGAGTCCTTACAGGAAGCAGGGTGGGAGGAAGAGTAGTCCAGGTAGCTGTGGGAGTCAGTTGGTTTGTAGTGGATGTCGGTCAGGAGTGTATCACCTGCAATAGAGATGGTGAGGTCAAGGAATGGTAGGGAAATGTCGGAAATGGTCCAAGTGTATTTGAGTGCCGGATGGAAGTTGGTGAAATGGATGAAGTCAGTCAGTTGTGTGTGGGTGCAGGAGGTGACACCAAATCAGTCGTCGATGTAACGGAGGTAGAGGTCGGGGATGGGGCCCTGGTACGCCGAGAACAGGGATTGTTCGACGTACCCGACAAAGAGGCAAGCGTAGCTGGGGCCCATGCGTGTGCCCATAGCTACGCCTTGTGTTTGGAGGAAATGGGAGGAGTCAAAAGATAAGTTATTGAGGGTTAGAACCAACTCCGCTAAGCGGAGGAGGGTGTCAGTGGACGGGTATGGGTTGCTCCTCTGGTCGAGGAACAACCGGAGGGCTTTGAGACCATCCTGGTGGGGGATGGAGGTGTAGAGTGATAAATAAAAAACTCATCCTGGGAGCAGGTGCGGCGTAGATGGAGGAATTGGGAATAGGGGATGAGTGTGGGGGGAAACTAGAGATCCTGGAGAAATCCCATGCAGGTCATGGGGAGAACACACAAACTCCGGACAGACAGCACCCGCAGTCAGGATTGAACCAGGGTCTCTGGCGCTGTAAGACAGCAACTACCACAGCGTCACCATGCCACTCTGTATATATTCCTCATCCTATTGTCACTCTATAATAAGTCTTGTATGTAACATGCCAAACTTATAGAAACATAGAAATTAGGTGCAGGAGTAGGCCATTCGGCCTTTCGAGCCTGCACCGCCATTCAATATGATCATGGCTGATCATCCAACTCAGTATCCCGTATCTGCCTTCTCTCCATACCCTCTGATCCCCTTAGCCACAAGGGCCACATCTAACTCCCTCTTAAATATAGCCAATGAACTGGCCTCAACTACCCTCTGTGGCAGAGAGTTCCAGAGACCCACCACTCTGTGTGTGAAAAAAGTCCTTCTCATCTCGGTCCTAAAGGATTTCCCCCTTATCCTTAAGCTGTGGCCCCTTGTCCTGGACCTCCCCAACATCGGGAACAATCTTCCTGCATCTAGCCTGTCCAACCCCTTATCTTTTCACTTATTCTACAACATAAATATTTTATAGTAAAACAAACTGAATTTCATTCCATTTTTTTATGACAAACTTTTTTTATGTAGATTTGGTTTGATCTGAACAGCCATCTGTGCTCACAATCCAGCCCCACAAAAGTACCTCAATACTTGTATCTACTGCATCAGATAGAGATGGACCACATTATAAATATCTCCATTCCACAGCCAATTTTGAGTTAATAACAGAAAGGTAAAGAGCCAAATGCACAGTGCATCCTCCACTCATCTCAGTGTAATCCGGTGCCACTACTAAGCCATGTGGTGAGTCTCATGACTCTGACTTTCACCTCACCTGTAAATTTGAAGCAAATAAGTTATATGTAGAACGGGTAACTAATGGTTCACTGGAGGATTTCTGTTTACAAAACACAATCCCATCCAATGTATTTAGTAAATGTAACCTCAAGCAAAGTAATTCATTAAGCATACATTCATACATGCCAAGCCTGTTAAAGTAGATTTAATTTAGCTTTGTGTACACTTGTAGTAAAGCACTCACCTCTTCGACCAGTGTAGTTATTTGATTAAGTGGTGTTCCAGCCAAATGACCAAATACAAGATTTTTTCTGTAATTCTCTTTTAGAATGGGGCATTTAACTTTCTTGAATATGTACACAGCTTTATTTTTCAAATTTGAGGGAAGCTGAAAAATTAAAATTAGTACTATTAGTTTTCAATTAATATTTACTTATTTATTTGCATGCTAGATGTTGAGTACAAAATATACATTGTGCACAATAAGATCATAAGTTCTGCAACTTAACCTCTTCCCATGTTGCCAAGAGCCTAAAACATTATTTACTTGTAATATTTACTTTGCTTCTTAATATTCACCTTGTAAGCATATCTAACAACATATCATTCACAATTATCGGGTCACATACGCGCTTAGGCCAAATCCCTTACGCTCATTACTAATGATCTTTGGACAGAAATTCCATGAGCCCCTCATACCCGTGAACAGAATTCACCATCTTCACTGTTGTTTTCAAATCAGTATTGAGACCAAGCAACTTCACCCTGTGTTAAAGAAGGAACTGCAGATGCTGGAGAATCGAGGGTTACACAAAAAGCTGGAGAAACTCAGCGGGTGCAGCAGCATCTAAGGAGCGAAGGAGATAGGCGACGTTTCGGGTAAGGAGCGAAGGAGATGTCCGGAAACGTCGCCTATCTCCTTCGCTCCTTAGATGCTGCTGCACCCGCTGAGTTTCTCCAGCTTTTTGTGTTCACCCTGTGTTATCTTAGCATCTATTCAGCAGCATCACAACAAACTAATTTCTGTGAGTCTTAAAGTGTTTTACTCCATTTGTGCCACACATGTGCCAGGATTTAACACCCCTAACAAGAGGTCTCAGCATATCACCTGTACAATTTCACATTCAATGGCAAAGGGATCAGGGTATTGGATGTTAATTTCACTGACTAGAAATCTAACGTGATGGAATTTCATGGATCCTGTTCCTCACCATATTTGTGTACAAGACAAATTTGACATGACACCATATCCTACTGACCATTTTAACCAAAGATAGACACAAAAAGATGGAGAAACTCAGCAGGTCAAACAGGATCTCCAGAGAAAATAAATAGGCGACGTTTCAGGTCGAGACCCTTCTTCAGACCATCCAAGTGGATCCACTCTGCAATCTTTTCAGTCGGACAAACTCATGGAGGGAATTGAAAACAAGGGAGAGAATTTTAAAATCAAAGCGTTGCTTAACCAGGAACCATGTAGGTCACATTAAATATACAGTCTGTTTTCAAATTATGATGCAGAGGGCGGAAGTAGAAGAGAAATAAGAAATAGCTAAGGATAACCAAGCTAATGGCTAAGGTGAGGGAAGAGACCATTAGAGACCAGTCTCTGGCTATGAATGGAATCAGGCAAGCAAGGTTCCATCTGATAGAATGTTACTTCTTGTTTTTGTCTTTGCACTAATATTTTTTTTTAATCCTGATCTTTGTTTATTATGGTGCTTACAGAGTACTATGTTTACATAGATGTTGTGCTGCTGAAAGTAAGAATTTAATTGTTCAATGTCAGGACATATGACAATAAAACACTCTTGACTAGTGGAAGGATTAGTCAACAACATCAAAGGTTGAAGGAAGAAGGCTAAGAAAGAAAAAATAAATCTAGCATCATTACACTGTATACCATTTGTAAATTTGAAGTGCTTCAGGACTTGTTGGGGAGGGTGGGTCAGAAACCAGATTGCAAATATTCAGACAAGACTGTAAAAGTGTCCAGAAATGATAGGCACATATTTGAACACACAAAGTGCTCAAACGACTTGAAACAAAGGAAGGTTGCAAATGGGTGGTAGTTTCAAAGATCTGCGTGCTAAGTGATTGATGTTTTGGCCCCTTTTACTGTTTACTGCTGTGAATGTTGTTGAAAGAAAGATACATTCCTGAATCTGAAATTCAAAGAAACTGGTCACACAGGATGTTGTTTTCAAAATTAATATCAACAAAACCAAAGCACTTCAGTTAACTTATGAAAAAAAAAGTATCATGGTGTTTCTGCCAAACAGAACTAAATAAATACCAAAATACTGTTTCGGGTTCCTTTGGTATTCAAATCGCATTTTTCGCCTAATATCTGTATGCAATAGGTGACTTCGGTAGCGGTTGGGGGGGGGGGGGGGGGGGTTAGGTCAAAAGGCGCTTCTTTGTAGTTACACAAAGGTCACGTTTTGCAACTTATAGCAGGTCCTAGCAGTCGGCGACCTTACCCCACAGGAGGCTGCCAGCAGCCCGGCGCCACTGATGAAGCACACAAGCAAACGTTCACGGTGCAGAAACTCCGCCAGGACTGTCTGATTCTCTGCCCTTCGGATGAACTGCAACCACTTGTCTGCTCGCAGTCTCAGCGAACAGACGACGCGGTTTGCAATGTATTGCACCCTCTCGTCGTCTGCCAGGCTCGCCTCCTGATTTTCCTCATCTTCTTCGGCCATTCTTTCCGCTTTGGGAGTTTTCTTGGCAACTTTACTTTCAACCGCGTTCATTTTGTTTGTTTACTTCAAGGATGCCCGACTTCTGCAACCCTTGGAGCCGCCTGGCTTATCGCGAGCAACCACTTGCAGACACAGCTGACCGCTGATTGCTGCCGCGCTCCGGTTTCCTTGGGAATGAGGGAGCAGAATGAAGCCTTTGCAGCCGCTGCCACCTCCCCACCTCCCACCAGTGAATAATTCCACCTCCAACCCACACTCCCTGCCCGGAGCAAATCAATACCGCACAGGGTGGAAATTGACATTCAACGTTGCACTAAATGCGTAAAACAGGAGAAAGCAAACGTGAACGTAGTGTGAATAATACAATCAGCATTTTCCCAGGAATTATTTCAGGTTAGGTGCGAACGTTAAACGGGCTGTCCCACGGGCGACCTAATTGGCGAGTTTAGAATAGTTTGAAAAAAATGACATGTTGAAGACCTCCTTCGACTATGTTGAAGACTAGCGTCGACTAGCTACGACTAACTTAGGGAAAATTGGACACGGAAACAGGCACGGAAATTGCTATCAAAATATGGAGGAGACGGGGGACACAATTTCTTGGCAGCCGCGCGCGCATGCGCGCACTCACACACACGCGCTAGGCTTCGGAGGCTCAATCCAGCGCGAAAAGCAGCTCATCTCTGCCCGTCTCGTCAGGTTAACCTACAGCCCTGCCTGGACTGACGGGACACCAGCGCTGCTTCTCCGCGCTGGCTGGGCCATATTTCCCGCCTGGGCCTGGGGGCACCGCTCCAGTCTGACCCGACCTCTCTGGCCACCCGGGGGGGGGCGGCACTCGGGTGGGGACAGGACACGCCAGAGAGCCGGGGTCGATCCTGGCTGCGGATGAGGCGCAGGTCTGTGCCAAGAGTGTTTTGGCACGTCTCCCTCCTCCAATCACAGCGCTTTATCCTCAGTCCCACCCTCCCTACTCCTCCCTCCTCCAATCATCATGTCTGGCCCCCATTGTCTGCTGACCGACGTCTCCCTTGTCCAATCGGTGCCCTCGATCAGCAGTCCCACCCCCACTGACTCGTTGAAAGCAGAGATTTCACCGGGTTTTAAAATCCGGGTTACAAAAACTTGGGGGGGGATCGTCCCCCACCTTTCAAAACAGAGGGGGGACGTTTTGACTTCTTGAATCCAAATTATGATTCATAACCACATTGAAGTCCCCTCCACATCAAGTCAAGTCAAGTTTATTCGTCACATACACATCCGAGATGTGCAGTGGAATGAAAAGTGGCAATGCTCGTGGATTGTGCAAACAAGCTATAAAACAGAATGGAACAGAATCACATATTCACATATTACATATATGTGGGAGGAAAAAAAAGAAAAATCAGCAATTTTAAAAAGACACCACACAACAGTAAATAGGTAAAGTAAAGTTAGTCCCTGGTGAGATAGGAGTTTACAGTCCTAATGGCCTCTGGGAAGAAAACTCCTTCTCACCCTCTCCATTTTCACAGCATGGCAACGGAGGCGTTTGCCTGACTGTAGCAGCTGGAACAGTCCGTTGCTGGGGTGGAAGGGGTCTCCCATGATCTTGTTGGCTCTGGAGTTGCACCTTCTGATGTATAGTTCCTGCAGGGGGGGGGCGATATATCAAAATACCTCCAGTCTCTAAAGCAATAATGTCAGAGTTTTGAAAAAACATTTGGTACTCTCTGGGGGGGGTATATACATTGATCAGTGTCACTACTTTGTTTTCCAGCTTTCCATTAATTAAAACATACCTTCCCTCTTTGTCCCTGACTTCTTTATGGCATTCAAATTGGACTGCATTTGTGCTAAGGATACCCACTCCCCTCTCTTGGCTAGTTTTGTAGGAACTATAAAATGCATTTCTAAAGCCAAAGCGTTTTAATTTCTCATGTTCTTTTTGAGGCAGGTGGGTTTCTTGTAAAAATAGCACCTGAGCCTTCTCTTTTTTCAGTTTAGCCAGGACCTTGCTCCTTTTAACTGGATTATTCATCCCATTTACATTTTGTGACATCAATTTAATAGTATTATGTGACATTTAATTTACCTAATCCTGCATTGCATTCATAAATCTCCAGATAACTTGGAACTGTGCAGGTCTGAACATCTGGGCAGCATGTGCCAAATAAAGAAAATTAAAAAAAAGGGAAACCAGTTGACTTCCAAGTAAGGGTGATTCCTTGCCACCCTGAGTCCCCGTTGGCAGGTAGAGAGGAAAACCTCCTCCCAGAGGGCCCCTCACTAGAGGTGAAACATTCCATTTCATGCATCCTAATATCATCCAACGTCATCCGATAGCACTTATTTTCCAGTCCAAAAGAAGTCGTGACACAATAAAAGCTAGTTGGATGGGGCCTGCTCAGACTCTTGTAGTCACTCTCTTGCTGTCTCAGTCTCATCTTCGCTCCTCTTTCCAACTCTCTGCCATGTCATAGCCTGGAGAAGACGCTCCATCTCTGGGTCCGCCGGCTCCTCAACGCTGTAATCAGGTGTCTCCATGGAGTAGCCTCTCCTCCTCAGCCTCAGTCTTGTGCACTATGATATGTGCATGTTCCTGAGTCCCAGTGAATGCACAACTTGTCCAGCGGGGTCTGGAAGCGGACACCTCTCTCCTTCAGGGCCCTCTTTATTCCCCTATATGTCTTGCGCTTCTGGACAACCACCATTGCATAGTCGTGGTCAAATGATAGACTTCGCCCGTCAATCATTATCTTCTTTCCCCAGGCTTTTTTCAACAACATTTCTTTGGTATTAAACTCCAGGAAATTTACCACTATGGACCTAGGTGGTGCGTTACATTCCGGTTTGAGAGCCAAAGCTCTCTGCGCGCGCTGGATCCATACATTGGTGACCTAATCTGCGAGCTTAGAAGAGTTTGCCCTCAACTCAAACTCCCAGCATGGTCGACACATGGTACTAGGAGGTCCTATGAGGTCACTGGAACTCTCCTTCATGCTCGACGGAAGCTCAGCATGTTGAAAAATATTCCGCGAGTAAAAATTGGTCGGCATGGTTCTTTTTAACTCGTAGTGCAGTGGCGTGGGGTCACTATGTAGTCACAGGCAGGCGAGGGCAGCTGTAGGCAATCTCCTTCGCTGACCGGGCATTCTAATTGGCTCTTGGAGTTTTCAGGACCAGGGAAAGCCGACCGGTAGGTAAAATCCCCGCTAAACTTTATTATAAGTTGTCTGTCTTCTTAAAAGCACGGGACACCGCTTTCAGGTCAGGCGATGCTCGAGCCTACAGTTCATCCAGGGCTAACCTGAAGAGAGGCATCAAGAAGGCCAAGCATAGCTACAAGCTTAGGATTGAGGAGCACTTCAACAACAACTCCGACCCCCGACGCATGTGGCAAGGCATCCAGGCCATCACGGACTTCAGATCCACCAACACCACCCCCACATCGAGCGACTCATCCTTCCTTGAGGAGCTTAACCACTTTTATGGCCGCTTTGACAGGGACAACCAAGAGATGGCCATCAAGGCTGTGCTCCCTGCTGATCATCAGCCCCTCACATTCACCCCCTACGACCTGAATCTAGCACCGAGTAGGATTAATGCACGTAAGGCTGCTGGCCCTGACGGCATCCCCGGGCGCGTCCTCAGGACCTGTGCTGCGCAGCTGACAGACGTCTGGACTGACATCTTCAATCTGTCACTTGCCCAACCAGTTGTCCCCACGTGCCTTAAAACCACCTCCATTGTGCCGGTGCAAAAACACTCCACTGCGGCGAGCCTCAATGATTTCTGCCCAGTTGCACTTACTCCCATCATCACCAGCCCCTCAAGGGGCTTATCTTGGCACACCTCAAAGGCTGCCTACCTCCCACACTGGACCCCTATCAGTTTGCCTACGGCAAGAATAGGAGTACGGAGGATGCCATCTCAACGGCACTCCACTCCGCCCTCTCCCACCTCGATAACAGAGACACCTATGTGAGAATGCTGTTCATTGACTTTAGCTCAGCATTTAACACCATTATCCCCTCAAAATTGATCACCAAACCCGGTAACCTGGGCATCAACCCCTCCCTCTGCAACTGGATACTGGACTTCCTGACTAATAGACCCAGTCTGTTAGGTTGGACAACCACACCTCTTCAACCCTCACCCTGAACACCGGCGTTCCACAGGGCTGTGTACTGAGCCCCCTCCTCTACTCCCTCTTCACCTACGACTGCACACCTGAACATGGTTCTAACACCATCATCAAGTATGCAGATGATACAACGGTGATTGGCCTCATCAGCGACAACATTGAGTCGGCCTATAGGGAGGAGGTTCAGCTCCTAGCAGCATGGTGCACCGACAACAACCTGGCCCTTAACTCCAAGAAGACCAAGGAGCTCATTGTGGACTATAGAAGTTCTAGGGGCTGCACGCACACCCCCATCAATATTAATGGGACGGAGGTGGAACGCGTTTCCAGCTTCAGGTTTCTGGGGGTCAACATCTCTGATGACCTCTCTTGGTATGGTATGGCAACTGCTCTGTCTCTGACCGGAAAGCACTGCAGAGGGTGGTGAAAACTGCCCAACGCATCACCGGTTCCTCACTCCCCTCCATTGAGTCTGTCCATAGCAGCATCGTCAAGGACTAGTCTCACCCCAGCCACAGACTGTTTACCCTCCTCCCATCCGGGAGGCGCTACAGGTCCCTCCGTTGCCGGACCAGCAGGTTCAGGAACAGTTTCTTCCCTGCGGCTGTAACAATACTTAACTCTGCGCCTCGGTGATTGCCAGTCACCCCCCGGACACTCCTTTCCCCCAGTATAATTGCACATATATATTTTTTACCATTCATTATTCTAAGTTCGCTCTTCTGGGGAGATGCTAACTGCATTTCGTTGTCTCTGTACTGTACACTACACAATGACAATTAAAGATTGAGATTGAGACAGTAGAGAGCATGCTGACCAGTTGCATCGTGGCTTGGTTCGGCAACTTGAGTGCCCAGGAGCGGAAAGACTACAAAAAGTAGTAAACACTGCCCAGTCCATCATCGGCTCTGACCTCCCTACAATCAAGGGAATCTATCGCAGTCACTGCCTCAAAAAGGCTGGCAGCATCATCAAGGACCCACACCATCCGGGCCATACAGTCACCTCCCCGCTACCTTCAGGTAGAAGGTACAGGAGCCTGAAGACTGCAATGTCCAGGTTCAGAAATAGATGCTTCCCCACAGCCATCAGGCTATTAAACTCAACTCAAACAAAACTCTGAACTTCAATAGACCATTATCTGTTTATTTGCACTTTATCTGCTTATTTATTGATGTGTGTATATATTTATATAATGGTATATGGACTCACTGATATTTTTTGTATTAATGCCTACTATATTCTGTTGTGGTGAAGCAAAGCAAGAGTTTCATTGTCCTATCTGGGACACATGACAATAAACTCTCTTAACTTGACTTGACTTGCGACAGCCCCTTTTATGAAGTGAAATAGGCAGCCAGATTCTCCGTCTGGAGATGCATCGAGCCAGCAAGTACAAACAGCAACTTTTCCTCACTGGGAACAACTGAGATTTTGCTGGAAGAAAGAATACTCCAAACACAGTAGTGATGTAGGTGGTGTGTTAAATTATGCACCAGACATTTTTTAAAGAAAGATCAGGATTCTCTGATGTTTATTCCACAAATTTCCTGCGTTAGTGTTAGTATACAGTGACCTCAATAATGTTTGGGACAAAGACCCATCATTTATTTATTTGCCTCTGTACTCCATAATTTAAGATTTGTAATAGCAAAAAATCACATGTGGCTAAAGTGCACATTGTCAGATTTTAATAAAGCCATTTTTATACATTTTGGTTTCACCATGTAGAAATTACAGCTGTGTTTTTATATAGTCCCCCAATTTCAGGGCATCATAATGTTTGGGACACAGCAATGTCATGTAAATGAAAGTAGTCATGTCTGGTATTTTGTTGCATATCCTTTGCATGCAATGACTACTTGAAGCCTGCGATTCATGGACATCACCAGTTGTCGGGTGTCTTCTCTGGTGATGCTCTGCCAGGCCTGTATAGTCATCTTTAGCTTATGCTTGTTTTGGGGGCTAGTCCCCTTCAGTTTTCTCTTCAGCGTATAAAAGGCATGCTCAATTGGGTTCGGATCAGGTGATTGACTGGCAACTCAAGAATTTACAATTTTTTAGTTTTGAGAAAGTGCATTGTTGCTTTTGTAGTATGTTTGGGATCATTGTCTTGCTGCATTTGCCCCCGCCGCTGTTTCTAATCCATCCCTCCACCCCGGCTCTCCAACACCCATGGCCCATGCTGTTGATATTAGTTTTGAAATTCTCATTGATCACAGACTATCTCATGACAGAGCGTGAGAAATTCTGTGATCAGCATGAGAGCGTGAGAATTGGGCAAAATGCGTGAGTCTCGCACTCAATGCTGAAATAAGTGAGCCTGTATCTTCAGCAGCCATACATCTTGTCACCTGACTCCTGAAGAGTGTTTCTGATCTGTCAAACAGGTGTTTGGGGATTTTTCTTTATTATAGAGAGAATTCTTCCATCATCAGCTGTGGAGGTCTTCCTTGGACTGCCAGTCTCTTTGCGATTAGTAAGCTCATCAGTGTTCTCTTTCTTCTTAATGATGGTCCAAACAGTTGATTTTGGTTAGCCTAATGTTTGGCTGATGTCTCCAACAGTTTTATTCTTGTTTCGCAGTCTCATAATGGCTTATTTCACTTTAATTGGCACAACTTTGATTCTCATGTTGATAAAAAAAAGGATTAAAAGTTTTCAAAGGTGATTGAAAGACTGGAGGAAAGACTAGGTGCTGAGAGCTCTCTTATACCTGCATTAAGGAGGCAATTAAACACACCTGAGCAATTACAAACACATGTGAAGCCGTGTGTCCCAAACATTATGGTGCCTTGGAATGGGGGGGGGGAGAAGACTATGCATAAACTGGTGATTGTGGTGCGTTTGGGATTCACAGTGGGCGCTGGACGCTCTCCTCCACTGGAATCAGACTCTCCCCTTTCCGTTTTGGTGACATCTCCGACTCCGTGCCGGGCCGCTTCCGGTCCCTCTGAAAATTGCGTCCGGTTGGAGACCTCCGCCGGCCACCCGCAGTGTCCCTCAGCTCCAGGAAAGATGCAATGGTGCAAGAAGGGGCGGACTGTCCCAGGTAGTGAAAGGAGAAGAGACTAATCCGTGCAGCGCTGACTAGCAGGAGAGGAGATTGATCTGCACATGTGCGTTTTTTACAATTTTTAAACCTTGCTAACTTTTACAATATATCAGCGATCGGAACGAAACTTGTTGCACTTGCAGCACAGGAGAATGGTGAGTGCGCTGACAAGAAATCGTAATGCTAAATCGTTTGCACAAATAGAAAAAACACGTAAAACGGAAGAGCACAAGATCAGAGTTTTAGTTATGTATCGATAGATAGATAGATGGGCCAAACACAGGCAGCTGGAACTAGTGTAGATGGGGGCATGTTGGTTGGCATGGCCAAGTTGGACCGAAGGGCCTGTTTCCACGCTGTATGACTATTAACACTGCAGAAGTTGGGCTACCTATTATAAACTGTATAAATTTCCTTCCATTAACTTCATGAGGATTAATGTATCCTGATTCTGCCACATCATCAGAAGGATGGAGAGTTTCTGATGAAAGCTGCAAAAATGATGTGACTTATATGATTTTTAATACCAACAAATCTGGAAATGGTAATAAGATTACATGATGCAGAATGAAATGTCTGTGGAGGCCGGATCAAACCTTACAGTTGATGCTACCAAAAGGCTGATTTAAGTGGTAAAAGGCAGTGGCCAAATTATTGCTCTACCTGGAACCTCAGTAATGACCACATCTTGACTTGAAGGTGAAGTATTTGTATCACTGGTTACAGGCATAGAAACAATGCAAGAGAGGTATACAAAGAATTTGATGGAGGGAACAACATAATATACTACTACCTTCAAAGCCATTTTGTTGAATCTCATTGATTGTAACACCTAGGCCACAGCTACAATGGCCTGTTCCCTTTATCATTGTTACATTTTGCATATCTTTCATTAATTTGTTCTATATCTCTCTATATCACCATCTATATCTCTCGTTTCCCTTTCCCCAGGCTCTCAGTCTGAAGAAGGGTCTTGACCAGAAATGTCACCTACTCCTTTTCTCCAGAAATGCTGTCTGACCCAATTTGTTACTCCAGCTTCTTGTTTCCATCTTCGGCTTAAACCAGCTTCCAGCTAAATCAGTTCCTTCCTTAACATCAAATGCTTCATTAAACTCCTGAAGATTAGGGAGTAATTATCTACAATAGTCACAGAGAGGATAACATGATTTTGGCAAATGTTGTGAGCACATGGCTATGCTCCTTCTTCCTGTGTATATGCAGTGACTAAAGAGTGCAGGTCCAGCAGTGAGGATTGTACAGAGCTGGAGTGGGAGTCAAGGAATGACTCCAAAACTGCTTGACATTGGTAAAATGTTCAGCAACTTGGCCATGGACCTGAATGAACACACTACAGTTGTTACTGACTGTATAAGGAAATGAGCAAAGGAGTGTATTTCCACCAAGACCATCTGAGTGTTCCCTAACCAGAAACCTTAGATGAACCAGGAGGTCAGTAATCTACTGCGGACCATATCTTGGGTATTCATGTCTGGTGATAGGAAGTCCAGGCACCACCTAGATAACGGCCATCAGAAAAGCAAAGAGACACTTTAGGTCTAAATTAGAGGATGAGATGGATGTGCGACAGATTATGCAGGGCTTGCACGCCATCACGTCCTACAAGGTGAAACCAAGTGGTAGCTGAAGCGATAATGAGACATTCCTAAATGAGCTTAATCCTTTCAAAGGTAGACAAAAATGCTGGAGAACCTCAGCAGCTGAGGCAGCATCTGTGGAGCAAAGGAAATAGGCGACTTTTCCGCTTGAGATCCTTCTTCAGACCTTCAGATCCTTTCAATATCACTTCAAAAGTTAGAACATCCACATACCTTTTTGGCCTCCAAAGCCCCAGCAGTATAGTCATCTCAGTTACCGAAGATCCTTTATGAGACTGAACCATCCTTTATGAGACCGAGTAAGGTACTGACATGGGTAGAAAATTGGGTGGCAGACAGGAAACAAAGAGTAGAGATTAACGGGTCCCTTTCAGAATGGCAGGCAGTGACTAGTGGGTTCACACTAAACTGGATGGCAGTGCGAACTGTGAGGAGGATGCTATGAGGATGCAGGGTGACTTGGACAGGTTGGGTGAGTGGGCAGATGCATGGCAGATGCAGTTTAATATGGATAAATGTGATGCCATCCACTTTGGTGGCAAGAACAGGAAGACAGATTATTATCTGAATGGTGCCATGTTCGGAAAAGGGGAAGTACAACATGATCTGGGTGTCCTTGTTCATCAGTCACTGAAAGTAAGCATGCACGTACAGTAGGCAATTAAGAAAGCTAATGGCATGTTGGCCTTCATAACAAGAGGAGTTGAGTATCAGAGCAAATAGGTCCTTCTACAGTTATATAGGGCCCTAGTAAGACCACACCTGGAGTATTGTGTGCAGCTTGGGTCTCCAAATTTGAGGAAGGACATTCTTGCTATTGAGGGAGTGCAGCGTAGGTTCACAAGGTTAATTCCCGGGATGGCGGGGCTGTCATATGTTGAAAGAATGGAGCGACTGGTCTTGTAAACACTGGAATTTAGGATGAGATGAGATCTTATTGAAACATATAAGATTATTAAGGGATTGAACATGCTGGAGGCATGTTCTCGATGTTCTCGAAACATGTTCTCGATGTTAGGGAGTCCGGAACCAGGGGCCACAGTTTAAAAATAAGGGGTAGGCAATTTAGAACAGAGATGAGAAAAGATTTTTCACCCAGAGTTGTGAATCTGTGGAATTCCATGTCTCAGAAGGCAATGGAGGCCAATTCTCTGGATGCTTTCAAGAGAGAATTAGAGCTCTTAAAGATTGCAGTGTCAAGGGATATGGGGGGAAGGCAGGAATGGGGTATTGATTGTGGATGATCAGCCATGATCACAATGAATGGTGGTGCGAGCTCAAAGGGCCGAATGGCCTACTCCTGCACCTATTGTCTATTGTCTAAAGCACCTGGTCCCGAAGTTGTACTTAATCACAGTTTTGAAACCTGTGTGGACTAACTGACTGGAGTTTTTGTAGACATCTTCAACATTTCATTACTAAGGACAGAGATTCTCAGCTGCTTTAAAACGACATCAAGAAGAGCAAGGTGACGTGCCTCAATGATGATCGGCCCATGCTACTCTCGTCCATGGTGATGGAGTATTTTGAGAGGTTGGCTATGACACATATCAATACCCACCTTAGTAAGGACATGGACCCACTATAATCTGCCTACCACCATAATAGATCAACAGAGGGCCGTGTTTGGAAGAAGCTCTCATAGGGCTGCGGCCTACAGGGGAAACCATTGAGCTGGTCCCCTGCAGCCAAACACAATACCCGGCATACTGCAGCCTGGAAGGGGAAGCCCGCCGAGTCGGCCCTTGCCAGTCCCCCAAAGTCCAGAGACTGGGAGGATGGAGCCGGTGACGATGGCAGACATGACAAGCGAGGTGCAAGGCCAGTAGGGGAGGAGAGAGAACCCGGGTATGGATCGCTGGTCAGCATGGACTCGGTGGGCTGAAGGGCCTGTTTCCATGCTGTATCAATAAACTAAACTAAACTAAAAAGGCAGCCAATACCATCATCCCTAACCACACTCTCATTTCAGTCCTACCATTGGGAAGAAGGTGCAGGAACTTATAAGCTGAGCAAAGATTGGAGTTGGTAATCGGGAGGATTGGCTGCATCTGATCTAATGCTGTGAGATGGTGTTGAAAACTCCAAAGGCCAATACACCACCACACCACCCCTTCAAGGGGGTTTGCCTTGCCAGTGGGATAAGATCTACTGTGAGATTCTGGTGGAGATATCTGGCAGGTCTGATTCTGCAAGGTTTAGTATGTCAGGTTGTCAAATATTTGTGACCCTGCAAAGCAATAGACAAGAGAAACATTTTATTGCATCTGAATTTGGTACCTTGGTCAAAGTTTAATGGTCTGTCCAAGTTCTTTTTTTTCTTTGCAACAGCAACATTGTACAGCTGAATAACTTCCTAGACGATTTCAGGGGACATTTAAATATCAGACCTGCAAAAGCAATAACACATAGATTACTCTGCCAGTTGAGATGTACTCCCACTTTAAATATGCAGTTCTACATGGCCATTAGTGTCAACCCAGTGTGCTGAAGTCAGCTTTGTGATTGTAATGATTGAAACTGTATTTAATCACTGACTGGTATCTTTATACTTAAAATGTATAATACCTCAATGTAGACACAAAAAGCTGGAGTAACAGTGGGACAGGCAGCATCTCTCGAGAGAAGGAATGGGTGATATTTCGGGTCGAGACCCTTCTTCAGACCGGACTCGACCCGAAACGTCACCCATTCCTTCTCTCCAGAGATGCTGCCTGTCCCGCTGAGTTACTCCAGCTTTTTGTGTCCATTTTCGGTTTAAACCAGCATCTTCAGTTCCTTCTTACACATACCTCAATGTACTTTGAGTTCAGATAAATATTTCAGGCGGCATACGCAGGATGAGAAACAGAATAAACATTCCAGGTCCAAGGCCGTTTGTCAGCCCTTCATTTTCAACCTGTAACATTGATCCATGATGTTCATGTTTTATTTCCAATTCCACAACAGAACATTTTGGGCAAGCAATGGGTGTATTATGATTAACTAGCTGCCCAACCCAAAGAGGCAGAGAAGCAGAGGCTTAGTCGGAAGAATCACCTGTTAAAATGTTGAGATTATAGTTATAATTATAATAATTAAAGTATAACCAGAGTAGAATATGGCTTCATTTTGAAGCCCAAAAAAATATGTTATGGTTAACATTTGATGATATATTTAATTCCTATTTTAGAACATTTCTTGGAACATGTAATCTTTGCATCAACGCAGCAGCTCCTATGCTCCTTTATTGCTCACAACATTGCCCCCCCCCCCCCCAAATCTGATGATTCCCTAATTCAAAAGAAAGGTCCCAACATCCTGGAAGTAAACAGTAGATTTATTTCATTAAATCACATGAGCCAGGCTAAAATTCTATTGTAACATATCCGGGGAACTTATATTAATAGTGCAGCAATTAATATTTAAGAACTGTTGGTTCCGAGGGATTTGAATCATGGAGCAACATTAGACACTTAACTCACCTTTAAAGAAAATGCTGGAGTGATTTAGGTATATTTCCATTAGCAGTCACATACTTTTATACTGAATGATGGTTAGGTGTACAAGATGATTTATGTTATCCGTGCTATGTTGAAAGGCTACTGTATTATCTGTGCATTTTATACCATGTGTGGTGAATTCAATATGAAATAGCTGTTGTTTTATTGTAAGGTATTCTAGGGATCAACTCCAACACATTCTTTGTTTCTGAGACTGATCAGGCATTTATGGACTGAGTCAATGCTGATCGATGTATATAAAAAGCTGCAAACAGCTTGAAATCTTGGCAAAATAAAATTAAACGGTAAAATAGTGCAATAAATGCTTTATTCGATTAGGATGTCTAATAGAGCTCACTAGGTTTTCTAAAAAAACATTTTTTAGAGTTTTTAGAGCAAAAAAGACTTGCTGTGTTAATCTCAATCACAGTCTTTAGAAGTGATCTCAAAGCAAAGATATTATAATCACAAAGGACTACGACCTATTATGAACATGAAATGTTTAACTAACATTAATGCATATTGATTGTGGTGTTTTGACTCGCAGAAGGTTGCGTAAATCACTTATTTGGCTACTGTCCTAACCTCCTTTATCCCACGCACAGAACATTGTAAGAGGTAATAAAAACAATCAACTTTGTCTAATAGCTCGTGAAGGTTGCAATTGCTAGAAAATTAATAAAATTGACATTTTATAAGAAAACTGCATGTTCAGGAAAACCGAAACGGACTGAAAACATGTAGAAGCAATGTATTTGAAAGAAAATGTTTAAACATCGTGTGATTTTTCAGAAGGGGCAAAGTCAGGTTGGAGAAAGATCAGAACAGATCACCATTTGCTGAAGGATAGGTATGAGAGAAAGAACTTCAGTAGTTCTAGGAAATGTGAAGTTTAAAATAGTGGCGTGAAGGCTGATTAAATGTGCAATTAGAGAAATGCTAGAACTTCTAAGGATCTAGTTAAATAGAATTCTGTAAAGAAAATTAATAAAATTGATAAAATTCAGCTTGGGGGGGGGGGCTTTACTTACTGTAGTTTAATTTGATTAGATTACGGACTTTAAAACGTTAAAGGATTTGATTAAATACAGGTCAATAGGATGATTGGTAATGTTATTTAGGTTAGTTAGCGAGGATCATAACACACGTGTATGAGCGACTTGAACACAGGATTAGGTCAGACAACCGGGTGTATGTTCCCTTCACAGAGTAAAAATTAATTCCGGCAACCTAAAAATACATTCAAGGGAGAATTAGTTCTCCACTAACTAATTTGTCCGTCTATGCCGCATCTGCTCCGAAGTTGAGGTGTTCCATACCAGAACATCTGATATGTCCTCATTCTTTAGGGAACGGGGGCTTCCCCTCATCTATCATAGACAAGGCCCTCACACTTGGCTCCTCGTTACCCCACAGGTCTTCTCTTGCTCCCCCTCCCTCCCAGTCGCAACAGGGATAGAGTCCCCGTAGTCCTCATCTTTCACCCCATCAGCCATCACATACAACATCGCCACCTCCAACAGGATTACACCACTAGCCACATCTATCCATCCCCATCCCAAACAGTCCTTTCGGGCGAGGCAGAGGTTCACTTGCACCTCTTCCAACCTCATCTGCTATATCAGCTATTCCAGGTGTGGACTCCTATATATTGGTGAATACAAGTGCAGACTCAGTGATCGTTTCGCTGAACACATTCGCTCAGTCCACCTCGGCCTACAGGATCTCCCAGTTGCCAAACACTTTAACTCCCCCTCCCATTTCCATACTGACCTTTCTGTCCTGGGCCCCCTCCATTGTCAGAGTGAGGCCAAATGTAAATTGAAGGAACAGCATTTCACATTTCGCTTGTGCAGCTTGCAACCCAGAGGTATGACTATTGATTTCTCTAGTTTCAAGTAATCCTTGCATCCCTTCCCCCTCTGTCCCTCCGCCACCCTAGCCATCATACTAGTTTTACTGTTGTCCTGTTGAGTTCCACTGTCCGTATAATTCGTTATCATCTATCCCACAGCCAACAATGGACCATTGTGGGCCCCACATTTCTCTGATCATTGTGTTTATTGCATATCTTCCATTCATTAGTCCTTAGTACCATCTATATCTCTCGTTCCTCTTTCCCCTGAGTCTGAGTCTGAAGAAGGATCTCGACTCAAAACATCACCTATTCCTTTTCTCAAGGGATGCTCCAATTTCAAGTTACATTTATTGGCACATGCACCAATTGGTACAGTGAGATTTGAGTTACCAAGCTACCTGACCTGTTCCAGATTCTCCATGTTAGTGTCTACTTTTATATAGTCGTTAATATCTTAAAATATATTTTAATATGTACAGGAAATGTATTCTACAGTCCTCCCAACAGAAGAACTGTCTGAAGAAGGATCTCAACCTGAAACATCACCCATTCCTTCTCTCCAGAGATACTGTCTGTAGAAAAAAATTAATTTAGAGGGAAATTGAAGGAAAACTCAGTCACAGAATTCGCAGGTTTGCTTCAAGAGACTTTATTGCATGATATCATGGAGAGATGGTGGCAGAAAACTGCTCACCAGTTCTCTGGCTTCACAGCGGAATGTGCTCACAGTTAAAATGGGGTGTAAACAACTTGTTTTTTTTGTGAGATACTGCTATACGAAAATATAATATCAATTATTTCATTAGTCAGAACAAACTTTTCACTTATGTTAATCTTATTCAACAACAGATGGTTAATACAAGACATTATGCTATCTCATCTTTCAAGCGGCCCACGTCACCATCCCCATTCCGAGCCAATCATAAGCCTCCCATTTACTGCAATGTACCTACGCTACCAGCGGCAGGGGGCGCGGGTGATCTACTGTAACTTCTCAGTGAAAGTTAAACAAGCTTCGTCATCTCCTTCTATTTGCATTCACCATCCACCCTTCATCACATTCCCAGACAGAGGCAATATATCTAATCTTACTCCCGTTTCCCATGGATTTCTTCTACACCTGCAGACTTGAGAGATTTCCAATTGTCACGTCCAATACACCCTTTTGTTATCTTGTTCAATTCCAATCAAAATTAAATAAGGAAGGATATTATTTTTTCTTCCACACTGCCTTTCCCGTAGAGTCACTCCAGCATTTCAGAAGATATCTTCAGAAGATTTTCAAAGTCACTAAACGCTAGGTGCAGAAATTATTTTAACCCTTGCTGGAGTTAGTTGGTTGAGCACTCTTTTTTTGTGGATATTTCATGTAAAGATCATTGCTTCATGCAGTTCATTGATCAGGCCAACTGGTCCCCAAATGCATGCATATGCAAGTGCTACTGATGTACTGCAGTCTGTTGACGATGCTATTGTTTTCTGTATAATTTTTGCTTAGCTATTTTATCAAACACCTTCTGGAAGTCTAAAAATAATAGAGCCACGGGCTCCCCTTTATCCACAGCAAATGCTATTTTCTCAGAAAATTCAAAGAAATTGGTCACAGCAATTTGCCTTTTACAAAACTATGTTGACTTTGCTAGATTATTTTGACTTTTTAAGGATCCTACTATAAAATCTTTAACAATAGCTTACAACATTTTCCCTCTGACAGTTTCCTGTCTTTTATCTCTCGCTCACTATTTGAATAAAGGAGTTACAGTCGTTGTTTTCAGGTCTAATGCAAGATTTCCCAAATGTAGGAAATTACAGAAAATTAGAACAGACACATCTATCATTAAATTCGGCACTTCTTTTAAGACTCTGGGATAAATCTCCTCAGGACCCAAAGACTTTCAGAATGCAATTCCAACAATTTGCTCTGTATTCCTGCTTTGACAATTGTACGTTTCCTGCTACTTCCCTCCTTTCCAATTCCTGATTTACAGCTGTTTCTGATATTATTTCATAGGAAATGGTAAGTGGAACGGTTGGGTTTAGAAATATACGAACTATAAGAAACAGCCATTTAACATTCTTGTACTATGCTAATTACATTTATTTAAGATGACTTAAGTTTGTAAAATCCCTAAATGCATGTTACAATTATGTAAACCTATTAATTGTGAAAACTACAATTTAAAACTATACTCTGCATGGATAAAACACCGTGTACTTACTTGGCAAAGCTTGCTGGGACACTTAACCAAAGAAAAAGTCTCAAGAGACCAGGAAAAGGAGAGTCAGTAGTTTAATGCCAGGTGTTCAAGCTGTACAGACAGTCCAAGGACATTTGGATAAGAACATTTGGCATCAGAATGTTAATTGGTTTCTTACCTCAAGAATTGGGAGATAAACTAATGGGAGGACGCCACAGATGTCTGTTCTGAATTGTTTGGTGATGTTACTATAGAAAACAAAGACCTCCTGTCCTGGCCTACGTGCAGGGTGCTGAGAACAATATGGTGCATGTGGGATGGGCTAAAATGGTTACCTGTTCACTGGCAATATTAATGTTTGGTCAATCATCGCCTTTGTCTCAGTTGTGTATAACCAGCAGTGTATTCTGATGATCTCAGAGACTCTTTGATTAGAGATTCTTCTTTGCATGCTCACTTTGATCCAATAAATATTTACTATACCTATACGTCTGGAGTCTGATGAATGAGCCACCACACCAAAATGTTACTTGTTACAATCTTCAATTGTGTAGTCCGCTGAAACAGATCTGCCATCTTGTTCTCTATTATTATTTTCCCACACTCTCTATAGGACCAATGCTAATTCCGTTGCTTCTGTCTCTTATCAGATGTTGTTCATTTTGAGCTGGCTTAATTACTTACTCTAATTTTCCATTCCTTATTAATCATTTAGTCATTTTTAATAGATTTTTAAATATTTTAACTAATCTTCTGACCTGCCATCTCTGTGTTGTTGTTTAAGATTGATGCTGTCTAACTTATTTTGCTAACCAGGCCTAGTGTGTTCTCCCTTTGTAATTTTTCTTCCCCAATGTAATCTACTTGTTGTTTTCGGAAAAAATCCATTAAATGCCTACCATTGTATTTCAAATGATTCCTTAATTTGATTTTAGTCAGCTTTGTTTATGTACGTGAAATGTGAACTTTGTTTTCATTTGTTTCTTCATTACCCTTTATTTGAATTTAAAATCCTAATCTTGGTGTCATTTTCTCTTCCAAATTGAATGGAAAATAATCATATCATGATCAGTGCTAAAGATGCTGCCATAATGATATCAATTAAAACCTTTCCCATTGCAAAAAAACTGCTCTAAGATAGAGATTGATCATCCATAGAATGTGCTGTTGCAAGAAATTAGGCTGAAAATGTTATGAACTTTGTAATATTCCCTTTGTGTTCTCCCTTTGTAATGTTTATTTCCCAATACAATCTACTTGACATAGACAACCCTAACCCATTTGATTCTTCTATTCTACATGTAGATAATTATCCCTCAGAATTATTTCTGACAAACTCCCATTAGTTTTATGCCCTATCAATGGGTCATTCACTTCAATTTTCAGAAGTTCAATGCTACACTTGATTTTGATCATTTTTGTTTTGACATATAGCATGGCTCTTCTCTGCTTTATGACAAAATATTATTAACTTCATTTCAATTCCATCGTTCGGAAACGTATCAGCTCTTTTGCAACAATAAAGTTTTGGAGAAGTTATCAACATATGCAAGATAATTTTTTGTTCAGGTTGTGTAACTAATTTAATGTACCTAGCATTAGTCAGTTTTCTACAAACTATTTCAAAATTAACATTTTGGGATTTGGATATGGAAAAGGATTTCACTCAATGCTTAGCAGCAAGGTCTTAATTTTTGCATCAAATTTTTAAAATAGAATAACCCCATCAGCCATCGTATACAACATATAATCCAACAACATTTTCGCCACCTCCAAAGGGATCCCACTACTGGGATCCAGTATCTTCCCATCTCCACCCCTTTCTGCTTTCCGCAGAGACTGTTCCCTCCGTAACCTCCTGGTCCACTCTTCCCTTCCTACCCAAACCACCCCCTCCCCAGGTACTTTCCCCAGCAACCGCAGGAGATGCAACACCTGTTCCTTTACCTCCCCCCTCGACTCCATCCAAGGACCCAAACAGTCTTTCCAGGTGAGCAGAGGTTCATCTACACCTCCTCCAACCGGATCTACTGCATCCGCTGTTCCAGGTGTCAACTTCTCCACATAGGCGAGACAAAGCGCAGTCTCGACGATCGTTTCGCTACACACCTCCACTCAGTCCGTCTTAACCAAGCTGATCTCCCGGTGACTCAGCACGTCAACTCCCCCTCCCATTCCCAATCTGACCTCTCTCTCCTGGGCCTCCTCCATTGTCAGAGTGAGGCCCAGTGCAAATTGGAGGAACAGCACCTCATATTTTGCTTGGGTAGTTTACACCCCAGCGGTATGAACATTGACCTCTAACTTCAGGTAGCCACTGCTTTCTCTCTTCATTCCCATCCCTTCCCAGTTCTCCCACCAGTCCCACTGTCTCCGTCTACATTCTTTCTTTGTCCTACGCCCTCGCCTGACATCAGTCTGAAGAAGGGTCTCGACCTGAAACATTGCCAATTCCTTCTCTCCATAGATGCTGCCTCACCCGCTGAGTTTCTCCAGCATTTTATGTCCAGCTTCGATTTTACCAGCATCTGCAGTTCTTTCTTAAACATAAAAATATCAACTATTAAGTGAAAAACTATTTAAAAGTGTCAATAGACAATAGGTGCAGTAGGCCATTTGGCCCTTCGAGCCAGCACCGCCATTCAATGTGATAGTGGAAGATCATCCCCAATCAGTATCCCGTTCCTGCCTTCTCCCCATGTCCCCTGACTCCGCTATTTTTACGAGCCCTATCTAGCTCTCTCTTGAAAGCATCCAGAGAACCTGCCTCCACCGCCGTCTGAGGCAGAGAATTCCACAAACTCACCACTCTCTGTGAGAAAAAGTGTTTCCTCGTCTCCGTTCTTAATGGCTTACTCCTTATTCTTAAACTGTGGCCCCTGGTTCTGGACTCCCCCAACATCAGGAACATGTTTCCTGCCTCTAGCGTGTCCAAGCCCTTAACAATCTTATATGTTTCAATGAGATCACCTCTCATCCTACTAAACTCCAGAGTGTACAAGCCCAGCTGCTCCATTCTCTCAGCATATTACTGCCCCGCCATCCCGGGAATTAACCTTGTAAACCTTCACTGCACTCCCTCAAGAGCAAGAATGTCCTTCCTCAAATTAGGGGACCAAAACTGCACACAATACTCCAGGTGTGGTCTCACTAGGGCTCTGTACAACTGCAGAAGGACCTCTTTGCTCCTATATTCGATTCCTCTTGGTATAAAGGCCAACATGCCATTCGTTTTCTTCACTGCCTGCTGTATCTGCATGTTTACTTTCATAGACTGATGTACAAGGACCCTCAGATCCCGTTGTACTTCCCCTTTTCCCAACTTGACGACATTTAGATAGTAGCCTCCCTTCCTGTTTTTGCTACCAGTGGATAACCTCACATTTATCCGCATTAAACTTCACCTGCCATGCATCTGCCCACTCCCCCAACCTGTCTAAGTCACCCTGCATTCTCATAGCATCCTCCTCATAGTTCACACTGCCACCCAGCTTTGTGTCATCTGCAAATTTGCTAATGTTACTTTGAATCCCTTCATCCAAATCATTGATGTATATTGTAAATATCTGCAGTCCCCGCACCGAGCCTTGGGTACCCCACTAAAGGGCCCCGGTAATCACTACTCTTTGTTTCCTGTCTGACAACCACTTCTCTATCCATGTCTGCACTCTACCCCCAATACCATGTGCCCTAATTTTGCCCACTAATCTCCTATGTGTACCTTATCAAATGCTTTCTGAAAGTCCAGATACACTACATCCACTGGCTCTCCCTTGTCCATTTACCTAGTCACATCTTCAAAAAATTCCAGAAGATTAGTCAAGCATGATTTCCCATTCGTAAATCTATGCTGACTCGGATCGATCCTGTTACTGCTATCCAAATGTTCAGCTATCTCATCTTTTATAATTGACTCCAGCATCTTCCCCACACTCCAGCATCTTCCCCACTTATAAGGAGTTATAAGGAGAGACTGGATAGGCTGGGATTTTTTTCCCTGGAGTGCAAGAGGTTGAGGAGGCGACATAATAGAGGTATATAAAATAATGCAAGGTGTAGAAAAGGTTGGATAGTCAATGTCTTTTTCCCCGGAAAAGTGAGCTTATAATTAGAAAGCACAGGTTGAAAGAGAAAAGATGTAAAAGGGATCTGAGGGGCAACTATTTCCACATGGAGAATGGCGGATACATGAAAACAGCAGCCAAAGGAAGCTGTAGAGGTGGGTACAATTTTAATATTTCATGGACAAGTTTGACCATGAGTATCGGGTTAATGAGATTTCCACTATTTATCCTGCGAAAATCCTACCCAGAATGAATGGAGGGATCCACAGAGGGTTACCCCCCTTATCTAGGAGAGGGCCATTTCTTAGTGTTAGGCTTCCCCCCTCAATTTACAAAGGGATTCTGGATCTATGGAGGAGAGAGAATACCCTTTTTTGGGAGTCCATACATGTTTTGATGTTTTGTTTTGTTTTGCCAGGTAAAACACCTTTGTTCATATGTTTTGGTTTGTTGTTCAGAATGGTTCTGGTGTTGAGTTGAGGGGATACAGTGAAATCAATCACACTAAGTGTAATGGTGAAATGTCAAGGACTTAAGTTGATGTCTCTAAATGCTAATGGTTTGGGTAATCCAATTAAGAGGGATAAAGTCATGACTAAATTGAAAAAAGTAAAGATGCATATTATTTTCTTACAATTTATAAACCCATTTATCGTGACAAGAGCATGAGAAGCTGAAAAGATTTGGATATAAAAACACATATTATAGCTCACATACTTGTAGTCATAAAAGAGGAGTGGCAATCTTGATATCAAACTCAGTTAAATTCGAAATTTTTAAAGAAATATAAAAGACAAAGAAGGGAAGTATATCATAGTAAAGGGCAAAGTATATAGTAATATCCTGACACTGGTGAATATCTATGCTCCCCCAGATAGTGATAAACATTTTTTCAAATTCCTATTTGATATTATTGCAATGGAAGCAGAAGGAATTTGTATATGTGGGGGGGGGTCTGAATGTTGTCCTGAATCATAGGCTTGATACGACAAGTAAGAAGAAGAATAAGAACCAGTTAACAAAACTACTAAACACTACCTGTTAAGAATTTAGTTTTCTTGATGTCTGGAGGAATTTTCACCCTCTAGAAAGAGACTATACACATTACTCAATACCGCACTCAGTTTACTCCAGAATAGACTATTTCTTAATGCAGAAAGAAGACTGTTATAGGGTAACGGTTTGCAGAATTGGTGTGGCAGATGTATCAGACCATAATGCCATATACTTAACAATTCAAATGGACAGTAGAAGGAAAAACACAGTGTGGCGATTAAATGTTGGAATGAATGATAAAACAACTGTTACTGAATGATAAAACAACTGTTAATTTTTATGCAGGATATAAAGTGAATATTTCAAAAACTCAAATCCTCCTATTTAATTGTCCTCCTCCAGAAGAAATCAAACAAAATGTTAATATTAAATGGGATTCAAAATCAATCAAATACCTAGGGGTACATATAACAAAAAATAAATCAATGTTGTATGGGGCCAATTATAATCACATCAACCAAAACATAAGAAAGGATATAGAAAGATGGTCCACCTACCCAATGGATTTTAGTAGTAAGATAAATGTGGTGAAAATGAATATTTTGTCAAGGCTATTGTACTTGTTTCAATCTCTGCCAATAGAGGTACCATTAAAACAATTCATGGAATGGGATAAATTAATATCTAGATTTATTTGGGGAGGAAAGAAGGCCAGAATTCGATACACTGCACTCCAGTTGCCAAAGGACAAAGGTGGAATGGCACTTCCAAATTTTAGGATATATTTCCATGCAGCCCAACTTCGACCACTAATCAATTGGTGTGAGGACAGCTATATAGCTAGGTGGAAAGAGCTTGAGACATATATCCCTGACTTCCACATCCAAACACTTTTGGGAAAAAAAGTGCTTCCTGAACATATCAGGAGTATAATCGATCCAGTAAGGATATTTATTTTAGAAACCTGGTTCACTCTTACCAGACAACTTAAACTGAATAAACGACAAAAAGTTTTAAGATGGATAGCTTTGGATAATGAATTTAAACCAGGGATGTATGACTCAACATTTAAAGAGTGGATGAAGAAAGGAATTACTGCATTTTGTACTGTTATTGAAAATGGAGACCTAAGAAGTTTTCAAGATTTGAAGGATAGATTTGCACTTCGAAACCAAGACTTGTTTAGATACCTCCAACTGAGACATTATTACAATAAAAAGGTAAAAAGGGAGGCACTAGAAGAAAATAATCCAGTGATAGAAGTGATAGTTAATGCGTATCATCAAAAAACATTAAGGATTATTTCTAAACTTTATCATAGTTTAATGGAATGTCAAGCTAAAACTACATTCTATGTAAAATTTAAGTGGGAAAAGGAATTGAACATTACAATCTCAGAAGAAGAATGGCATCATGTCTGTGTAACACTACAGACATCCACTAATTCACAAAATTGGAGAGAATTTAATTGGAACAATTTGATTTGTTTCTTTATTACACCTAACATAAAAAGCAAGCAAATTCTAAAGCAGTAAACATGCAGGAGGCAATGTGGTCAAACAGACGCAAATCATGTACATATCTTCTGGAGTTGCCCAAAAATAGAACCATTTTGGGACAGAGTGAATTCAGAATTAAAGGAGGTGTTAGAATATATAGTCTCCAAGAAGTGTTCCGTTTTATACCTGGGTAACATAAATACAGTGGTGCTGAAGGAAGACCATTACTTGGTTAAAATCCTACTCACAGCTGGCAGAAAGGCCATTACAAGAAACTGGCTTGGAGCGGACACACCCAGACTTAGACAATGGTTAGACATAGTACAGGAAATATTTATCATGGAGAAAATGACTTATTCTCTAAGAGTGAAAGAAGACAAGTTTAACAGAAAATGGGAAAAATGGGTTAGGTATAGAAATAAAGACATCAACACTGTATAATTTTATTGACAATAATGTAAGTTATTGGAAGATGTTTTACTATGAAAATAGTTCTGTATACTGCATCATTAATTGTAAACTGAACCCCCCGCTACACTGTTGTATGTTTCGTTGTTATATTTGTGTTTTATTTGTGTATACATAAAAGCAATAAAAACTAAAGTGGAAAAAAAAAGAAAATCCTACCTTGTAAGGGCATTTGTATTTAGGGTTATTGCGAGTAGACTGCGGCATGTCAACTCCTTGAAATATCATGAATAACCAGGGTGGGTGGTCATCCAATAAAAGTTTGACTGAGTACAATCCCCAATGTTTGTATTAAGTAACTGTACATGAACGTGATTTACTCAATATACACGTTAATGTGATCATGTTCAGAATTGTACTCCCATTTCATTATCTTCAATTTAATTGTCTTGTTTCCAGTGCACCAAAATAAAACTGGTGCACGTTACATTGCTGTAAGTCACTCATGCAACCACAGCATTACTTTTACTACATGCCACTTTTAACTCCTGATTCAACTTGCGCCCTATGTCCAGGCTACTGTTTGGGGGCCTGTAGATTAGTCCCATTAGGGTCTTTTTACCCTTACAATTCCCTAGTTCTATCCATACTGACTCCACATCTCCTGTTTCAATGTCACCCCTTGCATGGGACTGAATTTCATTCCTCACCAATAGGGCAACCCCATCCCCTCTGCCCACCTGTCTGTATTTTCGATAGGAGGTATACCCTTGAATATTCAGTTCCCAGTCCTGGCCCTCTTGCAGCCATGTCTCAGTAATTCCCACAACATCATACTTGCGAGTTTCTAACTGAGCCTCAAGCTCGTCCACTTTATTCCTTATACTTCACGCATTCCTATACAGCACTTTGACCTCCGTATTCACTTCCCCCCTCGCAATTGGCCCTGACCTGACTCTGTTGTCCATTCTCAAGCTTTCCTTCCCTTTAATTCGAGAATCGTTTGTAATTTTTCCTGTAGCCACTCCCCCTTCAACTCCATCTTTATGCTCCCAAATTGTCAATCCCTATAATGCGTCATACATATAACCTCTGCAGCAACTAAATTTAAGGTAAATCAAAATATTTATATTGTACTTAGACGGAATTAGATTATAGTTCAAAGAACTGTAATTTTATTGTAGTTTTATGTTTTAAGGTACATGTTAAAAGGAGAAAACAAGTATAATGGATGTGATGTTCAGAGGGGTAATCCTAAAATGGGTCAGTGGTGGATCAATTAAATTTATGAATGATCAAAGCTTCAAGCAAATACATCTCAAAGCACTGAGAGACTGGTAGAGTACAGAGCTAGGATGTGGCAAGGGTATTTAAAAATGGATGAACATTTTCATAATGAAATGTTCCTTATCAATGTGCGTCAGCAAGCTTGATGAAATGGATGCACAGTTTTGGATAGTCTCTGGTTAATAGAGAATAATAGAAGGGAGGCTGGTTTAGAGTAAACATTTCAATAAGGTAAATATTCCAATGGAGGCTTCAGCAGCAGATAGTTTGGAAACAGATAGTTTTGATATTACAAATAGTTCCAGTACTGTAGATGTGGTTTTAAGCTCACTTTGGAGTCACAACTGTCAGCAAGCTTGGAAATAGTCAGGTTCAGATAAATGTCAAGTCAAGTCAAGTTAACTTTATTTGCCACAAGATGTGCAGTGAAATGAAAGTGGCAATGCCTGCAGATTGTGCAAAAAAACACAGAACAGAACAGAATCAGTATTTACATATTAGAAAAAAACCCAGCAACTTTAAAAAGACACAGCACAACAGTAAATTGGTACAGTAAATGAGTCCCTGGTGAGATAAGGGTTTACAGTCCTCATGGCCTGTGGGAAGAAACTCTATCTTATCCTCTCTGTTTTCACAGCTTGACGGCTGAGGCGTTTGCCTGACCGTAGCAGCTGGAATGGTCTGTTGCTGGGGTGGTAGGGGTCCCCCATAATGTTGCTGGCTCTGGATCTGCACCTCCTGATGTATAGGTCCTGCAGGGGGGCGAGTGTACTTCCCATAGTGCGTTCGACCAAATGCACTACTCTCTGCAGAGCCTT
Organism: Raja brachyura; assembly: GCA_963514005.1. The sequence goes on from OY740782.1 coordinate 89,193,824, forward strand.
CTTGTCCGAGGCAGAGCAGTTCCCAAACCAGATTGTACCTATACTTGTATTTGTGCAATGACATTAAAGTTGAATTGAATTGAATTGAATTGAATTGAATTGAATTGAAGATTGTGATGTTGCCGGACAAGATCCTTTCCACAGCCCGAGAGTAGCACTGGAGGATCCTCAGAGAGACTCTGAATTTCCTCAGCTGCCTGAGGTGGTAAAGGTGCTGCCTTGTCTTACTCACCAGTGCGGCAGCCTGTGATGTCCATGTCAGATCCTCTGTGATGTGGACTCCCAGGTATTTAAAGCAGCTCACCCTATTCACAGTATCCCCATTCATCTCCAGTGGCGTATACGTCCTCGGATGATGTGCCCTTCTAAAGTCCACAATCATGTCCTTAGTTTTTATGACATTCAAGAGAAGGCTGTTGTCCTGACACCAGAGTGCCAGATCAGCCACCTCTTTCCGGTAGGCCTTCTCAATGTTATCGGAGATCAGGCCCACCACCACAGTGTCATCAGCAAACTTGATTATAGAGTTGGAGCTGAACCTAGCCACACAGTCATGTGTGTACAGGGAGTACAGTAGGGGGCTGAGGATGGAACTGGGGGCTGGGGGGATCCTGTGTTCAGGGTGAGTGTGTTCGATGTATCTTGACTACCTGGGGCCTGGCGGTTAGAAAGTCCAGGACCCAGGCACACAGGGGAGTGTTCAGCCCCAGTTCCAGCAGTTTCTCAGCAAGTCTGGTGGGGACTATCGTATTGAAGGTTGAACTGAAGTCAATGAACAGCACCCTCACATAGCCCCCCCTTCTGGCTGTCAAGGTGAGAGAGAGCGGTGTGCAGAACCTGGGAGACCGCATCATCCGTGGATCTGTTCGGACGGTATGCGAACTGTAGCATTTCATGACTACCGAGGTGAGTGCCACCGGACGGTAGTCATTCAGACAAGCTGGGGAGGCATTTTTAGGTACAGGTACAATGATGGATCTGTTGAACCATGCAGGGACCACGGACTTGGCTTGGGAGAGGTTGAATATTGTGGTGAGCATGGAGCTAGCTGATTAGCACAAGACTTAAGTACTCGCCCAGATATACCATCTGGGCCTACAGCTTTCCTCGTGTTCACACGTGTCAGAGTCCTCCTCACGTCGTGCTCGGACAACGAGAATATGTGCACATCCCCAGCGGAGGACCTCCCTCCAGCCTCGCTAGCCAGCACGCTGGCGGCGTTGTTGTTAGCCGGCGAGCTAGGGGTGATGTTGTCCGTCTCGAATCGTACGTAGAAAGAGTCAAGGTCATCAGCTAGGGAGGTGCCGGCACTTCCGGTTGATGGGAGGGCTGCTCCGGTAGTTAGTTATAGTCCTTAGCCCCTGCCAAAGGTGTCTGGTGTCCCACTGCTCCATCTGTGACTCCAACTTGTCCCTGTACCTCCTTTTTGCGTCCTTCACCGCCCTTCACAGTCGGTAGGACTCTACCTTGTAGTCGTCTATATTTCCGTATGCCAGGCCAGAGTTGTAAGCAGCAGTGCGAGCATTCAAGGCAATGCGGATGGACCTGTCCATCCAGGGTTTTTGATTGGGAAAGATGCTAAGATGGAGTGCAGGATGGAATTGATGGGTTGGGTATGTACCGAGTCATTATGAAAAAAAAACTAGTGACTTCAGTTTTCCCATTATTTAATTGGAAGAATTTTTTCTCATCAAGTACTGTATATTTAACAAGCAGTCTGACCTTGGGTTTGGAGGAATGATTAGGTAAATCCACAATTAACAGCTTCAAAATTACTGAAATGCACTTTGAACATTCTAATGAAAATAATCAATAAGCAAATTACCTCAAAATAAACATCTCTTCAAAGCTCGAATTTAAATAATTTGTTCAAAGAACACTTGACTGCACTTCCCTGTGGGCATCCAAAACAATCATGAAAACTCTCATACTGTCCAATTAATTATCCTTCCTAGATGCTGAAAGAAGCTGAGCCCACCTGCTGGATAGCATCTATCTTCTATCTATACATACTATTACTAAAACTCTCATCTTGACCACTTCCGGTCAGCATTGTAATTACATTTGCACAAAAACGCTACCCAATATCGCCAAGGTTTTTTCACCACTTTACTCACTGTTCTCTCACTGCTCCAACCCACCAGGTTTTGTTCCGATTGGTGAAATATGATAAAAAGGTATGAAGGTTTAAAAAATCGTGAGATCAGCATATTGGTCTTTTCACCTGTCAGTAATCATGAAGGTAATGCCCCTTCCGGCACCTGCTGGAGAATAAAATCCCCGGAGGCAGGGCTGAGTAAACAAGCCGTGCTGATTAAGTCCGCAAGAGTGGAGTCGGGAAAGTCGCTGTGTTGAGTCGGGAAAGCTGCTGTGTGGAGTCGGGTAAGCCGCTGTGTGAAGCTGGTGCCCGCTGAGTGGAGTCCCTCCCTCCTCACACACCCCCCTCCCATCCCCTTCCCCCCTCCTCCCCCCCTCCTCCCCCCCTCACTGCACCCTTCCCCCTCTTAACCCCCTTCCCCCCAACACACCTACACCCCCTTTACCCCTCCCTGTTCCTCCCCCAACACCACCCCACCCCTCCCCCCCACACCAACCCCTTCCCCCACACCACCCCCTCCCCCCACACCACCTCCCCCCCCCACCCACCATCCCCCCTTCACCCCACCACCCCCTCCCCCACACCATGGTGGAATATTGCATAGGGGAATGTGTTGCATTGGGGGACCACGCCTCCCATGTGACTGGGACCCAACGGGTCCCACTTAGTCTAGTGCAAATTAAAGGGCTCACCTGCTGTACAGCATGCAACAAAAAAAGGTACATGTGTCAATAAACAAAACACGTTTTGTAACCCTCGCCCAAGTCAGATTTTTCAAAGAATGGCTGCATCTTTTTCTGTGCATGACTTCATTGTCATAAAGTCAACAGCGACGATGGAACCGCACCACCGAGGTGGACTGTTGAGAGCAATGGGGGGACCCAGCGGAGGGGGAGCCGCCGAGAACAGAGGGGAGACCTGGCTTGGGGGGGGGGAGAGGAGGCTTGGGGGTCTCCTGCCACCTGCGGCGGCAGGCAGTAGATGGGACTGCTCGGTACTTTTTAACTTTGTTGGCACCAACACGTGGAGACACTTGTGTACTGCCTTGGTTGTACGTAAAACAAAGCTTCTCACTGTACCCGAGTACATGTGACAATTCATTCATTGCAATAACCTAATTGGCATCTTCTTCAGCAATCCTCTTATTATGGAGACCAGAATCTGAAAAATTACTCCATACCCTATATTTTGTTCAAATTAAAAGCAAAAGATAAAAACAGGAGTAGGATATTCAGCCCGTGGTGTTAGCTCTATTTTTCACTATAATCAACAAGCTCATCAGGAAGGCTGGCAAGTGCAGTGCAGTTGGATTCATTGCAGGTGGTCTCAGAGGATGCTCCTCAAACGACAGTGCATCTTGGACAATACATCTCACCCCTCCCTCCATGACACACTGGTCAACCTGAGGAGCACCTTCAGCAACTGACTGGTCCAACCAAGTGCTGCACAGAACGCCACAGGAGATCCCTTTTCCCTGTGGCTGTCAATCTGTACAACTCGTTCCACCTCTGTTGTGGGGTAGACTGATTTTCTCTTCCTCCCCCCCCCCCCCCCCCAAAAAATCTTTGGACTTCCCTCATAGTGGACTTTTCCACTCTATAAATTAATTTCATGTTTGTGCAACATTGCATATGCGCTGTGCAATAACAGGTCACTTAAATTTCATTATTATTATAATGTACACGATACTTCCAATGCCTTGTAAATGTATCTTTTCACTGTGGCAGACCAATTTCCCTCATGGATAAATATTGTATCGTATTGCAATCATGGTTAATCTTTATGCCTCAAAGCCACTTTCCTGAACTAACCCCATATTCCTCAATTCCCCTCATATAGGAATATCTATCGGATTCTTAAATATTCTTGGTCACTTTGCCTCCACTGTCCTCAAGTACTGAATCACACAGATTAATTCCCCTTCAGGTTAAAAAATGTTATTCTCAGCTCTATCCTGCATGGCCAACTCCTGTCAGGCAATACATCAGTGCACATCTATCCTGTTAGCCATTTAAAGATTTTCTAAGTTTCAATGAAACTACCTCCGATTTTTCTAAACTAGAGTACTGGCTTAGTTTTTTTTAACATCTTCTCATATGACTTGCCTGTGATCCAAATAATCAATCTGGTGAACATTTGCTGCACTTACACTATCGCAAGTTACGTAGGAAGACCAGAGATATACACATTTCAAAAGCTGTTTACTAGGGCTATACATGTTCAAAGCAAAATATCTTCAACCTTGCACTCATCACCATTTCAATTGCATTCCTTTGCAATGGAACTCTAGTTCTTTGCTTTCAAAAGAAACATAATTCTGTTAACCTTGGCTGCATTTTCTGTTGCAATTAAACTGTATCCCAGATCCCACTGTTCTTCTACCCAACTAGGAAATGGCCTGTCCCACTTGGCGATTTTTTTGGCGACTGCTGGCATCATTGACTGACGTATCAGGTCACCGAAAAATACAAGGCGTGATGACGTGGCGATGTTTTTTCAAGTGTTGCAACATTTATTTTTGCGCCGCTGGATTTTGAGATGTTCAAAATCTTTTGACGATACTGATATGACGCCGGCAAAATCACCAAGTGGGACAGGCCCTTGACTTCATATCAAAATATACCACCTCACCCACGTTTATATGAATGTTCAATTGCCAATTAAACTCATTTTTTGTAAGTTTATTAAGAAAGGAACTAATATAAGGCAAGAATAACTGGACCCGAACACGTACCAAATGTGTCATTTGTCTTATTGGTTAACAGAAAATGAAAATGTAACTCAGAATGTGGAACATTCTGCTGCAGGAGTGGTTGAGGGATATAGGTTAGATACTTTTTAATTAAACTGTACAACCTCATGAAAAGGGGATATAAAGATACAGTGCTATCCATGATGTTTGGGACAAAGACCCATCATTTATTTATCTGCCACTGTACTCCACAATTTGAGATGTCTAATAGAAAAAAAATCACATGTGGTTAAAGTGCACATTGTCAGATTTTATTAAAGGCCATTTTTATACATTTTGGTTCCGCCATGTAGAAATTACAGCTGTGTTTATACATCATCTCCCCCCCATCATATTCCAGGGCACCATAATGTTTGGGACACATGGATTCACAGGTGTTTGTAATTGCTCAGGTGTGTTTAATTGCCTCCTTAATGCTGGTATAAGTTAATTTTCAGCACCTAGACTTTCCTCCAATCTTTCTCCACCTCTGGAAACATTTATTGCTGTTTATCAACATGAAGACCAAAATTGTGCCAATGAAAATCCTAGAAGGCATTATGAGACTGAGAAACAAGAATAAAACTGTTAGAGACAACAGCCAAACCTTAGGCTTACCAAAATCAACTGTTTGGAACATCATTAAGAAGAAAGAGAGCACTGGTGAGCTTACTACTCGCAAAGGGGCTGGCAGGCCAAGGAAGACCTCCACAGCTGATGACAGAAGAATTATCTCTATAATAAAGAAAAATAACCAAAAACCTTGCCGACTGATCAGAAACATTCTTCAGGAGTCAAGATTTAAGATTCAAGAGTTTATTGTCATGTGTCCCAGATAGGACAATGAAATTCTTGCTTCAGCACAACAGAATTATAGAAGGTATGAATACGGAACAGATCAGTGTGTCCATATACCATTGTATAAATATATACACATACATGAATAAATAAAACAGATAAAGTGCAAATAAACAGATTATGGGCTATTAATGTTCAGAGTTTTGGTTGAGTTGAGTTCAATAGCCTGATGGCTGTGGGGAAGAAGCTGTTTCTGAACCTTGACGATGCAGTCTTCAGGCTCCTGTACCTTCTACCTGAAGGTAGTGGGGAGATGAGTGTGGGCCAGGATGGTGTGGGTCCTTGATGATGCTGCCAGCCTTTTTGAGGCAGCGACTGCAATAGATCCCCTCGATGGTAGGGAAGCCAGAGCCGATGATGGACTGGGCAGTGTTTACTACTTTTTTTAGTCTTTTCCGCTCCTTGGCGCTCAGGTTGCCAAACCTAGCCATGATGCAACTGGTCAGCATGCTCTCTACTGTGCACCTGTAGAAGTTAGAGAGAGTCCTCCTTGACATACCGACTCTCCGTAATCTTCTCAGGAAGTAGAGGCGTTGATGTGCTTTCTTTATGATTGCATCAGTGTTCTCGGACCAGATCCTCAGAGATGTGCACGCCCAGGAATTTGTAGCTCTTGACCCTTTCCACCATCGACCCATTGATATAAACGGGACTCTTCCAAAGTCCACAATCAGTTCCTTGGTTTTGCTGGTGTTGAGGGCCAGGTTATTGTGCTGGCACCATTTGGTCAGTCGGATCGGCTGGCACCATTTGATCGCATCCACCATTGATCTGTTGTGGCGCTAAGCGAACTGCAGTGGGTCCAGGTTTTTGTCGAGGTAGGAGTTGATTTGCGCCATAATCAAGCTCTCAAAGCACTTCATCACCAGACGTTAGTGCCACTGGTTGATAGTCGTTGAGGCACGTCACCTTGCTCTTCTTGGGCCCTTGAGTATTATTGATGCCCTTTTAAAGCTGGTGGGAACCTCAGACCTCAGAAGTGAGAGGTTGAAAATGTCCGTAAAAACTCCGGCCAGTTGGTCCGCACAGGTTTTTAGAACACGACCGGGTATACCATCAGGTCCAGGCGCTTTTGAGGGGTCACCCCTCTGAAGGAGTTTCTGACGCCGGCCTCTGTGACTGAAATACCATCACAACGAATGGGGGCTCGAGAAGGCACATCAGTGTTCTCCCTATCAAAGTGTATGTAAAACGCATTGAGGTTGTCAGGGAGTGATGCTATTCTGAATTACGAGCTACCTCCTGATTTCGCCTTGTAGGAGGTGATTGCATTCAGACCCTGCCACAGCTGCCGAACATCTGTCTCATCCTCCAGCTGGGAGCAGAAGTCCCTTTTCGCCATTTTAATGGCCTTACTAAGGTCGTATCTGGACTTCTTGTAGACCACTGTATCATCAGACATGAATGCCCGGTGTCTGGTCTTCAGGAGAGTGTGGATCTCAAAGTTCATCCGAGGCTTCTGATTAGGAAACACTCGGAGGGTTTTTGTCGGGATGCAGTCCTCCACACAGTCAGGTGTGGATTTGTCAATGACCACTCTCCGCTTAAGACTTCATGAACAAAAATAGAGGCTACACCGCAAGATGCAAACCACTGGTTAGTTGCAAAAGTAGGATGGCCAGGTTACAGTTTGCCAAGAAGTACTTAAAAGAGCAACCACAGCTCTGGAAAAAAATCTTGTGGCCAGATGAAACGAAGATTAACTTATATCAGAGTGATGGCAAGAGCCAAGTATGGAGGAGAGAAGAAACTGCCCAAGATCCTAAGCATACCACCTCATCTGTGAAACACATTCGTGGGGGTGTTATGGCCTGGGCATGTATGGCTGCTGAAGTACTGGCTCACTTATCTTCATTGATGATACAACTGCTGATAATTAATTCTGTAGTGTATAGACACATCCTATCTGCTCAAGTTCAAACAAATGCCTCAAAACGCATTGGCCGGCAGTTCATTCTATAAGACAATGATCCCAAACATACAGTGCATTCAGAAAGTATTCAGACCCTTTTTCTTTTTCCACGTTTTGTTACGTTACATTTTATTCTAAAATTGATTAAATTCTTTTTTTTTTAAACCATCAGTCTACACATAATACCTCATAATAAAAAAGTGAAAACAGGTGTTTAGAAATTTTTGCCAAGTAATTAAAAAGAAATATCACATTTACTTAAGTATTCAGACTCTTTGCCATGACACTCAAAATTGAGCTTTGGTGCATCCTGTTTCCATTGATTATCCTTGAGATGTTTCTACAACTTGATTGGAGTAAACAAGTGGTAAATTAAATTGATTGGACATGATTTGGAAAGGCACTCACCTGTCTATCTAAGGTCCCACAGTTGACAGTGCATGTCAGAGCTAAAACCAAGCCATGAAGATGGAGGAATGTCCGTAGACCTCCGAGACAGGATTGTGTTAAGACACAGATCTGGGGAAGGGTATAAAACAATTTCTGCAGCATTGCAGGTCCCGAAGAGCACAGTGACCTCCGTCATTCTTAAATTGAAGAACTTTGAAACCACCAGGACGCTTCATAGAGCTGGCCGCCCCGCCAAACTGAACAATCGGGGAAGAAGAGCCTTGGTCAGGGAGGTGACCAAGAACCGGATGGTCACTCTGACAGAGCTCCAGAGTTCCTCGGTGGAGATGGGAGAAACTTCCAGAAGGACAACTATATCTGCAGCACTCCACCAATCAGGCCTTCATGGTAGAGTGGCCAGACGGAAGCCACTCTTCAGTAAAAATAACATGACAGCCCGCTTGTAATTTGTATAAAGGCACTTAAACAGGATTCTCTGGTCTGATGAATCCAAGATTGAACTCTTTGCTAAGCGTTAAGTCTGGAGGAAACCAGGCACTGCTCATCACCTGGCCAATACCATACCTACGGTGAAGCATGGTGGTGGTAGCATCATGCTGTGGGGACCTTTTTCAGTGGCAAGAACTGGGAGACAGTCAGGATTGAGGGAAAGATGAACGGAGCAAAGTAGAGAGATCCTTGATGAAAGCCTGCTCCAGAGCGTTCAGGATCTCAGACTGGGGCAAAGATTCATCTTCCAACAGATCAACGACCTTAGGTACACAGCCAAGACACGCAGGAGTGGCTTTGTGACAAGTCTGTGAATGTCCTTGAGTGACCCAGCCAGAGCCCGGACCTGAACCCGATCGAATATCTCTGGAGGGACCTAAAAATAGCTGTGCATCGACACTCCTCATCCAACCTGACAGAGCTTGAGAGGATCTACAGAGAATGGGAGAAATTACCCAAATACAAGTGTGCCAAGCTTGTTGCGTCATACCAAAGAAGACTTGAGGCTGTAATCGCTGCCAAAGGTGCCTCAACAAAGTACTCTGAAAGGGTCTGAATACTTATGTAAATGTGATATTCCAGTTATTTATTTTTAATTATTTTGCGAAACTTTCTAAACACCTGTTTTAGCCTTTTTACTATGGGGTATTGTGTATAGATTGATGATTAAATTTTTTTTTTAATCCTTTTTAGAATAAGGCTGTAACGTAACAAAATGTGGAAAAAGTGAGGGGGTCTGAATACTTCCTGAATGCACTGTACTGCTAAAGCACCAAAGGAGTTTATCAAAGCTAAAAAATGGTCAATTCTTGAGTGGCCACAGCAATCACCCGATCGGAACCCAATTGAGCATGCCTTTTATATGCTGAAGAGAAAACTGAAGGGGAATAGCCCCCAAAACAAGCATAAACTAAATATGACTGCAACACAGGCCTGTATGGCAGAGAAAACACCCAGCAACTGGTGATGTCCAAGAATCGCAGACTGCAAGCAGTCATTGCATGCAACGGATATGCGACAAAATACTAAACATGACTACTTTCATTTACATAACATTGCTGTATCCCAAACATTATGGTGCCCAGAAATGGGGGGGGGGGGGGGGGGGGGGAACACACTATGTCTAAACACTGCTGTAATTTCTACATGGTGAAACCAAAATGTATAAAAATGGCTTTTAAATTAAAATCCGACAATGTGCACTTTAACCACATGTGATTTTTTCTATTATAGATCTCAAACCATGGAGTACAGAGGCAAATAAAAATGATGGGTCTTTGTCCCAAACATTATGGAGGGCACTGTACGTTGCTAAAATAAGATAGATGGAGTAGGAGAATGTTTGAGAGACTAGATGGACCAAATAGACTGCTTCTCTGCAACAAATGTTGTCATTTATTATAATAGCCGGGACCACCTTCCACACAATTTGTTACCCGTTAGAATACATCGATTGACAAATGTTGTTACTGCTGTAGTAACTCTACCCAACTTTGTTTAAATAGACTCTCAAATATCAGTGACAAGAGTCAATTCTAGTAATACCATGAACAGATTTTTTGATAAATTATACTGCATTGATACAATCCCACTGTGTAGGGGAAGCTCTGTTCAGTACGATGGAACGGAGAAGCTCTGGTTCAAATGAAAGGAACTTTCAGTCCTAACTGTTGGTACGGGAGGGAAAGAGGAGTGATATATCATGGGAAGTTATTGCCTGAGCAGCTTTATAACCGCTGGCCACATGGGATAGTGATGGGAGCCTGCGAATGAATATATCCCACCCCACTGAGCTGTGTTAGATAAAACAGTCGGAACAAAGAAGGTAACTATGGTCAAAGAAAAAGTCATGCTGACCATGAAGGAAATTAAATGCATTGATTCTCATGAATCCATTGCTGAATAAACAGGATAAGTACAAAAAGTGTTTTGGAACATCTGAACTAAAGTACAAACAGTATTTGCACGACATTTAGTATCACCCCTGTTTTAATATGCACTGTGGGTCTTGTGTTCGTTCAGTTTATTTTCCACTTGGACATTTTTATTTGCCTACTGAAAGCAAATGGCAAGCCCTTTGTGGTTTACTGGAAAAAAATAAATCAAGAAGTTAAGGAAGTAAGCATTTAATCTCTCCTACTCTGCAAGGACAAATAAAACAATGATCAACTATTGAAGGAACACACGCAAGGCTCTTAACTTAAAGGATATTTTAATGGACAAGTTCAGTTTCCTGCAGCAGGTGAAAAAAAAACATTTTTTTCCCCCACAAAATGTACTCTTTTATACAAATCTGCATTATAAAAATGTGAACAAATCATGCCTTTAAGGCCATACTGGCAGAATCCATTATTAAAAGTTTATGATGCCAGGAAAACACATTTTAAAAAAAGATTTACAAGTGAATTATTGTAACAAAATATTCAGGTTAATAATCTTGTCGTAGAAAGTCTGATATTCAAAATCAAAATTTCTATCCCTCCCCAAACACCACCAATAATATTTCCTTTTAATCATTACTTTTTTTTTACACATTAATCGTGTACTTTTTAATTCTTAAACATCTGTAAGTTACTTAGAATTTAGTTTTATGGGCAATTATTGATTTTTAATCATTACATGCATGATTATAACCACAAATGGAAGCAGACATAAGTTAAAGCAAAAGTACCATGCAAGGCCAGAAACAACCTGTGTAATCACAATAAAGATAGTTAATGACTATAATGATGCAAATCTATATAGATAAATTTTATATTTCACTGCTCTCCAAAAAGACAAGTTTACTTGCACCTACAAATACATGAACTTCATTCCTGGCCTTGCAGAAGAAAATAAAAAATACCTGTGATAAATAATAAATCAACTGTAATTTCCTACAGCCATGTCCACTTGCGACAGACACCAACTCACTGGAAAATTGCAAGTATTACTAATGGCAACACTCACCATTTATAGAACTATACATATCATAATTCTTTCGTACAGCTATACGAAATTAAGACCAACAAAGTACACAAGTCAGTTGGTGGTATAAACATATTTATACAAAAAGGAATGAGCACTAAATCAGTCTTAAGGAGATGTGCTGGGACCCAGGTCAAATCTGTGCCTAGCCAATCTCCAGGCCTTATCAAAGATAGTTTAAATATGTATAAAGCAGAAACTAAATGAATCAAAGTTGGAACCAAGCAGAAAAAAAACAATAACAGCAATACAAAAGCAAATATAAAAAGGCTGAATATATGAATGAAAGTTGAACAACTAAACTCCCTCTCACAAGGTTAGTAACAATTATCTGGTCCATGAAAATATTTTAACAAATCAACAAACCTCTGCTTAAACAATTGCAGTTGAATGAAAAATAAATCTTGACAGGAATACAAAAATTACATGCATAAGTTTAATTGCAAAAACTGTAAAGTAAATATTTGCCAAAAAAGAGCAGAATTTTGTTTTCAGACATATAGGAGTTGCACCAGTCTTTCTGTATCTAAAATTACCCCTTGGTGGATATCCTCCAGTACAGATCCTGGAAAGTTATTCCAATAACTAAATAAAGCTGCAGATGTCAAACATGTAAGAAAATTATCATTGCAATTAAATGTTAAATACAATGGAGATGTATTCCATGTGTAAATAAAACCTGGAATAAAATCAACCTCCTTCCAGCAAGGCCGAATCAATAATATTATTAAGTGTTTCTGAATCAATGCAGCAGCCTATCAACGTTTCTGGATCCACTTTAAAAAAAAACACGCATGCTAACGGTAAGAGGATGTAGATTTCTAAATTTCAACTGTCATCCACTCTAAGAAATTTGAAACATTTTAGAATAATCAACATGATTACCATCTGGTACAACTTGCCAAAAACAATGACAGAAAGCAAAACTACTAGGATTTTTTGTAAAAAGGCTCTCTTTCAATTAATAAAAGTCTGCAGATTAAGATTGAACAATCAAACTCCTTAAAAAGTAGCGCCACTGAACATCTTGTTTTTTGTATTGTAGGAAAAAGTAATTTGTTTACAACAGGGATCATCCAAATAGCATTTTCAGGGAAACAGAGGCAAGCTGCTGCACATTATTTAAATCCCAATATTCAACCACAGAAACAAAACAGCTACTTTGCACATGACTCCTTCGTCCAGCTAAAATGACAGACTTATCTGCATTACAGGTAACAATTTGCAAACTAAAAATGCCTTTTATCTTCCCTACAGAAATGTCTACGTTTTTAATATGGGTTCTAAATTGAAGTAAGTTGAGAGTTATGGAATCTGGACCACTGCATATTATATAATCAATATTCATCTATGCTATTTGCCACAGCTGACATAGTTGGACTGGAATCCTGGGAAGCAGTGGTTATGGCAACTATCCTGGGCGAGACTAGAACTTCTGCCACAGATGCCTCCATGTCTGGCGAGATACTCCCAACAGTTTGAACAACTGCTGCACCTTTCTTGTTCTGATGGGTTTTGACATGTTTTGAAAGATGATCACTTCGCATAAACCGCTTTGAACATTCTGGGCAGGAAAACTTCTTCTCACCTACAAGAAATAAAATCAGATTGAATAAATTAACTGAGAAAATATTTAGGATCCTATTTTCAATTCACTTTTAAAGTGTCCACAAAGAACGATTGTCTTTTGCAGTGTGTTCCAGGCACTGGAACACTAAAATCATTTGCCCGGCACATCTCCTTTAAACTTCGGCCCTCTGACTATAAAACTATGCCCTCTCATCTTTGACATTTCCACCCTGGGGGAAAAGGTTCCGATTGTCTATCCGATCTCTGCCTCTCAATTTTATTTACATCATTTCTCCCCCTAAATATTAACACTCCAGAGCAGCATTTCTCAACCGGGGTTCCCCGGAACGCTAGGGTTCCGTGAGAGGTCGCTAGGGGTTCAGAGAGCAACAGGGATACATAGGCTAATCAAATGTAAATGCATCTTTTAAGTCATTTTTGCATTTAATTTCATATTCGTAATTTTATTATACACATACGACATATTTAGCTACATCTATATGTGCCAGTGTGAAACGGCCTTTAGTAATCAGTGGACAGGATCTGTACGTGACTGATTCATGTATCAAGTGACTCACTCGAGTAAAGACGCATGCACTGTCTCCATCAGTCATGTTAGTGCTTCCTGGCATGCAGGTACAGTCCCTCATTCACTCATGTTATTTAGTAATATTTACCCATCATTTAGGGATGTTATATGAATTAAAAAAATGTAAGTATGTTAATGTTTATTTTGGTGAAACTCAGCGGGTGAGGCAGAATCTAATGAGCAAAGGAAAAAGGCAACGCTTCAGGTCGAGACCCTTCTTCAGACTGAAGGGTCTCGACCCGAAACGTTGCCTTTTTCCTTTGCTCCATAGTTGCTGCCTCACCCGCTGAGTTTCTCCAGCATTTTTGTCTACCTTCGATTTTCCAGCATCTGCAGTTTCTTCTTGAACAAAACTTAATGTTTATTTTTGTTACTTTCCCCGAGTCATAAAAATTACTTAAAGTCTTCCGTAAACAGTAAAAAGGTTGAGAAACGCTGCTCCAGAGAAAATAATCCTTTATATATCCCTTGTACCAAACATACTAAATAGAATAATGACGTAAATAATTACTTGTACAAATAAATCTCTGTCTGGCCCACCCTCAGGAGTGATTTCAAATTTGACAAGGTTCTGCAGGGTAGACTACTCTGGAAGGTTAAATCACAAGGCATTCAAGAAGAGAGCTGAATGGATAGAAAATTGGCCTCATGGAAGGAAGGAGAGGGTGACGGTGGAAGGTTCTTTTTTGGACTGAAGACCTGTGACTAGTGGTGTGACAGGGGTCGGGGCTGGGCCCATTGCTGTTTGACATCAGTATCAATGATTTGGATGAGAACGTACATGGCATGATTAGCAAGTTTGCAGATGACACTAAAGTGGTGGTATTGCGGATAGTAAAAATGGTTGTCAAAAATTACAGCAGGGTCTTGCTCAGTTGGGCTGAGGAATGAATGATGGAATTTAATACAGAAAAATGTGATGGTGCTGCATTTTGAGAAGTCTAACAAGGGCAGGACCTACACAGTGAATGGCAGGGCTCTGGAGAGTGTTGTAGAGCAGATGTATCTAGGTGTGCAGGTACATAGTTTCTTGAAAGTGGCATCACAGGTAGTCTGTGTGATCAGAGAGGCTTTCGGCACATTGTCCTTCATGATGGGAGTATTGAGTATAGAAGTTTGGAGCAAATGTTACAGTTATTTAAGACAGTGGGGCTATATTTATAGTGAGAACTGTGTTCAGATTTGGTCACTGCGTTTATAGGAAAGATGTTGAAAAGCTGGAAAGAGAGCAGAGAAAATTTATTAGGATGTTGCCAGGATCCAAGTGTCTGAGCCATAAGGGGAGGTTGAGCAGGATAGGATTTTTTTCCTTGGAGCCCAGGAGGACGAGGGGTGACCTTATAGAGGGTTACAAAATTATGAGAGGAATAGATCGGGTAAATACATAGTCTTTGTCCCTGGGTAGGGGAATTGAGGACCAGAGGACATAAGTTTAAGGCGAGGGTGGAACGATTTAATAGGAACCTGAGGTACCTATTTTTTACACTAAGTGTGGTGGGTGTATGGAGCAAGCTGCCAGAGGAGGTAGTTGAGGCAGTTAATGCAACATTTAAGAAACATTTAGACAGGTACATGCTTAGGATAGGTTTACAGGGATATGCCCAAACGTAGGTAGGTGGGACTAGTGTAGTTGGGGCATGTTGCTCGGCATGTGCAAGTTGGGCCTGTTTCCACGCTGTATTGTTCAAAAGATGTAAGCATCTGGTTTAAATGCCAGAGATAGATTGTTTTAATGGCTACAATTCATGCAATTATAGAGTGAATACCAAGCAATTAATGCACTCCTTAGAAAAGATCACAGGAGTGACCAATGACAAGACGTTACATACCATGCACGCAATATCCAAAGTTAAATTGTCAGCTTCTAGAATCCATATCTTTTTAAAATGTGACCCCAAGTTCAATACTTTTCCATGGGAGGAAACATCAGCCTGTCAAAAATCCTCTAGTTTTTTAAATGAAGTCCCCTATCTTCTGAACAATCTTTCCCCAAAAGATAATCGCCTGTTCCAAGTATTACCCTAGTAAATCTTATTAACTGTTTCCCTTATATTTACAGGTTTCCTTAAATAAACAGGCCAATACAGTAAACAACTTTGTACCATCACCCCTTGCTTCAAATGATCAAGCCAACTTATGTATCCAATTAGCTAACTCTCCCTGGATCTTATCCGATCTAACTTTCCAGAGCAGCCACCAATGAGGGACCTTATCAAAAGTTGTGGCGATGTCCAATAAAGACCAGGTCTACTACCCTTATCTAATTGTAATATTCTACTGAATCTAACTTTTGTAATCATATTTGAAAATAATAGCTACAAAATTCAGGAATGAAGTGAACAGGCTGCTAACATTCTCTGGAATGGAAAAGTTAAAATGGGAGTTTCAGCACCTTGGCTGTGAGACTAATCTTTTCATCAGCCAACTCCAGTGAACCTGCTTGTGCCGTTTCCATTCATTTCAAATGCATCAATGCCAAGCTAAATTCAGCGACTTGTGTTATCACCGATAGCTTGAAGTCTGCACTATAATCATTGCTGAACATATAATTCATTCCAACTTTTGCTCCAACTTTTTCTTCTCTGTAGAAATTGACAGAATTTCTACAGAGAAATTCTGAACACGAGCAGCCTCCTGGATAACTTTGTGGGGATGTACACAATCACTTGTACAATACTACAGTGCAGCAGTTCAGAGAAAAATCAGGAATTAACGTCTAGATTTCTAACCTATAGTAAGATGACTTTTGGTTTTGATCTGTTGTGTAAAATATGGAAGCACCTGTGGTAGGCATGAACCTTACAATTACGATGCAAGAATGGCCAAATAGGGATTTCTGCAGGGGATTAAACAACGGGTGGCATACCAACAGTCTGCTATTATTTCAGCTGCTTCTCTGATATACAGTTCATTTCTTCAAAGACCATTTTGCTAGGTCAGCCATTTAAAAAATGAGATCTTATTTTAAAGGTACTTCAGTGCATAAAATCGGTTGCAGGGCACAAGTTGGGTGTGAAATCTAAACTTTGTCTCTTATTTGCTGATACTTTTTACAAGAGTAAATCTTAAGACGTTACAGAGTTTTGTAATACCCTGCGTATTCAAAATGTAATCATGTAGTTAATATCTGGTTCAGGATTGCCCATTTCTATATTGACCAAAATATATAACACCACATTAATGGGTGTCCCATCTAAACACTTCTTACATAGAAGTGCCCAAATTAAGGAATCTTGGCATTTCAAACTATATTCATTTCCCCCCTAAATTTTACATGCTCCAAATGAGTGCTGTGCTATTCAATTAATAGATTGTATTCCAGGCAAAACAAAGTGATCAATTCCTATTTAACGCGCTTATTCCGCTGCTCCAATAGTCTGCCGTTCACTTATGAACTGGCATTTGATACATGACCTCAATGGTAAAATGAAGCTGAAGAGAATCAAGTTAGATCTTCAGACGCACAGTGCAGCATAAAACATTCACTTGACAATTTAACTAGTCCGTTTTAAGGAAATTCAATATAAATTAAAATTCAATGATTTCAATTAAAAGATAATTGATTACATGTTGTTTTAAGTGGCTACATCTCATCAAGCAATAAATGTAGAAACAAAGACCGTCAGATGGTGTTTTTTCCCAAGATAAACATAAAGTGCTGGAGTAACTCAGCGGGTCAGGCAGCATCTCTGGAAAAAAGGGACAGGTGATGTTTTGGGTCAGACCCCTTCTTCAGACATCTGACCCGATCCGAAACGCCATCTGTCCCTTTTCTCTAGAGATGCTGCATGACCTGCTGAGTTACTCCAGCATTTTGCGTCTATCTCAGCAAGCAAGTTTTCCGGCAAGTTGCAGCAAATAGTGTGCTTTGTTTGGAAAGTCTTTTACCAGATTTTGTATTTAAATTTAATCTTTGATACAATATAGAAAGACCACAAGTAAATCATGTAAAGATTAAATCCACTTCTCAGGTTGATTGACTTTCATGTGTTCCTGTTCTTTGTTGTTGAGTGGGTCCAACTATGACGATAGTTTTGGGCCTTGTAAAGTTACACTTTACTACCAGATGGTGACGTTTAACTTAGTTGCTATAGAATAATCATCAACATCTCAAACTGACAGTCATTTCAAGCCATTGAAAATATTACTCCATTTGGCATACAGTGCCCTGAAAACACATTAATAATTTACCATGCTTCTGCCTATCAGATGCAACTAAGTGCTGAGTCTGGGCAAGCTGCCACTGGCATTCTCTGCCTTTGCAGCTTTGTCTGCAACACCAAAGTTACAAATATATTTCAGATCAAAATGTAACTCAAACCTTTGTTGATTGACCCAACTGAAAAAAATTAAAAACAAATACTACAATGAAACAAGAAATAAAATTAGCTAATTTGTTCTATGCTATGTCATCTAATCACATTTGTCATAAATTAAACTTGCCCCTGCAAGTTGAAATTATTTTAAATGTTTTCAATGGCAAGCTATTGACAGTGAAAGCAACTAATTCCATAAGGAAAATAATGCACCTTGGGCTTCAGGAATTGCTCCTTTCCATAAACCAATCATAGAGTCATACAGCACGAAAATAGGCCCTTTAGCCCAACTTATCCAGGCCGGCTAAGATGCCCCATCTAAGCTTGACCCATTTGCCCACGTTTGGCCATATCCCTCTAAACCTTTCCTATCCCAGTACCTGCCCGAATGTCTTTTAAATGCTGTTATTGTATCTGGCTCAACTATCTGCACAGGCAGCTTGTTCCGTATACCCACCATCCTTAGAGTGTAAAAGTTCGTATTGTCCTTCTCATCTTAAACATACGTCCTCCTGTTTTTGATTCCCCTACCCTTGGTAAAAGACTGTGCTTTCACCCAATATAATATCCTTATGATTTTATGCACCTCTACCAGATTACCCCATCAGCCTCCAAGAAATGAAGTCCTATCCTGTCCAATCTCTCCCTTTCGCTCAGCCCAAGTCCTGGCAACATCTTCCTAAATCTTCTCACAAAAGACCGAGGAAAATAAATTAAAATGCAACTAAAATGGTTTTGAATGAGGAGAAAGAAAGAGGACAAAAAAAAGTAAATATATTGTATTTTAAATGTTATTTATCCCCATCTACAACAGAGGCATCACGTGTAATGGACATACGTAAATTAACTTTCAGGTCAATTCAAAGCAAACAACATTTATCTTATGATAAAAAGGTTACTTAAACTACAATGGGAATACTTATCTGAACTTGCCATAAAGTTATTTCCCGATCAAAATGTTATGTCATTGAAGCACTTTAATAGTAAAATGAAATCTTCATGAAGCTAACAATGGGACTGCATAATTCAACTTGTAGATGTTTGAATGCCCAACAGCAAGGTGACATGCCTCAATGATCACCGATCAGTGGCGCTGATGTCTGTTGTAATGAAATGCTTTGACAGGTTGATTATGTTGCATATCAAATCCTGTCTTAGTAAGGGCCTATACTCACTACAAGTCGCCTACCGCCACAACGGATCAACAACAGATGCAATCGCTCTGGCTCCCCTGGACCACTTGGAACAGGAACACACAGGGTCTGGCTGTTGTTCATCAACTACAGCACAGCATCCATTATTATTGTCAAAATGATGGAACTACGTCTTTGCTTCTCCTTACAAAACTGGATCCTCGACTTCTTCATCAGTAGACATCAGTAAGTATGAAATGGTAACCATCAGATGACAAACAACATGGGACCCTGTACCAGTCCCTGCAGCACAACATTGAATCCAGGGTTCCATTCTGAAAAACAACACTACATTAATACCCTGACTCTTACCACATGTCTATTTTGTACCCAGAATGAGTTAGCCAATTGGTATGGGTTACTTGTATAAACCAATACAATACCTTGTCAAAGTCCTTGCCAAAGGACACGTAAACAATGTCTATTGCTGTGCCCTCATCAATACTCTTCATCGCCTCATTAAAAAAAAATCATATTTCTGAAACATAATTTCTCTTGCAAAAAGCAATGTTGACGATTTCCTACCAGTCCTTGCCTTTCCTAATACAGTTAGATCCTGCCCCTCAGAATCCCAATCCAGTAACTTTCCCACCATTTAAGTTAGGTTCACTGGCCTATAATTCTCTGGTTTGGCCTTGCAGCACTTCATAGATAATAGCACTAGTCTTTAAAATACCCATCCCCCAGTCTTCCAGTACCACACCTATGGCAAAAGATGATACAAATATCTCTGCCAGAGCCCTATTAATTTCTTACTTGGCATACCACTGGTTCACACTTGGTCAGGCCCCAGGGATTTACCATCTTTATCTGCATCTATCACCACCAGCAACTATCTTTGGTAATGCAGATATTTTCCAAGATATCACTATTCTATTCCGTGAATCACCAACCTTCTATAACCTTCTCCATGGTAAATACAAACAAGAAATATTAATTTAAACCTTGCCCATCTCATGTGGCTCCACACAGATTCAATCACAATAATCCTTAAGGAGGCTTATTCGCTTACTAATTATTAATTTGCTCTTAATATATTTATAGAATCTAATAGAACTTTCCTTTATCTTTTTCTTCTAAAGCTATCTCCTGTTCTCTTTTTGCCCTCCCGATTTCCCTCTTCAATGCACTCATACTACCACATCCCTTATGCACTTATACACAAGAGATCAGCTTGATCCCAGTTGCCGACACACGACATGTGCAACCTTTATCCCGACAACCAGGGTTTCCTAATCTTGCTAGCCTTGCCCCATTCTAACAAGAACGTGTTGGCACTAAACTCTTCCCATCTCACTTTTGAAAGCCTCCCATTTGTCATACACTCCATATACATGCAAAATAGTTTCAATCAGCACTTGGAAGTTCCTTTCGAATGCCGGCAAAACTAGCCTTGTCCCAATTTAGGACTTTAACTTGTCGACCAGTTCTATTGTTTTCCTTAACTTAATATGATCGCTGTTCCCAATCTTTGCCAACGTCTCATACCCCCAACTTCGGTCACTTGCTCCGCCTCATTTCCCATAAGGAGGCAGTGTGCTGCCTCCACTTGAGCGGGGCCACCTACATACTACACAAGGAGACTTTTTGAAAACAACAATCCCACCCTATCCTTTAACATTATGGCAATCATTGTCAATATTCTGGAAGTTGAAAATCACCTACTATTATTCTTCCAAATATCTGAATCTCCTCATGCATTTGGTCCTCCAATTCATGCTGCTATTGGGACCTATAGTACTATCCAATCAAAATCCCTTTTCATTTCAACGTACCACCCACAGATAAAGGCCTAGATAGAGTGGGCATGGAAAGGATGTTTCCAGTAATGAGAGAGTCAAGAACCAGAGGACATAGCCTCAGGATAAAAGGCTTCAGAATGGAGATGAGTAATTTCATTAGACAGAGGGTGGTTAATCTGCGAAATTCATTGCCAAAGACGGCTGTTGAGGCCAAGTCATTGGGCATTTTTAAAGCAGAGATTGATATATTCTCGATTAGCAATGGTGTCAAAGATTACAGGGAGAAGGTAGGAAAATGGGGTTGAGAGGGAAAAATAAATCAGCCATGACTGAATGGCACAGCAGACTCGATGGGCTGAATGGCCTAATTCTGTTCCGATGTCTTCTGGTCACCTAGCTTCACTGGGCAATTCTCCAGGAAAATCCTCTATTGTACTGCCATGTTCTCCCTAATCTACAATGCCAGTTGCCTCCTCGCTTACCCTCGAAAGCATCTGTAGCATCTGTACCCCTGATCATTGAGCTGCCAGTCCTGCCCACGCGTTCTATTTTCCCATAGTTGCTGCCTGACCCGTTCATTGTTTCCAGCACATTTGTACTTATGCCAGACATTCTTGGTTGCTAAGGTTTGTAATCAACATCACCCAATTCAAACATACGCATTTCAGATCAAAGCACTTTGTAAAGCATAATTTATCAAAATCAATCTGATGTCACGTGGTCAGAAGAAAAATAGCCATGGTGTGAGATTTTCTTTTTGAAAAATTGATGACGAGCAAATTCACAATAAAATACAACAGGGCAATACAGTGATATTCATGTCAAGGTCAAAGTAAGAGTTTGTTACAATTACTGTCGTAAAAAAATAATGCTAAAACTCATACCAGGACATGTTTTTATGGAAGTTGGCAGTGAAGTTCATCCATGCCTGATACATCATTAATTACTGCAACAATGTGTCCTTCATGCTTGACTCTTTGTGTCCCACTCAAAGATTACAACTTAATAATAACTACTTTAATTCAAGTTGCGCAAGATGAACTGAATAGTTTCCCTGACAAAACGTTAATGCAACTTGTCCATGGGCCAGTTAGGCATCATGGTTGTAGATATTACAAATAATTTTATAATCAGGGATTAGCTTATGCTGACTGCCTTCTAATATTTATTTTAGTCATATTCGCCTTATTTATCCAGCAAGTACAACTATTGGTGAGTCACTGGTTTTGAAGTCTATTGTAAACAAATGACAAACGTTGAAAGAGGTTCTTAAGAACTTTCTATTTTAAATGCAGACAAAGTATTATGCTCAGATGCATTTATTAACTACAGCTTCTGCTCCACAGTTCCCCGAATCTAAACAGGTACCTCCCACCAGAAACTCTCCATTGGAGGCAAAAGGGACGGGCAAAAAGTCTGAAGCAGCAATGATAGTCAGCAAAATGGAGTGAAGTTCAGGGTTCCAGAGTTTCACAGACTCAGGATACATCAAGGGGAAACTGGAAATAGATGCAGATTTAATTTTACACAACAGATTTTAAGAGGGAGTGCTTTAAAAAAAAAAAGCATTTTTAAGGCGAGCATGACACTGGCAGATATTGTATTCCTTATGGTTTAAACTTGATACCATAAGATTTGCACATGAGACTTATTACCCTCAGTTTCTCAAACAAATTTGTTCCAAAAAAAGCCCAAAAAGATCAGCAAAACTATTGCAAAAGCCCATGTTTTCTTTTGGCAACAACTTTAATGAAATTTTGACTAAATAAAGCAACACAGGGGTTAGCTGAGCAAACTATTTTGTTTAAGAACAAGACTTGGCTCAAATTGTTAAGGGGTCCAAAGAGGACTAAACCATAAATATTGCAGCTTGAGAAAATAAGACATTTTTGTTGTTCTTTATATGTGTAAGCATTTCAAAGAACTACTAGACCATGTGGGACCCGTTGAGCCCCATTCCCCCAACGCAATATTCCACCACTCACCCATAGCCCCCAACTGCGCAGGTGCGGCTGACGGGTTCACGTTGTGACACCGGAGATGTCCCTTATGACGCGAGTCATGGCAAGCCTCCCCCAACTGCGCCTCGCCTTCCCTCTTCCTACCCCATCCTCCTCCATTGCCCCTCATCCCCCAGCACTCACTCCCCCTCCTCTCCACCTTCCCTCTTCTTTCCACTCTCCTCCTCCCCTCCCCCACTCCCTCCATAATCCCTCTCCCTTCCCTATCCCAACCTCTTCATCCCCCTGCTCCCTCGCAGCCCATCCCACTCCCCCACCTCACCTCCCCCACTGCCCTCCTCTCCCCTCCCTCTATCCCCCACTCCCCCCTCCCCTCTTTCCACTCCCTACCTCCTTCCTCTCCCTCTTTCCCTTCCCTACCTCTTCTCTCCCTCTGTACCCCACATTTAAAAAAAAAAAAAAAAAAAAATGTGGCAGCGCCTTGTGGCAGCGGCCACTGCAGTCCGTCTGTCTTTTCTTTCTTTTTGGCCTGTTAGGTGTATGTTTTTGGTTTTAGTTTTATTTTATTTTTAACTGTGTATATGTGAGGGGGCAGGGATAACGTTTAAATCTCTTCCCTGCACGGGGACTCGACCTTTTCCCTGTCGAGTCTCCGTTGTCGTTGGGGCCTAATATCGTGGAGCCGGCGGCCTCCAAATGGAATCGACCTGGGGGTCCAGTCGCAGAGCCTGCGGACTCACCATCGCAGAGCTGGCCGACTTCGGAGCGCTGTGGTGGCACGCGGCTGTGACCCGACTTCAGAGCTTTGGAGGCTCCAGCTGCAGGCCCTGTGGACAGTAACATCGGGAGCTCGCGGGTCCCTGGTGGGAGGCCGCTTTTCGGAGCTCCCGCAACGGCAACTTCTCCCGTCCGAATCGAGGGGTTTAAATCGACCCGGAGCATGGCCTTACATCGCCCGGCGCGGCTTAAACGGCCGCGGGATTTACCATCGCCCACCGGGGGCTCTAACATTAAAAGCTCGATGCAGCAGTTTGACTGCTTGACTGTGGGAGAACAAGAATAAAGAACAGAGAACAGGGAAGAGATAAGACGTTTGCCTTTCATCACAGTGAGGAGGTGTTTGGAGATTCACTGTGATGGATGTTTATGTGGAATTGTGTTAATTGTGTGTTTTGTTTTTTTTGCTGCTATGACTGCAGGAACGCAATTTCGTTTTGAACCTTGTATGTTTAAATGACAATACATGGCATTCTATCTATCTATCTCTACCTCCCCCCTCCTCCCCCACTCTCCCTCCTCCCCCACTCTCCCTCCTCTCCTCACCTCCCCCACTTTTCCCTCCTTACTCCCCTCCTCCCCCCATTCCCCCTGCACCCCCCCTATTCCCCCTCCTCCCCCCCATTCCCCCTCCTACCACCCCAAAATGAAAATCATGAAGTTTGGTTTTATAAATGAAATCGCTCCCCTATCCCACCCCCCCACAATGAAAATCGCAATTTAAAAAAAAAAATGAAACCTCCCCCCAAGAATTTGATTAAAACAGTGTTTTTTGGAAAATCTCGATTTTTTATGTAAATGAGTATCACTATCCCATTGTGTCGTCATTGTGAATGCAAACAGAAGAATTTGAATTAAACAGATTTTTTTTTTTAAATAGCAATTTACGTAAATGAGATTCGGGATCCCATTGTGACGTCATACGCTGCTAACGGGCAGTGCAAGTGGAAGCAATTTTTGTCAAAATGGGTTTGTAAAGTTTAAAATGTGAATAACTTGCAAAATAGACCATCAATCTGACCAAATCTTGCCACAGCACACCGGTAAGGTGGGCCAAAAATTATAGCACTATCATGTACTGCTTTGTCGTAGTTTCGGGATCACACACGCATACATACAAACAAACAAACAAGATGAGAATTTTAGAAATATATAGATATAGATGTATTTGAAGTCCAGGGCACAGCTCAGGATTAAAAAAAAAAATTCTCTTGAATGGCAATTAGATTTGAATTAACATCCTTCTGGAAATTAATTAACCTGTGTGCATTTTCAAGTCACGCCTGGGTCTGTTCAGTTAATCACGCTCTTAAAAATGAACAAGAGGAGGCTGTTGTCCTGACACCAGAGTGCCAGATCAGCCACCTCCTCCCGGTAGGCCTTCTCATTGTTATCGGAGATCAGGTCCACCACCACAGTGGCATCAGCAAACTTGATTATAATTGGAGCTGAACCTGGCCCCACAGTCATGTGTGTACAAGGAGTACAGTAGGGGGCTGAGGACACAATCCTGGGGGATCCAGTGTCAGGGTGAGGGTGTTCGATGTATTTCTTCCCATCTTGACTACCTGGGGCCTGGCCGTGAGAAATTCCAGGACCCAGGCACACAGGGGAGCGTTCAGCCCCAGTTCCAGCAGCTTCTCACCAAGTCTGGTGGGGGCTATCGTATTGAAGGCTGAACTGATGTCAATGAACAGCATCCTCACATAGAGCGCGCGCCCCCCCCCCCCCCCCGGCTGTCAAGGTGAGAGAGAGTGGTGTGCAGAACCTGGAAGACCGCATCGTCTGTGGATCAGTTCGGAATAGTACCTTGAAACTGCACAGTAGTTTAGCGAAAGAGTTGCTACCTTACAGTGTCCGAGATCAGATTTTAGTCCTGACTTTGGGTGCTCCCTGTGGCAGCATGGGTTTCCTCTGGGTGGTCCAGTGCTGGTTCTATCCTGCGAGTTGTCCCAAGTGTGTAGGATAGAACTAGTCTATGGGTGATGGCTGGTAACACACTATGTTTCCATGCTGTATCTCTAGAGTAAACCAAGCTAAAATGGTTCCAAAACATCTATAATATAGATGCTTTTGGATTGAATTTGCATCATGAATTCTCTGTCAAAGTTAGCTCAAAGTACTGCTATACAGACTTTCTAAATATTTGTTTTAAATATGTATGCACAGCACCCTCCATAATGTTTGGGACAAAGACCCATCATTTAATTATTTGCCCCTTTATTCCACAATATGATATATGTAATAGAAAGAAAATCACATGTGGTTAAAGTGAACATTGTCAGATTTTATTAAAGGCCATTTTTATACATTTTGGTTTCACCATGTAGAAATTACAGCATAGTCCCCCCCATTTCAGGGCACCATAATGTTTGGGACACAGGGCTTCACAGGTGTTTTTAATTGCTCAGATTTGTTTAAATGCCTCCTTAAGGCAGATACAAGAGCTCTCAGCACCTAGTCTTTCCTTCAGTGTTTCCACCAACTTTGGAAACTTTTATTGCTATTTATTAACACGAGGACTAATGTTGTGCCAATGAAAGTCAAAGAAGCCATTATGAGACTGAGAAACAAGAATAAAACTGTTAGAGACATCAGCAAAACAGTAGGCTTACCAAAATCAACTGTTTGGAACATCATTAACAAAAAAGAGAGCACCAGTGAGCTTACAATCACAAAGGGACTGACAGGCCAAGGAAGACCTCCGTAGCTGATGACAGAAGAAGTCTCTCTATAGTAAAGAAAAATCCCCAAACACCTGTCCAACAGATCAGAAACACACTTCAGGAGTCAGGTGTGGATTTGTCAATGACCACTGTCTGCTGAAGACTTCATGAACAGAAATACAGAGGCTACACCGCAAGATGCAAACCACTGGTTAGCTGCAAAAATAGGATGGCCACGTTAGTGTTTGCCAAGAAGTACTTAAAAGAGCAACTACAGTTCTGGAAATTGGTCTTGTGGACAGATGAGACGAAGATTACCGTATATCAGAGTGATGGCAAGAGCAAAGTATGAAGGAGAGAAGGAACTGCCCAAGATCCAAAGCATATTCACCTCATCTGTGAAACAAGGTGGTGGGGGTGTTATGGCCTGGGCATATATGGCTGCTGAAAGTACTGGCTCACTTATCTTCTTGATTATACAACTGGTGATGGTAGTAGCATAATGTTTTTTTTTTTTTTAAATCGACATGTTTGTTTTTGCGTGTACTTGCCTGGCCTCACAACGGGGACCCAACGGCTCCACGGGTAGGTTTCCTTCTACTTTACAAATGCCTCCACAGGTCCTCTATTCATTTGATTAACTTTAACTTAATTTCAGCGGTCAACGGCACAAGTTTGAACGCGGCAGCCGCTCATGCGCAGTTTGGTAGAATATTGCATTGGGGGAGCAGGCCTAACAGGTCCTCACATGGTTTAGTATATATCACTAAATTTATCAGTTTGTCTGTCTGCATGGAAGTGAGTGAGATCCTGAAACTACGCCAAAACGATACATGATAGCGCTCCAAATTTTGGACTACCTTACTCACCACTGTCCTGTGGTGTGGCATAACAAAGTTTTGTTCAGATTGATGGTACATTTTACAAGTTATTCATATTTTTAAACTTTAAAATATCCAGTTGGAGAAAAATTATTTGAAGTTGCTGTGGCAGTTACCAGCTATGACATCCCAATGGGATCTAATTTACATAAACTACCCGTGACCAATGTTCCAGTCCACAATTACATCAAAATGTGATCAGCAGTTCCACCTCAAGGGGGGTAGGGGGGGAGATGGATTAAGGAGGGAGTGAGATTTAAAAATCCAAATTTAAGGGGGAAAAAAAAAAATTTCCTCTGCAGCTATGACTTCAAAATGGGATTGTAACCCGACCAGTTGCAATGTTGCAATCCCGGGACACTCAGTCCTGCAATGTTGCAATCCTTTTTTTTTTAATATTCCTGGCAGCATGGAGGGAGGGTGCATTTAAAAAATATATTTTAAAGTCATAGTACATTTAATTTTTTTTAAAGTGAGAATAAGGCAAAATGAGCAGCCCCTGCCTGCGCAGTTGGGGGCTATGGGCGAGTGCTAAAATTTTGCTTTGAGGATACGGGTTGCGTTGGGAGAACGTGTGAGTGGTGGAATCTTGCGTTGGGGAACAGATTGCGTTCGGGGACCAGGCGTCCCTTAGGAGCTATGGGCGAGTGGTCGAATATTGCATTGGGGGAACGGTTGCGGTGCGGGGCCAGACCTCCCATGCGACAGGGACCCAAAGGTTCCCAAATGATTTAGTATATATATTACTGGAACTACGCCAAAACGGTACATGACAGCACTACAAGTTTTGGATCACCTTACTCCCAATTGTCGTGGTGTCTTTTGTATTAAGTTTCGTTCACATTGATGTTATATTTCACGTTATTTACATTTTGAACTTTACAAAATCCAGTTTGAGAAAGAATCACTTCAACACTGCAGTGGCAGTTACAGCTATGACGTCACAAAGGGATCTCATTTGCATAAACTGCCCGTGAGCAGTGCTCCACCTGACAATGACATCACAATGGGATCTCATTTACATAAATTGCCTGTGAGCAGTGTTCCAGTCCACAATTACATCACAATGGAATCAGTAGCTTCCACCTCAAGGGGGGTATGGAGAGGGGGAGGAATTATGGAGGGAGGGAGATTTCAAAAAAATAATCCTTTTAATCAAATTCTTGGGGGGAGGTTTCATTTAGTGTGTGTGTGTGTGTGTGTGTGTGTGTGTGTGTGTGTGTGTGTGTGTGTGTGTGTGTGTGTGTAATACGGGAGAAGTTTCATTTACAAAGAAAATTCTGAATTTTCCTCGTGTGTGTGTGTATTTGAATGCGAAGTATAAGAAGTAAAGTAGATGAGCTTGAGGCTCAGTTAGAGGTTGGTGGATATGACATTGTGGGGATTACCGAGACGCGGCTGCAGGAGGATCGGGTCTGGGAACTTAATATTCCGGGTTATACATCCTATAGAAAGGACAAGCAGGTGGGCAGGGGAGGGGGGTAGCTCTTCTGGTGGGGAATGGAATTCAGTCCCTCGCGAGGGAAGACATAGGGACTGGCGAGGTAGAGTCACTGTGGATTGAGTTGAGGAATTGTAAAGGCAAGACAACACTAATTGGTGTTATCTACAGACCCCCAAATAGTAGCCCGGATGTAGGGTTTAAGTTGCAGCAGGAGTTAAAACTGGTATGGGACAAAGGTGATGCCACTGTGGTGATAGGGGATTTCAATATGCAGGTAGGCTGGGAAAATCAAGTTGGTTCAGGATCCCAAGAAAGAGAGTTTGTAGAGTGCCTCGGAGATGGATTTTTAGAGCAGCTTGTAATGGAGCCGACCAGAGAAAAGGCATTTCTGGATTGTCCAATGAACCAAATTTGATAAGAGAACTCAAGGTAAAGGAACCGCTTGGAGGTAGTGATCATAATATGATTAGTTTTAATCTGCAATGTGAGGAGAAGGTTAAATCGGAAGTGGCAGTGATGCAGTTGAACAAAGGGGATTATGAAAGCATGAGAGAGGAGCTGGGCAAGGTAGACTGGAAAGGGATACTAGCAGGAATGACGGTGGAACAGCAATGGTAGGAATTTCTGGGCATAATCCGGAAAACACAGGATCATTTCATTCCAAAAAGGAAGAAAGATTCTAAGGGGAGTAGGAGGCAACCGTGACTGACAAGAGAAGTTAGGGATAGTGTAAAACTAAAAGAAAAGATGTATAACACAGCAAAGAGTAGCTGGAAGCCAGAGGATTGGGAAACTTTCATATGATAACAGAAGGAAACAAAACGGGCAATAAGGGCTGAAAAGATGAAGTACGAAGGGAAGCTTGCCAGGAATATAAAGGAGGACAGTAAAAGCTTCTTTAGATATGTTAAGGGAAAAAGAGTAGCCAAGTCAAATGTAGGTCCCTTGAAGGCAGACACGGTGAAATTATTATGGGGAACAAGGAAATGGCAGAAGAGTTGAACAGGTACTTCGGATCGGTCTTCACTAAGGAAGACACAAACAATCTCCCAGAAGTACTGGAGGACAGAGGATCTAAGGGGGTCGAGGAACAGAAATAAATTTTCATTAGGCGAGAGATAGTATTGCTAAGGGAACTGAAGGTTGATAAATCCCTGGGGCCTGATGGACTGCATCCCAGGGTCCTCAGGGAGGTGGCTCTAGAAATGGTGGACGCATTGGTGATCATTTTCCAATGTTCAATAGATTCAGGATCAGTTCCTGTGGATTGGAGGATAGTTAATGTTATCCTAATTTTCAAGAAAGGAGCGAGAGAGAAAACAGGGAATTACAGACCAGTTAGCTTGATCGGTGGTGGGAAAAATGCTGGAGTCAATTATTAAAGAGGTAATAATGGGGCATTTGAATAGCAGTAAAAGGATTAGTCCAAGTCAGCATGGATTTATGAAAGGAAAATCATGCTCAACTGATCTTCTGGAATTTTTGAGAATGTGACAAGTAAAATGGATGAAGGGGTGCCAGTGGATGTAGTGTACCTAGACTTTCAGAAAGCCTTTGATAAGGTCCTGCACGGGAGACTGGTGACTAAAATTAGAGCACACGGTATTGGGGGTAGGGTGTTGATGTGGATAGAAAATTGGTTGGCAGGCAGGAAGCAAAGAGTAGGAGTGAACGGGTCCTTTTCAGAATGGCAGGCAGTGGCGAGTGGAGTGCCGCAAGGCTCGATGTTGGGGCTGCAACTGTTTACCATATATATTAATGATTTGGAAGAGGGAATTAGGAGCAACACTAGCAGGTTTGCGGATGACACAATGCTGGGTGGCAGTGTGAACTGTGAAGAGGATGTTAGGAGGTTGCAGGGTGACCTGGACAGGTTGAGTGAGTGGGCAGATGCGTGGCAGATGCAGTATAAATATAGATAAATGTGAGGTTATCCACTTTGTTGGCAAAAACAAAGGGGCAGATTATCTCAATGGGGTTATTAGGTAAGGGGGAGGTACAGCGAGACCTGGGTGTCCTTGTACACCAGTCACTGAAAGTTGGTGTGCAGGTACGGCAGGCAGTGAAGAAAGCTAATGGAATGTTGGCCTTCATAACAAGAGAATTTCAGTATAGGAGTAGAGAGGTGCTTCTGCAGTTGTATAGGGCTCTGGTAATACCACATCTGGAGTATTGCGTACAGTTTTGGTCTCCTAATTTGAGGAAGGACATTGTTGTGATTGAGGCAGTGCAGCGTATGTTCACGAGATTGATCCCTGGGATGGTGGGACTGTCATTTGAGGAAAGACTGAAAAGACTAGGCTTGTATTCACTGGAGTTTAGAAGGATGAGGGGGGGGATCTTATTGAAACATATAAATTATAAAAGGACTGGACAAGCTAGATGCTGCAAAAATTTTCTCAATGTTGGGCAAGTCCAGAACCAGGGGCCATAGTCTTAGAATAAAGGGGAGGCCATTTAAGACTGAGGTGAGAAAAAATGTTTTCACCCAGAGAGTTGTGAATTTGTGGAATTCCCTGCCACAGAGGGCAGTGGTGGCCAAATCACTGGATGGATTAATGAGACTTAGATAGAGCTCTAGGCGCTAGTAGAATCAAGGGATATGGGGAGAAGGCAGGAACAGGTTATTGATTGGGGAGGATCAGCCATGATCAGATTGAATGGCGGGGCTGGTTCGAAGGGCCAAATGGCCTCCTCCAGAACTTATTTTCTATGTTTTTAACTTTGACAGACAATGAATGACAGAAATTCAATCCAGAAGCACCAGTACATTTAAGGATCACTGGACTCAGTGGGACCCGTCACACAGGAGGCTTGGTCCCCCAATGCAATATTCCACCACTCACCCATAGGCCCCAACTGCACAGGCGCAGCTCATTTCCCCTCATCCCCAGCACTCTCTCCCCCTCAACCACCCTCCCTCTTCTTTCCGCTCTCCTCCTCCCCCGCAATCCCTCCTTCACCTCTCTCCCTTTTCCCCTACCCTCACTCCTCTCCCCTCCCTACCCCCCTCCTATCCCTCTATCCCCCACTTCCCTCCTCTCCCTCTATTCCCCATTCCCTACGTCCCCCACTACTCTACTCCCCCGTTCTCTCCCTCTAATCCCCTCCTCCCTCACTCTCCATCCCCAGGATCTTGAGTTTGCCGTTCCTCTCCCTTCTTGCATGCTCCGGAGGTAACCAGCAGTTACGGCCGTGCTGGCGTCTGGGCAGGGGATAGTTCGGAGAAAAGACGAGGGAAGAGCCATGGGGGAGAGGGGGGTATCACGGGGGAGGGGGGGGCAGGAGCCAGCGAGGGGGACCAGAAAGGAAGGGGTGTTGGCAGTGAGTTTGGGACTCACAGCAGGCACTGGACACTGTTCTCCGCCGGGATCAGACTCTCCGCTTTCCGTTTGGCGACATCGGCGCCATTTCCGACTCCGAAAATTGTGTGCGGTTGAAGACCTCCGCCAGCCTCCCTCAGCTCCAGTAAAGATGCGATGGCGCAGGAAGGCGCGGAGCGTCCAGGGGAGTGACTGGGGAAGCGACCAATCCGCGCGGCACTGACTGGCAGGAGAGGAGATCGATCTGCGCATTTACGATTTTTAAACCTCGCTAACTTTTACAATTTACCACTGTCCTGTGCACTCGCAGCACAGGAGAATGGCGAGTGAGCTGATGAAAAATCGTAGCGCTATCACGTACCAAATAGAAACACCGCGCAAACCGGAAGAACAAAAGGTCAGTGATTTAGTTATGCATAGATGTGTGCTCTCAAGTTCCAAGATAGCGACTGTGTCAAGTGCACATGCCTGTAGAGTTCAGGATACTAGAATCCAAACTAGTATATCGGTATGCATACTGCGAACCACTGTCAGATTAGATTGTGATTTGACATCTGAGCAGCTATACCAGCAGCAATACTCAAAAAGGGATCACTAGCTACCTAAATGCTTAATTTTGGGATGAGGTAATCTAGTTGTTTCTGTGATTCTTCACAAATTTGCAAATAGTTCTTTAAATTTACAGAAGTCTACAGGGAGGAGTATAACAACGACTGTTGCGCGGGTCATCACGTGTCTTCATGCGTCAGCACAGCCGTCTGGAGCGCGTGACGTCATTTGAATACCCAGTTTATGATATTTACCCAGTTTATGATATTTATGGTGATTTTCTAAAATGTTCCAGTTTCTTGAGTGGTGCTAGCAATTGGAAAACTGCAGATGTAATGCTCCTATTCAAAAAAAAAGAGTTGAATGAAAAGTAGCAAGCCGCAGACCAAATTAATCTGTAAGAAGGAACTGCAGATGCTGGTTTAAATTGAAGATAGACACAAAATACAGGAGTAACTCGGCGGGACAAGCAGCATCTCTGGAGAGAAGGAATGGATGATGTTTCGGGTCGAGACTCTTTTTCAGTCTGAAGAATGGTCTCGACCAGAAACGTCACCCATTGCATTTGTATCACTTATCTGGTTTGCTCTTTCAATTCTACCAACTGCACCCCTTCTCATGTCATTCGTTCATCCAGCTGTAGGCGATACAACATTTGTCTTTTTAACCTCTCCCTTACCCACAATCCAGGGACCTAAGCAGTCACTGCAAGTGAAGCATCAATTCATTTTTGCACTTTCCGGTTTAGTGTATTTTGGTGTTCACCACGTACTTTTCCCTACGAAACAGTGCAAATTTTAAAATCGCACGCGCTTATATCAATGACGCGTAAAAGGCAGGCCGACTGCGTATGGGAGGCTTGCGGCGGCGCATGGTTACGCACGGTGACGTAATCATGCGTCACCACACACTACACGTACGAGGTCAGGACATCAGCATGCGACTGCAGTACGTCCGCGTGCGTAAGCAATATGCCACGCTGGTGGCGCGTGAAGATTTCGTGCAGCACGAAATCCTGGAGCGCCGCACGATACCGCGCGCAACTCCACACTCCTCCACGCTCCCGTCCTGTGCTACCCACCGCTACCCGTGCGTCACAACGTGACGACCACATTTTTTGAGGTCGCGTAAATGACATGCAAATGACGGCCAAGTGGGACAGGCCCTTAAATCTTTATCCATCCACAAAATTAACATAAAACTTATCCTACGCTACTTAGTGAGAAAACACATGCAAATGTCGGTGCTGCAGTATGGATGTCCTCATTGAAACTTATCATCTGCTGTAGCCACAACTAAAATCTCAGTGCACATCATGGACTGAACAATCACCAACTTTAGAAATTAGTTTATTTGCATTATTGGCGAGGACACTTCACCAGCTCTTAATACTTGAATAACATTTCCTTTAAGGGGCTGTCCCACTTGGGCGACCTAATTGGCGAGTTTAGAAGAGTTTAGGAGAGTTTGAAAAAAAAATGTTGAAGACCTCCTTCGACTATGTTGAAGACTAGCTATGACTAACTTCGGGAAAATTGGACACCGAATAGTGGAGAGTGAAGACTACCTCCTTCGATCTCCTTCAACTATGATAAAGACGATCTACGACTACCCACGACTAACATGCCGAACTACGACGACTAAACCTACGAGTAAAAAAAAAGTATTGATTTTTCCCCATCGTGACCTTTTTTTATTGACGGGCATTTTTAAACACATTGAAAAAACGGCGCAACCTAGATGAGGCCTCGAGTACGCGGAGACCACTCTCGAGCATGAAGGAGTGTTACGATGACCTCCTACGACCTGGTGTCGACCATTCTGCGAGTCCGAGTCTAGAGCAAACTCGCCAGAACTCACGGATTAGGTCGCCCAAGTGGGACAGGCCCTTAAGGCTGACAATAAAGAGCTAATTATGAAACCAGAGTTTAATAATAAAGCAGCAGATTGGAAAGTGTTGGAAATGAGGAAAAGTAAGTTTGAACCCTAACAACAGACCTTCGTCTTGGTGTTAGTGTTCACATATAAATGTCGCTTAATCACTTAAAGGTGTTAAAGAAAGTCCAGCAAGGTATTTGCTAACCTGTGTGAGTCCTTCTGTGTCGCTGCAATTCGTCACTCCGTGTGAAACGTTTGCCACAGAAGAGCCAATTGCACACAAATGGTCTCTCACCAGTGTGCCAGCGAAGGTGTGCCCGTAAGTGGGATGTTTTACCATAGACTTTTCCACAGCCTTCCATATGGCAGATGTGCTGTTTCTTCTTCCCTGGCTCATTGGAGGCTCTGTTTAAAACAAAAGTTACAGAATGAAGGTAGCAATGAAGAAACAGCGAACATTTTCTGTAAACTAGTCACACTGTGGAAAATAATAATAACACATAATATAATTAGTAGATTTTCCAGTGTTTCACCTTTGCTCAATACGCTGCTGAAACATTAAAAGATAATTTTAATGCTTTACAAAGCCCAAAGATTTTCTATTGGCCTGAAATCCACTAGGATACTTCAGCTGATTGCTGACAAATTCAGTGGAATAGCTGCTCTGCACAGACCTGCATAAATTGGGATGCTAACTTTGTTTGCTTTGCCCACATAGCAAGTATCCTCCTTATTTTAATGGCAAGCAGCTATAAGAGTAAATATTGAAGGAATAATCAAAAGCAAAAGTTATAAAATTCATAAAGAGGCGAGTGTGTTTAATTTAAAATGTTCGCAACAAGACTATCTGACGCAACTTTAATTATTTGTCCCCATTTCTGAAAATTAGGCATTTCCACGATTGTGCTATTCTCAGCCACAAAAACTGCTCAAAGGACAGAAATGAATAACTTAAAGACCCCACGTTTCTCTTTCAAATGCTACCTCATATATTGCTTGCAATTTTAGCTTTAATCTGGACCAATGCCAGATTAACCTACTTGGAGACTCACTTCAGCCAGGTAGCAAGAAATAACACCAATGACACATTTAACTTCCATTCCACCTGCAAAGTCTGCCCCCTTGAGGAGTCAGTGGACTAGTAGACCAGGACAAGCATGCAATCCTCGTCACCCTGTCAGCACGAGACTGCTTTGTATATTGCTCAACAAACAGGTAACACATGGAATTATACAAATGTGCTACAGCTAAAGTGAAAAGTATTATTCATTAGTTAATGGGGAACTATTGTATTTACCAAGATTTTGTGTGGTTGGAATAGGTGGTAGCCAGTGCCATCTTCTTCACTGCCGTGTGCTGGGGCAGCAGGGCGAAGACCACAGACGCCAATAGAATCAACAAACTCAATAGGAAGGCTGGCTCTGTCCTGGGGGCGGAGTTGGATTAATGGGAGGTGGTCTTGGAGGGGAGGATGCCCCTCAAAATGCGGAGCATCCTGGACAAAACAGCACCCCCCCCCCCCCCCACGACACACTGATCAACCTGAGAAGTATCGTCAACAATTAAGCCCAATAATTAGAATAATTGAAAGAATTTTAACTTTCAAAACAGTCGGAGGCATGAATTTTCATTACCCAGGAACCATCAGTCTCCAGCCGCGTTTATTATTTGCCGTGGCCAACCAGATTATATAACCAGAAAACAAGCAAATTATTCTTGGTCTTGATATTCCCCACCACTTAAAACTGCAGTCAACACTCTGAAGGTGTTAGGACCGTTTAACAATATAACTGTACAAACTCCGTACAACAGCACCCATAGTCAGGATTGAACCGGGGTCTCTGGCGCTGTGAGGCAGCAACTCCCCCGCTGCGCCACCATGCCACTTCCAAACTTTGAGTTTGCCAGTGTTAATTTTTGATATGAGAAGTCATCAATGTTTCAACTACACTTTATCAATACTGCAGAGTGGTCTCACATGCAGTAGTTATCGAAAAGCTATGTTGTTCGAGGTTCCACCCAGGAATGAGTGGTACACACTGAACATTGAAATACTTTAAAACAAACTGGAATGTATCTTTGAAAACCATAATAGGGTATGGTACAAGTAGTTAAGTGAGTCTTAACCCCACCCTACTGGTTACACTCAAACTAGTGACACGTTATCTTATACTGAAACACACCATTGCCATGTGGCAGCTTATTACATACAGAGAGGCACTGTCTTCATTCTAAGTAAGCTACACTTTCAGGCCAATAAAAATTAACACAGTCATCTTACAAACACCTTCCAACCTTCTGAAAGCCTTTCAATATATTTGCTTAAAGATTCTAATGATTTCAAATTAACCATATAACAAGTGATTTGTTAACCATATAACAATTACAGCATGGAAACAGGCCCTCTCAGCCCTTCCAGTCCGTGCCGAACATTTATTTTCCCCTAGTCCCATCTACCTGCACTCAGACCATACCCCTCCATTCCCTTCCCGTCTATATACCTATCGACTTTACTTTTAAATGTTAAAATCGATCCTGCCTCCACCACTTCTGCTGGAAGATCATTCCACACAGCCACCACTCTCTGAGTAAAGAAGTTCCCCCTCATGTTACCCCTAAACTTCTGTCCCTTAATTCTCATGTCATGCCCTCTTGTTTGAATCTTCCCTACCCTCAATGGAAAAAGCTTATCCACGTCAACTCTATGAAAGTCTATCCCTTTCATCATTTTAAATACCTCAATCAAGTCCCCCCCTTAACCTTCTGCGCTCCAAAGAATAAAGAACAAAGAATTAAATCCCCAGGGCCAGATAGGCTGCATCCCAGATTACTTAAGGAAGTAGCTCCGGAAATAGTGGATGCATTAGTGATAATCTTTCAAAACTCTTTAGATTCCGGAGTAGTTCCTGAGGATTGGCGGGTAGCTAACGTAACCCCTCTTTTTAAGAAGGGGGGGGGGGGGGGGGAGAGAGAAAACGGGGAATTACAGACCAGTTAGTCTAACATCGGTAGTGGGGAAACTGCTAGAGTCAGTTATTGAAGATGGGATAGCAGCACATTTGGAAAGTGGTGAAATCATTGGACAAAGTCAGCATGGATTTACGAAAGGTAAATCATGTCTGACGAATCTTGTGGAATTTTTCGAGGATGTAACTAGTAGCGTGGATGGGGGAGAACCAGTGGATGTGGTGTATCTGGACTTCCAGAAGGCTTTCGACAAGGTCCCACATAAGAGATTAGTATATAAACTTAAAGCATACGGCATTGGGGGTTCAGTATTGATGTGGATAGAGAACTGGCTGGCAAACAGGAAGCAAAGAGTAGGAGTAAACGGGTCGTTTTCACAATGGCAGGCAGTGACTAGTGGGGTACCGCAAGGCTCAGTGCTGGGACCCCAGCTATTTACAATATACATAAATGATCTGGATGAGGGAATTGAAGGCAATATCTCCAAGTTTGCGGATGACACTAAGCTGGGGGGCAGTGTTAGCTGTGACGAGGATGCTAGGAGACTGCAAGGTGACTTGGATAGGCTGGGTGAGTGGGCAAATGTTTGGCAGATGCAGTATAATGTGGATAAATGTGAGGTTATCCACTTTGGTGGCAAAAATAGGAAAACAGACTATTATCTAAATGGAGGCTGATTAGGAAAAGGGGAGATGCAGCGCGACCTGGGTGTCATGGTACACCAGTCATTGAAAGTAGGCATGCAGGTACAGCAGGCAGTGAAGAAAGCGAATGGTATGTTAGCTTTCATAGCAAAAAGATTTGAGTATAGGAGCAGGGAGGTTCTACTTCAGTTGCATAGGGTCTTGGTGAGGCCACACCTGGAGTATTGTGTACAGTTCTGGTCTCCAAATCTGAGGAAGGACATTATTGCCATAGAGGGAGTGCAGCAAAGGTTCACCAGACTGATTCCTGGGATGTCAGGACTGTCTTATGAACAAAGACTGCATAGACTCGGTTTATACTCTCTAGAATTTAGGAGATTGAGAGGGGATCTTATAGAAACTTACAAGATTCTTAAGGGGTTGGACAGGCTAGATGTAGGAAGATTGTTCCCGATGTTGGGGAGGTCCAGGACAAGAGGTCACAGCTTAAGGATAAGGGGGAAATCCTTTAGGACCGAGATGAGAAGGAATTTTTTCACACAGAGAGTGGTGGGTCTCTGGAACTCTCTGCCACAGAGGGTAGTTGAGGCCAGTTCATTGGCTATATTTAAGAGGGAGTTAGATGTGGCCCTTGTGGCTAAGGGGATCAGAGGGTATGGAGAGAAGGCAGGTACGGGATACTGAGTTGGATGATCAGCCATGATCATATTGAATGGCGGTGCAGGCTCGAAGGGCCGAATGGCCTACTCCTGCACCTAATTTCTATGTTTCTATGACATCCCAGGAATCAGTCTGGTGAACCTTTGCTGCACTCCCTCTATGGCAATAATGTCCTTCCTCAGATTTGGAGACCAGAACTGTACGCAATACTCCAGGTGTGGCCTCACCAAGACCCTATGCAACTGAAGTAGAACCTCCCTGCTCCTATACTCAAATCTTTTTGCTATGAAACATGTTCAACCTTTCTCTGTAACTTAGTTGCTGGAACCCAGGCAACATTCTAGTAAATCACCTCTGTACTCTCTCTATTTTGTTGACATCCTT
This sequence comes from Raja brachyura, assembly GCA_963514005.1. Next base: position 89,232,833 of record OY740782.1, read on the forward strand.
CCTATAATTAGGCGACCAAAATTGTACACCATACTCCAGAATTGGTTTTACCAACGCCTTGTACAATTTTAACATTACTTCCTTATATTCAATGCTCTGATTTATAAAGGCTAGCACACCAAAAGCTTTCTTTACCACCCTATCTACATGCGATTCCACCTTCAGGGAACTATGCACAGTTATTCCTAGATCCCTCTGTTCCACAGCATTCCTCAATTCCCTACCATTTACGTCCTACTTTGATTTGTCCTACCAAGATGTAGCACTTCACACTTATCAGCATTAAACTCCATCTGCCATCTTTCAGCCCATTTTTCCAAATGGCCCAAATCACTCTGTAGACTTTGAAAAACTACTTCATTATCCACAACACCACCTATCTTAGTATCATCTGCATACTTACTTATCCAATTTTCCACCCCATCATCCAGATCATTGATGTACATGACAAACAACAGTGGACACAACACAGATCCCCGAGGCACCCCACTGGTCACTAGCTTCCAACCTGACAAACAGCCATCCACCATTACTCTCTGATATCTCCCATTTAGCCACTGTTGAATCCGTCTTGCTACTCCGCCATTAACACCCAAAGATTGAACCTTCTTAACCAACCTTCCATGGGGAACCTTGTCAAAGGCCTTACTGAAATCCATATTTCCACTGCTTTACCCTCATCAATTTCCCTAGTAACCTTTTCAAAAAAATTCAAGAAGGTTTGTCAATCCATGTTGACTGTTCCTGATCAGACCCTGTTTATCCAGATTCTTATATATATATTATCTCTAAGTATCCTTTCCATTAATTTGCCCACCACTGACGTCAAACTAACAGGTCTATAATTGCTAGGTTTATTCTTTGAACCCTTTTTAAACAATGGAACAACATGCGCAGTACGCCAATCCTCCGGCACTATTCCCGTTTCTAATGACATTTGAAATATTTCTGTCATAGCTCCGGCTATTTCTACACTAACTTCCCTCAATGTCCTAGGGAATATCCTGTCAGGACCTGGAGACTTATCCACTTTTATATTTTTCAAAAGTGTCAGTACTTCCTCCTCTTTGAATTTCATAGTTTCCATAGCTACTCTACTGTTTTCCCTTGCCTCACAGAGTTTGTGGATGATCTGTACACCACTGATCTCATGTTATTAAGGACAGGCACAGCATGCAGTCTCGAGATACATTACGTGTCCTTTTTCCTAGGCAAATATCCAAGGATGACCTGGTTCCACTCCATTTTCTGCTCATTAAGCAGGGGGCTTAATGAGCAGAAAAAATGGATTTGGGAGACCTGGAGTAGGGAGGGCTGGGAGATGAGCAAACGAGAAGGGACAGGGTAATGAAGGTAGTGGGAGAAAGCGGTGAGCACAGGAGAGGAGAATTATGAAGTGGGGTTGGTTATTCTACTTAAAATTTGAGAATTCAATGTATATGCTGTGGAATTGTAGACTACCAAAGTGGAATACGAGGTGCTATTCTTCCAGTTTGCATGTGACCTCACTCTGGCCGTGGAGTGGGCAGAGGACAGAAAGTCAGCATGGTAATGGAGAAGAGAGTTAAAATGTTCACAGTCAGATCCAGTAGACATTGGCAGCCAGAATGGAAGTGTTCAGCAAAACCGTCACATAGTTTATGCATGGTCTCAGTTGCTGCATGTGAGTTATTGCAATGGCAGGGTCAGATTGATAAAGACTATTATAGATTCCTTCACTGGGGTAAACTAAATAGACAATAGGTGCAGCAGTAGGCCATTCGGCCCTTCGAGCCAGCACAGCCATTCAATGTGATCATGGCTGATCATCCCCAATCAGTATCCCGTTCCTGCCTTCACCCCATATCCGCTATCTTTAAGAGCCCTATCTAGCTCTCTCTTGAAAGCATCCAGAGAACCTGCCTCCACCGCCCTCTGAGGCAGAGAATTCCACAGACTCACAACTCTCTGTGGGAAAAAGTGTTTTCTCCTCTCCGTTCTAATTGGCTTACCCCTTATTCTTAAACTGTGGCCCCTGGTTCTGGACTCCCTCAACATCGGGACCATGTTTCCTGCCTCCAGCGTGTCCAAACCCTTAACAATGTTATATGTTTCAATGAGATCCCCTCTCATCCTTCTAAACTCCAGAGTGTCCAAGCCCAGATGCTCCATTCTCTCAGCATATGACTGTCCTGCCATCCTGGGAATTAACCTTGTAAACCTACGCTGCACTCCCTCAATAGCAAGAATATCCTTCCTCAAATGAGGGGACCAAAGCTGCACACAATACTCCAGGTGTGGTCTCACTAGGGCTCTGTAGAACAGCAGAAGGACTTTTTGCTCCTATACTCGACTCCTCTTGTTATAAAGGCCAACATGCCATTCGCTTTCTTCACTGCCTGCTGTACCTGCATGCTTACTTTCATAGACTGATGAACAAGGACCCCCAGATCCCGTTGTACTTCCCCCTTTCCCAACTTGATGGCATTTAGACAGTAATCTGCCTTCCTGTTTTTGCTACCAAAGTGGATAACCTCACATTTATCCGCATTAAACTTCATCTGCCATGCATCTGCCCACTCCCCCAACCTGTCCAAGTCCACCTGCATTCTCATAGCATCCTCCTCACAGTTCACACTGCCTCCCAGCTTTGTGTCATCTGCAAATGCTAATGTTACTTTGAATCCCTTCATCCAAATCATTGATGTATATTGTAAATAGCTGCGTTCCCAGCACCGAGCCTTACGGTACCCCACTAGTCATTGCCCGCCATTCTGAAAGGGACCCGTTAATCCCTACTCTTTGTTTCCCATCTGCCAACCAATTTTCTATCCATGTCAGCACTCTACCCCCACTACCATGTGCCCTAATTTTGCCTACTAATCTCCTATGTGGGACCTTATCAAATGCTTTCTGAAAGTCCAGGTACACTACATTCACTGGCTCTCTCTTGTCTATTTTCCTAGTTACATCTTCAAAAAATTCCAGATGATTAGTCAAGCATGATATCCGCTTCGTAAATCCATGCTGACTCGGACCGATCCTGTCACTGCTATCCAAATGTGCCGCTATTTCATCTTTTATAATTGACATCTTCTCCACCTCCGATGTCAGGCTCTGGTCTATAATTCCCTCTTTTCTCTCTCCCGCCTTTCTTAAAAAGTGGAATAACATTAGCTACCCTCAAATCCACAGGAACTGATCTTGAGTCTGTAGAACATTGGAAAATTATCTCCAATGCATCCACGATTTCTAGAGCCACTTCCTTAAGCAGCCACTTCCTGGGATGCAGACCATTAGGCCTGGGCATTTATCAGCCTTCAGTCCCATCAGTCCGCCCAACACCATTTCCTGCCTAATGTGGATTTCCTTCAGTTCCTCTGGCCACCACTATATCTGGAAGATTGTTTGTGTCCTTCTAGGTGAAGACTGATCCAAAGTACCTGTTCAACTCATCTGTCATTTTTTTGTTCCGCATAATAAATACATCTTTTTCAGTCTTCAAGGGTCCATCTTTGGTTTAACTATATTTTTTTCTCTTCACATACCTAAAGAAGCTTTTACTATCCTTTATATTCTTGGTTAACTTCCTTCGTACCTCATCTTGTCTCCCCGTATTCATTTTAGTTATCTTCCGTTGCTCTTTAAACATTACCCAATCCTCTTGCTTCCCGCTCATCTTTGCTACGTTGTACTTCTTATCTTTTTTTTTAATATACTGTCCCTGACGTCCCTTGTCAGCCACGGTCGTCCCTTACTCCCCTTGGAATCTTTCTTCCTCCTAGGAAAGGATGGACCTTACACAAAACATGCATAAAAGATGAGCATACGCATACTCACAACTTGAAGAATGAGGTTGGATGATCTCAGTTCTGAAATGTAGATGAAGGCTGAACAGTTTCCTGCTCATCCTGTAATTAAACCCCACTATAGCTGAAAGCTTCCTGGAAGTAAGGTGTGAGATTGCAATTCAAATGATTGAGCTGAAGGTTGGGCGATGTCAGAGCCTTGGTTAGTTCATGTCTATACTGTGACTGAGTGCATGGTGCACCTGCTAGTTAGGATCATGTTTTTCCAAATAGAACACTAGACCAAGACCAACTCTTATCTGCCTGCACACAGTCTATATCCCCCCCCCTATATCTACATTTCTATCCAAAAGTATTTTAAATGACAATTTTGTATCTGTCTCCACCATCAGCCTGGTAGCGCATTCTAGGCACTCACTACCCTTTGTGTAAAACAACATCCCCCATGCATTTCCTTTGAACTTTGACGCTCTCATCTTAAAGCTATGCCTTCTAGTATATGACATTTCCAACCTGAGTAAAAACATTCAGACTGTCTACCCAATGTATGCATTTTAAATTGCTTGACCTACGGCATTCCAGACCAGCCCAGCCTCTCCTTGTAGCTAATGCTCCCCAAATCAGGCATAATTCTGGTAAAACATCCTCTGCACCCTTTCTAAAGACTCCATATCCTTCCTGCATTGTGGGGACCAGAATCTGCACTCAATATTCCAAATATGGCCTAGCCAAAGTGTCATAAAGCTGCCTGAAGACTTCCTGGAAAGACTGCTTGGGGTCCTTGGATGGCATCGGGGGGGGGGGGGGGGGGGGGGGGGGGGGGGGGGGGGGAGGTAAAGCGACAAGTGAAGCATTTCCACATAAAATCAGAGTCATACAACACGATAACAGGCCCAACTCGTCCATGCCAATCAATTTGCCCCATCTAAGCCAGTCCCATTTGCCCACTTTTGGCCTATATCACTCTTAACCTTCCCTATCCATGTTCCTTGTACAAGTGTCTATGATAGTACCTGCCTCAATCACCTCCTCTGGGAGCTAATTGCATGTACCCACCACTCTTATGCATTCTTTACCATATACCCACCACCCAAGTCTGTCTACTCATGTTGCCATTTTAATGGATATTATGGACTTGGATGCCAAGATCCCACTTCACACCAACACTTTTGGATTTTGCCATTAAATGTATATTTTCCCCTTACATTCAATCTCCCAAAGTGCAAACACTTCACACTTGCTCAGATTAAACCACATCTGCTATTTCTCTACCCCTGCTATCGCCGCTCTATATCCCACTGCATACTTTGACAGCCTTACTCGTAGTCCGTGGACCCAGTCTTGGTGTCATCTGCATTTCTTTCAAGAGGGCTAGAATACAAAAACAGGGATGTAATACGGAGACTCTTAAGGGGCTGGTCATGCCACATTTGGAGCAATTTGGGCACCTTATCTGAGGAAGGATATGCTGGCTCTGGAGAAGATTCAGAGGTTTACAAGAATGATCACAGGAATGAATGGGTTAACTTATGATGAGTGTTTGACGGCACTGGGCCTGTACTTGCTAGAGTTTAGAAGAGTGAGGGGGGTACCTCATTGAAACGTACCAAATAGTGAAAGGCTTGGATAGAGTGGATGTGGAGAGGATGTTTCCACTAGTGGGAGAGTCGAGGACTAGAGGTCATAGTCTCAGAATTAAGGACATTCCTTTAGGAAGGAGATGAGAAGGAATTGTTTTAGTCAGAGGGTGGTGAATCTGTGGAATTCTTTGCCACAGAAGACTGTGTAGGCCAAGTCAATTGATATGTTTTTAAAGCAGATAGATAGATTCTTGGGGTGCCAGTGGTTATGGGGAGAACACAACAGAATGGATTTAGGAGGGAGAGATAGGTCATCCATGACTGAATGGCGTACTAGACTTGATGGGCCGAATTCTGCTCCTTTTACAAATGGCCTTATGACATCTTTATGAAGATGCAATGGAATGGTTATGAATTACTGAAGACAGACAAATTTGAGGAGGATTCTTCATAATCTCCTCCCAAATCAACACCATTGTGAATTTGGAGAGTTGCCTTGATATTGAACACTTCCCGCTACCTTTGTCTCTGCACTCATTCTTTTGGGGTGAAAGTCCTTAACAAAGACTAGATCCGTTCTCCAGTTTGATTCCCAATCCATCTTAATCGTTTCTCATTTTTAATTTATGATTTAATCAATGCTAACTGTGATAAGACCATTTTAATTCTTCCATTCTCCTTACTTGCTCCAAGTTACCTTCTTCTGATTTGTGGTCAGTGAGAACCTATCATGAAAGTTGTTTTGCAAGGTGCTGCTATGATCCAGTAATTTGTCCTTTATCTCAAAGTTTCTCTGGGGATTTTACCTCCAGTTTCCAATCGTGCAGTATTCCAGCCTTACGTAGTTTGCTTCTACCAACTGTTCAAAAAACTCATGCAGGACCATTGGGGCATTCCTATCATTTCAGCCTGCTCTTGGAAGGAGAACACCTAGTGTCGAGACAATAACCTCTCCCTCAAAGTCAGGAAAACTAAGAAGCTGGTCATCAACTTCAGGAACTAGGATGGAGTACTTACCTCGTCCTGCATCAATTATGCTGCAGTGGAGATGATCGAGAACATCAAGCTTCCTAGTGAAAAGATCACCAATTTGACTTGATCCAGCCATATTGGCATTATGGCCAAGAAAACAGAAAGCCTCTACTTCCTCAGAAGGCTAATGAATTTCAGCAAAAATACAATTTCTGCAGCTGCACCATGAAAAGCATTCTATCTGGATCCATCACAGCCTGGTTCGGCAACTGTTCGGCACAAGATTGCAGAGTTACAAACACAGCCTAGTTCATTACACAAACTAGCCTCTCCCCATTGACTTCATCTCTACTTTATGCTGCCTCATAATCAAGGACTACTCTCTATTTTTACAGTGTTACATCCTATCCAGAAAGTGGTCCTCCGCTTACTACTCCCCAAGCACAATTACCCATTCTCCACTCTTCCCAACAGTTATCATGTTCCAGACTGCAGCCTTGTATAGTGCCATTCCAAATGTCAACAGAATTTGGGTTTCAGTTACCTAGACAATGCAGCCTGATTTTGACAGAGATATGCCACTGAATGCGATAGGACTAGGCTATCGCTTGATCCAAGAGGGAGCATTAATTGTCTGGAGGCAATTTCACTGCTATTTTGTTGGCAGTAATCAAAGATATCTTGGACTCTATGACCTACATGACACAGTGGACATGTGCATCCCTTGGACACACTATACTGCTAGCTTACAGAGACATCACCAGCACAGCCTTATGCACAAAGATTGATCAGTGGCATCTTCCCCCCCCCCCCCACCCAAGTCAACCCAACATCATTAAAGACCTTACATACTTTTCATAGATGCACAGCTTTCAATATCATTATTTAAAATACCAGGATCCATGTTCATATCTTAACACCTCTCATGCACCATAATTTTCCCCTCAACTAACAAAACACTCTTTATTGCAGTTGCTCATGACATCAGTCTTACATTTCACTGAATAAACAGTACATTATTGTTTTTTTAACAGCACAATCAAATATCTGCCAATTTGAGAACAGTTCCTATATCTATATGCATTAAATCCTGATGCCCAGCACCCAAAACATTTCAGAACATTGCAAGTAAGCTGCCAGTCTTCCCATCTCCACCCTAAGCCACACACAAAATCTAAAATTCAAGACTAAACGTCGAACATTTAATCTATTCATAAATCCCCAATGTCGCTCCAAACAAATTTCAATTGCTTTTTAAATGTTTCCAGGAATTAAGCTTCCAGTACTTCATCAGTAAATTTATTCCATGTGTGCATTACAACCAATGCTGTCCATTTACCCTTCAAGTAAATTTCACTTCTGCTCTCTGTAAGCACATTCCTTCAATCCAATTTATGTTGCCTCATGTAGCTTAACCAACATGCTTCAACTGTACAAGGCATTGGTGAGACCACACTTGAAATATTGTTTGCAATTCCAGATGTAGGTAAGATCTCATTAGCTGGAAGAGGTGCAGGAAAGATGAACGAGGATATTACTGGGAGCAGAGGGTTTAAGTTATATGGCGAAGCTGGATAGGCTCTGACATTTTCTCCCTGAAGCACAAGAGGCAGAGAGGTTATCTCATGGGGATCATCTCTCATCAACAATGGAGAGCACCAACAGCTTCAAGTTCCTGTGCATACATATCCCTGGAGATCTGTCCTGGGTCCGGAACATTGTTGCAATCAAAAAGCCCATCAATACCTTCACTTTCTTTGAAGACCAAGGAGATTTGCCATGTTGATGAATACTCTCTTGAACCTCTTGAGGTGTATGGTGGAGAACCAAATGGCTAGTTGCACCATGTAGGTATGTTGCAAAACTTACCTTTAGCGGCGCTGCACTTCTGCCGCTCCCCGTGTGCGCGACTTTAGCGCCTTTCAGAGGGGGGGCGGGCTTAAAGTGCCGTTTTTCCACAGACCTGGATAATCGATGAATGTCGGGCGATTTCGTTGCGGAAGAAAAATCGCTCCGACATTTCATCAATGAAGGTATTTTTAAATAACTCTAATTTATTTATTAGCTAGAGTAATTTAAAAATCACCTTCAAAAGCCGTGAGCACTGACAACCGGAAGGATTTTCCGTAGGGGAGAAAAAAAGGTAAATAGTTTATTTTTATATTAAAAGTTGGTTTTTCGGGAGGCTTTAATAATATTTTTATGTTGCGAAATGGGTTCCCAAAAAATGTATGAACAAGCAGTATTTTTCCTGCCGACTTCACCGCTAACCGCAACGTTCTAATCCACCGCATTCCACTAAAACCCACTCGCTAGTTGATTTAAATGGCCATTAATTTACAGGCTTAAAACACTAAATTCCTTCCATTTGGCCCAGAAATTCATGAAAATGAGATTAAAAAATTATGTTATATTGTGCATTATTGTGTGAATGTTATTTGGACACTTAGGCAATTTAAAAAAAGTTTATCTTTTCTTAAGAAATTGATAGATGTTTAGATCTACTCATTGAATTTTGTAATTAGCTACAATTAGATAACTAACTAATTATATGCTTTAATTTCAGGTAATCCAAGTAAGATTGTTTAATATTTGTTTCAGAATGCTTCAATCTATAATAACTGAAAATTTCATTGAGTTCTCTTAATTTTTAAGAATGTTATGGGCTTTTGACTTTTCCAGATCACAGCTTTTGAGTTAAGTCAATTGAAAGGCAATGGGAAGCAAGATGCTCATTTCCGAGTATGAAAATGGCCATAACTTTCTTAATACTGAAGATATGAAAGTAAATTAGGTGTCAAATTAAACTCCTTTTTATGCTTTATCTGATGGGATAAATTGCAGACTTGATTTTTTAAATCTCAAAATTTTGTAACATTGCTATACCATGGGTTTTTTTTTGTAATCCGAATGGCCAGGAACAAAGGAGATTACAGAAAGTGGTAGATACCAGCCCAGCTCATCACAGGTACTGATCTCCCCTTCATCGAAGGGATCTATAGGAGGCACTGCCTCAGAAAGGCAGCCAGCATCGAGTTCCCACACCACCCTGGCCATGCTCTCATTTCACTCTTGCCATTGGGAAGAAGGTACTTCCAGATTCAAGAACATCTTCCCGGCAATCATCAGGGTATTGAACACTACAAACACCAACTAAACTATGAACTACAAATTGTCTTGGTGGTACCAATGATAAATATTGGAGTTTAATTTATTTACATATTTTTTGTTTATTACGTTATCTGAGTACTGTGCTTTCAGACCTGTTATGCTGCTGCAACAGGAATTCACTGTTCCGTTTTCAGTACAAATGACAATTAAACACTCTTGATAGCTCTTGAGATACATAAATTAACGAGGTGCATAGATAAGGCAAATGTCACAGTCATTTTCCAGGGTAGGAGAGGCTAAAAGTGAAAAGGAATAAATTTAAAGGGGATTTAAGACTTCAAGGCAAAATTTTCATGCTGACTGTGGTTGTGGAATGTGGAACATGCTGAGAGTACATGATAGAGACAGGTATAATTACAATGTTTAAACTACACTTAGCTAGGTATGTTTTTAGGAAAGGTTGAGAGGGATGCGTGCCAAACGCAGCCGAATGTTACTTGCACAGTAGGCAATCTTGCACAGTAGGCAATCTTGTAGGTATGGACGAGGACCTATTTTTCTATGCAGTATGAATCCATGTTTTCTTTCACTATTTCTCTATGAACTGCTTTTGAGCTTTTTGTTTTGTTTCCGTTCACAGCATTAATTATTGTATCTGTTAAATTTATTTCCGCATCCGCAGGTTCTGCATCCATGGTGAACATTTTTTCTTTGCTTATTGGTACTTTAGAGTTATTATCCTTTCTACTTATAAGTTTTGTCCAATCCCTTTTGTGGCTTCTTGTTTGAATCTCAGTTCGAAAGAATGCAGGAATATACATTTCATGCTTAAGGAACATTTCGATCAGGGGCTCAAAGCCTAGAAACATTTCTATTAAAAAAAGCCACTCACCTTCCTTCGCCATCTCTGCAGTTAGGACATGAACAAGCAACTCTTCGCAGTCTTTTGCCAGGTTGAACATCTTGGTCACTCGATGACTGGAGCTGCACTTGAGCGAGGTTGTTAGGGCTAACAGTTCCCAATGCAGCATTAGCAAGACCACCAACGGCTACTGTGACTGGAGTTACATTTGTAGGCTGTACTTTTAGATGCCATTTTGTGTCTCCACCATCCTGGGTCTGCTGTTGACCTATAGAATAGCATTATATGTAAATATCTTTTGTCCATTACCTCTATCAAATTAAAAATGGAACTCTTTAATTTCCACTAATCCATCCAATTATTTTTGTGCAAATTTATTTAATTGAACAAAACATCTGAACTGTAAAACAATTTCAGATTTTCCCAGAAACAGAAGAACATAGGATCAAGAAACATAATTCATATTGGATCTTGTTCTGTCAGTGCCTATAAATTATACTTACCTGAATTCGCACCACATTGCCAGGTTCGGCTCAATAAAAAAAAACTAATGACACCAAATTGAAAACTTTAACATCCACAGCCTCCTAGTTTCAGATCTAAAATTCTCCATTAAAACTTTTCTAGTATATAACCTTCTATCAAATAATAACTAGCTAATATTTGCTGGAGTGCACCAGATTATCTGGACTTAAATTGAAAATTTCTTCTCCGTCTTTAGCACAACAATATATTGCTCTATGGATTGAAATAAATCGTATTTCGTATAGTTTACGGAAAGATTTAAAAGCACCAGGGTCATCGTGGTTAACTTCCCCAATATTAACTAGGACTTCCTTAGTGCGAGGGGCTTAGACAAAGTAGCACAGTGGCATACTGGGTCTCTGCCCTTACAGCGCCAGAGACTCGGGTTTGATCCTGGCTATGGATGCTGTCTGTATGGAATTTGTACGCTCTCCCTGAGACTGCGTGGGTTTTATCTGGGTACTCCGGTTTTCTTCCACACTCCAAAGACATCCAGGTCTGTAGGTTAATTGGCTTCAGTAAAATTGTAAACTGTCCCTAGTGTGTAGGACAGATGATCACTGATCGGCGCGGACTCGGTGGGCCGGTGCCTGTTTTCATGCAAATCTCCAAAATTTTCATGTAATCTCCTAAACTAAAGAGGCAGAGTTTGGCAGGCATATCCAAGAGGGTATACTCTCTCTCCTCCCTCAACAGTATATAATCTCTCTCAACAGTATTCTCTCTCTCTTTCAACAGTATACTCTTTCAACAGTATACTCTCTCTCTTTCTCTCGCTCTCAACAGTACGTTATTTTGACAAGAACATTCCGACGTTGTAGTTTAACACTGTAGTCAAATAAACTAACAGTGTAGTCAAAGAAACTTACACTGATAAACATTTCCTTATGGCCCATGAAAAGAAAAATATTCTAATAAGCGAGTTTGGTATTTCAACTGCGCATGCCCAGGTCACAGGTCACTCGAGATAAACATTCTCGGCTGCTGAGCTGCTGCGTGTATACAGACCTGCGTTTCATCCGTAATCAGTATTGAACCCGGGTTGCCGGCACTGCAAGCACTGTTGAATTGGTACTGGAGTAATGACACTATTTTTCCACTGGTCCATACAGAAATCTCAGCAGTGACAATCTAATGTGCACAAACTGCATATGACAAAAACGTGCATGAGAGGGCCAATCTCTCAGCATTAATATCGGAGTTTGGGCGGAGGCGATGACATGACAGATGGTGGGGACTATTCAAAGGAGGAGAAAGGCCTTAGGGTACAAACCAGAACCAAGATATTACAAAGCATCAAACGCTTTTGTGTGCAGATGTTGATGACGTTACTGTGAAATGCGCCAATTGGTGGTGGTTTATTTTGTGAGCTTATGTGGACATAGTGGGGAAGATCTGGCCAATTCCAAGCCCCGGGTTCGACCCTGACCAGGGTCACTGTCTGCTTGGAGTTTGCACATTCTCCCTGTGCAATATAACGTTTATTTCCTCCACATTCCAAAGATGTGCTGGTGCAAACGGGAGATCGGAGTGGATTTGATGGGCCAAAGTGCCTGTTTCTGTGCAGTGTCCCTCAAACAAATTAATCTAACCTGGTAAAGGCAAATCATAGGAGGACGCAGGGAGGGTGGACACGGGAGCAGGTGGGGTTGAAGGAAATAAAGTTGACTGGGACCAAAAAGAACTAGGGGGCTTAGGTGGCAGGGGAAAGATTTAATAATGACCCGAGATTCAACTTTTTTCACAGTGGGGAAGTTACAAAGGCAGGTATAATAACATTTTGTAAGACATTTGGACATGTGCATGGATAGGAACCCTCTCCCTCTGTCCATCTCTCTGCCTCCTATTCCCCACTGTCCCAACAGATGAATCCCGGTCCGGTCCCAGTCAGCCTGGGTATATGGATTCCATTCTCACTCGGGCTGCCCTACCGGGTTAAACATGGTTATTATACATGGTAGAACCACGCACCCCTCTCCTGCATAACCCCAGGAGGCAGATTTGTGAGGGGAGTCTCACTGCCGTCCCCGTCCCCTCCCGAGTGTCCCATCCCTGACGGGGGCGGCCGGAGATGTCCGGGGTGACGGGACACTGACCCGGAGCAGTGGCGGACCCAGGCTTACAGCCAGCGTGGAGAAAAAGCACTAACTCCAGCTCTAGTCTGCTCCAACTCCTGAGGAACCCGTTCCCCTACCGGCCAGGACAGTCAGCTGCACCTCTTGCCTTATCCAGTGGCTGTCAGTTAACCCCTTGGAGAGAGAGAATGTCCTCCAACGTTGCCGAGAGTGGGTCTGCGGAATTCCAGAGGGTGGGTTTGTGAAGTGAGATAGAAATAAGATTGAATTAATGTTCATAAAAGAGCGATAACTGTTCGCTATCGAGTTGACAATTCTAGATTAATTAATTGGTAGAATACTTAACAACTTATACCCAGTTTATACAGCCATCACTTCATTCGTTTTTTCATTATCACGAATGTCTTTTGACAAAACCCACGATTCCTTACGTTATTTGGAATACTGATCGCGCTTATTGTGCAGAATGAAGTGCCAATGCAGCAGAACTGGCATTTACCTAGCTGCAAAAGATCATGAAAACTGTCAAATTTGAACATACAAAACTGCAAATAGGATGAAAGTGAATAGTAATTCAGATCTCTCAAACAATGATACAACTCAGCAACTCATGATCAAGGAGTTCTGAAATACAGGAGGTTAGAATTACAACCAGAAAATCTGCAGATGCTCAGCAACAACTGTGGAAAGTTTCAAGTCAAAGACCCTTCATCAGACCTTTCAAAATGAGACAGTATGTTTCAGTTGTTTTTCTTTCCCCGATGCAGCTTGGGCTGCTGAGTGCATACAGCATTTTTAACTTTGATTTTAGATTTCCAGCGTCTGCATATTTTCAGGATACAAGGCTTGTCAACCTTTCTCAGTTCTAGATAGAAAAGATTTATGACCACTTCTAAATTTATGAAAGGTTCTGATAAAGGTAAATAAGACATACCAGGAAAAGAAAGACAGTAGACCTTTGGTGAAAGACCACTTGAAGGTCTCCTTCAAGTCGTCTTTCACCAAAGGTCTACTGTCTTTCTTTGTTGAAGGTCTCCTTCAAGTCACCTTGGGTTGAATGTCGATTTTACTTAATGCTTTCTTTGTACTCTCCTACCTCGTCTCACAATCTCCTGTGAATGGATAAACTATGTCAACTGAGAGAAAATTAACAAATTCCTTCCTTCCGAAGGCAATCAAAATAAAATTTCAGGTCACTGCAGAAACTTCAGAAAACATAAAAATAAAGAAATCCACAAAACAAGATTAACACTTAAACCAAATGCAAACTTCCATATTTTCTTGCTTTGTGTTTACAGATATTGAGATTTAAAATACGCCTTGGAAATGGTGATTGATTTGATTCCTTATAAAATCAAAGAATAATCTATTATTGTAGAATAATTAAATTGATTTGATTTAATGTGATAATTCCACTTGCCATTTAATTCCCTTTTAAAAAATCCCTCTAAATCACATCTGATTAATTTTGGTTTGGTATAGTAGGTTACAATTCACTTGCATGGAAACATATTAGACAATAGATAATAGACGACAATAAGTGCAGGAGTAGGCCATTCGACCCTTCCAGCCAGCACCGCCATTGAATGAGATCATGGCTGATCATCCCTAATCAGTACCCCGTTCGGCCCTTCTCCCCATATCCCCTGACTCCGCTATTTTTAAGAGCCCTATCTAGCTCTCTCGTGAAAGCATCCAGAGAACCTGCCTCCACCGTCCTCCGAGGCAGAGAATTTCACACTCACCACTCTGTGAGAAAAAGTGTTTCCTCGTCTCCGTTCTAAATGGCTTACTCCTTATTCTTAAACTGTGGCCCCGGTTCTGGAATCCCCAACATCGGGAACATGTTTCCTGCCTCTAGCGTGTCCAAACCCTTAACAATCTTATATGTTTCAATGAGATGCCCTCTCATCCTTCTAAATTCCAGAGTGTACAAGCCCAGCTGCTCCATTCTCTCAGCATATGACAGACCCACCATCCCGGGAATAAACCTTGTAAACATACGCTGCACTCCCTCAATAGCAAGAATGTCCTTCCTCAAATTAGGGGACCAAAACTGCACACAATGCTCCAGGTGTGGTTTCACTAGGGCTCTGTACAACTGCAGAAGGACCTCTTTGCTCCTATATTCGATTCCTCTCGTTATAAAGGCCAACATGCCATTCGCTTTCTTCACTGCCTGCTGTACCTGCATGCTTATTTTCATAGATTGATGAACAAGGACCCCCAGATCCCGTTGTACTTCCCCATTTCCCACTTGACGCCATTTAGATAGCAATCTGCCTTCCTGTTTTTGCTACCAAAGTGGATAACCTCACATTTATTCGCATTAAATTTCATCTGCCATGCATCTGCCCACTCCCCCAACCAGTCCAAGTCTCCCTGCATTCTCATAGCATTCTCCTCACAGTTCACACTGCCTCCCAGCTTTGTGTCATCTGCAACTTTGCTAATGTTACTTTGAATCCCTTCATCCAAATCATTGATGTATATTGTAAATAGCTGCGGTCCCAGCACCGAGCCTTGCGATACCCCACAAGTCACTGCCTGCCATCTGAAAGGGACCCGTTAATCCCAACTCTTTGTTTCCTGTCTGACAACCACTTCTCTATCCATGTCAGCACTCTACCCCCAATACCATGTGCCCTAATTTTGCCCACTAATCTCCTATGTATGACCTTACCAAATGCTTTCTGAAAATCCAGGTACACTACATCCACTGGCTCCCCCTTGTCCATTTTCCTAGTTACATCTTCAAAAAATTCCAGAAAATTAGTCAAGCATGATTTCCCCTTCGTAAATCCATGCTGATTCAGACCGATCCTGTTACTGCTATACAAATGTACGACTATTTCATCTTTTATAATTGACTCCAGCATCTTCCCCACCACCGATGTCAGGCTAACTGGTCTATAATTCCTTGTTTTCTCTCTCCCGCCTTTCTTAAAAAGTGGGATAACATTAGTTACCCTCCAATCGACAGGAACTGATCCTGTGTCTATAGAACATTGGAAAATTATCAACGATTTCTGGAGCCACTTCCTTAAGTACCCTGGGATGCAGACCATCAGGCCCTGGGGATTTATCAGCCTTCAGTCCCATCAGTCTAACACCTTTCCTGCCTAATGTGGATTTCCTTCAGTTCCTTCATCACCCCAGATCCTCTGGTCACGACTATATCAGGAAGATTGTTTGTGTCCTCCTTAGTGAAGACGGATCCAAAGTACCTGTTCAACTCATCTGCCATTTCCTTGTTCCCCATAATAAATTCACCTTTTTCGGTCTTCAAGGGTCCAACTGGTCTTCACTAATTGTTTCCTCTTCACATACCTAAAGAAGCTTTTACTATCCTGCTTTATATTCTTGGCTAGCTTGCCTTCGTACCTCATCTTTTCTCCCCGTATTGTCTTTTTGGTTATCTTGTTGTTCTTTAAACATTACCCAATCCTCTTGCTTCCCGCTCATCTTTGCTACGTTGTACTTCTTTGCCTTAATTTTTTATACTGTCCCTGACGAACCTTGTCGGCCATGGTCGCCGCTTGGAATCTTTCTTCCTCCTAGGAATAAACTGATCCTGCACTTTCTGTATTATTCCTAGAAATACATGCCATTTTTGTTCCACTGTCATCCCTGTTAGTGTATCTTTCCAGTCTACTTTGGCCAGCTCCTCCCTCAAGGCCCCATAGTCCCCTTTATTCAACTGTAACACTGACACCTCCGATCTACCCTTCTCCCTCTCCAATTGTAGATTAAACCTGACCATGTTATGGTCACTACCTCCTAATGGCTCATTAACCTCGAGGTCCTTTATCAAATCCAGTTCATTGCATAACACTAAATCCAGAATTGCCTTCTCCCTGGTAGGCTCCAATACAAGCTGTTCTAAGAATCCATCAAGAAGGCACTCTACAAAGTCCCTTTCTTGGGGTCCAGTACCAACCTGATTTCCCCAGTCTACCTGCATGTTGAAATCTCCCATAACAACCACAGCATTACCTTTGCTACATGCCAATTTTAACTCCCGGTTCACTTGCGCCCTATGTCCAGGCTACTGTTTGGGGGCCTGTAGATTAATCCCATTGGGGTCTTTTTACCCTTACCATTCCTTAGTACTATCCATACTGACTCCACATCTCCTGTTTCAATGTCACCCCTTGCAAGGGACTGAATTTCAGTCCTCACCAACAGGGCGACCCTCTGCCCCACCTGACTGTCTTTTCAATAGGAGGTATACCCCTTGGATATTCAGTTCCCAGCCCCTCTTGCAGCCATGTCGCAGTAATTCCCACAACATCACAGTTGCCCGTTTCTAACTGAGCCTCAAGCTCGTCCACTTTATTCCTTATACTTTGCGCATTCATATACAGCACTTTGACCTCCGTATTCACTTCCCCCCCTCGCACCGTTCGCAATTGGCCCTGACCTTACTCTGTTGTCCTTTTTCGAGCTTTCCTTTCGATTAATTCGAAAATCTTTTGTAATTTTTCCTGTACTCACTTCCCCTTCAACTCCACCTTTATACTCCCAATTTGTCAATCACTCCCCCCCCACTATTTAGTTTAAACCCACACGTGTAGCCCTAGCAAACCTGCCTGCCAGAATGTCAGTCCCCCTCCAGTTAAGGTGTAACCCGTTCTTTTTGTACAGGTCACCCCTACCCCAGAAGAGATCCCAGTGGTCTATAAATCTAAATTCTTGCTCCCTGCTCCAGCCCCTCAGCCACACATTCAGATCCCCTATCTCCCCATTCCTGTCCTCACTAGCACGAGGTACTGGAAGCAACCCAGAGATAACCACCCTAGAAGTCCAGCATTTCAGTCTTCTTCCCAACTATCTGAACTCATGTTGGAGAACCACCTTCCTCTTCTTCCCGATGTCATTTGTGCCTACGTGCCAACTACTGCCGGCTGTTCACCTTCTCTCTCGAGGAGGTTCTGAATTCCGCTTGTGGCATCCTGAACCTGGCACCAGGGAGGCAACAGACCATCTTCGCATCTCGTCTGCCGCCAGAGAATCTCCTGTCCGCTCCTCGGACAATGGAGTCACCCACCACTAGGGTTCTGCCTGATGTCGGTCTCGCCCGTCGAGTCCCATCTCTAGGATCGGAGCAACCGATGTGTCTGCCGCTCGTACTGGAAACATCGTCTCCCCGAACAGTTCCCAAGAGGGGGTACCCGTTTTCATTAGGCACAGCCACCTGGGTCTTCTGACTCCATGACTTCCACCCTTTCTCGCCTTGGTTCCTCCCGTATCCCCGGCGTGACAACCTCACTGTAGGTCCTTTCCAGGAAACTTGTTTTCCCGGATGGCTCGGAGGTCATCCAGCTGCTTCTCCAGTGCCCCAACACGGTCCTTTAGGAGCTGAAGCTGGAGGCACTTGCCACAGTTGTAGCAGCCAGAGGCTCTATCAGTGTCCCTGGGCTCCCACATTCTGCAAGCCTCACACCATCTAATCTGCCCCAACATGTGTTCACCGCGTTCCGTCCTCTTGAGCTTTATGCATAGCCTCCTCTCCTCAGCCTCCTCGCCGAAGACTCTCGAGCCAAAGACTCACAAGGCCGCCCCCTCACTGCCACTCCCTTAGAGCCTTCTTGCTTATATTGACTGATAAATTGCCTAATTTAACAATTTGCAAACCAAATTGCTCAGTTTTAAACTGTTTCCCCCCCGACTCACTTCTACCTCTCCTCCCACTCGGGCTACAGCCAATCAATGCTTTTTCCTGCTCTTTGCTGCTGTTTCTTCAAAATCCACAGAAGTTCTGAGTGAGCACAATTAGTTTTGTTAAATCTTTCATTTGATGACAATATCTATTAGTAGTCAAAAATATCTTAACAAAATCAAAATTAGACAAGTTTAATGAATGAACTAGGGAAAACATTAACTGTAAAGGACAGCTGAAATGTGCCTCAAGGAATAGTTATTTTATGTATGACAAAGTAAATGTCCACAAGCTGTCAATTCACTGAGGGCCGAGGTGAGATTAAATCATTTTGGAGTCATATCATTATTACAGGTACTGAAGAGGCTTTTTCAAAACAAAAAAAAGAGGAAATATGAATATGGTTTGCATGCCTTCATTAGATGGGCATCGGGTTTAAGTTAGGAAGTCATGCTGCAGCGTTATGGGCCTGTCCCACTTAGGCGACTTTTTAGGAGACTCCGCACTCTCCACATGTTCGCTGGTGGTCTCTGGCGACTCTGCTTCATGGTCGCGAGGAGTTCCCGCATTCTGGGCTCAATATGCTCGCCGCAAATTTTTCAACATGTTGAAACATTTTCTGTGACCAAATATTGGTCGCCATGGAGATAATCGATAATCCTGTAGTTGTAGGTGCAGTTGTAGTGGGGTCGCCATGTAGTTGTAGGTAGTCGAGGCATTCGGAGGTAGTTATAGTTAATCACCTTTGCTGACCGGTCATTTTCATTGGCTCATTGGGGAAAAAAAAACGTAAGCAGGAGTTTTCAGAACCAAGGATAACCGACCGGTAATGTTAAATGTTCGCCGAACTTCACAGCTGTGTATCTCTGTCTTATTAAAAAGTTGTCTGAAGAAGGGTTTCGGCCCGATACGTTGCCCATTTCCTTCGCTCCATAGATGCTGCCTCACCCGCTGAATTTCTCCAGCTTATTTGTCTACCCAGGCTTGTTACAAGTTGTTTCCACTCCTTCTCTCCCCTCTTTTAAAGGACTTACCGTCCACTGTGCTAGCCATCTTAATTACAGTGCCAACCTTCCTATTCATCGCGGTGTGTGTCTGTATCACCTTGGCTTTGCACCGTGTGAATTTCAGACAGAGCTTCCCCCGGCCGTGCGTGCGTGACAGTCGCCAGCAGTTCGCCGAAAAATCGCCTAAGTGGGACAGGCCCATTAGACTTTGGTTAGGCTGCATTGA
Source organism: Raja brachyura (assembly GCA_963514005.1). Next base: position 89,252,641 of record OY740782.1, read on the forward strand.
GTACTCCGTTTTGATCATCCCATTGCAGAAGGATTTGGAAGCTTTCCTGAAGGTGCAAAAGATGTTTATCAGACTGCTATTGAATTAGAGGGTATTGGCTATGAGATCGGACAAAGATGGATTGTCAGAGGTTGAGGGGAGACCTGATAAAAAGTATATAAATCTAAGAGAGGCATGGAGAGCATATACAGTCAGAGCCTTTTTCCTCAACAGTAGAAATATTAAAGATTGGAAGGAATCACTTTAAGGTAAGAGGGGAAAGGAGATGTGTGGAGCACATTCTTTTGACTGATGTAATCAGTGCAATTTACACTAACACACATTGGCAGCAGTGTTGGTGGAAGTAGAAACAATAGTGGCATTTAAGAAGCATTCAGCTAGGCACATGAATATGCAAGGAATGGAGGAATATGGATGACGTGCAGGCAGAGGAGAATAGTTTAATCTGGCATCATGTTCGGCACAGACATTGCGGGCCAAAGGCCCTTTTCCCATGCGGTACTGTTCTAGGTCAAATATTAATCATTAGGAAATGCACATCAGCAACTACTACTCCATTAGAAAACGTCAGACTTTCCAACGTGCATCTAATAGGATCAAGTGTCTAAGTCTTGCCCTGGGACCAACCCAATGAAGTTTAATGTGCTTTAAAGGCATATTAAATGCAACAACGTAACAAATAAACAGTAAATTATCAGTTATACTTGGTAAACCTTGTCATAATAGTGCAATCTTGTAGTACAAAGCCCATAGCAGTTCAGTGCTGAGGTTGTCAAAAATGTCAGAATTGAAGGGCTTTAAGCCCCTGTCCCACTTAGGAGACCGAAACAGCAACCTCTGGTTACCTTGCCCGCCACCGAAGGTTTCCACGAGGTCACCGGAGGTTTTGGTCACTCTCCCTAATGGTCGAAAGTGGTTTCCGCGTGATCGAGGCTTCATCTAGGTTGCTGCTATTTTTTCCCATCAGGATTAAAACCGGCCTCGACTAAAAATAGGTTGCCGTTTTAAAAATAGAGAATGTTTTTGTTGCAGGTCTAGTCTAAGCCGGTTTTCTTCATAGTCGAGGTAAGTTTTCAACATATGCGTGGGAGGTGGTAGGAGGTTGCAGGTCACCTTGACCTCTAATTTTTTTTTGGGTGGCGGGCAAGGTCACCAGAGGTTGCTGTTTAGGTCTCCTAAGTGGGACAGGGGCTTTAGCCACCTCACATTTGTATTCATTTCTCAGGGGATGCATGCGATCGTTCATGCCTTTTATGTCTCTGCAGCTCGCAATGGTAAGCACACCATTGGGTTGGAGACTTGGGTAGCCTACAATGCAATGGTATGAACATTAAATTCTCCAATTTCACAAAATTCCCTCCTTTCCACTTTCACCATCCCCACTCCCCCCTCCTAATGCATACACATTTCACCAACAGCCATCTTGCTCTCCCTCTAGCTTTACATTTTACTCATCTTTCTTTATCCGACACCTATTTGTCTCCTTTTCACCTCTAGTTTTTGGCACTTACTCCAACCCCTCACACTTATCAATTGCCAGACTTTATCCCACACCCACCTCTCTTTTCCAGCTTTCTCCCCTCCATTACAATGTCTGAAGAAGGTTCCCGATCCAAAATATCATCAGTCCACTTCCCTTCATGTATGCTGCCTGACACAGTGAGTTCTTCTAGCACTGTTTTTTGATCGGTCAGCCATGAATGGGGAAGGCTTTTGTTTCCCTGGCCCACACTAATGAACTAGGATCTTCCTCCCAATGAACATCTACATTCTGAACTGTGCTGATAGAAACAATCTGTTCCAGGGTCTGGGCCACCAGTAATCTTTGGGCAGAAGGTCTGTTACACAGTTGAAGTTTATACTCCTGGGAAGATGGTTTAAGGGGATGGGTAAACAACAGGATTAGTATTACCTTTTCCATTGAGTTTATACGTTCTCCCCAGGACCGTGTGGGTTTTCTCAGAGATCTTCAGTTTCCCTAGTGTTTGAAATAGTGTTCATGTGCGGGGATGATTGGTCGGTGCGGACTCGGTGGGCCGAAAGCACTATATCTCTAAACTAAACACCGTTTGTCTCTCTTTTAACCCCTAGATTAACAAGTCAATAGCTGAAATTTTGTAATGAGAGTGGGAAATGACAAACCATTGTTTCCGTCTGACTTTTATTTTGGGGTTTTGATTATCTTTTTGTCTCAGCAGAGTAAACTATGCATGAGCTGAGATCCTATATTTATCAAGGAAAATAACTCAGTATGTCTGCTGAAGGATATCTTCGACTGCAGGACATCCTCAAGAGGGAAGAGGAGCAGCTGGAAGTAGTTAATCATGTAGGCACAAACTACATAGATAAGAAGAGGAAGGAGGTTCTGCAACGCGAGTATAGAGAATTAGGTAGGAGGCTGAAAAGCAGGACCTCTATGGTGGTTATCTCTGGTTTGCTTCCAGTACCGCGTGCTAGTGAGGGTAGGAACAGGGAGATAGGGGAGCTTAATGTGTGGCTGAGGAGTTGGTGCAGGGATTTAGATTTCTAGACCATTGGATCTCTTCTGGGGCATGTGTGACCTGTACAGAAGGAAGGGGTTGCACCTTTACTGGAGGGGGACCAACATTCTGGCAGGCAGATTTGCTAGTGCTACACTGGTAAGTTTAAGCTAAATAGTGGGGGGTCAACAACGTGGAAGCGTATGCGTGCAGTTAACGGAACAGAGAGTGAAGGAAAAGTCACGTTTAAACTAATAGGGCAAGGGGATGGGAACCAATGCAGGGAGATAGAGGGTCGTAGGATGAGGGCAAAAGCAAAAGGTAGAAGGGAGAAAAGAAAAACATACTGAAAGCTTTGTGCCTTAATGTGAGGAGCATTCGTAATAAGGTGGACGAATTGAATGCGCAGTTAGTTGTTAATGGATCTGATGTAGTTGGGATTACGGAGACACGGCTCCAGGGTGACCAAGGCTAGGAGCTCAATATGCAGGGTTATTCAATATTCAGGTAGGACAGAAATAAATGAAGAGGTGGGGTGGCATTGCTGGTTAAAAAAGATATTAATGCAATAGTAAGGAGAGACATTAGCTTGGATGCTGTAGAATCTGTATGCGTTAAACTGCGAAATAGCCAAAGGCAGAAAACGCTTGTTGGAGTTGTGTACACACCACCAAACAGCAGTAGTAAGGTTGGGGAAAGCATCAAACGGGAAATTAGGGATACGTGTAGCAAAGGTACAGCAGTTATCATGGGTGACTTTAATCTACATATAGATTGGGCTAACCAAATTGGTAACAACGCTGAGGAGAATTCCTGGAGTATATACGGGATGGTTTTCTGAGCCAATATGTAGAGGAACCAACTAGGACAGCCATCCTAGACTGGGTATTGTGTAATGAGGAAGGATTAGTTAGCAATCTTCTTGTGCAAAGCCCTTTGCGCAACAGTGACCATAATATGGTAGATTCTATTCAAAATATGGTAGAATTCTGCATTAAGATGGGGGGTGACATGGTTAATTAACAGACAAAGACAGAAAGGTGACTGATGATATGAGACATGAATTGGGTACGATAGGCTGGCAAATGACACAAAGGGTTGACGTTGGATAAGCAATGGCAAAGATTTAAAGTTCACATGGACGAATTACAACAATTGTTCACCCCTTGTCCGACTTAAAAATAAAACGGGGAAGCAGTTCAACTGTGATTAACTAGGGAAATTAGGCATAGTGTTAAATCCGAGCAAAAAGCATATAAATTGGCCAGAGGACGCAGCAAACCAGAGGACTGGGAGAAATTTAGAATTCAACACAAGGGGGTTAATTAAGAAGGGGAAAATAGAGCATGAACGAAAGCTTGCAGGGAATATAAAAACTGACTCCCCAGGGCCTAATGGATTGGATGCCAGAGTACTCAAGGAGGTGGCCCTAGAAATCGTGGATGCATTGGTGATCATTTTCCAATGTTCTATAGACTGGATCAGTTCCTGTGGACTGGAGGGTAGCCAATGTAACCACACTTTTTACAGAAGGAGGGAGATTAAAAAAAAAAAACAGGAAATTATAGACCAGTTTGCCTTACAGCGGTAGTGGGGAAGATGCTTAAGTCGATTATTAAAGATGTAAAAACAGAGCATTTGGAAAGCAGTGACATGATCGGTCAAAGTCAGCATGGATTTATGAAGCGGAAAACATGCTTGACTAATCTTCTGGAATTTTTAAAGGATGTAACAAGTAGAATGGATAATGGAGACCCAGTGGCTGTGATGTATCTGGATTTCCAAAAAGCTTTTGACAAGGTCCCACACAAGAGATTAGTGTGCAAAATTAGAGCAGGATAGGATATTAGGGTAGGATATTGACATCGATAGAGAACTGGCTGGCAGACAGGAAGCAAAGAGTAGGAATTAACAGTTCCTTTTCAGAATGGCAGGCAGTGACTAGTGGGGTGCAGCAAGGCTCAGTGCAGGGATCAGTTATTTACTATATATATATTAACGATTTAGACAAAGGAATTAAATGTAGCATCTCCAAGATTGCGGATGACACAAAGCTGGATGGCAGTGTGAGCTGGGAGGAGGATGCTATGAGGCTGGAGGGTGACTTGGATAGTTTGGGTGAGTGGGCAGATGCAGTATAATATGGATAAATGCGAGGTTATCCACTTTGGTGGCAAGAACAAGGCGGCAGATTATTATCTGAATGGTGCCAGATTAGGAAAAGGGGAGGTGCAACAAGACCTGGGTGTCCTTGTACATCAGCCACTGTATGCAAGCATGCAGGTACAGCAGGCTATGAAGAAAACAAACATAATTTTGGCCTTCAGAGCAAGAGGATTTGAGTATAGGAGCAAGGAGGTCCTACTGCAGTTGTACAGAGCCTTGGTGAGACCACACCTGGAGTATTGTGTGCAGTTTTCATCTCCTAATTTGAAGGACATTCTTGCTATTGAGGGAGTGCAGCATAGGTTCATCAGGTTGATTGACCATGCTGACTGGTTGCATCGTGGCTTGGTTCGGCAACCTGAGCGTCCAGGAGCGGAGAAGGATGCAGAAAGTTGCCCAGTCCATCATTGGCTCTGACCTCTCCACCATTGAAGGGATCTATCACAGTTGCTGCCTCAAAAAGGCAGCCAACATCATCAAGGACCCACACCATCCTGGACCAACACCATGCACTCATCTCTCCGCTACCATTGGGCAGAAGGTGTAGGAGCCAGAAATCTGTTACATCCAGGTTCAGGAACAGCCGCTTCCCCACAGCCATCAGGCTATTAAACTCACCAACAAGCAGACTGAACTGTGTAACAGCCTATTGCACTTTTTCTGCTTATTTATGTGTGTATTGAACTGAACTGTTCTGAATTTTTGTTTACAATATTCCGTTGTGTTGCAGCAAGCAAGAATTTCATTGTCCTATCTAGGACACATGACAATAAACTCTCTTGGCTTGAGGTTAATTCCCGGCATGGCGGGACTGACATACGATGAAAGAATCGGCCGACTGGACTTATATTCATTGGAATTTAGATGGATGAGAGGGGATCTTATAGAAACATATACAATTCTTAAGGGCATTGACGGCTAGTTGCAGAAAAAATGTTTCCGATATTGGGGGGGGGGTCCAAAACTGCCAACATGTTCCCTGATGTTGGGCCAGTCCAGAACTAAAGAATAAGGAGTAGGCCATTTAGGACAAAGATGAGAAAAAACATTTTCACCCAGAGTTGTGAATCTGTGGAATTCTCTGCCACAGAAGGCAGTGGAAGCCAATGCACTGTATGTTTTCAAGAGAGTTAGATATAGCTCTTAGGGCTAATGGAATCAAGGGATATGGGCAAAAATGCAGTAACGCGGTAATGATTTTGGATGATCAGCCATGATCATATTGAATGACGGTCCTGGCTCGAAGGGCCAAATGGCCTACTCCTGCATCTATTTTCTATGTTTCCATCTGGGTAGCTCAGAAAATAAAAATCCAAAATTAAGAGAGACACACATTTTCCACAGCCTCTGAGCTGCACAGTTTACTTTCAACATTGTCTCAATGACCTATGATGAATCACAAGATACAGTTTCGCTCAGTCCGCCTGGGCCTACATGATCTCCCGGTTGCTAAACGCCAACTCTCCCTCCCATTCCCATACTGACCTTTCGATCCTGGGCCTCCTCCTCTGTGGGCGAGGCCAAACACAAGTTAGAGGAACAGCACCTTGTATTTCATTTGGGCAGCGGACAACCCAGTGGTATGAATATTGATGTATCTAACTTCTAGTAACCCTTGCTTCCCCCCCTCTCTCCCTGTCACCCTAGTTCCACTGTCCTCCCAATTAATTTTACTGTTTGCAAGACTCATTGTCACCTTCCCCTCATCCAACGATGAACCATTGCACATTTCCTTGATCATCGTCTGCTTCGATCGGTATTTTTTTTTTTACACCTCACATAATCTTTGTACCCTTCCACATCTCGTTCCCCTCTCCCCCGACTCTCATTCTGAAGGGTCTCGACCCAAAACATCACCCGTTCCTTCTGTGCAGAAATGCTGCCTGTCCCGCTGATTTTGTGTCTATCTTCGGTTTAACTTGGCATCCTGTTTGGCACAGGCATTACGGGACAAAAAGCCTGTTCCTGTGTTATCCTGATCTATGTTCCAGAGGGCAGTCTGTATTCAGAATGACCTGCCAGAGGACAGTTCAGAAGTTGTTAAACAACTTTTAAAAGACATTTGGACAGATATATGAATAGGAAGGGTTTGGAGAATTATGGGCCAAATACAGGTATACGAGCCTAGACCAATGCGCCACCTTGGTCGGCATGGTCAAAGTGGGCCTGTTCCTATTCTAGCTGGACTGTTCAATGTCTCCATGACTTACTCAAAACCAATGGCTTGGATAGTTCGAGTCAACACAGTACTTGTGTCCCTGTAGAGCAATAAGCTTGTTGTAAAACGTGCAAAATATTCCATTAATCTGTTTCATGCTCTGCGGTGTTGTAAGACAATTTTCTTTCCTCCTCATCTGAATAATGACAGCTGACCCAGCAACATTATAAACATCTCTCCATTTCTTAATCAAAGCTATACATTTAGATAGGAAATAATAGCTGTCCCTCAACTCTAGTACCTTTCTCTCCTCTTCTCCCCCCCCCCCCCCCGCCCCGCCCCTATCAGCAATCATTCTGAGCAAGCATGTATAGACTGGGTTGCATGCAACAAAGGTTCTTCACTTTACCTTGGTACACATGACAAGTAAACAAAATTATAAAAAGGTCCTGACCCAAAGCATCACCTATTTATGTTCTCCAGAGTTGCTGCCTAAACCGCAGTTACCCCAGCACTGTGTATCTTTTTTGTAAACCAGCATCTTTAGTTCCTTGATTCTACATGAAAATCTCAATTTGCCAGGTTAAAAAAAAATGTATGTATCCCCTTTCAGATCCTTAATATGCCAACATACTATACTGAGAAATAACTTCTTGAAATTTGTTGCATTGTAATAAAGATGGCAGCCAGTTGTTACAAAATAAGTTCAAATCAAATCAGTATTTCAGGGGTCAGCAACCATGTTCTGCATAGGGGCCAGGACCCATGTCTGTGAGCAGATGGCTGGCCGCATCAATCGCCACAGTGTGACACTTGGTGTTGTTTTTCACATTAGTTTTCACGTGTTTTTCCCAATTTGTTTTCTGCAGTACCCAGGTCCCTCGCGTGCCCAGAGACTGGCTGCAGTTCCCAGATCAGCTCGCCTGCCCCGGGACTGGCTGTATGGCCAAGTTCGCCTGCATTTCACAGGACTGGCTGCAGTTCAGAGGTAGCCTTGCTTGCCCCAGGTCACCTGCGTGCCCTAGGACTGGCTGCAGTTCCCAAGTTGCAAAAACTAATTGAAAAAAAAGGTATAATGAGATATATGAAAATGGTACAATCAACTGATGTCCTTTGGTCCAGAATAATTACAATGGAACTACATAGTCAATAATTGATTATGGTCAGGATTGAATATATCTTTAACCAGCAGTTACACAGAGAACCTTCAGCTTTTGTAGTCAATGGTTTATATTGCCTTGGATTTCCACGCATGCATGGTGAATCAGGTCGGCTCGCCTGCCCCGGGACTGGCTGTAGCGCCCTGGTCGGCTCGCCCAAAGATCATAGAGCGGAGCAAGATAGACCACTCCTGCAAAATCCAATGCACTGACGTGTAGTACAGTACGGAGCGCAACTTTGTCATTTCAGTAAACCCGACCCGACTTCAGTATGCCTCTCGCAGTGTAATCAGCATTGCGGGGGAACAGTTCGTGTGTTTTTAAAGGTTCTTACAAAAATAGATTTAAACACAGGACACGAGCCATTTAAAAATATCATTTTAAACATTTAAAAACACACAAACTGTTCCCCCGCAACGCCGATTTCAGCAAATTTAATACAAAAATCGATTCAAACACAGGACATGAGCTATTAAAAGGAAATATCAGCAGTCGGTTAGTTTCCGACTGAAGCAAAGACCAAGACGATGTAGCAATCCTGATAGAAATAATTATACGCTCGCGATGATATAGGCTCTTTGTTTTATTTTATATATCTATTATATCTTCATTAAACTATGCCACTAGCTTTGACGAATGCTATGGATGTATCCATCCAGCACGATCTTGCATTTAATTTAGGTCTTGGCTCCAATACAATAGTGATGATTATAAAAATCTAGAAAACATTACACATAATGAAAGGGTCGCTCAGAATTGTCACAAATTATCAACATCGCCTCGCCTGATGAGCATAATAGTAGCAATTCCAAGGAAGATTAGATAAAATCATATCATCTGCAATTACAGTAACACGAATGAAAATTATTGATAACTTTATTATGTTTGCTCGGCATTGGGTCCCCTCTTTCCACAGGCATACATAATCAGAAGTACAAAGTGGTTCAATAAATGCAACAAGCGTTTTACTTTACAGGTTGCAAGAAGCTTAACATTCTTGCGTGATTAAATAATGTATTTTCCAATTGCATTCAGCATTTATCTTGTCAACGTTGCGTTAAAACAATCATACGTTGACGTTTCTCTTATGGCTAATCCCAATTCCTGAAATTAACATATTTTTAATTTTAAGAAGATTCAACAAGCGTGCACATCATTTAGTCTTCACCTCTATTTAGAACATTGCTTTATATTTGGATACATCATAATCACACGGGATGATCTGCACAAGACTCCATTTGCAAATTCCATTTCATATGTCATGGCTTTTTTTGTTAAAATTCAGTAGCCCACAATTTGAACAAGTTTTAAAGTAATTTTGCAGCCACGATTCACATAAGGTTATATTTCTGAGGTGACGATTGGTGGAAGTTAGGAAGAGAATAAATCAATTCATCATGAATTAGAAATCATGGCAACCCAACACCCGTTCTTGATTGGAAATATAATATTGATATATTTCTGGGTAACTCCGAGTTAACCTGCCATAGCTTGAATGAATGTATAAATTTGTTTCTGGGTCAAGACTAAAATATGTACCCTCCTGCCCTTTTGCAGATTGTAATAACGGTACTGATGTCATAAAATTAGTTGCATAATAAAACACATGGATGTGGCGTTTAGATTGGATCCTCGTTCTAATTAATAGCTTGATGCGAACAAGTGTATGATGGATATTACCGAACTTTCACCCACATAAACGACTCTAATGGATAATTTCACTTGCACCACGAAATCCAAGGAATTAACTTATTTTATCTTGTACATCGCACGTGAATTATGGAATATTTCCCTTTTTCGAAGGGATTGTGGGCAGGTGACAACAAGTTTCTGCACCTCCACTTCACTGACATATTAACAAGTGTGCACATTACCCGGGAGGTCACAATCAAATATAACTGCAGTTCAAAGCAAAGAACCTGAAGACTGGTTGGGTTGCCTACATTGGCAATTCGAGCAGTGCGCTCCACTTGTAGATGTGGATGCCGCCATGACAGAAGCCGGTTTACGGAAATGGCGCTGAAGATCACCCATCAGCTATTACGGCTTTTTCGCGGAGTGGACCATCCAGCTCCGCTCTATGATCTTTGGGCTCGCCTGCCCCAGGACCGGCTGCAACGTCTAGGTCGGCTCGCCTGCCCCGGGACTGTAGCGTCATGTCACCTGCATGCTCCGGGACTGGTTGCAGTTCCCAGGTCGCCCGCATGCCACAGGACTGGTTGCAGTTCCCAGGTCGCCCGCATGCCACAGGACTGGTTGCAGTTCACAGGTTGGCTTGGTTACCCCAAGTCTGGCTGTAGAGCCCAGGTCGCCTGCGTGCCCCGGGACTAGCTGCAGTGTCCAGGTCAGCTAACCTGCCCTGGGACTGGCTGTAGCGTCCAGGTTGGCTCGCCTGCCCCAGGACTGGCTGTAGCGCCCAGGCCACCTGCGTGCCCCAGGACTGGCTGCAGTTCCCAGGTAGTGAAAAAACCCACCAAAAAAAACGCCTGCGGGCCGGATGATTTCGAGTTACAGGCCGCAGGATGCCGACCCCTGCAGTAATTTATTCTGACAGAGAATAATTTACAGCTGTTAGTTAAATTTCTGAAATGCTTGCAAAAAATAGAATATCAAAACATTTAGATGAATGACATTTTCAATATTAAGGAGATGGCTTCTATCATATTTGATGAAGGTGCAATTGTGCCAATGTTTAGGAGAAGATAGTCTCCTAATTCAACCAACACACAGCTAATTATTAGAGCCACGATACCCAAATGTTTAGAGAATAAATATCACCTACTTGTAGCTGGATAGATGATTTGGGCAGAATTTGTTAGTCTTCCCCTTGTATTAGTTGTTCTTGGAAGGATCAGTGATTTAAACGACAGGAATATTTACCAATAAACAACTCCTTGAACCTCTCAAGGTGCAAATTTGTCACCCTTTTATGACTGCAGACCCACAAAGTGATTGACTTTTAAATGCTTCCTCAGTTCAGGTGCAATCAGTGTTGAATAATAAATGTCTGCTTTAATAATTATGTCTATATTTCATGGATAGGAGAAAAAAAATCTCCAGAAAGCCAGCCCTGACCGTTTAATTTGAGAGATATAAACTTAGCAGGAACAACTGAAAGTACTAGGGAAACGTACTGATGAGTTCAATGTACTCAATTCTTAGTTTCAGCTTGCAGTGATGGAATAACAACATCAACAGTACCTCCTTAACCATCGGATTGCTATTTTTGCATCGGGAACATTCCATCCCCCACACCACCCAACCAGTCACCCCACCACCAAAGAAAAGGCACAATGATGAGTTTTACATGGATCCCCTTGCTGATTGCTCCCCTACTCTCCAAGTCTGCATGTTGATAGAGAATTTGTTAGGCAGCAACTTTTTCAACAAAACAGACGCTGATCCTTTTGATGAGGTCCTGTATGCTAGTGATAGGTGGGAAACTTTACCTCATCTTATTTTACTATGTTGCCAAACTTAAGCGACTGTCAAAAAAAATAAAAATTTGCAAATTTACAAATGTCCATGATACATCAATGTTCATAAATAAAATTAACCATGCTATTAAAATAATCAAATGCATTTAATTTACGTCAATTAAAAAAACAAAAAACAACATTCTATCTGGAAGCTACCTCTATTATTTGCAACAGTTCTTGCCCATTGAAATTAAGGTTGAACAGACCGACCTGCAAGCTGAGAGATAATGGAGTCACCACTGCAGCACACACTATGACAAGTACAATGCTGCAGTAGAGTCAGAAAGATCCGGACTTGACGTTTAATATTTCATGAGATGACCCCAGATGTCCTGACAATTCAAGAGGGAAAGACAGGATTCCAACAGTCCATGGGGATAATAATAAATAATAACTTCATAAATACAAAGAATGCTGACAATAAATGTATAAGGTCAGATGACACAACACCATCCCTCCATCCAACTTCTTGGTTCAAGCTCAATGCAAGTACAATATCAAATCAAATCCAGTGCTTTGTATAAAAGATAAATGTGATAAATAAATATTTTAAAAAGTTATAACGAGATATATGAAAATGGTACAATCAATTGATGTGCTTTCATCCAGAATAATTACAATGGAACTGCATAGTCAAGAATTGATTATGGTCAGGATTGAATACATCTTTAACCAGCAGTAACACAGAGAACCTTCAGCTTTTGTAATCAATGGTTTATGTTGCTTTGGATTTCCACGCACGCATGGTGAATCACCATAGAGACACATTGGAGCTCAATTGCTGGTGCATCTGTCCTTTCACTCTGCTAGCACAAGCAGTGCAACTCCATTCATGTGAATGGTTTGCCAACTCTGGAAAGAAAATGTAAATGGAAGAAAGTGGTTCACTTTGTTTTAATGTGTTTTTAGATTGGGCCATTTAAAAATACTTAAGCCTACTGTATAATTTATGTATTTCTGATTATCAAGGACATTGAAAAAAAATCCTGTCTGTTTCCAACAGCAAACCATTAAAGGCATTTAGGGGAATCTGGAGGTGGAGCCTCAGACACCACACCCAAGCTAACTCTTCTTGTCCACACAACACAGAATTCTCTCAGATTATCACTTAATTGTCTGCAAAAAAAGAATTTGACTGTACTTAGGTACACTTGACATTAAAAGTACCATTGAAATGTTTTGCTCCCATCTCCTTCACAATTTCAGGAAAGATGCATCATTACTGGTATGTATTTCAGTTTCAGCCCCAGTAGGGTTCTGTTCTAGTGAGTTACATTTTTTAATGTCCAGAAAAAAGGTTACTATGTTAAAAATAAGGGGAATAAAACAAATGTATTTTAAATTCACATTAATGTGCATCTGTCGAGTAGGTGCTCAACAAGACTAGCAGTTGATTTCAAAGAGTTTCCAAAGGTCTTTTATTGTCACGTGTATCAATAAGGCACAGTGACATGCGAATCACCATACAGCCATACTTTAAAAAAAAGCAACAAGGCACACAACTACAAAAGTTAACATAAACATCCATCACAGCGGATTTGCCACATTCCTCACTGTGATGGAAGGCAATAAAGTCCAATCTTCTTCCTCTATATTCTCCCGCGGTCGGGGCAGTCGCACCATCCATCGGGGCAATCGAAGCTCCCGCAGCTGGCGGTCGAAGCCTCCACGCAGGGGCAGTCAAAGCCCCCACGATCGGGTGGCCGAAGCGCCTGCTGCTTGGAGCTCCTGAAGTCGGTCTCCAACCAGAGGCCACAAGCTCCATGATGGCAAGTCTGCAGGCTCTCGTGGTTGGAGCTCCCAAATCAATCTCCAGCACTTTCTCCACTGTCATGTTATTTTGTTCTCTTTGCATGAGAGAAGGCCGCCAACTCCTCGATGTTAGACCGCAGTGCAGGCAGAGATACGACACAGGAAAAAAAAACATTAATATAGTGCTCAGTTTCTCTACTGTTAAGCTATTTTGTTCTCTTTGCATGCATAAAAGCTTTTAGAAACATTTTACTTCTGTGATGTTTATTGCTGGACTTATCTTACTGTTTGGGATCCTACACCTCAGAGAAATACTCATTGATCTAAAGAAGCATTCTGATTTATGGCTCAGATACTTGATTGACTTTGTTTCTCTCCTTAAAATAAGCAAGTCCGCAATTTTTAAAAAAGAATATGGCGAGCAATGTATTGGTGTTTCACTGCAGCCTCTTCAGCAGGCTGCTTCTACCGTGCATTCGTTTTGGTGTTTGTGCCATTCTTTTCAGTCTGCTAAACAGCTGTTTCCTGAATTACTATGTCATCCAGGGGTTGTCAACTAATTTGGTGGGTGCAGTGATGACAGACAGTCCACTAGAAAGCTAAGGAATTACCACCCAACATTTTTGCTCAACAGCTGAATCAGTGGTCCTTCATGTTGAGCAAAAATTGGAAGCAGTGTTGACAGTAAGAGCACAGGATGTACTCTGGATGGGGGACTTCAATGTCCTTCAATAAGAGTGGCACAAGACCAGAATATCGATGTCCGATTGCTTTACAGCAGATAGTGAATCAACTAATTCACCTCCGGTTGGCGCCCGCAATGGCCGCCTCGCCAACAGTCTGTCTCGTCCCAACGTTCCGTTGTTGTTTTATAGTATGTGTTAAGTGCATGTTTTAGTGTTCTTTAACTTGTTTTATGTGGGGGGGTGGGGTTGGGGAAAACTTTGTAATATGTCTTACCTCGACAGAGATGCGATTGTATTTTCCATATCGTATCTCCGTCCACACTGCAGCCTCACATTGAGGAGCTGCCGCCCTCTGCTGGAGGCCGACTTCGCTAGCTCCAACCACGGGCACATGCAGACTTAACATCGTGGAGCTTGCGATCCCTGTCGGGGGTCGACTTTGAAGCAACCGCGGGGGCCTGCGGACTTTAACATCCTAGAGCTCGCGTTCCCTGGTTAGGGACCATCTTCGGGAGCTCCAAGCCACAGGAGCTTCGACCGCCGTGACGCAGGTGCTTCGATTGCTCCGACTGCAGATTCTTAGACTCCCCAACCGTTGGAGAATAACGATGGAAGAAGATTAGACTTTATTGCCTTCCTTCACAGTGAGGAATGTGGGGAATCCGCTGTGGTGGATATTTATGTTAACTTTTATATAGTTGTGTGTCTTTTTGCTTTTTTAAATTTAAGTATGGCTGTATGGTAATCGAGTTTTGCTTTACCTTAATTGGTACATGTGACAATAAGCTGACGTTGAAACTAATTAATGGGTTAACTCACTTGACCTCATCCTTTCCAAACTACCTGTGGGAAATGTTTCTTTCCACGTCTGCATTGTTAGAAGGAACCACCACACAGTCCGGTACAGACACAGTTCCACCTTGCACTGAATTTTTAAAGCATTAAAATTATGCTAAACGGAGTAGGTTTGTAAAAGATTTGGCAGCTCAAAGGAGGGCCACAGCTTATTTGGATGCCATCAGAATTATTTGGATGCTTATTTGGATGTTATCTAGCACTTTCCGTGAAGGTAGGAGAGAAGAAACAGCCAGAAGCTGTTTCTAGAGCCAGAGAGCTAGGATTGGCTGGAAATCGGTAAGTCAGAGGGAAAGGCTGAGAGGTCCGCAACAGGTGATGGAGCTCAGGGATTGGCCGAGTAATATAATTTGCAAATTGGTATATTGACAAATTAGGCAATTCATCAGCCAATATAAGCAAGGTTGCTCTAACGGAGAGAAAAGTGTGAGTCTTTGGCTCAAGAGTCTTCTGCAAGGAGGCTACTCTTGTTTGAAATTGTGACTTTTATCTTCTGAAGAAATGGCAGGGATATTCGAGCAATGCGTTTCCCGCAGGATGTGGGAAGACAGGGACACTGCTGGTGCTTTTGGAAACTACACCTGCAGAAATTATGTCCAGGTGCAGCTCCTGAATGAATGTTAGGGAACTGGAGAAGCAGCTGGATGACCTCAGGGCCATCCGGGAAAATGAGTTTCCTGGACAAAACCTACAGTGAGGTTGGCACGCCAAGGATACAGGCAGAGCGAAGGTGGGTGACTGTGAGAAAGAGGAGTAAACATGGAGTGCAGGAGACCCCGGTGGCTGTGCCAAATGGAAACATGTACACCCTCTTGGGAGTTGTCGGGGCAGACGACGCTTCCAGACCGAGCCGCAGACAGGTCGATGGCTCCAATCCTAGAGATGAGACTTGACTGGCGAGACCGACGTGGGGCAAAGCTATAGTGTTGGGTGACTCCATTGTCCGAGGTGCGGACAGGAGATTCTGTGGCGGCAGACGAGACACACGGCTTGTCTGTTGCCTCCCTGGTGCCAGGGTTCAAGATCTCACAAATCAAATTCGGAACATCCTGGAGAGGGAAGGTGAACAGCCAGCAGTAGTTATGCACGTGGGCACAAACGGCGTCGGGCACAAGGACTGGTCTCACCCCAGCCACAGACTGTTTACCCTCCTCCCATCCGGGAGGCACTACAGGTCCCTCCGTTGCCGGACCAGCAGGTTCAGGAACAGCTTCTTCCCTGCGGCTGTAACAATACTTAACTCTGCACCTCGGTGATCCCCCCCCCCCCCCCCCAGTATAATTGCACTACTGATACTGTTTGTACATATATATATATTACCGTTCATTATTCCAAGTTCGCTCTTCTGGGGAGATGCTAACTGCATTTTGTTGTCTCTGTGCTGTACACTGCACGACAATTAAAGATTGAATTGAAGAAGAGGAAGGAGGTTCTGCAACGCGAGTTTAGAGAGTTAGGAAGAAGACTAAAAAGC
Organism: Raja brachyura; assembly: GCA_963514005.1. The sequence goes on from OY740782.1 coordinate 89,268,851, forward strand.
AGGACTTCTAGGGTGGCTATCTCTGGATTGCTTCCAGTACCTCATGCTAGTGAGGGCAGGAACAGGGAGATAGGGGATCTGGATGTGTGGCTCAGGGGCTGGTGCAGGGAGCAGGGATTTAGCTTTATAGACCACTGGGATCTCTACTGGGGTAGGGGTGACCTGTACAAAGGGGACGGGTTACACCTTAACTGGAGGGGAACCAACGTTCTAGCATGCAGGTTTGCTAGTGCTACATGTGTGGGTTTAAGCTAAATAACGGGGGGGGGGGGGGGGGATGGATTGACAAATTGGAAGTATAAAGATGGAGTTAGGGAAGTGAGTGCAGAAAAAGTTACAAAAGACTCCTGAATTAATGGGACGGAAAGTTCGAGAAGGGATAAGAGAGTAAGGTCAGGGCCAATAGTAAGAGGGGAGGTGAATACTAAAGTCAAAGTGTTGTATATGAATGCGCAAAGTATAAGAAATAAAGTGGATGAGCTTGAACCCTGGCACCCGGGAGGCAACAGACCATCCGCGAGTCTCGCCTGCCGCTACAGGACCTCCTGTCCACACCTCGGGCAATGGAGTCACCCATCACTATAGCTTAGAAATTGGCAAGTATTACTTTGTGGGAATTACAGACAAGGCTGCAAGGGGACCAGGGCTGGAAAGGGAATATTCAAGGGTATACATCCTATTAAATAAAACAGACACGTGGGCAGAGGGGATGCAGTAGCTCAGTTGGTGAGGAGGAAATTCAGTCCCTTGCAAGGAGTGACACAGAAACAGGAGACGTGGAATCAGTATGGATAGAACGGAGAAATTGTAAGGGTAAAAATAACCGAGAGTTATCTACAGGTCCCCAAACAGTAGCCTGGATATTGGGGGCAAGTTGAATCGAGAGTTAAATTTGGCATGTCGTAAAGGTAATGCTACGGTTGTTATGGGAGATTTCAACATGCAGGTAGACTGGGAAAATCAGGTTGATACTGGACTCCAAGATGGATTCTTAGAGCAGCTTGTACTGGAGCCTACCAGGAAGAAGGCAATTTTGGATTTAGTTTTGTGTAATGAACTGGATTTGATAAGGGAACTCGAGGTAAAGGAGCCTTTAGGAGGTAGTGACCATAATGATGTTTTAATCTACAATTGGAGAGGGAGAAGGGTAAATCGGCGGTGTCAATATTACCATTGAACAAAGGGGACTATGGAGCCATAACGGAGGAGCTGGCCAAAGTTGATTGGAAAGATAGCTTAGCAGGGATGACAGTGGAACAACAATGGCAGGTATTTCTGGGAATAATATAGAAGGTGCATGATCAGTTCATTCCAAAGAGCAAGAAAGATTCCAAGGGGAGTAAGAGGCGACCTTGGCCGACAAGGTAAGTCAGGGACAGTATAAAAATAAGAGAACAAGTACAACATAGCAAAGATGAGCAGGAAGCCAGAGGATTGGGTAACTTTTAAAGAGTAACAGAAGATAACTTAAAAGGCAATACGGGGAGAAAAGATGAGGTACAACGGTAAGCTAGCCAAGAATATAAAGGAGGATAGCAAAAGCTTTAGGTATGTGAAAAGGAAAAAAATTAGTTAAGACCAACATTGGACCCTTGAAGGCTGAAAAGGACACATTTATTATGGGGAACAAGGAAATGGCAGACTAGTTGAACACGTACTTTGGATCCATCTTTACTAAGGAGGACACAAACAATTCCCACGGTGTACTAATGGCCAGAGGATCTAGGGCGACAGAGGAACTGAAAGAAATTCACATTAGGCAGGAAATGGTGCTGGGTAGACCGATGGGACTGAAGGATGATAAATCCCCAGGGCCTGATGGTCTGCATCCCAGGGTACTTAAAGAAGTGGCTCGAGAAAATGTGGACACATTGGTGATCAATTTCCAATATTCTATAGATGCAGGGTCAGTTCCTGTGGATTGGAGGATAGCGAATGGTATCCCACTTTTTAAGGCAGGAGAAAGAAAACAAGGAATTATAGACCAGTTAGCCTAAAATCAGAGGTGGGGAAGATGCTAGAGTCAATTATAAAGGATGAAATAGCGGTACATTTGGATAGCAGTAACAGGATTGGTCCAAGTCAGCATGGATTTATGAAGGGGAAATCATGCTTGACTAATCTCCTAGAATTGTGAGGATGTAACTATGGACAAGGGAGGGCCAGTGGATGTAGTGTACCTGGATTCTCAGAAAGCATTTGATAAGGTCCCACATAGATTAGTGGGCAAAATTAGAGCACATGGTATTGGGGGTAGGGTGTTGTAATGGACAGAAAATTGGTTGGCAGACAGGAAACAAAGAGTAGGGATTAACGGGTCCCTTTCAGAATACAGGCAGTGACTAGTGGGGTACCGCAACGTTCGGTGCTGGGACTGTAGTATAACAACATATATTAATGATTTAGATGAAGGGATTCAAAGTAACATTAGCAAATTTGCAGATGACACAAAGCTGGGTGGCAGTGTGAACTGTGAGGAGGATGCAGGGCGACTTGAGTGAGAGGGCGGTTGCATGGCAGATGCAGTTTAATGTGGATAGATGTGAAGTTATCCACTTTGGTGGCAAAAAACAGGAAGGCAGATTATTATCTAATGGTGTCAAGTTGGGAAAAGGGGAAGTAAAAAAGGATCTAGGGGTCCTTGTTCACCAGTCACTGAAAGTAAGCATGCTGGTACTGCAGGTAGTGAAGAAAGCTAATGGCATGTTGCCCTTCATAACAAGAGGAGTTGAGTATAGGGGCAAACAGTTCCTTCTGCAGTTGTACAGGGTCCTAGTGAGACCACACCTGGAGTATTGTGTGCTGTTTCGGTCTCCAATTTGAGGAAGGACATGCTTGCTATTGAGGGAGTGCAGCGCAGGTTCGGAGATGAGGAAATACTCATTCCACACAGAGTTGTGTCTCTGGGGAATTCTCTGCCTCAGGGCAGTGGAGGTCGGTTCTCTGGATGCTTTCAAGAGAGAGTTAGATGGAGCTCTTAAAGATAGCGGAGTGAAGGGATATGGGGAGAAGGCAAGAACGGGGTACTGATTGTGGTTGATCAGTCATGATCACATTGAATGGCGATGCTGGCTTGAAGGGCCAAATGGCCTACTCCTGCTCCTATTGTCTATAAGAACATGCCAGAAGCAGCTCCAATGGATCTTAAAGTAAGGCATCAACCTACAACACAGTTCATGTATGCTAAGCCCAAGAAATAGCTCGTAATCCCACAACCAATAGATCCAAGATCCTTTCATATCTACTCATTAATGGTGGTGCACAATTAAACAGCTAATGGCAGGAGATGACGTACCCAAGAGCATCTTCATTCACAAACGAAGATATCCAACAGCCTTAACATCACAAAGTCAAAATCCTGGCACTGATCATTGGCCTGAAACTCAACTGAAGACATAAATAATATTGTTACAAGAGCATGTCAGAGGCAGAGGATCCAGTGATGAGTGATACCCCAAACTTCCTCTAGTACTTATAAGTGACAAAACAAGAGTGGAGTACTGCCCATTTGCCTAGATCAGTCGAGGCTTAGCAAAATAATCAATCTTAATACTATCAGAACAAATCAGCCCACATTTGGGATACTATCCATCACTCTAAATATTCATAGAAATGTAGAAAATAGGTGCAGGAGTAGGCCATTCAGCCCTTCGAGCCTGCACCGCCATTCAATATGATCATGGCTGATCACCCAACTCAGTATCCTGTACCTGCCTTCTCTCCATACCTCCTGATCCCTTTAGCCACAAGGGCCACATCTTAACTCCCTCTTAAATATAGCCAATGAACTGGCCTCATCTACCTTCTGTGGCAGAGAATTCCAGAGATTCACCACCCTGTGTGTGAAAAATGTTGTTCACATCTCGGTCCTAAAAGACTTCCCCCTTATCCTTAAACTGTGACCCCGTGTTCTGGACTTCCCCAACATCGGGAACAATCTTCCTGCATGTAGCCTGTCCAACCCCTTAAGAATTTTGTAAGTTTCTATAAGATTCCCCCCTCAATCTACTAAATTCTAGCGAGTACAAGCCGAGTCCAAGATGATAGGCTACCCATCATCTTCCCCCAGGAACATGGGAACACAATCTGCAGGGTTTTTTTCCAACTTGCACAGCATCTCTATAGAAACACGTTTCCAATTTCTAGTGGTTCTAGATCGTCAAACTCACTATCCATCATACAGTGGAAATAACTTTACCAGCAGCACTGAAGTGGTTCAAGGCAGCAGTTTACCACCTCGTTCTTGAAGGCAAATGGGGACGAGCAAGAGACTGCGACATAAACAGCCAGATAATAAAAAACAAAAATGTAATAAGGCAGAGTCCATGTGATTTGAAGTTCTACACATCCCAACTCAAAAGCACTGTAGCCATCAGCTGATGCTGCAATGGAGAAGACGGGCACAATTAGAAAAACTATAGATGCTTTCATATAGGGGTTTCCAAGATAGTTCAGCCACAACCCATCGTTATACCCAGTAACTGCATTTATAAGGCGAAAGTAGACACAAAATGCTGGAGTAACTCAGTAGGACAGGCAGCATCTCTGGAGAGAAGGAATGGATGACGTTTCAGGAAGTGTCTCGACTTGAAACATCATCCATTCCTTCATTCCAGAGATGCTGCCTGTTCTGCTGAGTTACTCCAGTATTTTGTGCCTACCATCGATTTAAACCAGCATCTGCAGTTCTTTCCTACACATTTTATAAGGCAAAAGACATTTCATGCCTCTTCTATTCTTATCTCACTACCATTGGTCTTTTCATCTCTGCTCATTGTCCAACCATCTGCCAATCAATAGAATCCCTCACCTGTATCCACTTATCACTTACCAGGCTTTGTCAGGCTCCAAACACTCTTCCAGCTTGCTCTCCTGATTATCATCAGTCTGTAGAAGGGCCTCAACCTGAAACGTCACCTATCCATGTTCTCCAGAGATGCTGCCCGACCCGTTGAATTACTAGAGCACTTTGTGCCTTTTTTTTGTAAGCAAGCATCTGCTGCCAATATCAGAAATGAATCGCTATTTCCCAAATTACGGTTCTAATCCAGACGCAATTCTAAACCAGCAGAAGGATGTACTTAACAAACTACTAACATGTACAAATCTGGAACATTAGGAGGCATTATACTGCTGAATGTGAAATAAAAGCCACCAATTGGCAAATGCAAAACCCAATGATGTGATAATCCAAGTCATAATTAATTCTATATTACTAATGCCCCAGGCTGTATTTAAGTGCAAAGAGGAGAAATTCTTGAAATGTGCATTACTTTCTTGATCAGTGTACATGTGGTCCTGCGAATAAAACGGTTCTGTATTTGGTGCTATGAAGCGTTTCATTAGGAAAAGAGCTACATTTCATGATCACAGTTAGAAACGTTATAGAAGTAAAACAGCGTAAAATAATCTATAAAATGCTTCACTTCCTCTAATTGTTCTCCACCCATATCCGCCTTCTGTGCCAATCCCCATGGGGTGGGTTGGGTAAACAAATCTCTCTCAATCAATACTTTTGGTCAAGCCGTTTCCCCTGCATTGGTCAGAACATATCTGTGGCTAACTTGCTGTACAACATTGTTTTCGCCATCATGAACAACAGAATCGCCATTAAATACATGCTCGCTTCTCCACTCAATTAAACCAACATATGCAAATGACAACTGGTTTGGAAATTCTTCCTTTTCTCTCCTGGGGACTGAATCTTCACTAATCTGTCAACACTTTTCACCTTTCAGCAGTCATTTCAACTCATTTTTTAAAAATAAAATCATATCATAATCTTGTTAAACTATCTCTACTCCTTTAGATTTTTTATTTCTGGTCTATCTTTTCCCTTTCCCATAACCTAATTAGATTTGCTACCTCCAAAACGCTTACGCACTGTCATACTTAAAATTTCCTTAAAATCAAATGGAGGATTACCCCCTATTGTTATATTTAACACCAATTTAAAGGTTCTCCAGAGACCCTGCATGACCACATTGTAATAGAGTCATGCATCATGGAAACAGGCGCTTTGGAACAAAAAGCCTGTGCCAACCAAGATGCCCATCTATGCTTGTCTGATCTGCCCTTGTTTGGCCCATATCTCATTAAACATTTCCTATCCATGTACCTATGCAAATGTCTTTAAAATGTGGTTCCAATACTTGACTCAACTACCTCTTCTGGCAGGTATCGCATACATCGGCATTAAAGTCCATTAACCGTTCCACAGCACACTTTCCCAGCTGATCAAGATCCTGCTGTAATTTTTGATAACCATCCTTGCTATCTACCATACAATCCACTTTAATGTCATCTGCAAACTTACTAATCATGCCTTGTACATTCTCATCCAAATTGTTGATATAAACTACAAACATCCTCCGCTTCCTTCCACAAAGCCAATGCTTTGGCTAGCTCCCCCTGAATCCCTGTGATCTGACTTTCCAGAACAGCCTACCATACGGAACCTTATTAAATGCCTTGCTATATAGACATCTACGGCTTAGCCATCAACAATCTTTTTAGTTACTTCTTTAAAAAAATGCTATCAGATTCATTCATAGTAGTATTAAAGAGAGCATAGAATAGTACAACCCAGCCCTTTGCCCCACAATACATGATGCCAAGACCAATTCTTATCTGCCTGCACATAATCTATAAGTTTCCATTCCCTGCATACTCATTTGCCGATCAAAGAGGATCTTAAATGCCACTACTGTATATCTGCCTTCACCACCTCCCCCGGCAACGTTCTCCAGGCACACGCCACCCTCTGTAAAAAAACTTGTCCCACACATCTCCTTTAAAAACTTTGCACCTCTCACCTTAAAGCTATGCCCTCTAATATTTGATAGCTCCATCCTGGTAAAACGTTTTGTCTACCTTATCTATGTCTCTCAAAATTTTATACCGTCAGGTCTCTCCTCAATATCCAGCATTCCAGAGAAAACATTCCAGGTGTTTCCAACCTCTCCTTGGAGCTAATACCCTCTAATCCAAGCATCATTCAAATAAACCTCTGCACCCTTTCCCAAACCTCCATATTCTTTCTGTGACAGGGCGACCATAACTGCATACAATACTCCAAATGCCACCAAACTAAAGTCCTATAAAGAAATGGCCAACTCTAATGTCGGCTTGTAATATTAGTCTGTCTCATTCTTAGATGCTAACTGACTTGCTGAGTTTCCCAAAATTCTCTTTAGATTATTCTTTTAGCAACCGTTTAAAAAAAAAAATTGACTATTTAATTTCACCCTTCATTTACTACACCTATTCCAGGCAGATTAGCTGCCATTTACTAATCTCCACCCTAGTCTCTCAGTTGACACCATCGTGTGTCATCCATTTACTCTTATTCTCTCCATCCTACCCTCTTTTCTACTAACTTAAAACACAACAGTTTTCTAAAGTTTGATGAAAGGTCACATTAACTCTGTACTTCTCTCATTCAGTGGTACCAGATCTGCTGAGTATTAACCACACCCTGTTAAGTTTTAGGTTCTGGAAGGCAAGTTTGCCTTCTGAAGCAAGAATAGTTAGAGTGGGTATCTGTTCTTGAGTTTAGAAGAATGCAAGATTATATAATTGAAATACACAACATTCTTCAATGCTTCATCAACTTTATCAGGCTGCTTATGATTAGTATATCAAGAACCAGAGTCGAAGTTTCAAAATAAAGGGACTGGCTATTCAGAACTGAGACAAAAAAAACTAGTCAAGTAATACAATTAATTCAATTATCTTTTTATGCCACTATAAACTCCTAGAATATTTAAACAGGGTTTATTTTAATCTTGATTTGTATTTCAGTCTTTATAATATGGAACCAAATCTGGCACTAAGGAATGTTGCAAGTACTAAATAAATGACAATTCATTTTTTTTTTAAATGGTGCTTTTGCTTCCTGTACCAACATAAGTTTAAAAATTAATTCCTCCTGAATGCCAGAGCATGCTTTTTTTTAATGCAAATTTCCAAAGGTACATAATGTAAATATGTGTATGTTGTGATTTTACTTAAAAAATAAATTAATTATAAAGGAATAATTTCAAAGAATAATCATACCTGCTAGATTGGCGATGGCCACTGGTATGCCTTGCACCTGGACTCCACCAGAACTCAAACTCCCAATATTGACTGTCTGAAGGTTAGGAACAGATGCAAGCTGGGCAGCACTTAAATTAATGGTACCGCCAGTAACAGTAACAGGGGTAATTTGGGCAATAGTAGTTCCGCCCGAATTACTTGAAGACACAGGGGTTACAGCAAGCTGCTGAGCATTTTGAATCTGTACACCTGAAAGGTTCTGGATGTTTTGTAGTTGAATGGTTTGCCAGTTTATTTGCCCAGATGGTGTCAAACTTGGTGCCCTGATGATCACCTGAGTTGGATTCTGCATTGTTGATAACTGAGCATTTTGAACAGTTTGTCCTGGAACAGTAGCACTTTGGATGGCCTGAAGAGCATGTTGTGGGATTGTCTGAATAATCTGCTGCTGGATCTGAGACGAATGTTGCTGCTGAATTGGCACCTGCTGTCCTACAGCCAACTGCACTTGATGAAACTGACCATGTTCCGGCATATTCTGCAACCCATTGGACTGAGAAAGATTTGTACCTTCGCCTTCAGTCACAGCTGATGATGGTTCATCTTCGAAGTTCTCCGAACTTGATGTGGTGCGGAAGATAGCCTGGGCAGTCTCTGAAGAATTTGCCAGTGAAGTCACACAGGACAGCGATGGGGAGGCGGTGGTGGTAACGCAGGTCGAAGTAGACGAAGGAGGAGACGACGAAGGAGATGCGGGCATGCTGCTCAAAGAGGCGGTGGAAATGGGCGTGGAAATCATTTGATTCCCATTCGAGACCCCGCCATCGAAAGGCTGGACAAACTGGATGGTTCCTCCTCCACTGGCTGCCGCCAGACTGTTTATAGGCACGGCCAGGGTCACACCGCCTCCAATATTAATTGGCAAAGTGGCGACCATCTGGGACTGAGTCCCGGAAATATTAATTCCTTGCAGCTGCAGCGGAATGGAGAGCCCCGGTCGGATCTGGATGGGGACGCTGGCAGACGACTGAGAAAATACAGTGCTGGGCGAGGCTGTGCTTGCAGAGGTGGTCCTGGTCTGTGGGCCGATGAGAGCAGTCTGGCCATGGCCGGTGGTAAAGATCTGGATCTGCCCATGCAAATCCTGCTGCAGATTGGCCGAGCTGATCTGAATCTGCTGCCCGTCCACAGTCTGCAGTTGCGGTATGATTTGATACTGGACGCTGTTGGAAGAGCCGCCGGCAGTGGCTGCTGCGTTGACCACCATAGTAGTATTTGGTAATGACTGCACTGGCACCACATTGTACTGTCCCGCTGCTGAGACGATGGGCCTGGCTTTGATGGGTAAACCCGAGCTGTCTTGGACACTTGTAACATTGCCGGTGGTGGTGGTGGCGGCGGCGGCGGAGGCGGTAATTGTGCTGCTGCAGCTACTGCTGGCAGACGTCCCTTGGTGTTGTGCAACGCTCTCTTTAGTTGTTGCGGGGCCGGCGGCGATGATCTGCCAGCCGTTTCCACTAAGCTGGGCCGTCACAATCTCCAGTTGCTGCTGCTGCACCGCTCCGGAGCTCTGGTCGATTAGTAACTGTCCGCCTTGCAGGGTGTTAGACGCAGCTGCACCGTCAGCAGGGCCTGGGGAACCGATCTTGCTGCAAGTCGCGGCGAGCAGGGCCAGAGGAGACGGCTGGGTGTCCTACCCACATATACACACAGTGGGCGGGTTTAGAGAGGAAAGAGTGGGTGTGAATTTACATTACACAAAAAGGGGCTTCACTCAGGAAGTACAGCGCGATTAACGATTAAAACACTAGTATTTAAATAAGAAAACATAATATGAAACTGCAATTTCGAGTTTGCTTAAATCAGGAAGTAGGTGCACAGATCTGCAAGAAAATGGCTTCACTTACAAATGCAACATAGACAAGTGGTTAGCAAAATTAGTTCAACAGCTAGCAGTTGGTTGCAGAAATATTTATTTTAAATCTAAACACCTAAAATAAAATGTTAGATACGTATTATTCAAACCTTGATTAGAAATTTGTTTTCCTACCTGTGAGCCTGATGTTTTGATTTGCAAATATTCACCAGGTTTCCCTCCTTCAGTTAGGGTGGCCATACTTTCCTCCTTTTGATCTGTGAACGGAAAAAATACAAATAATCATAACAAAATAATTCATTTTTTATGATATACCCTACTTTCGCGTAGTTGCTTCAATCACCCATTAATTCCCCGGGAGGGGAGGGGAAAAAAACAGAAACGTGGTTTGAAACCCGACCCAGTGGATACAAAGTAACACCCAAAAGAGGGTTGGCTCAGTCAACTCACTACTGTAGATTCTTGTTGTCAAGCTGATCAATTAGCAGAAAGCTTGTCACCAAGGTAAATTGACTTTTCCCTCTTGTTTTTTTTAAAGGAGGGAGGGATAGAGGGAGGGCTACGTACCACTCATTCTGCATTGCTTAAGAAGGGAGGAAAAAAAAATAAGGCCAGTACAAAATGTAGGCAGAACAAGGCAGGGCTGGCCCTTTCTTTCCACGAATGGCTGTTTGCGTAGGACGGAATAATCAGGTTCCTCTTGATTGACGGAAATGGAAGTGGGAGGCGGCACTGCGAATCCAGCCACAGCACCAGCAGCGCCGACCACTTGCAGCTCACTCGATTGGCTCTGGGGCTGGGGATGGCGGGGGAGGGGGTGGATGGAACGCTTGGTGCGCATGGCCCGACAGGAATTGTAGTCAGCGAGCTGGGGCTGACATTTCCCGGTAACGCGACGAATGGATGATGGGAACTACACACCCCGACAAGCGGCGGGCGGCGCTGGGCGCATGCGTGGACTGTGTTTACGCGTTCCCGCCCTCCCCCTGATGTAGGCTGGCTCGAGCGAAGACGAACAAAGGCGGTGCTTGAGCGGTGGGCGGTTGGTCGCTCGCTCGCTCACTCTCCCTCCCTCCCTCCCTCATCCACGGAGCATCAGGTTTCTTGAGTTTGAGCAACATTCCGCAGTGCCCTGAAGCAGATTTAAGAGGAATTAAAATGGATTCAGCACCGTGATGGACACGTAGGTGTGGACCGAGTTTTAAAATATATCCTGGGTTAGCAAAGGGCAGTAGAGACTGACATTGGGGACACCTTCGCCACGGTCCTTCACTCATCCAACGTCAGTGTGATGCCAAAGGGCCGGAACATTGAATACCATACGACCATAATTTTCAATAAAGGAAGAAGGATGAGCAAACATCCTTCATTTGGCCCCAGGGCAGGGTATCCAGTGCTTGTGAACATCGTAGGGCCGGACATGCTTATTGACATATGCACAAGTACAGTGAGGTACAGGTACAGTGACCATCTTTTCCGTGTACTGGTTTCTTCGATATGATCATTAGGCCCTCTGCAGTTTATTTCCCCTGGGGTGATTTTTTGAGGCAATGTTTCCCCCGGGATTAAAATGTCCTTGAGATTGCACCTGCAAAATTGGTCTCTACCCAGTGATGTACTTGTCAAAGACGAAGTTATGGTTTGAGGGAAAGCAAGTTCGCTGTATGAGGAGAGATCGAGTAGACGAGTTTATTCGCCAGAGTCTAAAATAATAACAACGTTATTTAAAACAGAACAGTACAGCACAGGAGTAGCCCCTTCAACCCACAATACCGAACATAATGCTAAATTAAACTAATCTCCCATATCCATCCATACCCTGAATATTCATGTGTCTGTCTTAAACTCTCGAATACACAATTATCTTACCTGCTTCCACCATCACCCCTGGCAACAAGTACCAGGCATCCATAGCTCTCTAAAAATAATTTGCCCACCTATCTTCTAAATTTCTCCCTTTGACCTTTAAAACGATGCCCTCTAATATTTAACATTTCCACCCTGGGACAAAAGGTTCTCACTGCCTACGCCTCTCATAAACTTGATATATTATATCGGCTGCACTTAGCCCTTGATGCTCCAGAGAAAACAATCCAAGTTTGTCCAATTTTTCCTTGTAGCTAATACCCTTGAATCCAGGTAGCTACAAGGAGAGATTGGATCTTTCCTGTAATGGGGTGACCAGAAAGCACATAATACTCCAAATGCAACCTAACCAAAGTTTTATGACGCTTCAATCTGACTTCCTGACTCTTATACTCAATAGCCGACCAATGAAGACAAACATTTTATTGGTATTGCTATTTTCAGAGAGCTATACAAATGGAGGCCAAGATACCCCTGTACATCAATTCTGTTCAGGTTCTTCCCAAAGCGCAACCTCTCACAATGCTTGTATTATAATCTGTCTGTCTTTTCTCGTCAATATCTATAACTAATTTATATCCTGCTTTTTCTTTTGACATCGTTCTTCTTCACTATCCACAACTCTACCAATTTGTTTTTGTCGTCTGCAAACATACTAAATGACTCGTCTATATTTTCCATATAACCATATAACAATTACAGCACGGAAACAGGCCTTCTCGGCCCTTCCAGTCCGTGCCGACCATTTATTTTCCTCTAGTCCCATCTACCTGCACTCAGACCATACCCCTCCATTCCCTTCCCGTCCATATACCTATCCACTAATTTCATCCATTAGTTTTCATCCAACTAATTTCTATAAATCACAAACAACAGAGGTCCCACCACTGGTCACAGACCTCCAGCTAGAATAGCACTTTCCACCACTATTTTTATGGGTAAATTGGTTATTAATTCAAACTACCAAGTCACCATGGATCCCATGCATCTTAATCCTCTGGATTCAGCTTGCATAGAAACATAGAAAATATGTGCAGGAGTAGGCTATTCGGCCCTTTGAGCCAGCACCATTATTCAATATGATCATGGCTGATCATCCAAAATCAGTACCTCGTTCTGTATTTTCCCCCATGTCCCTTGATTCCCTTAGGCCTAAGAGCTAAATCTAACTCTATCTTGAAAACATCATGTGAATTGGCCTCCACTGCTTTCTGTGGGAGAGAATTCCACAGATTCACAACTCTGGGTGAAAATGTTTTTCCTCATCTCATTCCTAAATGGCCTAACCCTCATTCTTAAACTGTGACCACTGGTTCTGGACTACCCCAACATTGGGAACATATTTCCAGCTTCTACACTGTCAAATCCTCTAAGAATTCCAGCGAATACAAACCCAGTCGACCCATTCTTTCATCATATGTCAGTCCTGCCATCCCGGGAATTAACCAGATGAACCTATGCTGCACTCTGTCATTAGCAATAATGTCCTTCATCGAATTCCTAATTCCTAAATATTGAGCACAATACTCCAGGTGCAGTCTCACCAGGGCCCTGTACAACTGCAGTAGGACCTCCTTGCTCCGTAACTCAAATCCTTTCGCAATGAAAGCCATTTTCTTCACTGCCTGCTGTATCTGCATGCTTACTTTCAGTGACTGATGTACAAGCACACCCATGTCTCGTTGCACCTCCCCTTCTCCTAATCTGACACCATTCAGATAATTTGCCTTCTGTTCTTGCCATCAAAGTCGATAACCTTACATTTATCCACATTATACTGCATCTGCCATGCTTCTGCCCATTCACCTAACCTATGTCACGAGCCGAATTCAGAACATCCTAGAGAGAGAAGGTGAACAGCCGGCAGTAGTTGTGCACGTAGGCACAAATGATATCGGGAAGAAGAGGAAGGAGGTTCTCCAACGTGAGTTCAGAGTTAGGAAGAAGGCTGAAAAGCAGGACTTCTAGGGTGGTTATCTCTGGATTGCTTCCAGTACTTTGTGCTAGTGAGGACAGGAACAGGGAGATGGGGGATCTGAATGTGTGGCTGAGGGGCTGGCGCAGGGATTAAGATTAAGATTTAGATTTATAGACCACTGAGATCTCTTCTGAGATAGGGGTGGCCTGTACAAAAGGAACGGGTTACACCTTAACTGAAGGGGGACTGACATTCTGGCAGGCAGGTTTGCTAGGGCTACATGTGTGGGTTTAAACTAAATAGTGGGGGGGGGGAGTGATTGACAAATTGGGAGTATAAAGATGGAGTTGAAGGGGAAGTGAGTACAGGAAAAATTACAAAAGATTCTCAAATTAATGGGAAAGAAAGTTCGAGAAGGGATAAAAGAGTACGGTCAGGGCCAATTGCTAGCGGTGCGAGGTGGGGCGTGAATAAGGAGGTCAAAGTGTTGTATATGAATGCGTGAAGTATAAGAAATAAAGTGGACGAGCTTGAGGCACAGTTAGAAATTGGCAAGTATGATGTAGTGGGAATTACAGAGACATGGCTGCAAGAGGGCCAGGGCTGGGAACTGAATATCCAAGGGGTATACCTCCTATCGAAACGCCAGACAGGTGGGCAGAGGGGGTGGGGTAGCTCTGTTGGTGAGGAATGAAATTCAGTCCCTTGCAAGGGGTGACATTGAAACAGGAGATGTGGAGTTAGTATGGATAGAACTAAGGAATTGTATGGGTAAAAAGACCCTAATGGGACTAATCTACAGGCCCCCAAACAGTAGCCTGGACATATGGCGCACTTTGAATCAGGAGTTAAAATTGGCATGTAGCAAAAGGAATGCAGTGGTTGTTATGGGAGATTTCAACATGCAGGTAGACTGGGAAAATCAGGTTGGTACTGGACCTCAAGAAATGGACTTTGTAGAGTGCCTTCGTGATGGATTCTTAGAGCAACTTGTATTGGAGCCAGGGAGAAGACAATTCTGGATTTAGTGTTATGTAATGAACTGGATTTGATAAAGGACCTCGAGGTTAGTGAGCCATTAGGAGGCAGTGACCATAATATGGTCAGGTTTAATCTACAATTGGAGAGGGAGAAGGGTAGATCGGAGGTGTCAGTGTTGCAGTTGAATAAAGGGGACTATGGGGCCATGAGGGAGGAGCTGGCCAAAGTTGACTGGAAATATACCCTAGCAGGGTGACAGTGGAACAACAATGGCAGGTATTTCTAGGAATAATACAGAAGGTGCAGGGATCAGTTCATTCCTAGGAGGAAGAAAGATTCCAAAGGCGACCGTAGCTGACGACGTCAGAGATAGTATTAAAAAAAAAGAGAAGTACAACGTAGCAAAGATGAGCGGGAAGCAAGAGGCTTGGGTAATGTTTAAAGAGCAACAGAAGATAACTAAAAAGATAACTAAAAAGAGGAGAAAAGATGAGGTATGAAGATAAGTTGGCCAAGAATATAAAGGAGGATAGTAAAAGCTTCTTTAGGTATGTGAAGAGGACAAAATTAGTTAAGACCAAAGTTGGACCCTTGAAGACTGAAATAGGTGAATTTATTATGGGTAACAAGGAAATGGCAGATGAACAGGTACTTTGTATCCGATTAGTGAAGACATCTATAGGTCACATACAATCAGAGACAAGTGAATTTATAATGGGAAACAAGGAAGTGGCAGAACAGTTAAATTAGTACTTTAGTCTGTCTTCACTAAGGAAGACACAAACAATCCAGAAATACTAGGGGACTGAAGATCTAGTGGGAGGGAGGATGGTGTTGGGTAGACTGATGGGACTGAAGGCTGATAAATCCCCAGGGCCTGATGGTCTGCATACCAGGGTACTTAAGAAAGTGGCTCTAGAAATTGTGGATGCATTGGTGATAATTTTCCTATGTTCTATAGACTCAGGATCAGTTCCTGTGAATTAGAGGGTAGCTAATGTTATCCCACATTTTAAGAAAGGTGGGAAAGAGAAAACAGGAATTGTAGACCAGTTAGCTCGGTGGTGGGGAAGATGCTGGAGTCAATTATAAAAGATGAAATAGCCGCACATTTGGATAGCAGTAACAGGATCGGTCTGAGGCAGATTACTATCTAAATGGCGTAAAGTTGGGAAAAGGGGAAGTACAACGGGATCAAAGAGGTCCTGCAGTTTTACAGAGCCTTAGTGAGACCACACCTGGAGTATTGTGTGCAGCTTTGGTCCCATAAATTTGAGGAAGGACATTCTTGCTATTGAGGGAGTGCAGGGTAGGTTAACAAGGTTAATTCCTGGGATGGCTGGACTATCATATGCTGAGAGAATGGAGCGGCTGGACTTGTACACTCTGGAGTTTAGCATGATGAGAGGGGATCTTATTGAAACATATAAGATTGTTAAGGGTTTGGACACGCGAGACGGAGGAAACGTGTTCTCGATGTTGGGGGAATCCAGAACCAGGGGCCACAGTTTAAGAATAAGCAGTAAGCCATTGAGAACGGAAGCGAGGAAACACGTTTTCTCACAGAGAGTGGTGAGTCTGGAATTCTCTGCCTCGGAGGGCGGTGGAGGTTGGTTCTCTGGATACTTTCAAGAGAAAGCTTGTAGGGCTCTTAAAGATAGCGGAGTCAAGGGATATGGGGAGAAGGCAGGAACGGGGTACTGATTGGGGATGATCAACCATGATCACATTGAATGGCGCTGCTGGCTCGAAGGGCCGAATGGCCTACCTCTTCATCTATTGTCTATTGTCTATCCAAGTCACCCAGCATCCTCGTAGCATCCTCCTCGCAGCTCACACTGCCACCCAAGTTTGTGTCATCCACGAACTTAGAGATGTTGCATTTAATTCCCTTGTCTAAATCGTTAATATATATTATAAACAACTGGGGTCCCAGCACCGAGCCTTACGGCACCCCACTAGTTACTCCCTGCAATTCTGAAAAGGACCCGTTAATTCCCACTCTTTGCTTTTTGCCTGCCAAACACTCCACCAGTTTGTGTCTACCTTCGATTTAAACCAGCATCTGTGGTTCTCTTTCTTACACAGTTCTCTATCCATGTCAATACCGTATCCCCAATACCATGTGCTCTAATTTTGCACACTAATCTGTTGTGTGGGACCTTGTCAAAGGCATTTTGGAAGTCCAGGTACACCATATCCAATGGTGAAGTATCCATTCTACTTGTTACATCCTCAAAAAAATCCAAAAGATTAGACAAGCATGATTTCCCCTTCATAAATCCATGCTGACTTTGACCGATCCCGCCACTACTTTTCAAATGTGCTGCTATAACATCTTTAATAATCGACTGCAGCATCTTCCCCACTACCGGTGTAAGGCAAACTGGTCTATAATTCCCTGTTTTCTCTCTTCCTCCTTTCTTAAAAAGTGGAGTTACATTGGTTACCCTCCAGACCACAGGAACTGATCGAGAGTCGAGAGAACATTGAAAAATGATCACCAATGCATCCATGATTGTTAGGGCCACCTCCTTGAGTATGACCTACCATGAGGGATTTACTAAAATCCATTGAAGACAATATCCACTGCCTTCATCACAGCCTTAAACCACTCAATGAAGTTTGTAATAAGCGAGTTAGGTATTCTGAAAAATGCAAGGAATCATGGGATTTGTCAAAGGTCATTCACCATAAAGAAAAAGCGAACGCTGGCTGAAGGAACTGTATAAATTCTTATCTTTATTCATAATTCATGGGTAAAAATATACTTAATCTGACGAACGAGGGTGCCGTGTGGTCACATTATAGGCAATGTATTCCAGACGGGAACACAACCATGGAGTTGAATTTCACTATTCTGCTAATTTCAAGGCAATGGAATTCTTCGGCCTCATCTATGAATACGAATGAGCAAAGAAATTCTCGATTCCAGAACGACTCCCATAAATGGTCAACTCCTCATCCCCCCCAAAGGAACAGAGAGCGGGGAGTAACAATGAGAAAGAGGGGGCAGATGAGAATGGGAGACGGGAGATTGCACACACAGACCTGCGCCTCATCCGCAGCCAGGATTTAATCCGGGTCCCCTGCTCTGCAAGCGCTGCCGAACCGCCACTGGACCGCCTTGTTCCCCTCCCGAGTGTCCCATCCCCACCCGGGGGATGACGGAGACGTCCAGGGCGACCCCGGACCGACAACACCAGCGGTCCCAGGCCCACAGCAGCGTGGAGAAGAAGCGCCAACCCCAGCTCAACTCCGCATGACCCGCCGGGCCAACCAACAACCCCGGACCGACGACACCAGCAGCCCCAGGCCCACAGCCAGCACGGTGAAGAAGCGCTAACCCCAATTCTACTCCGCCTGACCCGCTGAGCCACCGCAGCACCCTGTGTGCATCCCCGCTGATGACCGGCGCTCGGATCCCGCCGGCACTGAAAGGTCCAACCGATAGCCACTGGACAAGGAGAGAGGCACAGCCGATGTTCCCCAGCCCGCCAGGGTACGCCCCCCCCCCCGGAACCCGGAGCCAGTGCTTCCTCCCCGTGCCGTCTGGACCTCCCGGGAGCTGGAGCCAGCGCTTCCTCCCCGTGCTGTCTGGAAGCCCAGTCAGACACCTCCGGCCGCCCCCGGACAGGACGGGCCACCCGGGAGCGGAATGGGACGGCCCAGCAGCAACCACGGACGAGCAGGATCTCGCTCACTCACCAAAGCATAAAGCAATAAAAACGGCAAAATAATAGCTTTTAACAAAGGAACAATAAATACAACTAATTCATAGTTTGAAAGCAGTATTTTCTTACCTAGAATAATCAAAACTGGAAAAAACGGAAGAAATGAGGGTCACTTTGTACACGGGTCCACTGCTTTCCAGCAATATTTATGCATAGCAACCTTTGACCTGGGCATGCACAGTCGGAATATCGAACTCATTTATACGTGACCTGCTGTGGACAAAGCCAGGCTGACATCCCTTAATTAGACCATTCTCTTCCATTTCCAAGTAAATCCTATACCTGAGAATTATCTCCAAGAGCTTCCTTACCACTGACAGGAGATTCACCGGCCTATAATTTCATGGATAATCTCTCCGTTAAACAAAAGAAAAAGATTGGCCATTTCCCAGTCCTCTGTGACATCCCCTTGTGGCGGAGATACAAAGATCTTCGTCAATCTTCGATTCCCCTGCGTTATCTTCTCTTGCCTCTCTCTCACAATAATCTGGATAAGTCACAAAATTATTTCAACAGGGGTGGTTGTAGTAGGATATTTGCCCTCATTGTCCAAGGGTTGCCTTCTGAGAATTAGGAGTTATTATCCATTTAGAAATAAACTGAAGAGTTTTCTTTTTTTGGAGAGTATGACAAAGCCAGATAAGGTGATGCAAGGGTAAAGTTGCTGCCTTGCAGCACCATAGAACCCGGTTCGATCATTTATGGACAGAGGTTTTAGTAAAGATGTCAAGCCCATACAGATGCTGCTAAAAAAATAACAATGGGATTGGGGATGGATGTCTTCAATAATGTGAAGCAACGATTTATTCTCCTTGGAGCATGTGGTTAAAAGAAGATTTGATAAAGGTGTTCAAAGTAATGTGTAGGTTTGATTGAGTAAACAAGGAAAAACTGCTTCCAATTGCAAAACATCTGGAACAAGAGCACAGATTATGGTGATTATCAAAAGAGCCAGAGGCAGCATGAGGAAACAATCTTTTACACAGCACGTTGTGATATGGACTGCACTGGCTGAATGGGAGGTGGAAGCAAATTTACAAGAAATTGGATAAATACTTGAGAATAAAACATTTACAGCACCTCTGGGAAGGTGAGGGCAAATTGCTCCAGCAGCAAACTGGCACAGGGATGAGCTGAATAGCTTCCTGCTCTAGAACCGTTTAATGACATTTGAGATGAGCAGTTTTTGTAGCCAGTGTGTTAGGTGAGTGGGTGTATGTATTGTCTTGCAAAGTACATAGGGAAATGATGTAGATTTATATTTTCTCATAGAAGCAGAACAGTTTTCAGATTTTTGTCTGTGGAAGGGAAAATGTTTATGTATTTCTGAGCTATGAGATGAAGCTGTGAAGTTTGAGATAATGAGAAAAATAAACATGGTCTGTGATAATTTACATGGTATTGTTCTGAAAGGTTATTTGATACAGTTTCCAAACATCCGTAATTGCAACACCTGACATAGAGATGTTTCAAATGAGGTTTGTGCACTTTAAACTAAGGACTTGCGCAAAAGGACACAAAGTGCTGGGGTAAAGCAGTAGATCATGCAGCATCTCTGGACAGCATGGATAGGTTTTCGGTCGGGACCCTCTGTCAGACTGATTGTAGGGGGGAGAAGAAATCTGAAAAAGGGAAGAGGCAGGACAAAGTGTGGAACAGAGAAGCGAGGGGAGGGGGACGGGGGTTGCTGCAACTAAGGCTGGAGTTGTTGCAACTAAGACCAGATAATTTGATATGTCAGAGAGGATTATCTTGAACTTCTACAGGTGTACGGTAGAGAACATATTGACTGGTTGAATCATGGCCTGATTCGCAACTTGAATGCCCAGGAGTGAAGAAGGCTTCAAAAAGTTGTGAACACTGCCCAGTCCATCACTGCTCTGACCTCCCCACCATCGAAGAGATTTATCAGAATCGTTGCCTCAAAAAGGCAGCCAACATAATCAGAGACCCACACCACCCTGGCCACACACTTATTTCATTCTTGCCATCGAGAAGAAGGTACAGGAGCCTGTAAACTGTAATGTACTGGTTCAGGAATAGCTTCTCCCCAACAGCCATTTGGCTATTAAACACTATAACCCCAAATAAGTTGTCAACTACATAGATCTTGTTATAGAACTACATTTATCTTGTTATTATGTTTACAGTGTACTATGTTTACATATTCTGTTGTGCTGCTGCAAGTAAGAATTTCATTGTTCCATCTGGCACATGACAATAAAACACTCTTGACTCTTGACTCTCTTGAGATAGGACCATATGGTGGGAGGCAAGTTTGAAGAGTTGCAGATTTTAAAACCAGAGGGAGGAAAGTCCCAGGATGGGGAAAATAGATTTGGAGTCTAGGGGGGGAAAGGGGGGAAGAGAGTGGGATGTGGGAAAGATGACGGAGGGGGGCGGGGAGACGTTTACCTAAAATTAGAGGTCACCTAAAATTGGAGATATTCATATCGTTGGATTGATCTAAAATTCAATATGTCGCGGGATTTCTGAGGATTAGCATTGTTGTATTGACAGTGATTTGGAAAGATACCAATAGTCTGGTATGACTCGTGTCAAGAACTGTATATTTATCTCCCTTTTAAAAGTGCATGTATATGTCACCTCTCCAAAATATATTGTATTATTTATTTATATATAGTGTCTCGACCCAAAATGCCACCCATTATGAATAAATGCTTAAACAAAAACAAGAAAATCGGTGATCTTTTCACCATCAGTTATCAGAAGGAAAATTAGTCATAGTCACACTTGCATAGTTGTGATGTGTTGATAATTTGACACAAGTGAAATCTGCATTTTATATCTGTGGTACAAATCACACAGCAGTTAAAAAACCCATGCAGTTCAAGAACTTTGAGGCCCATCAGACATAGCTACTCATGCAAGATACCTGAGGAAGATTACTCTAGAGGAGGGGAATAGAGAAATGTAACAAGAAAAAAGACCCAAGCGTCTGAATAAATAGTTTTTTTTAACTTGGATATGCAGCAGATAATATGTATACAACACATAGATGGAAATTCTGTGAGTAATTATTGATTACGTGCCTTGATACTTGTTGTGGTCTTATCAATATGCCATTAATGTCATCACATTTCCTTCACATACCAGAGTTTCATTATAATTTGTGGTTAGAATTCTTAACTGAGTGAAATCTATCACTATTTCAATAAATATTAATCACTATTCTGTTAACATATTTGGAAAGATGGTCACGTCATTAAATCTTATTACTTAACAATGCCATTCAATGTTAGTTGTTAGTTGAATCCTGATGACCAATCGGAAGACTGGAAAAAAAGTATCCCCTGACCCCCTCCCCCACCCCCCATATAAAACAAACCACAGAACATTTGCCGAAACTTTTAAGACACGCTAAAATCAACCAAAAAAAGACGAAAAAGCAGCCAGACCTTTGGCGAGGCTGCCATTCGTATGGCGCCCCTGGTGGTAGGGCAGGATGTTCCACTTTGGGGTTCTTCCTGAAGTTTTTTTTCAGAATTTCTCTATTTCTCTCTGGCACATAAAATCTGTATTTCTGACTGATGAGTAGATTTTGATAGATTTGTTCACCTATTCGTAGTCAATGGACTGAAAAGCTATCCGTATTGATTCCTGTTAGGCTGAGAACTACCCAATATTCTGCAAACATACTGCTATTATATGAGAAGCAGATGTCACGCATTGAAGCATGGTAGGTATAGCATTGGCCTGACATCTGAGAAGTTGCGAGTTCAACAACTGGTTCAAGAGTAAGGAGTGTTTTATTGTCAGATATCCCAGGTAAAACAATGACATTCTTATTTGCAGCAGCATAACAGAATATGTAAATACAGAATATGTCAATTTATGAAATTAAATTCAGTAATGCTTGGAATTTATGGACCAGCAGTGGAAATGACCTCAAAACATCCTGACTCCTAAAAATTGAATGCATTTATATCGTTTAAGAAACAGGTCTGACTACAGAAACTTAAGCTGTGTGTGTATATATATATATATTTAATGGTATATGGACACACTGATCTGTTCTGTATTTATTGATGCGTACAATATTCTGTTGTGCTGAAGCAAAGCAAGAATTTCATTGTCCTATCTGGGACACATGACAATAAACTCTCTTGAATCTTGAATCTCTCTTGACAGAGATGACTGCAGTTCTGTTGTACAGATGTTACACCATTCACCAGCTATTTCTGAATGTTGTCTATGTCTTGCTGCCATGCAGGTCTGAATTGTTTATTTTGTTGATGAATTGTGAATGAAATTGTAGATTGGGCACTCATTCGGGATGATGTCTGGAAGAGAATGGTACTGGAAAAACACACAGATTGATTACTGGTGAGCAAGTGCTGCGTAATAGCACTTTTGTGACTATATCTTCCATCATTTGTGGATGGTCCAGAGAAGACAGTTAAGTGATGATTAGATGTGGCCTGTATCTTTTAGGCTGAACATACCAGGGCAATTTTTAACATTACCAGGTGGCATGGTTCAATCCTGCCTAAGGGTGCTGTCTGTAAGGAGTTTGTACATTCTCCCTGTGACCACGTGGGTTTTCTCAGATCTTCGGTTTCCTCCCACACTCCACAGACGTACAGATTTGTAGGTTCATTGGCTTTGTTTTGTATAATTGGTATGTGTAAATTGTCCCTAGTGAGTATAGTCGGTGCAGACTTGATAGACCGAAGGACCTGTTTCCGTGCTGTATATCT
Source organism: Raja brachyura (assembly GCA_963514005.1). The sequence goes on from OY740782.1 coordinate 89,291,987, forward strand.
AAAAAAAAACACATTGTATTGAATGCATTTATATTGCTAACAACGGGCTTTGAAATAAGGTCTCTAACTTAACCCCTATTTGCATTTTTACGTCACATTTAAACATAAAATCTTCAATTATCAGACAATGGTGTCATCAAGCCAAAAGGTGATGCTGAGACACAGTAGGAGCCTTAAGGCAGATGATCAATATTTTGGACAAAGGAATACATTAAAGGCCAATTTAAAGGTGGAAATAATAGATTTAGGGAGCGATTTCCAGATCATAGGGCTGTGGAAGGTAAAGGTACTGCTAATGGTGGTGTATTCAAATCAGATATAAGGAACTGCAGATGCTGGATAACAAAACAAGACTCAAAGTGCTGGAGTAAAGCAGCAGGTCAGGTAGCTAACTTGTGAGGGTCCGTCCTTCCCAGATGATGACTTTATCATAATGACTGCGTCTTTTATTCCCTCGTCCTGTGTGGGGGATTTGGTTGCCCACACTGCTGCTGACAGTACCTTACGGTTGCTCGCCTCTGTCATTAAGCGCGGCTGGCCAGACAAAGACTACACCATTCTGCTGCCAGTTTGGCCTTTCTTTGCCGTCCGCGATGAGCTAGTGCTGCAGGATGGCATTATTGTAAAAGGACACAAGGCTGTGGTTCCTGCTTCGCTGCACAGCAAGTATTTTGACGCTGTCCATGCAGGGCACCCAGGCGCTGAAGCCACCGTCCTATGGGCAAGAAACATATTTTACTGGCCTGGCATGGCCGAATACATCACCGAGAATGTGGCGTCCTGTGCAGTGTGTAACAGCTTGGCACCTCATCAACAAAAGCAAGCACTTCTTTCACATTCGGCTCCTGCTCTCCCATGGTCGACAGTGGCAACTGACATATTTGAATGGTATGGCAAGCAGTACCTGGTACTTGTCGATTCGTATTCTGGATAGTTTGACATCAATTTTCTTAGCAGCCTCACTGTTCGCAGGGCAGTTTCGAAGCATGCTCATCATTTTGCAGACCATGGAGCTCCGTGCATACTGTTAACTGATAACGGCAGTCAATTTACCAGCCAACACATCAAGGAGTTTGCTGCACGCTGGGGCTTGCGCAACATCATCAGTAGCCCTGGATATCCACAGTCGAATGGACTAGCTGAGCGGGCTGTCAAGAGTGCCAAATGGGTCCTGGAACGATCGTACAGAGCTAATTCGGTGGGGGCGCAGCAAGCCGGCAGCCCTGTCAGCAGCGTGTTCGTTCGCTGGCCTGCAGCAGCCTGAAGCTGCGGTCTGCGGAGCTCCAGCTAGCGCAGCATCCACAGTCTGGGATCGCTTGTTGGGGACCCGGGAGGAGAAGAGCTCCGACTGCCGGCCCGCGGTGTACTTCTACCGCGGGCGCGGCGGGGACTTACCATCAGGAGCGGGGTCCCTCGCCGGGGACCCTTGGAGAGGAGCTCCGACCGCCGGCCCTGTGGTCACGGTGCTTCCGGCTGCAGCGCGCGGAGTCTTTAGATCTTCGACCGCCGGCCTGCGGCCTACACCAACCTGAAGTCACGGTCTCCGGTGGGGAGGCACCGATTCAGGACTTGTCTGGAATTTCCCTTGTCTACACATCTGGACGCCCGCAGCGGCGACTACGGAGGGTTGAGGTCCTGACCATGGGGGAAAATGGAGGAAGACTGGCCAAATTTTGTGTCTTCCACCACAGTGATGAATGCTGTGGTGGATGTTTGTGTTAAATTTTTATTGTGTTTTTGTGTGTTATTTTTTCATTGTACCGCTGCGGTACAATGTGCAAGTGACGAATAAAACTGATATATATATATAATTCCTACATGTACCTGGATCTGCTCAACCTATGCAACATCTCCCGCGACCCCATTTTGGGTTCACCCACTCAACGTTTATTGTCAAGGCAAACACGAGCCACCGTGCCTGTAGCGGATCTGGCATTGATCCCACAGGTGGTTCCACCATCGGAGGTCCAGTCCAGGTTACAACAAAAGCGTGACATTCAAAAACAGTGGTATGACAAGACGAGTAGGCCGCTGCTATCATTACCCATGGGGCAGGTGGTTTGTTTGCAAAATGAGAAAGGCCATGACCTAGCAGTTTAATTTTTGGAACTGCTTCTGAGCCACTCTCATATCTGGTCAGTGCCGATGGTGGCACCTACAGGCGTAACAGACAACATATCCTGCCTGTGAATGAGCCGACTCCACCTCCATATTCATAGAATCATAGAAAATAGGTGCAGGAGTAGGCCATTCGGCCCTTCGAGCCTGCACCGCCATTCAATATGATCATGGCTGATCATCCAACTCGGTATCCTGTACCTGCCTTCTCTCCATACCCCCTGATCCCTTTAGTCACAAGGGCCACATCTAACTCCCTCTTAAATATAGCCTATGAATTGGCCTCAACTAACTTCTGTGCAGAGAATTCCACAGATTCACCACTTTCTGTGTGAAAAATGATTTTCTCATCTTGGTCCTAAAAGACTTCCCCCTTATCCTCAAACTGTGACCCCTTGTTCTGGAGTTCCCCAACATCGGGAACAATCTTCCTGCATCTAGCCTGTCCCTTAAGAATTTTGTAAGTCTCTATAAGATCCCCCCTCAATCTCCTAAATTCCAGTGAGTACAAGCCAAGTCTATCCAGTCTTTCTTCATATGGAAGTCCTGCCATCCCAGGAATCAGTCTGGTGAACCTTATCTGTACTCCCTCTATGGCAAGAATGTCTTTCCTCAGATTAGGAGACCAAAACTGTACGCAATACTCCAGGTGTGGCCTCACCAACACCCTGTATAACTGCAGTGGAACCTCCCTGCTCTTGTACTCAAATCCTTTTGCTATGAATGCCAACATACCATTCGCTTTCTTCATAGCCTGCTGCACCTGCATGCCTACTTTCAATGACTGGTGTACCATGACACCCAGGTCTCGTTACATCTCCCCTTTTCCTAATCGGCCACCATTCAGATAATAGTCTACCCTCCTGTTTCTACTGCCAAAGTGGATAACCTCACATTTATCCACATTATACTGCATCTGCCATGCATTTGCCCACTCACCCAACCTATCCAAGTCACCTTGCAGCCTGCTAGCATCCTCCTCACAGCTAACACTGCCCCCCAGCTTTCTGTCATCTACAAACTTGGAGATGTTCCATTCAATTCCCTCATCCCGATCATTAATATATATTGTAAATAGCTGGGGTCCCAGCACTGAACCTTGCGGTACCCCACTAGTCACTGCCTGCCATTCTGAAAAGGACCCGTTTACTCCTACTCTTTGCTTCCTGTCTGCCAGCTAGTTCTCTATCCACATCAATACTGAACCCCCAATACCATGAGCTTTAAGTTTGTATACTAATCTCTTATGTGGGACCTTGTCGAAAGCCTTCTGAAAGTCCAGATATAACACATCCACAGGTTCTCCCTTATCCACTCTACTAGTTACATCCTCGAAAAATTCTATAAGATTCGTCAGACATGATTTACCTTTCATAAATCCATGCTGAGTTTGTCCAATAATTTCACCACTTTCCAAATGTGCTGCTATCCCATCTTTATTTTTTCAATTCAATTCAATCTTTAATTGTCATTGTGCAGTGTACAGTACAGAGACAACGAAATGCAGTTAGCATCTCCTCAGAAGAGCAAACTTAGAATAATGAACGGTAAAAAAAAATATATATGTACAAATGGTATCAGTAGTGCAATTATACTCGGGGAAGGAGTGTCCGGGGGGGGGGGGGGGGGGGGGGGGAGGTGACTGGCAATCACCGAGGTGCAGAGTTAAGTATTGTAACAGCCGCAGGGAAGAAGCTGTTCCTGAACCTGCAGGTCCGGCAACGGAGGGACCTGTAGCGCCTCCCGGATGGGAGGAGGGTAAACAGTCTGTGGCTGGGGTGAGATCAGTCCTTGACGATGCTGCGTGTCCTTTGCAGACATCGCTTGCTATTGACAGACTCAATGGAGGGGAGTGTGGAACCGGTGATGCGTTGGGCAGTTTTCACCACCCTCTGCAGTGCTTTCCGGTCAGAGACAGAGCAGTTGCCAGACCATACTGTGATACAGTTGGTAAGGATGCTCTCGATGGTGCGGCGGTAGAAGTTCACCAGAATCTGAGGAGACAGATGGACCTTCTTTAGTCTCCTCAGGAAGAAGAGACGCTGGTGAGCCTTCTTGACCAGTGTAGAGGTATTGTGGGTCCAAGAGAGGTCATCAGAGATGTTGACCCCCAGAAACCTGAAGCTGGAAACGCGTTCCACCTCCGTCCCATTAATATAGATGGGGGTGTGCGTGCAGCCCCTAGACCTTCTATAGTCCACAATGAGCTCCTTGGTCTTCTTGGAGTTAAGGGCCAGGGTGTTGTCGGTGCACCATGCTGCTAGGAGCTGAACCTCCTCCCTATAGGCCGACTCAATGTTGTCGCTGATGAGGCCAATCACCGTTGTATCATCTGCATACTTGATGATGGTGTTAGAACCATGTTCAGGTGTGCAGTCGTAGGTGAAGAGGGAGTAGAGGAGGGGGCTCAGTACACAGACCTGTGGAACGCCGGTGTTCAGGGTGAGGGCTGAAGAGGTGTGGTTGTCCAACCTAACAGACTGTGGTCTGTTAGTCAGGAAGTCCAGTATCCAGTTGCAGAGGGAGGGGTTGATGCCCAGGTTACCGGGTTTGGTGATCATTTTCAGGGGATAATGGTGTTAAATGCTGTGCTAAAGTCAATGAACAGCATTCTCACGTAGGTGCCTCTGTTATCGAGGTGGGAGAGGGTGGAATGGAGTGCCGTTGAGATGGCATCCTCCGTACTCCTATTCTTGCGGTAGGCAAGCTGATAGGGGTCCAGTGTGGGAGGTAGGCAGCCTTTGAGGTGTGCCAAAATAAGCCCCTTGAGGGGCTGGTGATGATGGGAATAAGTGCAACTGGGCGGAAGTCGTTGAGGCTCACCGCAGTGGAGTGTTTTGGCACCGGCACAATAGAGGTGGTTTTAAGGCACGTGTGGACAACTGCTTGGGCAAGTGACAGATTGAAGATGTCAGTCCAGATGTCTGTCAGCTGTGCAGCATAGGTCCTGAGGCCGTGCCCGGGGATGCCGTCAGGGCCAGCAGCCTTACGTGCATTAATCCTACTCGGTGCTAGATTCAGGTCGTAGGGGGTGAATGTGAGGGGCTGGTGATCAGCAGGGAGCTTAGCCTTGATGGCCATCTCTTGGTTGTCCCTGTCAAAGTGGCCATGAAAGTGGTTGAGCTCCTCAAGGAAGGATGAGTCGATGGATGTGGGGGTGGTGTTGGTGGATCTGAAGTCCGTGATGGCCTGGATGTCTTGCCACATGCGTTGGGGGTCGGAGTTGTTGTTGAAGTGCTCCTCAATCCTAAGCTTGTATCTATGCTTGGCCATCTTGATGCGCCTCTTCAGGTTAGCCCTGGATGAACTGTAGGCTCGAGCATCGCCTGACCTGAAAGCGGTGTCCCGTGCTTTCAGCAGTAGCCTGACCTCGCTGTTCATCCATGGCTTCTGATTCGTGAATGTGGTAATCCGTTTGAGGGTGGTGACACTGTTGATGGAGGAGTTGATAAACTCCAGAACAGAGGATGTATAAGTGTCTATGTCCGTGTGGGAGTCGAAGGTGGCCTGGGCTGCAAACACATTCCAGTCAGTGTTTCCAAAATGCTGCTGAAGTGCGGAGTCAGCCTCCTCTGACCAAAGTTTAACTATTCTCACTGTGGGTTTTACCCGTCTGATGAGTGGTGAGTACTTAGGGAGCAGGAACAATGAGAGGTGATCAGACTGACCAAGGTGGGGGAGGGGAAAGGCTTTGTAAACTTCAGCCATATTTGTGTAGACTTTGTCCAGTGTCTTGTCTTCTCTAGTGGCAAAGGAGACATGTTGGTGGAATTTTGGGAGTACAGTCTTCAGGTTGGAATGATTGAAGTCACCCGCAACCATGAAGGCTGCCTTTGGGTTGTGAGTCTGTTGTTTGCTAATGGCAGTCTGCAGTTCTTTCATTGCAAGCTTAGCATTAGCGTCAGGAGGAATATAGGCTGCAGTCACAACCGTGGAGGTAAACTCTCTGGGCAGATAGAACGGTCGAATAACTGACTCTAGCATTTTCCCCACTACCGATGTTAGACTACCTGGTCTGTAATTCTCCATTTTCTCTCTCCCTCCCTTTTTAAAAAGTGGGGTTACATTAGCTATCCTCCAATCCTCAGGAACTACTCCAGAATCTAAAGAGTTTTGAAAAATTATCACTAATGCACCCACTATTTCTGGGGCTACTTCCTTAAGTACTCTGGGATGCAGCCTGTCGGGCCCTGGGGATTTATCGGCCTTTAATCCATTCAATTTACCTAACACCACTTCCTGGCTAACCTGGATTTCACTCAGTTCCTCCATCTCATTTGACCCCCGGCCCCCTGCTATTTCCGGCAGATTATTTATGTCTTCCTTATTGAAGCCAGAACCAAAGTAGTTATTCAATTGGTCTGCCATGTCCTTGTTCCCCATGATCAATTCATCAGTTTCTGACTGCAAGGGATTTGTTTTAAAATTTGTTTTAACTAACCTTTTTCTCTTCACATATCTATAAAAACTTTTGCAGTCCGTTTTTATGTTCCCTGCCAGTTTTCTTTCATAATCTATTTTCCCTTTCCTAATTGAGCACTTTGTCCTCCTCTGCTGGACTCTGCTGGAATTTCTCCCAGTCCTCTGGTAGGCTGCTTTTTCTGGTTAATTTGTATGCTAATATTATCCAGACCGTACAAGTGTACTGCCGTCCATGTCCAGTGGCATTGATCCGCCTACACCAGCACAACAACCCACTGCTCGAGCGGCTGCTTTGCCAGTGGCGACGCTCCATCCCCCTGTGCTACAGTCCCCTGTTTCATCACCGGGAATGCTGGTTCAATCCCCGTCACCCGTGAAGCCACCGGCTCTGTCCCCGGTGGGGAAAACGGAGATGGTTTTATTGCACACGTGCTGGTCATGTTTGCAAGCCCACCGTGAAGTACCCGGGCTATGTTTGGCTTTCCTCCAGCTTATTATCAATTGCTCTGCATGCCTTATTTAGTCAATGATTTTGTACTGATATTTAATTCTTTAAGAGGGAGAATGTAGATCAGTGTCACTCATGTTAGTTCATACTTTGTAGTTACGCCCACTAGTTTAACAGAAAGCTTCTCTGCCCTTTCTCCCTCAGTCGTGAGTTATGTAGTAAGATGAAGTTACCTATCCTGTAACGCTAATAAAGTCTTTGGATCTTAATCACCGTGTGTGACTGTGGATTGGTTATGCATGTCAACCAATCACATATAAGTTAGCATCGCTTACCCCACCCCACTGTAACGTTTATACTAACACTTACTTCCGGCACTGCTCAGTTCGAGCAGCAGTTAGTATGTTCTGACAACTAACCATCTTCTATGCTGTTAAAGTCCCTATGCTGATTAAAGATGACTTTGGATCACATAGTGTGTTTGACTCCTGTTTCCACTAATGTTTACATGGTGTCAGAAGTGGGATGTCTCCTACCCATCCCCGCATGCCTTACACCCCTCCACATCCCGTGGTTGCGACTAACTACGGGGCTTTCCCTCCTGCATGTTCCCCCCTTCGGTCACCACAAACCTCTCCTGCACCATCCTCGCCTCCGGGCTCTCCGCCTAATCTTCAAGGGGAGGGAGGAGAGGGTTTGGTCCGCACTCATTCGGGCCTTGTTAGTAGACCACCGGATAGATATGGCGAGTATGTTTAACTCCATGGCATGGGTGCCCTTTACACTTAGTCTTTAGGGGGAAGGATGTAGATTGGGTATGCATGTCAACCAATCACATACAAGTTAGCATCACTAACCCCACCCCACTGTAATGTTTATACTAACACTTACTTCCGGCACTGCTCAGTTCAAGCAGCAGTTAGGATGTTCTAACAACTAACCATCCTCTATGCTGTTAAAGTCTCTATGCTGATTAAAGATGACTTTGGATCACATAGTGTTTGACTCCTATTCCAACAGCAGAAGCTCGCCAATGACACCTCATTGCTGTGTTGGGAACCCACTCAGGTAAGTCCCACCCCTTGGATTTTGCATTGCCATCTTATCTTTATGGGGCATCATGTTTTTCATTCTGAATATAAAATCTATTCTCCTATGGCTCTCCTCTGACTCTCTCATCTACTATGTCATTAATTTCAGTTGTTTTTTTCTCCACATGATATATTTGTCGTGCTTATGTATAATTAATGGTTGAAAAGTGTGTTGGGTCATGATAATTAAATGCTGTATGGCCCCTTTCACCCCAGGCTTTAATCATCTGGGGATCAAGCACTGGAATTGTTTACATTTATCATCCCTTTATTGAAGGCATCTTCTTTAAAACATTCTTAACACATATTACTTTAATTTATTTTTAATTAATTTGTCTTTATACCACCTCTTTTGGTTCAGCATTGATTTTATCTTGCATCATGTGAATCCATGAGACTCTTCATTATGTTAATGGTGTCATCCAGTGCTTTTTTTGTATGCAAAGAGGCATTGATATGCACGATTAACAAACATGTATAACGTGGGTGGAAAATGAAATAATGACATTTAACTTTTTGGAGGTGCCAATATGCCTACTGTCACCAAAAAAAGCACATGTACTATCTAAATGTAAGTTGCCCTAAAGTTGCATGAAAGAAACCTATTGATACAACTTCGTTCTGCATCCTCTAGTCTATGGTGGTTTAAGTAATTAAATAGGAAGAAATAGAATAATTGTCACTTGCCGCATTTCACTGTTTTTTGATAATTCCTTTCTTTTCAGACATATACCCATTTAATATATCACTTGAGAAACAGTTTATATATTTCAAAATACTATACTTCCGTAAAATAACATTTTTTCTTCTGATGTTCTTCTGTAGATTTAAATTTTTAGGAAAACTTTTTAAAATAGAAATTTCATTTTTTACTGACATCAGTTTGAATTTTCCAGACAGCTTTTTGGCTATTTTGTGAGCTTCCATTTTGTCAAAGCGACTCAAAAATATTTGGGCTTGTTTTGAACAAGTATTCATTTTGCTTCATTTTAGATCAATGTGCTGAAAGAATGGAAAACTATATAGTTATTTAAAAGGGAAATAACCAAAAACATATGAGTGACAAAAACAGGAAGAAATTGGGTATCTGAAGCATTTGAGACCAATATGGTAAAGGCAGGAACTGCACCTGAGAAAAGCAAGATATTACAAACAGCAAAGCTCCATTCAGCACATTAAAAGATGAATGACATCACAAAGTTGATCATTGCAAGTAAACCTTTTATTCCTTGTGTAGATTTTGTAAGAATGCTGGACATTGCCCAGTCCTTCATGGATATTGACCTCCCCACCTTTGAAGGAATCTACGAGAAATTCTGCATCAAGAAGGCAGCTAATATTATCAAGAGACCTGCACCCACCTAACCACACTCTCGTCTCACTGCTACCATTGGAAAGAAGGTACAGGTGCTTGAGAACTGTTATCTCTTGGTTCAAGAACACCTTTTGCATGGTCTTGATTTCTGGTGTTGTGGAAAAAAGAAAAAAATAGGACCAGGAGCCCTGCTCTGCCATTCTATCTAGAATTGTATCTGACCCCTTTTTAATTATATTTAGTGACTTGGTCTGCAAGTCATGATAGACAATTCTGCAAAGTCAACCCCCCCCCCCCCCCCACCCACTCTGAATCCCAAATTAATCACATGGCATTAAATAGTGATACATTAAATAGTGATTCCCTGTTTCAAGATCATCCCTGCATCCAGCCTGTCAAACCCTGTAGGAATGTTGTGCTTTTTGCAATCAACAGGTGACAATAGAGAATAGACAATGGGTGCAGGGGAAGGCCATTCGGCCCTTCGTGCCAGCGGTAGAGTTGCTGCCTTACAGCGGCAGAGATCTGGGTTTGATCCTGACTACAGTCCTTTGTATGAATTTTGTACAGTCTTCCTATGACCACGTGGGTATTCTCCGAGTACGTTTGTTTCCTCCCACATTCCAAAGTCGTGGGGTTTCGTAGGTAATTGGCCTCAGTAAATTGTACCTAGTGTGTAGGATATAACTAGTACACAGGTAAACATTGGTCAGCATGGACTTGGTGGGCCAAAGGGCCTGTTTCCATGCTGTATCTCTAAATTAAACTGAAATCAATCTCTTTGTATATCTTTCTGACATTCCAATATTCCTGCATCAAAACCAAGGCCAAAACACTATTTATCTTCTCAACTGCTTGTTTCGCCTGATATTTGTATTTAGTATCTAGAACGGTAACCCAATTTCTGTGTACATCAGTATTTCCCAATGTATCACTATTTCAAACAATAAAGTACCTTTCTGTTTTTCCTTCCAGATGATATCTTCAGTTTTTCCACACTGTATTGTTTCTGCCATGCACTTGCTCCTTGACTCAGCTCATCTAAATCTTCTTGAAACCTTGTTTGCATGCACCTCACAACTCAATCCAGCCCAGTTTTGTGTCACTGACAAACATAAATATTACATTTAGTTCCCTAATCCAAATCATTGATAAAGACTGTGAATAGCTGGGTTCCAACTACCAAATCCCTACAATAGGAAACTAGTCATTTGACAATTGGTTATGTTACCATTATTTGCAATGGAAATATTGGCACACAGCCAGATTAAAATATTGCAAATGTTCTATGTTCTATCAGAATTGAGTGATATGGATCATCTACAAACAAATGAAATTAGTATATCTTGGCATCCTGTTCAGCACAAACATTGTGGGCCGAAAGTATGAGGCATGGTTAGCAATGGTAGATTGGAGGGGTAGGCGATAGCAAGAAAACAGGTAGATGGTTGGAATGATGAGGTATGTTTGAAGGGGGATGAAACTGGCTAGGGTTGGAGGGGAGGAATAGGTGAGAGTCCAGGTGGGGTACAGAAGAGGTGGTTGGGTGGGGGAAGAGAGGAGGGGATGTGGAGGAGAAAGGGGGAGGGGTTAGTTAGAGGTTACATAAAATTTGAGAATTCAACGTTCATAACATTAGGTTGCAAGTTCTTTGTTTCTACACTGGCTGCTCCACAACAAAATATATTCAAGGTATGCCTACTTTGAATAAATTCTACTTCTCTCTACAATCAACCTGAAGAAGACTTTCAAACCGAAATGTCACCTATTCGTGTTCCCCAAGGATGCTGCCTGGCCTGCTGAATTACTCCAGCACTTTGTGGCTGTTTGTGTATTAACCAGCATCTAGATCTTTGTTTCTACATACTGACAGAAGACTCCCAATGGTTACATTTAAATAATTAATACTAGCCTCAATGTGCCAACACATTCTTGGTTGATTGAGGAAAAGAGTATCGAAGATCTGGCAAAATGCACATGAGCTACAGGGTTGTGGTCGCTCTCCTCCTAAATGTTTCTGCAAACTGTACTACCAGCATCGGACATCTCAAGGCACTGGAAGATTACCATTATGTCTGTAAAATCTGCAATTCGCTGGAAAGATAAACAGACCAATGTCATGGTCTGCACCTCTGCCAACATGCTCAGTGTTGAGGCCCTAGTTACCCTTGGCTATGTTGTGCAAGCCATGTCATTCACCTGTCCAAAAATTAGACTCCCAAAATAAACATGCCACTCTGAAATTTGTCATAGGAAGAGATTGTCATGCAGAAGAAAGGATTACCACAGAGGGAAGGAAGGATTCAAGGATGTCCTTAAATCCTTTTTGCCGAAATGCAACATCTTTGTTGATTTCTGGGAATCTTTGGGCCTTAACTATGCTCTCTTCACAGCAACCCATGTGGAGTAAGAGGATTTGGGCTGGTGTTGAGAACTTGGGGGGCATCCACAGGAAGAAGTCAGAGACAGACACAAAAAGCTGGAGTAACTCAGCTGGAAATGCAGCAGCGCTGGAGAGAAGGAATGGGTGACGTTTCGGGTTGGGATCCTTGTTCAGGCTGGTTAGGGATAAAGGAAACGAGAGATATAGATGGTGATGCAAAGAGATAAAGAACAATGAATGAAAGATATGCAAAAAAGTAATGATGATAAAGGTAACATGCCATTGTTAGCTGTTTGTAGGGTGAAAACAAGAAGCTAGTGCTACTTGGGTGGGGGAGCCATAGAGAGAGAGAGAGAGAGAGAGAGAGGGAATGCCGGGCTACCTGGGAAGCTTACAACACAATGGTATGAATAAATCAATAAGCTGCCCAAGTAAGTGACAGGATTGGGCCACCTCATTAACTTTCCACACCATCACTCACCATCTGCCTTTTGGAAGTATGTAGTTCCCTGAGCTGTCCTCAACAGCTTCCACTAAACTGGATTGGAGTTGACTCAACCCCGATCCAAGTGTCTGCATAAGAATGCAGTAGTTGTTATGATCACCAGTCAATCAACCTGGTGCAAGTTTGTAACTCATCAGAGCTGGGTATTGTGGATTGGCACATAATAAGAGCAATACAAACACAATGACAGCTGAAATGTCTGGATTGTTTCCTAGTGTGGAGTATTAATGTGTAGGATGTAATGGTTGGCATATGCTATATTTAAATCTTAATAGGATAAAATTGAAGTTGAGGAGAAGAGATGATTGTAATGCTTTCTCCCCTATACCCTTTAAAATGTTTTTTTTCTTTTATGAATTGAAAAATAATGAAAATGTTAATTGGCATCTTTTCATAGTGACTAACAAATATGATTAAAGCTATATCAAAAAATAGAATGGATAAAAATTATATGTATTCATTTTCCCTATAGAAATAATGCCATGCCCGACATTAATGTGGGCTTTTAGCCAAGAGCACTTTTGAGAGCCTGATGGACAGAGGGTTCAAATAAAATCTTTCAATCAAGTTTTTTCTATCTATGAAACTTCTTCTTTAGTAGAGCAGAATTCACAAAGCTGGGTCCATTCCTTGCTGTATGAATAAACATTTAATTAAAGACCCCGCCAGGCGCATGCTCGGCATACTTCAAAGCAGCGGCGTGAAAAACACAGAACCAATTGCCGAAGTAAGATAGTAAAGCTCACACAAGACTAGAACTACGAGAGGATCTTTTAAATTATGAGGGTCGGGAGTGGAGGGCACGTAATCCCTCATCGTAACTCCTCATAAAATAAAGATCAAACTTTGAACAGGTAAGTTCTCGTTTAACCGTACTATTTTACTTCGGAGTCACCGTGAATGACTACGTGAAGATTTTAAAGCTCTGTGATTTTTCATGCCGTAGATCATTCCATACGACACACTGCTTCAGTTTACACAGTAGTGAGTAAATAATATATTGCTTGAAATTATGCAATAAATATTTTAATAATAATAAAAAGAAAAATAATAACCCCTCTATCCCAGGGGAAATAACAACAAATGATATGCAACGAAGCAAACAATTTTGAACAGTACCCAACACAGCATGTGCAACACTGGCACTGTATCTTTAGACCATCCTGCGATCTCCAGAATTTTGTCGAGTGGCACGTCCTGTACCTTCGCCACGGACATTAATACCGCTCTTGTGGAGTGAGATTTAACACATCAATGTCTACTCCAGTTAGTCCAGAACCTGTTTATCCATCTAGAATAGTTTATACTGTACTTTTTATATGCTTCTTGTGGGTAATGAACATTGGTGTCTCACAATGTCGGAGACTCTTAATTCAATATATATTAAGTCAGATGCTTAACCACACACAATGTTTAATTGACAGAGTATGTCTTAAAAATTACATTGGTTCCAGCCTTTCTTGGCTTGCTTTGCTTGCTTAGATCATTGACATAAAACGTTATTTTATCTACAGCCAACTGCATACAATCTAACCACAACATTTGTAATGTTTGTACTCATTGTGCTGATATTAATGGCATGAGCATAACCATTTTAAATATTAACTTCTGAAAAGACAGTGACGTAATTGGAGTCCATTGCTGAATCAATGTGAGAACTATACTGACATCCCAGATTTCTGTATATCTGGGTTTGGTAGGATTTTATTAAAATTCCTCTCATAAATCGGGATATAAACGGATAAGACCTGATAAATTGTTGTTCTGAAATTGTCCTAAATAGGAGGACAAAACACTCCGAGCTCCATTCATGGTACTATAACTCAGGTACAACGTAGCAAGGAACTCCAATACATCTGATATGTTTGCAGTATGATAAAATATATCTGACTGTATACAAAAGATTTCCCATTCCTTATATGAAACGTATATTGTTTCTTAGTGCTATCTCTCCAAGCTGCAGATATGTCATCCATGGTCCTATCCGACATTCCATCAGAACCTGCAGATTAACAATTAATACGGTCATGTAATGGATGACTTCTGCTGTTACTGGATGTACCAACAATTACTGCACCTGGGATTTGTCATGAATCATCATTCTGAGCACCAAAGGGAACAATGGCTGTGTAGTAATGGTCCCTAGATAAGGGGCGTATCAGATATTTAACTGATAAGAATAGATACTACCTTGATCTTAGCCAAAAGGCAGAGAAACAATACCAGTTTGGAACCACCAAACGCCTGCGACGGAGACTTGCTCTATTTTGGTGACACATTGCCTAATCAAGCAAAAATGGGGAAACCATAAAAGACTATACTTCCCCAATGAAGCGAGAATACATCCACCGCTAATGCTCCTGGATCTGGCTCCCACAAGACACATTTAGACCACTGGAGATTTAATCCAGACACAACAGATCAACATTTGGTACTCATACTGTCTGACAATCTATTTGAAACTTTTTGAATTTTAACATTCATTCTGTATTGTCATTGAACTTTCGTGATCTGTTGTCTTACCACAATATTGTCTTCTCCCACAGTTGTGGTATTGTCTACTCATAATTGAACATGTAAGTTCTTTATTGTAGAACAAACAGCTATCAATGCATAAAAAACACCCCCAATAACTCCAAATCATTTATACCATGTGTTTGGAGAATTAAATCGTCTTGGACAGTCCATCGACCACCACAACTGGTGTCACTGTCCTTGGCTCCCCATCCGAGAGCACTCCCAACAGTCTGTAATAACACTGAAGACTGCTGAACAAGCACATTTTACTTCTGGTAACTTGTGCAACATTGAGAATCCATCATTGCAATTCAGCTCAACCTTTTTAGTTGGTAACTGCATGGACCTAATCAATGACCTGCATGCTTTTTACGCTTATACTCTGGTCTTTGCAGACTTCGATCATGCAGAGGTCTCAATTCGACAGCAGGAATGCGGCTATCACTTTACCAGTAACCGTAGCTACTTCTTGGATGGTGGGATAATGTTTTTTACCAAGACAAATACAGGCATTTGTAACATCCCCAACCTTAATTGTTGGTAAAGTTACTGACATATCAACTGTATTAAAGACAAACCCCAAATAATCAATTGTTTGGGATGCCTCTAACTTACATGTTGTTTGGAACCTTAGCCTTTCAATAGGCTTATGGTTGCTGAACCCAGTTCTTCAGCTGTCTCCCATATCATATACTCTAGATAAGTCATTACAATGTGATTCTGAGCTTTCATAAACACTAGTGCTGGTTTCAATAATTGTGTGAGCAATCTGAGGGCTGAATTTAACCCATTAGGTAATTCCTTCAGCTGACCTATCCAATTAATTGAAGTACATGAATAATAAGACATCTTTTTTAGGTCTAAAAATAGCCATATAGCAGCCTTGTGATAACAACTTCATTACAGTGTTGAAGTGTACCTTTTTAAATGCCTATACTGAACTATAAATTTAAGTTTGTGAGTCCCAGAATGACTCTGCAACCCCCATACTTGTGTCTGGGGTATATTAACCCTACCTGACGAGTTCCTGGTACATTCGAACACCAAGCCGATCAGATTTAATGCAGAATTACAAAACAATTGTAATCTTACAACCAACCAGAGGTTGTTTCCCAGAAATTCCACGTTTGATGGAATGACGTTTCTGTACTTCCGTAAATGAACCAGAAGATCCCTTCTCTTAATATAGGGGTTCGTATTCAACCTGTTTGTTTTCTCAAAGCAGGGATGAGAAGTTTTATAAGGAAAATATCCTTAATTGTTTGGGCAATTTTTCATCAATCATAAATCTGGTTATAGCTTGCCCACATAATCCTGCATTTTTTGGGTATAATGTTAGCCAAATGGCAATTTGCATCATACATTTGGGTTCGAATATGTATTGCAGAGTAACGCAAGCATGTCTTAAAAGTATTGGACATTATCGACCCATGTATGTCTTCCCCAAATACAAATGATGCCAACTGAATATCAGCTAGAGGACAAACTGGAACACATTTCCTGTCCTCGCATCATTACACTCTTGGGTGCCCAATTACTGAGTTACTGTTGGCACCCTGAGCGAGGCACAATAGACAGGCGTTTTATATATTTTAATATATTTTTTACTGTTTCAGTCATAACAGCTTCTTGGAGTAGGTGAGAAACCAAATAATGTTGCCCGCCAGGTTCATCCATAGCCTCACCAGTCCATACCGATATAGCAAAACTTGGTGCTACATCGGGAACAACCGGAGCATTTTTATTGTGCTCTGGTGTATACACACAAGTAGGGACACCAGCTTCAGTGTCAGTTTCATCCTGCCCTGGTACTCCCGAGTCTTGCTCTAGGGAGACTTCATCCGGACCTATGCAAGGCACTGGTGAACAAGATTCTCATTTTTCATAGGCACCATACTCTGTGTATGGACTACTCAGGAAACTCCCTCGGAGCCTGCCTTAGAATCTCATGGGTCTTAGAACCCTTGATTGTTTAGAGTTTTGAGCATTTTATCTTGCTCTAAGGACATCATCCAGACCTATGCAAGGCACTGGTGAATGAGATTCTCATTCTTTATAGGCACCATACTCAGTGTATGGAAACTCCTACGCTGCCTGCCTTAGAATCTCATGGGTCTTTAGAACCCTTGACTGATTAGAGTTTGTAGCATTTTATCTTGCTCTAGGGACCTCATCCAGACCTAACTAAGGTACTGGAGAATCAGAATCCCATTTTCATAGGCACCATACTCAGCGTATGGAAACTCCTTTGGAGCTTGCCTTACAGGAAGACATACATGGGTCTTAGAACTCTTGACTAAGTCAAGTGTGGAGCATTTTCTCCATTTCCTGCCTTCCCCACATTCTTGTCCTCCCTTGGAGGAGAGGCCCGGGGAGCCGTTGGAGACAGAGGGTGGAGATACCTGCGCTGTGAGTATAAATCTAGCGCGGGACTTGCTTTTCACAGAGGCCCGGGGAGCCGTTGGAGACAGAGGGTGGAGTTACCTGCGCTGTGAGTATAAATCTAGCGCTGGGCTTGCTTTTCACAGAGGCCCGGGGAGCCGTTGGAGACAGAGGGTGGAGTTACCTGCGCTGTGAGTATAAATCTAGCGCTGGGCTTGCTTTTCACAGAGGCCCGGGGAGCCGTTGGAGACAGAGGGTGGAGTTACCTGCGCTGTGAGTAGACCGGAATCTGCAACGCTCCATCTTCCAGTGAGGGAATCTGGTGGGGAATCTGTTGGAGCCTCTGATTGGTTGAAGAGGACCAGAGGAAGCAGCTGATTGGCTGCAACCCGGGGTTTACATTTTTACATTTCTGCCTACAGGTTTAAGGATTCTGGGAGCTAAGGATTCTGGGGGCTAAGGATTCTGGGAGTTAGGGATTCAGTATTTAATAGTATTTATTAGTAAAGTTTAAAGAATAAAGTTTTGTGTTTAATAAAAAATAAATAAAAAATATATATATATTTAATTTGGAGTAATTTGGGAGTAAGATATGTCAGTGGAGATTGGCCCCATGGTTTGCTCAGCCTGCAACATGTGGGAGATCAGGGATATTGTCAGTGTCCCTGGTGACTACATTTGCAGGAAGTGTGTCCAGCTGCAGCTCCTGGCAGACCGCATTGAACGATTGGAGCTGCGGCTGATTCATACTGGAGCATCCACGATGCAGAGAAAGTCGTGGATAACACATACAGCGAGTTGGTCATGCCGCAGGTAAAAGGTAAGAGGACAGAAAGGGAGCGGGTGGCCAATAGCCAGCAAAGCAGTAGGCAGTTAGTGCAGGAGTCCCCTGCGGTCATCTCCCTCCTAAACAGGTTTACCATTTGGGATACTGTTGAGGGAGATGGCTCATCAGGGGAATGCAGCAGCAGCCAAGTTCATGGCACCATGGGTGGCTCTGCAGCACATGATGGGGGAAAAAAAAGAAGGGAAGGGCTATTGCAATAGGGGATTCAATTGTCAGGGGAATAGATAGGCGTTTCTGCGGCCGCAATAGAGACTCCAGGATGGTATGTTGCCTCCCTGGTGCAAAGGTCAGGGATGTCACTGAACGGCTGCAGAACATTCTGGAGGGGGAGGGTGAGCAGCCAGTTGTCGTGGTGCATATTGGCACCAACGATATAGGTACAAAAAGGGATGAGGTCCTACAAGGTGAATTTAGGGAGCTAGGAGATAAACTTAAAAGTAGGACCTCTAAGGTAATAATCTCTGGATTATTACCAGTACCACGGGCCAGTCAAAGTAGAAATAGGAGGATATTGCAGATGAATACATGGCTTGAAAAATGGTGCAAGGGGGAGGGATTCAAATTTTTAGGGCACTGGAACCATTTCTGGGGGAGGTGGGACCAGTACAAACAGGACAGTCTGCACCTGGGCTGGAATGGAACCAATGTCCTTGGGGGAGTGTTTGCTAGTGCTGTCGGGGAGGATTTAAACTAATGTGGCAGGGGGATGGGTACAAGAGCAGAGAGGCAGGTGGGTGTAAAACGAGGGTGGAAGCAATAGGGAGCAAGGTGAAAAGTAAAAGTGGCAGGCAGACAAAACCAGGGCAAAAATCAAAAAGGGCCACTTCTCAACAAAATTGTATAAGGGGTAAGAGCGTTGTAAAAACAAGCCTGAAGGCTTTGTGTCTCAATGCAAGGAGTATTCGTAATAAGGTGGATGAGTTGAACGTGCAGATAGCTATTAATGAGTATGATATAGTTGGGATCACGGAGACATGGCTCCAGGGTGACCAAGGCTGGGAGCTGAACATCCAGGGATATTCAATATTCTGGAGGGATAGAGAGAAAGGAAAAGGAGGTGGGGTAGCGTTGCTGGTTAGAGAGGAGATTAACACAATGGAAAGGAAGGACATTAGCTTGGAGCATGTGGAATTGGTATGGGTAGAGCTGCGAACCACTAAGGGGCAGAAAACGTTAGAGGGAGTTGTGTACAGGCCACCCAACAGTAGTAGTGAAGTTGGGGATGGTATCAAACAGGAAATTAGAAATGCGTGCGACAAAGGCAAAACAGTTATAATGGGTGACTTCAATCTACATATAGATTGGGTGAATCAAATTGGCAGGGGCGCTGAGGAAGAGGATTTTTTGGAAAGTATGCGGGATAGTTATCTAAATCAACATGTAGAGGAACCAACGAGAGAGCAGGCTATTTTAGACTGGGTATTGAGTAATGAGGAAGGGTTAGTTAGCAGTCTTATTGTGCGTGGCCCCTTGGGCAAGAGTGACCATAATATGGTTGAGTTCTTCATTAGGATGGAGAGTGACATTGTTAATTCAGAAACAATGGTTCTGAACTTAAGGAAAGGTAACTTTGAGGGTATGAGACGTGAATTGGCCAAGATTGACTGGCAATCAATTCTAAAAGGGTTGACGGTGGATACGCAATGGAAGACATTTAAAGACTGCATGGATGAACTACAAAAATTGTTCATCCCAATTTGGCAAAAGAATAGATCAGGGAAGGTAGTACAAGGGAACTCAGGGATAGTATCAAAGCAAAGGATGATGCGTACAAAGTAGCCAGAAAAAGCAGCATACCAGAGGACTGGGAGAAATTAAGAGACCAGCAGAGAAGGACAAAGGGCTTGATTAGGAAAGGAAAAATAGATTATGAAAGAAAACTGGCAGGGAACATAAAAACTGACTGCAAAAGTTTTTATAGACATGTGAAGAGAAATAGATTAGTTAAAACAAATGTAGGTCCCTTGCAGTCAGAAACAGGTGAGTTGATCATGGGGAACAAGGATATGGCGGACCAATTGAATAACTACTTTGGTTCCGTCTTCACTAAGGAAGACATAAATAATCTGCCGGAAATAGCAGGGGACAGCGGGTCAAAGGAGTACTTGAGTGAAATCCAGGTTAGTCGGGAAGTGGTGTTGGGTAAATTGAATGGATTAAAGGCCGATAAATCCCCAGGGCCAGATAGGCTGCATCCCAGAGTACTTAAGGAAGTAGCTCCGGAAATAGTTGATGCATTAGTGATAATCTTTCAAAACTCTTTAGATTCTGGAGTAGTTCCTGAGGATTGGCGGGAAGCAAACGTAACCCCTCTTTTTAAGAAGGGGGGGAGAGAGAAAACGGGGAACTACAGACCAGTTAGTCTAACATCGGTAGTGGGGAAACTGCTAGAGTCAGTTATTAAAGATGGGATAGCAGCACATTTGGAAAGTGGTGAAATCATTGGACAAAGTCAGCATGGATTTACGAAAGGTAAATCATGTCTGACGAATCTTGTGGAATTTTTCGAGGATGTAACTAGTAGCGTGGATAGGGGAGAACCAGTGGATGTGGTGTATCTGGACTTCCAGAAGGCTTTCGACATAGTCCCACATAAGAGATTAGTATATAAACTTAAAGCATACGGCATTGGGGGTTCAGTATTGATGTGGATAGAGAACTGGCTGGCAAACAGGAAGCAAAGAGTAGGAGTAAACGGGTCGTTTTCACAATGGCAGGCAGTGACTAGTGGGGTACCGCAAGGCTCAGTGCTGGGACCCCAGCTATTTACAATATACATAAATGATCTGGATGAGGGAATTGAAGGCAATATCTCCAAGTTTGCGGATGACACTAAGCTGGAGGGCAGTGTTAGCTGTGAGGAGGATGCTAGGAGACTGCAAGGTGACTTGGATAGGCTGGGTGAGTGGGCAAATGTTTGGCAGATGCAGTATAATGTGGATAAATGTGAGGTTATCCACTTTGGTGGCAAAAATAGGAAAACAGACTATTATCTAAATGGAGGCCGATTAGGAAAAGGGGAGATGCAGCGCGACCTGGGTGTCATGGTACACCAGTCATTGAAAGTAGGCATGCAGGTACAGCAGGCAGTGAAGAAAGCGAATGGTATGTTAGCTTTCATAGCAAAAGGATTTGAGTATAGGAGCAGGGAGGTTCTACTTCAGTTGTATAGCGTCTTGGTGAGGCCACACCTGGAGTTTTGTGTACAGTTCTGGTCTCCAAATCTGAGGAAGGACATTATTGCCATAGAGGGAGTGCAGAGAAGGTTCACCAGACTGATTCCTGGGATGTCAGGACTGTCTTATGAACAAAGACTGCATAGACTCGGTTTATACTCTCTAGAATTTAGGAGATTGAGAGGGAATCTTATAGAAACTTACAAAATTCTTAAGGGGTTGGACAGGCTAGATGCAGGAAGATTGTTCCCGATGTTGGGGAGGTCCAGGACAAGGGGTCACAGCTTAAGGATAAGGGGGAAATCCTTTAGGACCGAGATGAGAAGGAATTTTTTCACACAGAGAGAGGTGGGTCTCTGGAACTCTCTGCCACAGAAGGTAGTTGAGGCCAGTTCATTGGCTATATTTAAGAGGGAGTTAGATGTGGCCCTTGTGGCTAAGGGGATCAGAGGGTATGGAGAGAAGGCAGGTATGGGATACTGAGTTGGATGATCAGCCATGATCATATTGAATGGCGGTGCAGGCTCGAAGGGCCGAATGGCCTACTCCTGCACCTAATTTCTATGTTTCTGTGTTTCTAAGTTACTTTCTTTACTGTTTTGTATTTGTGCATAAACCATATATGTTTAAAATTGTAATTCTGACAGGCACATTCTGCTTGCAGAATATTTGTATTAACCTCAGTATCACACAGGGTTATATACATTTCCATTAAGGAAAACTGCATCTGGTAACATATACTCAGAGCAGACTTTATTTTACAAATTGTGGGTATTTGGAGCCGGTATTTAGCGCAGCTATTATCTCCAAACCTGATCTAAATAGCGGGAACCGGCTTTTAAAGCAGCCTTATCTCCCGATCCGATCTAAATCGGAAACTGCGGTTTCAGCGCGTTCCATTCAATTACCGCAGTTTAAAATACTTGTACTCTAGCTGGCTCCATATTTCAAGCCAGATTTACAGAGGTTTTTAAATTTTTTTCCCCAAAATACATGAACACTCTAGCTGGCTCTGCAGACTTACAGAGTTTAAAAACACTCGCAAGAAAGTTCAACAGTAACTTACCTGCGGGTTAAACTTACCGCTGGTGGGAGCTGCGCTCTCCACCCTGTCGGTGCCACATGCGTCGACGTAATGCCGAGCATGCGCCTGTCGGGGACTTCTTCACGTAGTCACTCGCGTGACTCTGAAGTGAAATTGATTATTATTGTGCACTGAAGTACAGTGAAATATAGTGAAGTACAAATGAGGTACATCCAGAAATAAATAGTTTACAAAAAGTATTCAAGTATAAAAGTATTAAAATAAAGATACAGCTGGGTGAGTGGGCAAATACATGGCAGATACAGTATAATGTGGATAAATGTGAGGTTTTCCACTTTGGTGGCAAAAACAGGAAAGTAGACTATTTGAATGGTGGCCGATTAGGATAAGGGGAGATGCAACGAGACCTGGGTGTCATGGTACACCAGTCATTGAAAGTAGGCATGCAGGTGCAGCAGGCAGTGAAGAAAGTGAATGGTATGTTAGCATTCATAGCCAAAGAATTTGAGTATAGGAGCAGGGAGGTTTTACTGCAGTTGTACAGGGTCTTGGTGAGACCACACCTGGAGTATTGCGTACAGTTTTGGTCTCCAAATCTGAGGAAAGACATTCTTGCCATAGAGGGAGTACAGAGAAGGTTCACCAGACTGATTCCTGGGATGTCAGGAATTTCATATGAAGAAAGACTGGATAGACTCGGCTTGTACTCGCTAGAATTTAGAAGATTGAGGGGGGATCTTATAGAAACATACAAAATTCTTAAGGGGTTGGACAGGCTAGATGCAGGAAGATTGTTCCCGATGTTGGGGAAGTCCAGAACAAGGGGTCACAGTTTAAGGATAAGGGGGAAATCTTTTAGGACCGAGATGAGAAAAACATTTTTCACACAGAGAGTGGTGATTCTCTGGAATTCTCTGCCACAGAAGGTAGTTGAGGCCAGTTCATTGGCTATATTTAAGAGGGAGTTAGATGTGGGCCTTGTGGCTGGAGGGATCAGGGGGTATGGAGAGAAGGCAGGTACAGCATACTGAGTTGGATGATCAGCCATGATCATATTGAATGGCGGTGCAGGCTCGAAGGGCCGAATGGCCTACTTGTACACCTATTTTCTATGTTTCTATCTCCCAAATGTTCCTCATAATCTGAAATCTTGCAGGCATTCCTCATTCTGTTGAAGACTAAACATGTGTAGGAAGGAACTGCAAATGCTGGTTTAAACCGAAGATAAGCACAAAATTCTGGAGTAACTCAGCGGGACAGGCAGCATCTCTGGAGAGAAGGAATGGGTGACGTTTTGAGTCGAGACCCTTCTTCAGACTGATCCATTGTCATCTTCAACTTAAATCACTCTTAGACCTAACTACAGTTGAACTATGCTAAAATTCTCTTCATTTTGTTGGAAAATACTAACTTTAATTCTGTATTTGTTTAGTTTAGAGATACAGTGCGGGAACAGGCCCTTCGGCCCACCGAGTTCACACCAAGCAGTGATCCCCGCACATTTACACTATCCTACACACACTAGGGACAATTTTACACATACATCAAGCCAATTAACCTACATACCTGAATGTCTTTGAAATGTAGGAGGAAACCGAAGAACTAGGAGAAAACCCACACAGGTCACGGGGAGAATGTACAGATTCTGTACAGACAGCACCCGTAGTCAGGCCTGAACCCAGGTCTCTGGCAAGCACTGTAAGGCAGCAACTCTACTGCTGTGCCACCGTGCCGCCCAAATATTAATTGACTATCTTCTCACTTGACCTCAAGTTCTCCAATCCAAATGGAGTTGTCAATATAATTGCTCAAAGAATTTAAAAGAGAACCAAATTTCTTCAATTGTAATTGTTAAAAAAAATTCTGACTTTAGTATATCATGAAATAACCTCTTTGTGCTTATTTAATAAATTCTTCTACAAAATATGGTCATTATTGATATTAAACTTGCTGCCTAACTAACAATATTTAACAATTAAATATTTGTTTTCAAAGGAAAAGAAAACTAAGCAACTTTGTTTTGGAAAGGAAGAGATGTTACTCATACGATTTCAACACAATAATCTATACGCTTGGGAAGCTGAGAGTCATTTCTGTCAGAGGTTTCGGGTCGAGACCCTTCTTCAGATTTTCTGGGATTCTGAATTCTGGGAAATTTCTAATTTCCCAGACCCATCCTCTAACGTGACCTCCCCACCACACCCACTCCTCAGTTGACATGGAAAAAATTGTTTTCTCACTGGTGTCTGAGATAAGTTTGAGATTTTGAACTTCAAACACTTTTCCTCAACCTACCAAAATCTTACTGGATTAACTCAGTTAATGGGTATCAATTAAAGAGTTAATATTTACTTATTGGTCACTGTTGTATCTTAAGTAACAAACGCTGGAGGCTATGTGCTTTTCGAAGGTTATTTAGTTTCTTCAAGCCTACTGAGTGCACAAGATTGCAAGCCCTTGCAGAGATCAACCAGATTGTGCCTGCAGAAGATCACCAGTTAGATAAGATAAGCCCTCAAAAGTACCATGGTAAAACAATGGTTTAAAGTCGAATAGCAATGAACAAGATAGGGTTCATCAGGATGACATTCCATCAGAAATGCCAAGAGACAATACCAGGACAAGCTCGAGTCCCAGCATAACCAATCGGACACCCGTTGGCTGTGGCAAAGCCTGAATACTATAACAGGCAAAAAAGCTAAGACAGGCAGCATCCTTTGTGATAGTGCAGCCCTCCATGTGGAATTTAATGCATTTTATGCTCACTGAACAGAAGGGCAACAGGGAGATAACATCTCTCCTGACAGACTTTTCCCATCGTCACTGTTGATTGAATGGCCTTCCTGAGGGCAAACCCACGGAAAGGAACTGGCTGGATGGAGTCCATGGGCGCGTCCTTAGGAACTGTGCTGACCAACCAGCGCAAATGTTCACTGACATCTTCAATCTCACCCCACTCCATTATGAGGTACCCACCTTCAGAGAGTTGTGGACGTAGTCCAGACCATCACGCAAACGTCTTTCCATTGTCTCCATCTACACTTCACACTGCCTTGGCAAGGCTGCCAGTATAATCAAGGACGAGTCTCACCCCAGTTGCTCCCTCTTCTCCCCTCTCAAATCAGGCAACAGGTACAGAAGTTTAAAAACACATATCTCCAGATTTAGGCACAGTTTATTCCCAGCTGCAATTAGGCAACTGAACACTCCTCATCAGCTAGAGTGTGATCCTGACCTCCCATCTGCCTCATTAGAGATATTTGAACTATCTTTAATTGGGCTTTATCGGATGTTATCTTGCACTAAATGTTGTACTCTTTATCCTTTATCTGTGCACCGCGAACTGCTTGATTGTATTAATGTATAGCCTTTTCTTTGACTGAATAGCACACAAACAAAGGTTTTTCACTACTGCGGTACACATGCCAATAATAAATATTACTTTGAAGTCACGTGAGTGATTCCGTGAAGAACCCCATTCAGGCCGCATGTACGTCTGCCGCACTGGCGCAAGCACCAGACTGGCAGGACAGAGTTCCTGCCAGTGGTAAGTTAAACCTAGAAGGTAAGAGATTGGAGTTCATAGCAACCTGTTATAAAACTGACTTTTATTTTCATCAAGAGTAATTGGCAATATAGTAGCTGTGGTCCGCTGAGCAAATCAAGGAACTGATATCGTGCAAAGTAGCAACCTCTCAAAGGACATGTAGACCATTGTTAACAACCTTATGCTATTGTCAGCTGAAGCTACCTCAGTCACAATGATGAAAAAACAGTATTCAGCATTGCTGAACATGACCGAGCTTGACAGAGCTTGAGAGGATCTGCAGAGATGAATAGGAGAAATTACCCAAATACAGGTATGCCAAGCTTATAGCGTCATACCCAAGAAGTCTGTAATCGCTGCCAAAGGTGCCTCAACAAAGTACTGCTCTGCTGCAAGTCAAATAAGTTTAGTTCCGATCGGCAAAATAGTACAAAAGTTATGGACGTTTAAAATTCGTAAAAAAGTCAGCGGCTTGCGGGGAATCAGCGGCTCACAGGCTGCTTCTGCGATGACCAGCCGGAAGCTGCTGAATTGAACCGGATGCCTCTGAGTGAAGCTGGAGTGGGACCGGGATCTGCAGCGTGAGTCAAAGCTGAAGGTGCGGGGTGAGCAGAGCGTGGACACACCCCATCCCCCACACTTGCTCCCCACCCCCTCCCCCCACTTCTCCCACGTTTCCCACTGTGAGGGAAGGCACCAAAGTTCAGTCCTCTTCCTCTGTTCACCCGTGGTCGTTTCAGGCCCTCGAATGGAAGTACACTCACAGAGGCCCGAAACCTCCAAATCGGCCGCTTCCTACCAGAGACCGCGGCTTCCGAAGTCCATAGGCCGAGCTGGGCAGAGATTCAACGCTGCCGACCTCAGCGAGAGATCCCAGGCTCCGCGATGTCAAAGTCAGCGCCGCCAGCAGCTGGAAAGTCAGTGCCGCCAGTGGCTGGAAGCTCTCGCCGCCCGTGGCTGGAAGCTCCGCAGACCACAGCTCCACGGTGTTCAAAGTCAGCAGTACCAACACTCCGGAGCTCCAACATGGTGATTCCCAGTAAGGCATCGCTTGCTCCGCAATGGAATCCAGTGCTGCGCCGCTGCTGAAGCTGGCCGGTCTCCGGCAGGAAAGGCCGCGCCAATCCAGATGGTGGGCCGCGAGGAGGGGGCAAAGATGCGGCTCAGAGAATAGTCGCATCCTCGACCAGGAAGTGACTAAGAAAAACAGTTTCCCTTTCCCCCCCCACATAAAAAAGACTAAAAGATCTCCAAAAAAAACTTTAAAACATACTAAAAATAACAAAACGAATGAAAGGACAGACAGCTGCAGGCGAGGCAGCCACACTCGATCGCGCAACCACTCGACACAAGGTAAAGGTAAAGACAGCAAAGTCCGATCAAAAATAGTACGAGTGCCCCCAATTACGTACAGAGTAGATAAGGACTGCTCTCTGGTTGCGGTAAGATGGTTCAGTTGCCTGATAACAACTGGGATGAAACTGGCCCTGAATCTGGAGGTATGCGTTTTCAATTTCTATACCATTTGCCCAATGGGAGAGGGGAGAAGAGGGACTGGCCAGGGTGTGAATCATCCTTGATTATGCTGCTGGCCTTGCCGAGGCAGCGTGAGGTATAAATGGAGTAAATAGAAGGGAGGTTGGTTTGTGTGATGGTCTGGGCTGTTTCCACATTTGCTGCAATTTTGCATGGTCTTCGCTGGAGCTGTTCCCAAACTAAGCTGTTATGCATCCCAATAAAATGCTTTCTACGCCACATCTGCTTTCTGTGGTGCATCTGTACAAGTTGGTGAGGGTTGTTAGGGACATGTCGAACTTCCTAAACCTTCTTATAGCAATGTTACAAAATTTTGAGATTTTCAAAATCAAGTCTGCAATTTATTCCATCAGATAAAGCAGATAAAACATCAGTTTAATATGACACCTAATTCACTTTCATATCTTCAGTATTTAAAAAGTTTTGGCCATTTTCATACTTGGAAATTAGCATCTTGTTCCCTATTGCTTTTCCATTGAGTTCACACAAAAGCTGTGATTGAGGACAGTCAAAAGCCCATAACTTTCTTAAAAATTAAGTGGACTGAATGAAATTTTCAGTTATTATAGATTGAAGCATTCTGAAACAAATATAAACATCTTACGTGGATGACCTGAAATTAAAACATATAATTAATTAATTACCTAATTGTAGCTAATTACAAAATTGACTGTTGTGACGGAAATAGTAATAAACACCCAGACTGCCTTGAAAATTCAAAAATGTGATATTCTCAGGATCAGAACTTTAATATTATTGTATAATTGGCTGTAAGTCCGTAACAGATAGGTAAATAAATTACAATTTCTAGTAATAGACCAAGTCTTTATGGAGAAGATCAGTTGCTAGCTGGCAGATTGGCATATCATAATCAGTAGTATCATCATACTCCCCAGATTGTAACCAATAAACAACTCTGTACACATTGTTTTTCCTCAACTTTTCAATTTTGGCATTGTAAACTACAAGTTTTTGCTCTTCAAACCACGCATGACATGCCCTTCTGCCCACTACTTTCCCATTAAGAATGTCCTGTAGATTCCATTTCTTAAGAAAAGGATAATTTTTTTTAATAGCCTAAGTAGCCAAATAACAAACTAATCCCATTCACACAGGAATTCACAATATAACATGATTTTAAATCTCACTGTCATGAATTTATATGCCAGATGGAAGGAATTTAATGTTTAATTCCCATGAATTAATCCAGAAACATCCTCTCAAAATATAATCAAAATTATTGATTTTTGCATAATACACTCAAACTGTTGTGAATATTTAGTTTAAAAATAATGATCATGGAGAGAGAATAACACAAAATATAGACATTGTGAGCTCTTCCCACGTGATATAGCCTTCACTTCCTTTCTTTATGTGGTGAGAATCGTGGAAACGGTGGAAGCTTTGAGCCTGTCCCACTTTCCCGAGTTACTCACGAATTCTCCCGAGTTTTCCCCTTGATTCAAAGTCGGAGAATGGCCGTAGGAGTCCGTAGATGGCGGCGCCTCGTGGCAGCAGCCTCTGCAATCCGTCTGTCCTTTAAAACATTTTGTTCTGTTGAGTGTATAGTTTGGTTGTAGTTTATATATTGTTTTTAGCTGTGTATATGTGAGGGGCAGGGGAAACTTTTAAATCTCTTCCCTGTACGGGGGACCCGACCTTTTCCCTGTCGGGACTCCGTTGTCATTGGGGCCTAGCACCGTGGAGCGGCCTCCAACTGGAACGACCTGGGGGCTCCAGTCGTGGAGCCTGCGGACTCACCATCGTGGAGCTGGCCGGCTTCGGAGCGTGGAGAGCTGTGGAGAAGAGGGAGGGTGAAGAAGAGGGGGAGGGTGTTGGGGGATGAGGGGAAATGAGCCTGCGCAGTTGGGGGCTATGGGTGAGTGGTGGAATATTACGTTTGGGGACCAGGCCTCCCGTGTGACAGGGACCCAATGAGTCTCACGCGGTCTAATATATAATAAAAACAAAACGCTGGAAAGACACAGTGGGTTAGATAACATATGTGGAAAGAGAAAAAGTTAACGTTTCAGTTTTACATAGAAACATAGAAAATAGGTGCAGGAGTAGGCCATTCAATATGATCATGGCCTTTGTTAAAATTGGGAAAGAAAAATCAGGTTTCAGTTGTAAAAAGGTGGGAGAAGGATTGGTAGAACAAAACAATATCTCTGACAAAGTTGACAGGGGCATAAACAAACAGGTTTAACTCCTTCGCCTGCATATGTGTTGTAATTAGCAAGACTGTGGGACATTCCCAGTTGGCCAGACTATACGAGTAGATTAAGAAAATTAAGACAAAATGATGCCAGACAGAAATAGTCACTTCTGATAATAAAACAAATAGTGAGCTATATACAGTTGGAGAATGTAATATGTAGTCTGAAAGGCTGCAACATGAGGTGTGATTTTTCAAGCTTGCTTTTGGCCCCATTGCAATTGTGCAGGAGATCACAAAGAGTGGGATTGGAAAGTAAATTAGTTGGCAACGGTCAATTCAAGGTCATTCCTGTGGATTAAATTCAAGTACAATCACCTAACTGCATTTGGTTTATTCTTTGCCGAAGCGACCACACTGTGAACACTGAATGCAGTACACTGAATTAGAAGTTCAAGTGAATTGTTGGTTTAACTGGAAGGATCGTTTAGGCCCTTGGATGAAGTAAAATGCAGAGGTGAAAAGACAGAAATAAAGTACTGCAGATGCATAGTTTACAAAAAAAGACACATAATGCTGGAGTAACTCAGTGGGTTGGGCAGCATCACTGGAGGAATGAATGGGTGATGTTTCGGGTCAGACTGAAGTGGGGTTGTGACCCGAATCGTCCATGTTCTCCGGAAATGTTGCCTGACCCAGTGAGTCCAGCACTGTGTGTTTTTCAGGTGAAAGGATAGGTTTTCATTTACTGCAGTGGCATGTGAAAGTTCCTTATGACAGGACATGGTTGATGGAGACCGAAGAGTGGACCATGCAGTTAGCATCCCTTCAAAATGGTGAAAAGAGAAAGGAATATGTCCCTGATGGTGGAATATTGTTGGAGTTGGTGGAAATGATGAAGAATGATGTGTTGAATATGGATGTTGATGGGTTGAAAAGGGGATGAGGACAGAAAAATGGGAAATAGATGTGATCAGGACTTTGTCCACAATGATAAGAGGGAAATCATAGTTTAGGAAGAGTTATGTATGATCAACTATGTACAAGCCATCCTGGGATAACAAATGGGTTCTGATTTCATTTCGGAGTCACGTGAGTGACTTCGTGAAGAACCCGCCAGCACGCATGCGCGACATATCGTCGCTACGCATTGCAGTCGACGGCTGGAGGTGGAGCGCGGCTCACCACCAACCCTTCATAAGGGCCACTCAGGTAAGTACAGGCAACCTTGAGTTGGTTGTTCCTGTTGTTTTGAGCATTTTTTCTCTCCAGCAGGAACATGGATAAAAGGAGTACGGGCCGCAGGATGTCCGAAAGGAGTCGCCGGCCACCTATCCTGGAGCCCTCTTCAACGGCAGCACCCGCTAGACGGGCCGGGAAAAAGGCGCGTAAGTCGGGGAGCCCTGTATTCACAGGACCCGACCCACCGACACAGCTGAGCTCTAGCGGGGATCCCGCAGAGCAGGATATCGGTACGGCGCCGGAGCAGGTAGACCCTGACTCCATCTCATTATCACCAACGGGATCGTTGGCTGATGCGGGCGAACCGGGTTCACGTGCTGCTGCACGGCCCTTCTCCCTGAGCCCTCGTGGAAGAGCCAGGGATAGAGCTCGTCTACCTAGCCCTTCACGGACGGAGGTTTCACCAGAGACCGCTAGACTGCGGACTGGTGGATTGGCGAGACCCGAGTCCACTGGCAGACCTGGGAGGGCCAGTGTAGACTCACCACCCAGCAGGACCAGGAAGAGTCGCACAGGTGGAGTCTCGCCACGGTCACCACGTCCCCCGTTGGCGGCAGGACGGGACCGTACGCCAACGGTCCAGATTAAGGACAGTCGGCAAGCCTGCGCGGATGTCGGGTCACCACGCTGCGGCGTTGGGTGCCGACCTCTCACCGCATTTGCCCTTAGAGGCAGCGGGGCCTAGCTCAGCCAAAAGGAGGCGCATGAGCAGATCCGCGCGGGAGTCGTTCAGTTTCGCTGAGGTGGCTGGTAGCGACATTTCATCTCGGCACCGAGATTACCTCGACGAGGTACGGGCCGATGATAGGAGCCTCAGAAGTTCCTTCGGGCATGAGGACTCTGACCGCCCGTTCTCGCATGACGAAGGGCGAATTAACAGGATGGAGAGGATGATGGAACAAATCCTGCAGCAAAATCAAAGGCAGGAAACATTTAGTTCCAGGGGACTCATGGATATATCCCCATCGTCAATGGATAGCATGAGACAGCCAGAAGAAGAGGAGATCTTGGTCCACGCACCAGTAGCACCTGAGGTCCCTCAAGAGGAGCTCCTGGACGTGGCAGCCAAGTTTGCGCTACCCGAATCGTCGGGACAACCCCTCAATACCAAACTGGCTGCTACCATTGACTTCCTCACAAACCATCAGCTACAAGAGCAGGTCCTTGCGGAGGCCATGAACAGACACAAGGCACCGGGTAATTGCAGCTCCCTTAACGTGCCTATTGTGAACATGCCGATTTGGGGCAATATTAGCCCAGGCATCAGAGCTCAGGAAGTGAAATTGCAAAGGATCCTGAAACTGCTCACTGCTGGGATTACCGCTTTTGCGAGGTCGGTGGACGGTGTGGATTTGAACACCGAGCAAGAGGATGCTCTGGCACTGCTATGCAACACGCAGTATGAAATTAATGCGTTCAGAAAAAGCATTATCAAGCCTACATTGAACCCCAAATTCGCGGGGCTATGCAGAGCACCCCCTACACCACCACCCAGACAGTTGTTCGGAGAAGACCTCCCGAAGCAGGTCAAGGATTTGGATGACCATGCAAAGACAGTGGGTCTTATGAGGTCACATACCTTGACCAGACAAACTGCCAGAAAAACACCATTCTTCAGGCCACGAGGTCAAACCGAAAGGCCAGCAAGGACCTACGCTCCAGCGCCTCCGCAATATCAGCAGCCTCAACACCCCAGGCCTTTTTTAGGGCTAGGCCCGCAGCGGCCAGCATGGAAAATGCGGACTCCGCATTACCAGCACAACCCAGCACCTCCACGTCCCACCAAACATGTCAGGGACCGCCGATAACCATGAAGGTAAGGCGGTCTGGATTTCATGCACTTGCATGTCTAACCTCACATGTTGGGAGTAGACTGCGGTTTTTTAAGGAGGCATGGGAAACCATCACTTCTGATGAGTTTATCTTACAAAGTATTCAAGGCCATGAGATTGAGTTCATAAATGGTCAAATTCCTCCACCTCAGCATATGCCGAATTGCAAATTTACACTTTCCAGCAAGGAAACGGCAGTAGGCTATGCTGAAATCTTGAGGCTACAAGGAAAAGGCGTGATAGAAAGAACTATACACGAACCAATTGAATTTGTATCTAACATATTCACAAAAACCAAGAAGGATGGAGGATGTCGGGTTATTATTGATCTGACCCATTTGAATACTTTTGTAAAATATACCCATTTCAAAATGGACACGTTCGAAACAGCCAAATCTTTGATTTCTGAGGGCTGCTTCATGGCATGCATTGATTTAAAAGATGCATACTATTCAGTATCCATTCAGAAACATCACAGGAAGTTCTTGAAGTTTACCTGGATGGATCAGCTTTGGCAATACAAAGCTTTGCCTAATGGGCTTATCACAGCCCCCAGATTGTTTACTAAATTACTCAAGCCGGTGCTGGCTACACTGAGGAGGCAAAATCACATGGTTATGGCTTATCTGGATGATATCCTAATCATTGGAAACACTCTGGAATCAGCAAAATTGGCAGTCTCAGCCACTGTGGAAATTTTTCAAAAAGTGGGATTCATTATCCATCCAGATAAATCAAAGTTCTGTCCTTCACAGGTCATGGATTATCTGGGATTCACAGTGGATTCCAATCGCATGATGGCCACCATACCAGCTAACAAAATTGGGGATGTCATTCAAGCATGTAAGAATCTGGTCTGCGCCAGTATACCATCAATTAGATAAACTGCTAAGGTGATTGGGAAAATCGTAGCAGTTTTTCCAGCTGCTCAACACGGACCTTTGCATTATCAAAATTTGCAAAGAGCCAAGATTTCAGCGTTAAAATTGAACACTGGACATTTCGATAGACCTATGCAGCTGCCTCTCAAGGCAAAAATTGAGTTACAATGGTGGATTGATAAAATCCATCATTCATTTAAACCCATCATTGTACCTAGTCCGATGGTATACTTACAAACAGACGCAAGCTCCCATGGCTGGGGAGCCATGGACAACTACACTAGCTGTGGAGGCAGATGGGACACCCTTGAACCTACCCTGTTGTTATCACAAGGGATAAATTATTTGGAGATGCTAGGAGCATTTCACGGACTTAGAGCTTATTGCTCAAACTTTACTGACACTCATGTCCGTCTCCAAATAGATAATACCACTGCGGTGGCATATCTAAATCATATGGGCGGTACCAGGTCAATTTCATGTGATGAATTGGCAAATACAATTTGGCTCTGGTGCATACAACGGAATATTTGGATTTCAGCTACCTATTTACCAGGTAAGCTCAATACAGTGGCGGACACCAGGTCACGGAAATTTAATGACAACATCGAGTGGATGTTAAATCCCCAAATATTCGCAAAAATTACAGCCAAATTTGGTAAACCGGATATTGACCTTTTTGCGTCACGGTTGAACCATCAGGTACCAACATACGTATCATGGGAGCCAGATCCTGGGGCAATGGCGATGGACGCGTTCTTGCTAGACTGGGGGAAATGGTTTTTCTATGCATTTCCTCCATTTTGCCTCATCAGTCGGGTATTGCGGAAAATACAGTCAGATGCTGCTAAAGGCATTCTTATCATACCCAACTGGCCTACGCAGCCATGGTATCCGGTGGTCCTTGATATGATCAGTCAACCAGGGATCCTCTTAGAGGGTTGCCCACAACTGGTGACGAACCCTGTCTCAGGGGAACCACATCCCTGCCATAGTCACTTAAAGTTATTGGCTTGCAGGTTCTGAACAGGCCACTACTGCAGTATGGTCTATCATCAAGGGCAATGGATACTATTGGAGCATCATGCAGGGAGTCCGCAACGCGGCAATATCTTACGCATATCAGGAAATGGGAAACCTACTGCGGCCGCTCCAACATTGCATATGACTCCATTACTATCACCGATGTGCTGGAATTCCTTGCGGGGTTGCATCATGACGAACACCTCAGCTACAGTGCCATCAACAGCGCCAGGAGTGCGCTATCATTCTACCTCAATATTGAGGTAGGATCCAACAAGCTGGTGTCAAAACTTATGCGGGGAATATTTAATTCCAATCTGCCAAGACCTCGTTACAACATCACCTGGGATATTGGGAAAGTACTAACCCTGCTCAGGACGTGGTCGCCCATGGAAGGGCTTGAATTGGACAAACTAACCCTGAAGCTGGTGATGTTACTGGCACTTACTTCAGCGCAAAGGGTACAGACACTTCACAAGGTCAAGATTGACAGAATGATCTCTACCCCAGAAAAAGTAATCTTCTTTGTTGATGAATTACTTAAGCAGCATAGACCTGAATACACAGGGCTGCAGCTGAAGTTTCCAGCATACCCCGCTGATGCAAGGCTATGTTTAGCCACCCGTATCCGCCACTATATAAAAGTGACGCGGAAATTAAGGGGAATGGAGAAATACCTACTTATCAGCCACAAAAAACCTCACCATAGAGTGACGGTACAGACGATCTCCAGATGGCTCAGGATCGTCTTGAACGAAGCAGGTATTGACACTAATGTCTTTAAATCCCATTCCACCAGGGCTGCATCGACGTCGGCGGCAAGGGTCATGGAGGTGCCCATGGACCATATTCTTGCCACAGCGGGATGGGCGAGAGAAGCCACCTTTCAACGGTTTTATAATAAACCTGTTACCGCTCCTGTATTGTTCGCAGAGGCCGTGCTGAATGCGGGTCAAGAGCATACAGATTCTCCCCAGTGAGGGGTTTTTTCTTTGTTGTTATTAATAAATATTATTATTTTTCAGTACAAGCAGTCTGAAAATTTGATTACTCCTATCCATTCTTTCAGTGGTGTGTGTGACAGCATGGACGTTGTCCAGGGCATGAAATCACAGAGCTTTGAAGTCTTCATGAAGTCACTCACGTGACTCCGAAATGAAATAGTAAGATTAAACGAGAACTTACCAGTTTGAAGGTTGATCTTTATTTTATGAGGAGTTGCGATGAGGGATTTCGTGCCCTCTGCTCCCAACCCTCAATCATAAAGTCAACTGGTAATTCGAGTCTCTTCAATCTTACTATAACAAGTCATTTCTTTGTTTGTTGGTTCTGTGATTCCACACCGCTGCTTTGAAGAATGTCGCGCATGCGTGCTGGCGGGTTCTTCACGAAATCCCTCATCGCAACTCCTCATAAAATAAAGATCAAACTTCAAACTGGTAAGTTCTCGTTTAATCTTACTATTATACAGACATCCATAAGTTGATTTTGCCCTTAGGTTGAAAAGTACATATAAATCACACAATATGGTAAACTTACTTACATAATGCTGTAGTGAATGGGCATCAATAGAAAAATAAAATTGGTAAGAAGGAACAATTACTAAAAGCAGAGAGAGAAAGGGGAAAGGAGTTCTGCCATTTGTAGGAATTAATGTTTATATATACTTCAGACTTTTGAGGTGTATTAATACTATGGGAGGTTACACAAAAAGCTGGAGAAACTCAGCGGGTGCAGCAGCATCTAAGGAGCGAAGGAGATAGGCGACGTTTCGGGTCGAGACCCTTCTTCAGGCTGGTTAGGGATCAGGGAAACGAGAGATATAGACGGTGATGTGGAGAGATAAAGAACAATGAATGAAAGATATGCAAAAAAGTATCGATGATAAAGAAAACAGGCCATTGTAAGCTGTTTGTAGTGTGAAAATGAGAAGCTAGTGCGACTTGGATGGGGGAGAGATAGAGAAGGAATGCCAGGGCCTGAGGGCTGAGGGAGAGGTGGAAAGGGGAGGAGACAGCCAGGGTTAACAGAATTGAGAAAATTCAATGTTTAAGCCCAGAGGATGCAGACTCCCCAAGTGGGATATGAGGTGCTTTTCCTCCAACTTGCGGTGTTGCTCACTCTGGCCGTGGAGGAGGCCCAGGAGCGAGAGGTCGGATACGGAATGGGAGGGGGAGTTGAAGTGCTGAGCCACCGGGAGGTCTGGTTGGTTATTGTGGACCGAGCGGAGGTGTTCGGCGAAACGATCGCCAAGCCTCCGCTTGGTCTCACCTATATAAATCAGCTGGTATCTGGAGCAACGGATGCAGTAGATGAGGTTGGAGGAGGTGCAGGTGAACCTCTGTCGGACCTGGAAGGACTGCTTGGGTCCCTGAAAGGAGTGGATGGGGGAGGTGAAGGGACAAGTGTAGCATCTCTTGCGGTTGCAAGGGAAAGTGCCTGGGGAAGGGGTGGAGCGGGAGGGAAGGGAAGAATTGACAAGGGAGTTGCGGAGGGAGCGGTCCTTGCGGAAGGCAGACGGGGGGGGGGGGGGGGGAGATGGGAAGATGAAGCGAGTGGAGGGGTCATGTTGGAGGTGGTGAAACTGGCGGAGGAATTTCTGTTGTATGTGCCGGCTGGTGGGGTGAAAGGTGAGGACCAGGGGGGACTCTGCCCTTGTTGTGAGTGGGGGAATGGGGAGAGAGGGCAGTGTTGTGGGATATGGAGGAGACCCTGGTGTGAGCCTCATCTATAGTGGGGGAGGGGAATCCCCGTTCTCTGAAGAATGAGGACATTTGTGATGACCTGGTGTGGAACACCTCATCCTGGGAGCAGATGCGGCGTAGACGGAGGAATTGGGAATAGGGGATGGAGTCCTTACAGGAAGCAGGGTGGGAGGAAGAGTAGTCCAGGTAGCTGTGGGAGTTAGTTGGTTTGTAGTGGATGTCGGTCACAAGCTCCAAGTCGTGGTGGGCGCGGAACTCATTGAGGTGGGGACGGAGGGGGACAAAGGTAAGACCGGGTGCTGAGGACCGACCTTTCGGTGTCGGAGAGGGGGAGGTCCGGGGGGATGGTGAACATGCGGCAAGGATGGGGGTTGTGGCCGGAGGAAGGCAGGTGAGTGGACTGAGTAATCCTATGGGACTTTGTTTGTACGTCACTGCATCCTTACGTTGGATATTCGTAAGCCAGGTGCAGACTTTATATTCAAACGGAATTATTGCTACTATATAACTTACGCACATTGCTACACTGAGCAAATTATTTTCTGTAAAGATAATCTCAGTAATCTAGTTTTACAAGTGTGTTTTGGTTGACTTTCTATTGTTCTATTTTGTGCAAAAACCTGAAGTTGCCCAAAACCACCTTATCCATTTCCTCACTCTCAGCAAGCCCACATGCAACCAGTGCTTGGCTCTTGGCTGGCAATTCTCATTCTAAGCTGAGCTCTTACTGTAAATTGTCCCATTTTACACCCATCTCCTTGTCGAAGCTTCTGCTTACCTATGCAAACAATTTCACATGAATAGATGTCAAATTTTAGGTGAAAATATGCATATAGAGCAGTTTGAGATTTAATTTAGAGATATAACATGGAAACAGGCCCTTCAGCCCACTGAGTGCACATCGACCTTCAGTCACCCATTCTCACAAGTTCTATGTTATTCTACTTTCTCAACCATTTCCTAAACACTTGGGGCAATTTAGAGCAGCCAATTAGCCTACAAACCAGTAAGTCTTTGGGATGTGGGAGGAAGCCAGAAACCCACGCAGTCTCAGTACGACATGGCTGCCAACTCTCACGCATTGAGCGTGAGACTCACGTATTTCATGAAATTCTCACGCTGATCACAAATTTCCCACGCTAATTTAAAATAAATAAATAAATTCATGAACAATTCAATTCGTCCAAGGCTTCCAGATCTCCTCTACACTCACCAATGAGAATTGCTTTCTGTCGATTGGTTTCCCGTAAAGAACGAGCAATTTAATTGTCTTAGACTCTTAAGCACACTATTTAAAATGGCAATGCAGTACATTTGACATTCATGGAGCAAAATCTGTAGGTTCTGGAAATTCAAAATAAAGCAAAAATTGTTTTTAGCGGTGAGTAAAAACCATGAGGGGAATATATAAGATCTTAGTCTTTTTTCCGGGATATGTGATTCAAGAAGTAAAGGACATTGGTTTAAAGCAGGGCTGTCAAACTACCAGCCCGCGGGATGATTTGGGGGAAAAAAAGTAGTTTACTTTCTCCCGTGCAGATGGTGTGATAGAAACATAGAAAAATAGGTGCAGGAGTAGGCCATTCGGCCCTTCGAGCCTGCACCGCCATTCAATGTGATCATGGCTGAACATCCAACTCGGTATCCTGTACCTGCCTTCGCTCCATACCCCCTGATCCCTTTAGCCACAAGTGCCACATCTAACGCCCTCTTAAACATAGCCAATGAACTGGCCTCAACTACCTTCTGTGGCAGAGAATTCCAGAGACTCACCACTCTCTGTGTAAAGAATGTTTTCCTCATCTCGGTCCTAAAGGAATTCCCCCTTATCCTTATGATAGGTGAGACGTGGGAATGAATCTTGGGCTAAGGTTCCGCTCCGATGCCCGACCTCCGGGTCACTGACCCTCACCTCCCCTGGAATCCAGCTGGACACAGAGTACCTGGGCCGGCCCGCATTCTCAGGGGGGGGGGGAACATCCCAGGCATCGCCAAGTCTCCGCTCACTCCGGATGTTGTCGCCGCTTCACTGACACACACTCTCACACACACACACGAGGTTTAAAGGGATATGGCCAAATGCGGATAAATGGGACTATTTTAGATGGGACATCTTGATCTGCATGAACAAGTTGGGATGAAGGGCCTGTTTCCATGCTGTAAGACTATGACACATTGTAGAAAGGGTGCAATTGCTCTGGAGAGGATCCAGGGGTGATTTATGAAGATGGTGGCAGGAATTTTTTTCACTTTGAAGAAAGATTTGATAATTGGGATTGTATTCTCTGCAGCAAAGACTTAGATGAGGTGAATAATATGAGAATTGCTTAACAAAGAGTGTACGAAGGAACTGCAGATGCTGGTTTAAACAGAAGATAGACACAAAAAGCTGGAATAACTCTGGCAGCATCTCTGGAAAGAAAGAATGGGCGATGTTCCAGGTCGAGGTTAAAACCAGCCATAAAACACAATGACTGAAGATGAGTGTAAAACAACTAAGTGCAGAAATCAGAATCATGTGTTCATCTTTATTGACGTGACACCATAATAAATATATTACAGAAAAAATAATTTAATGGGGTGGCACGTTGGCGCAGCGGTAGAGTTGCTGCCTTACAGCACCACAGACCCAGATTTGATCTTGACTAGGGTGCTCCCCTATGACCATATGGGTTTTGTCTGGATATTCCAGTTTCTCCCACATCCTAAAGAAGTGCAGGTTTGTAGGTTAATTGGCTTCTGCAAATTGTCCCTGACGTGTAGGATGAAACTGGTGTATGGTAGATTGCTGGTCGGTGTGGACTTGGTGGGCCAAAGGGCCTATTTCCAACTGTATGTTTTACATATATATCTTAATTTCATTGAACCAGAAACGATTGAATATGTGGCATTTTTTCCGTCTTGTTTCTATAGTCAAACGGTAAGGTTGATCGATTTATTTGTGCAGGACAGTTATGGAAGTCCGACTTGCCTTGTTTCTCGTTTTTTTTGTCTATATATGCATATCAGCATGAATTAAAATCTGATTTCCATACATGAATATACTTTCATGTGCTGCACCTGTTGATCAGTTTAAAGCATAAAGGTTGCATTCAAGTGTAAGAAAAGACTTGCTACAGTATGCACCAGATTGCACAATTTCAAGCTTGGAAAAATAAAAAGGCCCATTATAAAAGGGAAACCAAGTTTGTGGATGAAATGAAGATAGGTGGAGGGGCAGGTAGTGTAGAGGAAGCAGGGAGTCTGCAGGAAGACTTGGACAGGTTGGGATAGTGGGCAAATAAGTGGCAGATGGATACAGCAGAGCGAAGCGTGGAGTCATGCACTTTGGTAGTAGGAATAAAGACATAGACTATTTTCTAAATGGGGAGAGGATGCAGAAATCAAGGTGCAAAGGGACTTGGGAGTGCGGGTGCAGGATTCCTAAAGGATTAATGAATCGATAGTAAGGAAAGCAAATGCAATGTTAGTGTTCATTTCAAGACGACAAGAATATTAAAGCAGGTATGTAATACAGAGGCTTTATACGACACTTGTCAGACTACATTTGGAGTATTGTGACCAGTTTTGGACCCCATATCTGAGCTGGGATGTCCTGGTTTAGACTTTTGAGATACAACACAGAAACAGGTCCTTCGGCCTACCGAGTCCGTTCCGACCAGCAATTAACCTATACACTAGCACTATCCTACACATGAGGGACATTTTACAGTTTTTTTTAACAAAGCTTATTAACGTACAAACCTATTACAATCCAAAATTAATCTACATCTTTGGATTGTGTGAGGAAACCCACACGTTCACAGGGAGAACGTACTACACCCATAGTCAGGATCAAACCCAGGTCTCTGCCGTTGTAAGACAGCAACTCTACCGCTGCACCACTCTGCCACCCTGGTGTTGGAGACGGTCCAGAGGAGGATTATGAGAATGATAACAATAGGTGCAGAAGTAGGCCATTCGGCCCTTCGAGCCAGCACCGCCATTCAATGTGATCATGGCTGATCATCCCCAATCAGTACTCCCATTCCTGCCTTCTCCCCATATCCCTTGACTCCGCTATTTTTAAGAGCCCTATCTAGCTCTCTCGTGAAAGCATCCAGAGAACCTGCCTCCAACGCCCTCTGAGGCAGAGAATTCCACAGACTCACCACTCTCTGTGAGAAAAAGTGTTTCCTCGTCTCCGTTCTAAATGGCTTACTCATTCTTAAACCGTGGCCCCTGGTTCTGGACTCCCCCAACATCGGGAACATGTTTCCTGCCTCTAGCGTGTCCAAACCCTTAACAATCTTATATGTTTCAATGAGATACCCTCTCATCCTTCTAAACTCCAGAGTGTACAAGCCCAGCTGCTCCATTCTCTCAACATATGACAGTCCCGCCATACCTGGAATTAACCGTGTAAACCTACACTGCACTCCCTCAATATCAAGAATGTCCTTCCTCAAATTAGGGGACCAAAACTGCACACAATACTCCAGGTGTGGTCTCACTAGGGCTTTGTACAACTGCAGAAGGACCTCTTTGGTCCTATATTCGATTCCTCTTGTTATAAAGGCCAACATGCCATTCGCTTTCTTCATTGCCTGCTGTACCTGCATGCTTGCTTACTTTCATAGATGTACAAGCACCCCAGATCCTGTTGTTCTTCCCCTTTTCCCAACTTGATGCCATTTAGATAGTAATCTGCCTTCCTGTTTTTGCTACCAAAGTGGATAACCTCACATTTATTCGCATTAAACTTCATCTGCCACGCATCAGCCCACACCCCCAACCTGTCCAAGTCACCCTGCATTCTCATAGCATCCTCCTCACAGTTCACACTGCCACCCAGCTTTGTGTCATCTGCACATTTGCTAATGTTACTTTGAATCCCTTCATCCAAATCATTGATGTATATTGTAAATAGCTGCGGTCCCAGCACTGTGCCTTGCGGTGCCCCACTAGTCACTGCCTGCCATTCTGAAAGGGACCCGTTAATCCCTACTCTTTTTTTCCTGTCTGCCAACCATATCTCTATCCATGTCAGCACTCTACCCTCAATACCATGTGCCCTAATTTTGCCCACTAATGTGGGACCTTATCATATGCTTTCTGAAAGTCCAGGTTCACTACATCCACTGGCTCTTCCTTGTCCATGGTCCTAGTTACATCTACAAAAAATTCCAGAAGATTAGTCAAGCATGATTTCCCCTTTGTAAATCCATGCTGACTCAGACCGATCCTGTTACTGCTATGCAAATGTTCGGCTTTCTCATCTTTTATAATTGACTCCAGCATCTTCCCCACCACCGATGTCAGGCTAACTGGTCTATGATCCCAGGGATGATTGGGTTAATATATGCTGAGTGTTTGATGGCTCTGAGCCTGTACTTGCTTGAGTTTAGAAAAATGATTACCAAGTAGTGAAAGGCCTGGACAGAGTGGATGTGGAGAGGATGTATCCACTAGTGGGAGAGGCCAGGAGCAGAGGGCGCAGCCTTCGAATAAAAGGATGTACCTTTAAAAAGGGGATGAGAATAAATTTCTTTGGTCAGAGAGTGGTGAATCTGTGGAATTCATTGCCATTGACGGCTGTGGAGGCCAAGTCAAGGGTATTTTTAAAATGGAGATCGACAGGTTTTTCATCCGTAAAGTTGTCAAAGATTACGCTGAGAAGGCATTAAAATGGGCTAAATGGCCTAATTCTGCTCTTATGACATATGAACTGATGAAGTTCAATTAGAAATTATTTTGTCAGAGGTGATTTTCTAGCTATTTAATTCCCATTTTAGGGTCAAACCTTTTATGCCGAGGTTTGTTGCAACAGGCTATTGTTGTATGATTAATATGAAATATGTTGGAAGTATCATTATAATAATGCAAAGCTTATTTACACTTGTAATGAGTTGAGTCCTACACACGTCAAGATACAACATATTTATTAAAGCCCACTTACAGCATTGGACTGCAGGACGTTACAGTAACTAGCAGCTACTCTGAATTACGTAAGCAAGCTCTTGGTAATGTAAATCGCATATTAGGCGGAGCTACTACTAACAAGCACTACAATTGTTTAGTAGGAAATAACCAATCTACATCTTTCCTTATAGAAACAAAAGAAAGCATAGATATGTGGATATATGGTGGCTAAACAATAGCCAAAACGCTAATAATGCATGTGGGGAAGTATAGACGGTTACACAAAATTGGCGCATCTAATGGGTGGCCTGCTGACCCGACCGGCGTGTGTGCGGTACAAATCCGCATTTCCTCCTTTCACCGGTGAAGTGACTGGGGAGGGAACCGGGGATGTGACCGAGGACGGCACCGTGACCCGCCGGGTGGAGGTGGTGAAATAGGTGAGCTGGGCTCTGAACGCCGTGGAGAGGCCGCGGGGGACACAGTCTCTGGTAGTGGAGCAGCCGGCCCGGTAGTGGGAGGGTATACAAAATGTGAAACCTCTGGATACAGAGTCGCAGGATGCGGTTCCTTCACAGGAAGGAGATGTTGACGGTTCCGTCTGTAAATGGTTCCGTCCGTGCTTACCAGGTAGGAGCGCGGTTCTTTGGCAGGGCTGTGGATATGACCCAGACGGCCATAGCCCTTGTTGGTCTGGAGGCTTACTGGACTTAAGGGGACTTAAGTGGCTTACTGGACTTGTCAAAAAACGTTTTTGTGCATCGCGCTTGAATTCTAGTTGTTTCTGGACAGCGGGCGGAGAACAGACCTGTGGCTGCAAAAGCTGCTGGGGTACAGGCAGGGCAGCACGTGTTTGAAGAGACATCAGCCGTTGGGCTGGGGAACCCAGTATGGGATCCCTGGCAATGTTCCTTAAATTAAGCAGGTCCAGGTGGACGCCCGTTTGGTGAATCCGTTGGACTGCGGAAACTCAGGGCTGCTGGTGATATGTCGAAATCCCCATCGTTGAGCAAAGTATTTGAAAAGCTTGCTGGTGAACTGACTGTTTAAGAAGGAACTGCAGATGCTGCAATTCGAAGCTAGACAAAAATGCTGGAGAAACTCAGCGGGTGAGG
Source organism: Raja brachyura (assembly GCA_963514005.1). Next base: position 89,336,176 of record OY740782.1, read on the forward strand.
AAGCATCTATTGAGTGAAGGAAATAGGCAACGTTTTTGGGTCGAAACCCTTCTTTAACTGCCGTTATCGGATAGAAGGCGTGCAGGGGAGCCATGCACGGAGAACTGGCATTGCAACTTCTGGATAACTGCTTTAGATGTAATGGTTTGGAGTAGATCAATGTCAAACCAGCCCGAATATGAGTCGACAAGAACCAGATAGTGTTTCCCATGCCATTCGAATTCGTTGGTGGCTACCGTGTGTAGTGGTCATTTGGCTCGTTTTGTGTGTCATTGATGATGGCATGTGTCTTTAAATTTTAGACTGCATGTTATATTGTGGGTGACGTATTTTAGGGCATGTTGGGAGCTAAGTTTCTGGCGCAGAAGCTTAGTTTTTGGTTTTAGTTTCGGACCAGCATGGTGAAGGTTTACCCTTTGATCATGCAAAGTGTAACGGAGACACGAGGAGTTTTCTAATGTTTAAAGCGGTAAACTGGAGTTCGATGAAGATTATAGTAATGAGTTGGAAGACGTTTGGATGTATCTTATTGTTTTTCATCAACAATTAAATATTTATTCATCAAAAGACTGTTTTGGAAGATTTATCTGTGAAGAAGCTCTGAAGGTCACTGACGGTGAGCTCGCATGCGTATAAAGACATTCCCCTTAACCATGTAGTCCATTTAGCGGCTAGAGGGAGTAATCTCTTGAACCATATAAAAATCTGCTGCTACACTCTGGACCACGATAGAGGAGGAACCGGTTGCGGCAGTAAGGATTGATTCTGCTGGTGTCGCGTCAGGCATTTGCAGATGGTGGAGACTTCAGTTTTGTCACGTATGTACTTGGTCACACAAGGCCAGTAAAACATGCTCTGCGCCCGTGGTAAGGTTGCCTTCACACCGGGGTGGCCCCTGTGGACGGCATTGAAGTATTTGTCCCGGAGGACGGCTGGGACAATTGCTTTGTGACCCTTGACTATAATCCCATCCTGTAACACAAGTTCATCGCGAAACAGGAAGTATGGGCGGATTGCGAGGGGGGGCTGTGTTGTTTATCTGGCCAGCCACACCGGATGACTGCGGACAGCAATTGTAATTCACAAACATGGTTACCTCAGGGTCAAGTTGCTTGTTAGAGGAAGGGAGGAGGGAGTGGATGGCTGAACTGTTATCTTCACTTTCAGAGAACTGAGCGGGGGATGTCTCCTTGAGTTCTTGGTTTTTGTTATCAGCAAGCTCATGTTGCAACAGGTGCAAACTCGTCCTTGGGACGGGTTGAGTCGCACAGGAACGGCAACATTTTGCAAAGTGGTTGAATCTATTACAGAAATTGCAAATTTTCCATAAGCAATACAGAACACCCGACCTGGAGCATGAGAATAGTTACAATTAGGACATTGAGCAGTAGACCTTTGCTGCTGCCAGGCAGGGGAAGGCTGTGGATGCTTGTTACGACAGGAGGTGTCTGTAAGATTAACACTATACAGGGAGCGCTGCCCAGAGGTCACAGACTTAGTGTGAGAAGCCATTATCTCAGCAATTCGACAGACGTGTTCCACTTGATTTAGAGTCGGTTCAGTGCTGTAGTGACCATTTGGCTTATTTTGTGTGTCATTAATTATGGCATGTGTCTTTAAATTTTAGACTGCCCATTATTATGTGGGGGGGATTTATGACTTATTCTAGGGCATGTCGGAAGAAGGTTGGATGTATACCTTATTGTTTTTCATCAGCGATAAAGAAACTATTAATCAAAAGACATTGTTATGAAAATTTCTCTGTGAAGAAGCTCTGAAGGTCTCACGGAAAGAACACATGCGTATTACGACATTCTCCTTAATAATGTAGTCCACGTAGTGGCTAGAGGGAGTAATCTCTTGAACGATATAAAAATCTGCTGCTACATTAAGTCGAAGGCAACCTCTGATGGGGGGTGAAATCCTGTCCCAGAGAGTGGGACAGAAGATTTGGCTAAGATCTCAAAAGAGGTTTTGGCCAAAACACCGGTTACAGCCGAGGAACTGAAGAAAATAGATCTCGGCCAGAGATGCCCTAGAGGTTTATCGACAGTGACACAACTTATTTGAAGATATTATCACAAAATTGTATTTCTTTGAATTTTGAAACTTTAATTTTAAACGGCTTCTGTAAGAAGAGCCACATAATGAAAGCTAGCGACTAGCTTGGAATATAGCCAATAAAAGTGTTTTTCCACTGTCTGGAGATATCCAGCAGTCCGACTTTGGATTGTTTTGAAGTAAAGATATTGCACATTCCTTTTGAACTAACGTCAGTTTTAAGCCCATGGATGTTTGAGAGATGTTGGCTACAATCTCAGTTTGTTATTGTTCTGAGAACATTGTTTTCAAAATAGCCACTCAATGTTGAGCAGAATTCAGAGAAGACTGTTCATTCAATTTAAAACTTGGCAATCTGCCAAGATCTGTTTAAAATCATGGAACCTGAAGATGCAGAAGAAGCCATGCCTGAGGAACCACAAGGTAGTGAAGTGAAGCTTGGTCAAGGACACGCTGCCTACCTGAAAGAAACTAAGAAGGAGGAAAACTCGATATGAGAACAAGTTAACGAGTTAATTGAAAGCTACAGAAAATTCATGTATCAAGAAGAAACAGATAATACACAAGCTGCTTATCTGATAGAAACCGAGAAGGAGAGAAACAAGTTATGGCACCAGGTTACCAAATCAATTGAGAAACAGAAGAAACTAATGGAATCAGTACAGAACGCGATCATAGTAGAATCTGATCTGGGCTCTGCCAAGTGGTTGGAAAAAACTAAAATGTGCTGCTGTGTTCACAGCCATCTCGGGAAGAATGCATAAGACACACCCAGTGGTGAGAAGACGGGGTGAAGATATTCAATTGTTTCATGGATAAGGCAGAGGAATGGTTACGGGAAATTATACCACAACTTATGTGCTTAACAGCTGGAGGTGCGATGCAACAAGGTGCTGGAATGGAAGATGAGATTACACCACGAGAGTACACGAAGATCAGGACATAAATCTGGTTCTACAGCCAGTTTGGTATCAAGGGTTTCTGCTCGATTGGGAGTTGAAGCTGATCTAGCCGCTCTCTCAATAGAAGCGGATGCCTTGAAGAAGAAACATGAGATTGAGCGAGAAGAAGAGCAGATGAAAAAAGAGAAGATTTTTTCTTTTCTTTCTGGCTGAATGGGAGATGCCAGAGAGTAATGGTGGATGGCTGTTTGTCAGGTTGGAAGCCGGTGACCAGTGGGGTGCCTCAGGGATCTGTGTTGGGTCCACTGTTGTTTGTCATGTACATCAATGATCTAGATGATGGGGTGGAAAATTGGATAAGTAAGTATGCAGATGATACTAAGATAGGTGGTGCTGTGGATAATGATGTAGATTTTCAAAGTCTACAGAGAGATTTGGGCCATTTGGAAGAGTGGGCTGAAATATGGCAGATGGAGTTTAATGCTGATAAGTGTGAGGTGCTACATCTTGGCAGGACAAATCTAAATAGGACGTACATGGTAAATGGTAGGGAATTGAGGAAAGCTGTGGAACAGAGGGATCTAGGAATAACTGTGCATAGTTCCCTGAAGGTGGAATCGCATGTAGATTGGGTGGTAAAGAAAGCTTTTGGTGTGCTGGCCTTTATAAATCAGAGCATTGAATATAGGGAAGTAATGTTAAAATTGTACAAGGCATTGGTGAGACCAATTCTGGAGTATGGTGTACAATTTTGGTCGCCTAATTATAGGAAGGATGTCAACAAAATAGAGAGAGGACAGAGGAGATTTACTAGAATGTTGCCTGGGTTCCAGCAACTAAGTTACAGAGAAAGGTTGAACAAGTTAGGTCTTTATTCTTTGGAGCGCAGAAGGTTAAGGAGGGACTTGATTGAGGTCTTTAAAATGATGAAAGGGATAGACAGAGTTGACGTGGATAAGCTTTTCCCATTGAGGGTAGGGAAGATTCAAACAAGAGGGCATGACATGAGAATTAAGGGACAGAAGTTTAGGGGTAACATGAGGGGGAACTTCTTTACTCAGAGAGTGGTGGCTGTGTGGAATGATCTTCCAGCAGAAGTGGTGGAGGCAGGATCGATTTTAACATTTAAAAGTAAAGTGGATAGGTATATGGACGGGAAGAGAATGGAGGGGTATGGTCTGAGTGCAGGTAGATGGGACTAGGGGAAAATAAATGGTTGGCACGGACTGGAAGGGCCGAGAAGGCCTGTTTCCATGCTGCAATTGTTATATGATTATATGGTTATATAAGATGCGACAAAAAGAAGAGATGAGACGACAAACAGAAGATTTGAGGCGACCGAAGGAACAACTGGAACTAGACACAAAAATGGCAGTGGCCAAATCAAAGAAGGAGATATTGGAAAGAAAGGGTTCAAGTTGGAGCTCTAGATCATCGAAGATGATGAGCTCTGGACCAAGAGGACAAACTGCGCCAATTGAGTCAGTAGTTGGAACAATTCCACGATCGAGGTCCACCGGATTTCACGGCTTTGAAAACCCATTGGAACAGAGTAAGATGGGTAAAACTTCATCTCAGCTAATGAGTGCTAGATCGAAACAAACTACTTATGGAGCGCCTGTAGATGTTCGGGACAAGCCAATAGTGGCCCACGCTTTTCCAAGGCTTGATGCACAGGCTCAAGCAAGCCAGTATGAGCCAGGTAGACCTGTCTACCCTTCGTTGGAGCCAAGCCAAGATTCTCAGGATGGATTATTGGCATTGGTGAATAGGCAAGCTGAATTCAACCAGATCATAGTTCGACAAAATACCTCTCTCATTCTACCACCAGCAGAAATTCCTACATATGATGGAGATCTTTTACGGTATGAAACTTTCGAAAGGGCATTGGATGAAGTATTAGAAACAAAAGTTACGGATGAAAAGGACGCTTACGATTTCTGGTGAAGTACACAAGTGGAAGTGTTCAAATATTTGTAGAAAGTTGTCAAAATGAGCCTGACAGCCAAGGCTATAACAGGGCGAGAAGGTTACTTAAAGAACGCTTTGGTAATGAACAGAGGATTGCTAACGCATAGATGGAGAAGGCCCATGCTTGGAAAGAAATCAAGCCAGAAGATGGGGAGGCATTGAATAATTATGCTATATTTCTTAGAGGGTGTTTCAGCTCGATGAAAAATCTCGGCCACACGGAGGAAATGAATCTTGCAAGTAATACTAGAGTTGTCATTAGCAAGTTGCCTAGAAGACTGAGAGAAAAGTGGAGAAATGAAGCAGGCGGAATAATGGATGAGAGAAAGCAAGTAGCCAGGCTACCAGACCTGGTGGTATTCTTGGACAAGGAAGTACGGTACCTGTTAGAGCCACGCCACGGGACTATTGAAGATCATAAACCAATTGCAATTAGCAAAGGTTCTACCTTTCCCAAAACTGCAGAAATATCAGAACCTAGGAGAAGTAGTTTTGCTATCACAACCAGACCTGTGGAAACGACAGAAGGAATGAAAGGAAATATATCTACGCAAGCAAATAATATTTTGTTTGTTATGTGATGACGTTGGTCACACCATAAGATGGTGTCGAAGATTCAAGATGAAAGAATATGAAGAAAAGATAGATTTCTTGAAAGAGAAGGGAATCTGGGATGTGTAAAAAAAGAACATATGGTGAGAGACTGTAAGAGTCCTATAATTTGTTATAAGTACAGGCAATATCATCCTGAAGCACTTCATAGTGAAAATAAGCTACCGGAGCATTTGGTATAGAAAAAGAACTATCACAGCAAATAGAAGAGGATGAACTGGAGCAAACAGAACAGAAGAAGAAGCCAGCTACTAGTGATGCTATCACCTCGCCTCAAGTAACTGCTCATATTGGGGCCGGGGTTGAAGCTTGTATTTTTTCTATCTTACCAGTACAGGTAAAGAATACCAAGACTAATACAGCGTTGCAAACATATGCTTTTTTGGATCATGGAAGTTCGACTGCCTTTTGCACAGAAAACCTGACGAGAAGGCTGAACATCACAGGAGAAGAGACTAAGATTCGATTGCATACCATGACTAAAGATAAAGAGAGCATGAGTATGGAGTATGGAGCATTACAAGTATGGAGATATCCAGTCTGGATGAAGATAATTTGATACCAATATCTGAAATGTTTGCACATGGAACCATGCCTGTTGGTTGTCAAAATATGCCAAGACATGAAGACTTGAAACAATGGCCTTACCTGAAGGATGGCAAGATATAAATTCTAGTGTTGATCTACTTACCGGAACAAATGTTTTGAAGGCATCGGAACCTATACAGATTGTGAGGAGCCAAGGTGATGGACCGTATGCTACAAAAACCCGACTTTGATGAGTTATCTATGGCTCTTTGAAAAGGAACAACGAAAATGAGAATCAGAAGAACTATCCTACCATTGCTGTTAATCAAATATCTGCTGATAAATTAGAAAAGCCGGTGATGAAGCCATACAATCATGACTTCAATGAAAGTACCAAAAAAGAATCTGAAGAGATGTCGAATGAAGATTTAAAGTTCATGAATATTATGAACTACTCAGTAAAAATTGACCGACACTATTGTCTGGACTTACCTTTCAAACAAGAAGGGTTAGTCTGCCGAATAATCATCATTAGGCAGAGCAAAGCCACCAGAATTTGAAATGCAAGTTTGCCGAGAATGCTAACTTTCATGAAGTAATAATCTCTTTGAAGAATAATTTCCACATGGATGATTGCTTAAAATCCATGTGTACTGAGCAGGAAGCAATTCAACCAGAAGAACATCTGACTTCCCTTTGCAATAAGGGAGGATGCACACTTTCTAAGTGGAATAGCGACAATTGTGAAAGCATTCCACTAGATGATAGAGCCAAATAAACCAGAGAGTTGGATTTGGACAGATACAATCTGCCAATGGAAAGAGCATTGGGAGTTACTAATGTTGCACAATTGAAATATGTTAACACAGAAGAAAATCCTGCAGATGAGGTTTCCAGAGAACTGACAGTGAACCGCTTCTTAAGCGATAAGTGTTGGATCAATGAACTAAAATCTCTCTGTAAGCCAGACAGAGAATGGCCAAAGCTTGAGCTGGGATTTGAAATCTCTGCTAATGATCCAGAAATTAAATCAAACCTAACGGTGAACTTTATTGATAAAAAATCATGGTATTCTTTTGAAGGATTTTCACACTTCAACATTACTGTTACAACACATCCATGAGTTGATGTGACATGGAGGAAGATGTTTTATGCTATCAAAGCTTTGGACTGTTATGTTTTGGATATATACTGGGTATCATGCCTGATGTTAAGGGTTTGGTGTGCACGGTACGACTTTAAACTAAAAACAGTGTTTTAATAAGATTAATAATCAAATTATGCTTGCTTCTAGAAGGCAAAAGTGAAGATGGAAGAGTCGATGAACAATTCTGATTGCGGATATATAGTGCATGCTATTTTCCTCGTTAGTATAGTGGTTAGTATCCCCTTCTGTTATGCGGGAGACCGGGGTTCAATTCACCGAAGGGGAGCTATGGGGTTCAATTCCCTGACTTTTTGTTTTTGATGTATGTTAAGCCTTCATGTCTACTTTTTTTGATGTTTATTAATAATTGCCTCGTTATATACTCAGAACAATTAGGGGCCGGTATGTCGTGGCCATTTGGCTTATTTTGTGTCATTGATTATGTGAGTGTGTGTGTGAGTGTATGTGTGTGTGTGGGTGTGCATGTGAGTCTGTATGTGTGTGAGTGTATGTGTGAGTGTATGTGTGTGTGAGGTGGAAGGTGTTCGTATGTGAGTGTGCGTGTGTGTGAGTGTGTGTTTGTGTATATTGGAATTGGTGGAGAGGTGGAATATTGCATTGGGGGACCAACCCTCCCATGAGAAGCTGGGACCCAACGAGTCCCATTTAGTCCAATAACAATTTAAATCTGGATCCATTTAGAGATGAATGAGTGGTTCTCTTATACTGTTAGGCAACAAATAAATTGTTTAGTTTAGTATATGGGTAGCACGGTGACACAGCAGTAGAGTTACTGCCTTACAGCGCCTGCAGTGATGTAGACCTGGGTTCGATCCCGACAACAGGTGCTGTCTGTACAGAGTTTAGATGTTCTCCCTGTGACCCGCGTGGGTTTTCTCCGAGATCAAAAATGTACAGGAATGTAGGTAAATTGGCTTGCTAAATGTAAAAATTGCCTATAGTGTGTGTAGGATAGTGTTAATGTGCGGGGATATTTTTTAGGTTAGTTTAGTTTAGAGATACAGCGCGGTAACAGGCCCTTCGACTAGCAATCACTCATCCACTAGTTCAATGGTAGACATGAGGGACAATTTTTACAGAAACCAATTAAGCTAAAAACCTGCACATCTTTGGAATGTGGGAGGAAATTAGAGCACCTGGCAAAAACCAACACGGTCACAGGGTGAACGTACAAACTCTGCAAGACAGCACCCATAGTCAGGATCAAACCTAGGTCTCTGGCACTGTAAGGCAGCAACTATGCCACTGTGTTTTTGTGTTTAGATTTGTGGATATAAGTTGGGACCTGTTATATAAGGAACTTAATTATGTTGTCTAATCTTTCCAGTGAGCAACAGTAAAATAGACTTTTTTTTTCCAATAAATTAAATATTTTTGAACAATTTTTTAAACATGGTCCTTTGTTATTTAAGGAAGATTAGCTTTATTGGAAGACTTCTGCATGCCATAACTCACTATCCTCATTATTTTGTAACTAGTTTTGGTGCCGGGCTGACATCTGGGAGTTTTATCATGCAGAAAGTTGCAGGTAATGTGGCCTTATGTTTGATCTTGAGCTAGCTTGGCTGATTTCACCCAGATTGAAACTAGAACAAATGTGCATGTTTTAGATTTATACATGTCCACACACCTAAGATGACAAGTAATATTAATGAATGCCATGTACAGTAATTACAGACCTTCTATTGATCCCAGTGCACCTTATAAGAAATTAAACTATTTGTCAAATATTTATATTGAAATTATAATGTAGTCTTTTTCATGCAAGAAGCAAAAGGAGACATATGGCTTTGAAAGCTTTCATGTTTGCCAGAGGCACAATAGTTTGGTTGAAAGGACTGCATTGTGATCCTATGGGAAAAGAAAAATAGATTTATATTGTAATGTACATGATAGTTTTTGTGCTTAGCAGACTTGCTTGTGCAGATTAATGGAGAAATGCAACTTAATTTCCAAGTTACAATGTACAAAAACTGAAAAAAATCAGTTGCTGCATTAATTTAACTTCTGGACGGTTTAACATTTCCAATTGAGTACTTCTAATTGAGTATAGCAGAATTAATACCATTGCAAGCGTGGGGTAAAACTCAATAACTGTTTCCTGATGTATCACAATGCTGCATGGCTAAAAATCAAACTTGAGTGCCAATGTGCTTAAAGTAGATGCCATGTATTTATCGTATCCATATAAAACAGGTATAAAGGAAATAGCTGTGGTGGTACAACTAATAATTTTTTTTTAATATGCGCTTACAATAATGGAACCTTGCTAATGGCCACATTGATATCAAGAAAATTATATCCCAAGGATGGCACATCAGATGAATGTTTGATGCAAATGGTAAATGAGTAAGGCTTCTTGCTGACAGGATTGATTCGTTATAACAGTGTATCTAAGGTGATATTTAACAATCTCATTGTAGACAACCAGAATCTTTCACAATTACATCTTTTGAAATTCATCATCAGTCCTATCTTTATAGGAAGAATAGAGAAGAAAAGGTGATGCCTATATGTCAACATGTAAATTGGTTAAAAATGTAGAGGGAAGATTGTTTGCCTTTTAGTATAGGCTCGATCCTCCTATCTCCAATACATTTGAATAAGTCAACGTATGAGCAAAATCCGATAATACATAGTACTATCCGTATCTGGAAACAGCTGAAATTCAGTCTTAAATTGAGAAACATGTTTCTCCTTCTTCCTATTGTAAACAATCCCTCGTTTACACCGTCTACTTTAGATATCGTGTTTGTTCAATGGAAGAACCTGGGAATTAATACTGTGGGAGACCTCTATAAGAAGCGGACTCTCTCTTCTTTTCAAGAACTACAGGAAAAATATCACTTGAACGCCAACAATGTATATAGATACCTTCAAATCTGAGATTATGTGAAAACATATATATCAAGACTGTCCTCTTATGGGTCCACATATATTAGACGATTGTTTCAATAGACATGCCGATACATGTAAGTTGATGTCTTACATTTATAACACTCTTCTAAATATTTATACCCCACCTTCTGAGATTTATAGGCGAGCATGGGAGGACGAGCTGGGTTTACCAATTTCAAAAGATATACGGGAGGAAAGCCTACTATACATACATTACTGTTCTTTAAATGCCAGGCATTTCCTGATATAATTCAAAGTATTGCATAGGTTATACTACTCAAAGACCAAATTGAACAAGATCTTCCCAACTGTCTCCCCTCTCTGTGATAAATGTCACTTCCAAGAAGCTACCCTAACCCATTATTTTGTATCCTGTATAAAAATACAAAACTTCTGGACGGGAATATTCAATACCATTTCTAAAACACTCAAAGTTTAATTGGAATCAGATTAAAAATTAATAATATTAGGAATGTGAGAGGGCTGCCCTAAGTTAAAGACATTCCAAAGACATTTACTTGACTACGGTTTAATAACTGCGAAAAAACATATACTTAAATTCTGGAAAAAGATAACAGTTCCCACGGTGAAGATGTGGATCACGGAAATGACCGAGACACTACATTTAGAAAAAATAAGGCTTGTTTTGTCTGGCAAATCAGAACAATTTTCCAAAATATGGTCTCCTTTCATTGAATTTCGTCAACAACATAATGGTTGAACACAAATTCAAAACCGATGCTAGGGTCAGGTGAGCGGGCGTAGGGAAGGATAGTGGGATATTTCTCCGCTTTTTTTTCACTTCTTCGTTAGTTCAGGGGTTTTTCTTTTCTCTTTTTCGTATCTTTTTCGAAATTCTTTCTTTTCTTTTTCCTTTCTTCTTTCTTTCCCTTCTTTCCTTTTTTCTTTTTTCCGACTTACTTCTTAGTTTATAAAATGTTAAAACTGAAGCTGTATGAAAATTGTATAATTGTTATGTCAATTACTTTCTCCTTGTACAGTTGCTTCTAATAAAACAAATATTTTTTAAAAAAGTGATGCAATCAAAACAAAGGTCTTATACCAACACAATAGAAGTGAAACATTTATAATTCAGTCGTGGCAACCAGAATTATAAATCCATCATATTTGCACTTCTATCAGTCTGAAGAAGGGTCTTGACCTGAAACATCACCCATTCCTTCTCTCCGGAGATGCTGCCTGTCCAGCTGAGTTAATCCAGCTTTTTTGTGTCTATCTTTTTTTTTTAATATATTTTTATTAGAGGCCATACATATAACAAATAATATAGCATTTTTTTCCAAATATAATTGATACATCTTTCCAAAATTATATAAATGTTAACAAAATATATATATTGGCCTCACTTTTTTTTATAGAGTGAAAAAAGTATAAAGAAAGAATAGTGAATAATTATAAGAGTATGATTATAGTTGATTAATATAAAGAAGAGAGAGAAGAAAAAAATATAAAATAAAATAAACAAAAACAAAAAACAAAAAAATAAAAAATAAAAATAAAAATATTTGTGGAAAAGAAAACGGTATACAACTTGTCAATGAGTGGAACAATTTCTAATTATAATATATGGAGACAAGTATATAAATCTGATCTTAAACATTTTTGTTTGATCTTTCCATCGGGTACTCATTGAGTTTCAATGCTGAGCCCAGCTACCCCTTCATATAATCAGTGAATGGAGACCATATTTGTTCAAAAATCTCAGGTTTATCCATTAGGATAAATCTAATTCTCTCCAATTGTAATGTCTCCAACATTTCCACTGTCCACATTTTAATTGTCGGGGATAATGGTCCCTTCCAAAATTGTAATATTATTTTTTTTCCAATTATTAAACAGTAATCCAGAAAATTTCTTTGATTTACTGTTAAAATTTGAGTAGAATCTAAAACCCCAAATATAATTAATTTTGAGTCAGGGCTTAATATGATCTTTAAAACTGTGGAAATAATTTTAAAAATCTCAGTCCAATAACTTTTAAGTTTTGTACATATTACAAAATTATGATTTAAATCGGCTTCTATGTGCTGACATTTATCACATAATGGTGATATAGTAGGAAAATTTCTATTTAATTTCTTTTTTGAGTAGTGTAATCTATGTATTACTTTGAATTGTATCAAGGTATGTCTGGCATTTAACGAACAGCGATGAATTCGTTGTAAGCTTTCTTCCCATAAATCTTCTGTTATAGGTAAACCAATTTCATTTTCCCATTTTTGTCGGAATAGTTCCGTTTTTGGCATTTCCCTGTCCAAAAAAATATAATATATATATGCTATTAATTTTTCTGTTGTTGGATGCTTGTTAAGTACTTCATCCAGTATACCTGGCTCTCTATTTCTGTAATTTAGCATATTTAATTTGACATAATCTCTAATTTGTAAATATCTAAATAGATTATTTGCTTGCAGTCCATAAATCTCTTTCAACTCCTGGAATGAGAGGAATTTCCCATTCCTGTAAAGATATTCTATCCTTATTATTCCTAAGTTTTTCCAATGTCTAAACCCCACATCCAATGGTTGGAAGGTTTGAAAATAGGATTATTCATAATTGGTAAACAAAGTGGTATAGTTTCTAAATGTAAAGTCTTAATGATTTGTTTCCAGGTACGTATATTATTTAAAATTATAGGGTTTGCCTTATATAATTTTTTTTGTACCACCCCAGGGGCAAGGAGTATTGTGCTTATGTCGAAAGGGAAACAATCTTCCTTTTCAATTCTTAACCAAGCTGGGTCTTGTTCCATCTGTATCAACCAATAATTAAAGTTCTTAATCTGAACCGCCCAAAAATAATATAAAAAATTAGGTAAAGCTAATCCACCATTTATCTTAGATTTACATAAGTGTATTTTACTTATTCTATGATTTTTGTAATCCCAAATGAAGCTATTAACTATAGAATCAATTAAAAAAAAAAAAAATTTAGGAAGATATAACGGAATGGCTTGAAATAAATATAGTAATTGAGGCAGAAAAATCATTTTAATGGCATTTATTCTACCGATCATTGATTTTTGTGTCTATCTTTGGTGGCAACCAGATTGATGGAAGCACAGCTGGGAATTTCCTGCCAGTCCTTGCTGCTGCCTTGTATTAGATTCATAACCAAAGTTATTTGAGTTCTTGTCAACGACTTTCATGGTAGTAGTGCCTTTGCTCTTGTTAAGGGCATCAAATGGTGGATGATTCAAAACAAGATCCAAGTATGTAATAGAAACTCAAAGAGCCTGAAGCCATCTGAGTCACAGCCTTGTGGGCTTCAGTCATACATTAAGCACCTGGAGGATGCAGGATTGTTTACTCAGTCATGGTGTCAGGTCAACAACCTACTCCTTAATGTCAGCAAGATAAATGATAAGCAAGATAATCGCTGGTTTCGTCCATGCATGATTCTTTGACTCTTGAACTGTGTTCATTTTTGTGGTATTCTGCCTTGTATCATTAATATTGCTGTCACTCTGGTTCAATGTAAACTATCCTGTACAATGCTGACATGCAAATTTCAGTTTGGTGTGAATGATACATCCTAAAATTTCCATATAGATGGCCTTACTTCCTGGCTTCAACAGCATAGATGGATTTTCTTCTGTGTACTAGTGATAGTCATATGAAAGCTACAGCAACATCCGCAGCATCACACAGATGGTGAAGAGCTTTACACCTGTCACCCTCAATGGGGAGCAGCCGATGGCACAGACCACCTTTAACAGCAGAACAGTGAGAACCATCTTCCATGTGTACCTCAATTTCTTGCAAGGGAAAGTCTGATTGTTTTTCCTCGACACAGAAGCCTGTAACCTGGCCACGAGCTGACAGTCCCCTGCACTCTCTGAAGGAACCTCCCGTGGTAACTATAAACTGTAACCTTTGCATAATTAAAGCACAAAAATGTACAGCACCAACAAGGAGAGGGAGAAACAAACAGATGTGAAGAAGAGCATGGCTATTTCCTTTTGGATTGGACGGTGGGCAGGAACATTAACCATCCAGCTCTTGAGGACTTGACCAGGGACACTGTTAATCCAAGGAGAGGGAGAGAGAGAGAGGGAGAGAGAGAGAGGGAGAGGGAGAGAGAGAGAGGGAGAGAGAGGGAGAGAGAGGGAGAGAGAGAGAGAGAGAGAGAGAGAGTCAGCTCTGCAGTTGAGAAGGATTGAAGCAGCCTTTCAAGGATTTTGCCGTTGGAGAAGGTACAGAGGCAGGGGGGCTTCATAGTTTAACTTATCGTTGGACTGTTGAAGCTTTCCTCTGGTCTGGGAAGCCTCCACCAGTGTGAAAATTCCTGAGTTTTCTCTACATTGTCGAGGGTCGGTTGTCGTTGGCGGACTGCCAAGAGTGCCTGGAGATCGAGGGAAGGAAGATTGCGGTGTCTTTGTTGTTTTTAGCACCGTTTCTCTGCCCTAAAGTCATTTTGCACAGTTCGGCTGCCTGGCTTAGTGAAGAAGGTACTTTTGCTTCCGGCGAGACTGGGATAGAGCTTCCCAAAAGCTGCTCTCGGCTGTGGACGAACCTGGGGACTTTCCTGCTTCAGCTGGAGGTTTCTGTTTTCTGCTGCCTGTCTTTGACTGTGACTGTCTCTGGGACTTAACTTGGAGCTGAGCTGCTGGGGTGCCTGGAGCTGGTTTGTGCCTCTGTTAGGATGGCGATGGAAGGGGCGCGGCCGAAGGTCCGGACCTACGCAGCGATGGCATCAGTGGCGGGTACGAGGCCATCTGAGCCTCATGTTGACTTGGATGGGGACAGTTTTGGTATCTCGGTTCAAACTGGGCCTATGATGTCCAGGGGAGCAATTACGAAGGCCATGAATGAACTTCTTGGGAGGGGGGCTATTGTCTCTTCCGAGTTCGAAAGAGGAAAGGTTGAGATGATACTTAAGACCCGGGAGTGTGTGGCCCAAGCGTTGGAGATGGGGATCTCAGTGGGGGAGGTCCACATACAGGTGGATCCGTGGGTATCTAGGGTGAGACTGGTTCTCCTGCGGAGCTGCCCCACATATATTTCGGATGCGTTACTTATTCCACACCTGTCCAAGTTTGGGGAGGTGCGGTCTAAATGCTTTAGGCTCTTGCATCCCGGGGGGGGACCCGGAGGAAAAAGGGGTCTTCAGTTTCAAGAGGAGGGTGTTCATGAAGATGGGTGAGGGGGATGGTGCTGAGGGGAGTTTTGAGGTGGAGTATAAGGGTATCCCCAGAACCGTGCGTTGGAGTTGGGGAAAGGCACGGTCATGCGTGCGGCGAATTTGGACATCTCCGTAGGGAGTGTCTTATTCGCGGGGTTACTGCTAGAAGTTCTAGCGCAGTGGCCCAGGAATGCACTGCTGGCCCTTCTGGGGTGGTTCGTCAAATCTCAGTGGCGCGGGGTGGTACTGCTGACCTGGCTAGGGCTGCCAGCTCTGCCTTGGTGATCCGGGGCGGCAGTGATAGTCCATCCAGGCCTGCAGGTTCCACATTGGGGACCCTGTGCAGCGAAAGCCTGCGCCTGTGGTGGCGGATGAAGGTGGGGCACAGGTAGAGGGAAGAGAAGAGGGGGGGATTTGGGAGAAGCAGGGGAGGAAGGAAAAGAGGAAGGAGAGGAGAAAGGCCGCCCGAGCGAGTAAAATGCAATCGGGTGTGCACCTGCCAAGTTCTGTGACCACCCAAGGGGTGCCTGGAAGCTCCAGTGAGGTGCAGATTGCACCTGCCGTGGCCCAGCAAGGAGCTGAGGTGGTTCAGAAGGGGGCAGGGAAGCTAAAACGTGCGGGTGGCAAAGTGGTTGGGGGTAATGTAGAGGCGGATGACCCTTCCCTTATGGAGGTTACCGTACCTCCGCATGCTAGCGGGACAAAAAGGAGGCATTTGCCCGGTGAAGATGAGCAAGGGCGTGGGTCCAAAGCTAGGGGAATGTCTTTTTCCAGACTTTCCACCACTGATGTGGCTGAAAGTGGTCTTGAACTGGTGTCTTCTGGGTCGGTGGTTGGGCCTCCTTTTCATGGATCTTCAGCGCGTGTCACAAGACCAGGTGCTGAGGTTGATACCGGTGGAGTTGTGTCCTCTGGGCGGGAGTTTGTCCCTTCGTCTCAGGGGCCCTCCGAGGGTGTTATCTCATCGGGTGCTGGGGTTAGCTCCCTTGGGTGTGTGCCCTCTGGGTCGGAGGAGGTCCCCTCGTTTCAGAGGCCTACTGAGGGTGCTAGCACGTTAGTTGATGTGGTTGGCTCCCCTGGTAGTGTGCCCCCTGAGACGGGGGATGAGCAGAGCCAGCCCGAGGGGGGAGGTTCGGGGGTATTGTTGTTCAAGTCTGCTCCATATCAGTGCCAGTGGAGGTGCTGGGGGGCGTGATGCCTCACCGGATGAGTTGTCTGGGGAGAGTTTAAAAGCAGGTGGAGATTCTCTGGGTGTTGCCTGTGGAGAGGGTACTCTAGATGATGTGGAGGTCGGGGCTGTTTTGGGTCGTGATCCTCTTTCAGATTCCGAGGGTGCCAGTGCACCACAGGCCCTGGGGATGCCTCTTGTTTTTACTTCCCCAGGCCCAGACATGGAGGGTGATGGTAGAGTGCAGGGGCCCAGCCATTCAGTGGGCTGCGTGTTTCAGTCAGGGGTTTCGGGACCCTTCCCCGGCATTGATCCTGGGGGTGGTGTCGTGGCAGAGGAGGGGGAGAGTGACGGGGCCAGTTTGTGTAGTGGGGATAGCGAACTGTCAGAGAATTCTGGTCTTCCTGAGCTTGTTGATTCAGGTGCGAGCGGGTTGGCTGCGCGCCCAGGCTCCAAGGCCGAGTCTCAGGCAAAAGTTATCCGGGAGGTGCGAGAGTTCCTAAAAACAAACCGTACCATCAAAACCCAAAAGAATGTTGCTAAAAGATGGTGGGAGGACTGGCCAGCTTTGATTAAGAGTCTCGAGGCTATCCTTGGCAACAAGGATAGTGGTCTTCCTGACTCTGAGAAGAGACAGTTTGGGAATTTTTTGGAGTTCCTCAGAGGAAGAGTTTTTGAAACTAAGCGGAGTGTGAGGATCTCAATCTAGTGTGCCTACACATTCACAGTAGCTACATTAAATTTAAATGGGAGTAGAGCGAGTTTTTGTAGATTTCAGCTCTTATCAGCTCTAAGAGAGGGGAAATTTGCGGTGTGTTTTCTGCAAGAGACACATACCGTTGTTAGTGACGAACCCACCTGGCGACTGGAGTGGGAAGGGGGGGTCTATATGAGCCATCTCAGCTCAAATTCGAGTGGGGTGGCTTTTCTGTTGGCTCCAAATTTTCTGCCAAGCGTTTTAAAAGTGGAGGAAGTGGTGCCAGGACGTTTGCTCCATCTGGCCGTGAGCCTGGATGGCATGCTGTTGCATTTCATTAACGTGTATGCCCCTAGCTCCGGCACGATGCAGGCTGGCCTACTTCAGGAGGTGAATGCTCTGTTGAGCACTATTGATAGGGGAGAGTGTGTCTTCGTTGGTGGGGACTTTAATTGCACACTTGAGGTGCGAGACCGTTCTGGTACTCAGTGTGCGCCTGCTATAGCAAAGAAGCTGAGAGGGATGATTGACTCCTTTGAGTTGGTTGATGCTTGGCGGGACCTCCACCCGGATTCCACTGCTTTTTCGCGGAGGTCTAAGGGTGGTGGTTCCCGCATTGATCGTTTTTATATTTCCCGAGCGTTTGTTTCCCGTGTCTCAGCGGCCTCAATGCAGCTGGTGCCGTGCTCGGACCACTGTCTAGTGCGTGTGGATTTTAATCCAGCGTGCGCTCGGGCTGGGTCCGCGTACTGGCACTTCAACAACAGGCTGCTGGAGGATCGGTGTTTCCGGGAGTCATTCAGTCGGTTTTGGGTGAAGTGGAGAGAGAGGCAGAGGTGCTTCTCTTCCCTTAGGCAGTGGTGGGATGTGGGTAAAGCTCACATCCGTCTCTTTTGCAAGGAATATACATGGGGGTCGACTGGAAGGCGGGACTCAGCGGTCGAGAAGTTTGAGAGGGAGATACTGGACGCTGAGACTCGCCTGGGTCAGTTTGGTGAAGACTCTAGCGAATGAGGAGAGTTTCAGAGGAAGAAGGATGTTTTGAGGAGCCTGCTGCTTGAGCGGTCCCGCGGCGCTTACGTGAGGTCTCGGGTCCAGATGCTGCACGATCTGGACCGAGCTTCGCCTTTCTTTTTCTCTCTGGAGAAGGGGCGGGGAGCTCGAAAACAGCTCGTGGAGTTGCTTGCAGATGACGGCTCCTCTGTCACTGATCCAGAGAGGATCAATGCCTTGGTTAGGTCCTTTTATGGGTCCCTGTTCTCTGCGGATGGATTCAGCGTGGAGGCTCAGCAAGATATGTGGGAGGGTCTACCGACTGTAGATAGGGAGGTGGCTGATCTTCTTGATGGCCCCTTATCTTTGGAGGAGTTGACTCGTGCCTTGCATCAGCTCAGGAGGGGTAAGTCCCCCGGGCTGGATGGGTTGACGGTGGAGTTTGTTAGAGCTTTCTGGGATATCCTAGGGGATGACTACATGTTGGTTCTGGGGGAGAGCCTGGCGACCGGGGAGATGCCTCTCTCGTGGCGTAGGGCAGTTGTTGTCTTGCTGCCTAGGAAGGGCGAACTCCGTTTGTTGAAGAACTGGCGTCCAGTCTCTCTCCTATGCACAGAGTATAAAGTTTTTGCACGGGCAATGGCAAATCGCCTGGGCTCCGTGCTGCATCAATTGATTCATCCTGACCAATCTTATACAGTCCCTGGCAGGTCCATCCAGGATAACATCCACCTGGTTAGGGACCTGATTCATCTAGCCCAGGGTACTGGTGAGTCAGCTGCTTTTCTGTCTCTTGATCAGGAGAAGGCTTTTGATAGGGTAGAGCATGAATACCTATTTGGGGCGTTGCAAGCGTTTGGGTTTGGACCGCTTTTCGTGGCCCGGGTCCGGCTTTTGTATGCTGCTGCGGAGTGCCTTGTGAAGGTTAATGGCGCGTTGTTGTCTCCTTTTCATTTTTGGAGGGGGGTCCGTCAGGGGTGCCCTATGTCGGGCCAGATGTACTCGGTCTGTGTGGAGCCGTTCCTGTCTTCTTCGGAGGAGGTTGACAAGCCTGGCCCTACCTGGCCCGCGGGTTGAGTTGGTTCTATCGGCGTATGCCGATGACGTACTTCTTATGTTCACTGATCCTGGTGACCTGCGGAGGATGCGTGACTGCCAGGAGATTTTCTCGGCTGAATCTTCTGCTAGGATTAACTGGAGTAAGTGCTCTGGACTTTTAGTGGGTCAGTGGCAGGTAGACTCTCTGCCGGAGGAGATGGCATTGTATGTGTGGAGCACCACGCACCTCCTCTATCTGGGGGTGTACATGAGTCCCACTGAGGATGCTTGGCCGGCAAACTGGCAGGAGTTGGAGACGAAAGTGGTTGCCCGGCTGGGGCGCTGGACAGGCCTGCTTGGAGTTCTTTCCTTTCGGGGGAGGGTGCTGGTTATAAACCAGCTGGTGGCCTCCATGTTATGGTACCGGCTGGCTACTCTTGTCCCACCCTCTATATTTGTAACTGCTTTACAGAAGAAGCTGGTAGATTTCTTTTGGGGAAATAGGAAGCACTGGGTTTCTGCGGCGGTCCTGAGTCTCCCGTTAGAGGAGGGCGGCCAGTCCTTGGTATGCGTGCGTACCCAGGTGGTGGCTCTCCAACTCAGGACTCTGCGGAGATACATGTATGTAGAGAACCCTCCCAGATGGCACGCTCTGGCCATGTATTTTTTCCGTCAGGGTCGGTGCCTAAGGGGGGGTCTCGCGGCTCCCGGTGGCGGGCATCAGTCGACCCGCTCTAAGGGGCTTGCCTGTCTTCTACCGGGATGTGCTAAGAGTGAGGAATTTGACTGTTTTCAGCCACAGTGTTGCTCCACGAGGGGAGGGGGATGTTGTGGCTGCGGGTGTGGCTGGTCCTCATCCTGTCATGGTGGGTGTCGAGGAGAGGCGCGAGCGTAGGGTGGTTCAGATAGAGCTTACCCCCGCTCCGTCAGATCTGCTCATCGGGCCTAGGCTCCGGGATATTTCTCGGCCTCCGGCTCCACATAATCTGAGCTGCCTTTCTGAGATGACCAGCATGCCATTTCGTGATACGAAGAGACGCGCACTGTATAGGATGCTCCTGCACATTCTGAACCTCCTTGCCTTCGTCTTCCATCCCGACACACCATGGCGGACGGTGTTACCATCCGAAGGCGGGGGAGGTCCCCAGTGGGGGTCCTTCTATAAGGGAGTCGTACCCCTTTATATTGGGGACCTGGGGTGGAGAGTGTTGCATGGAGCGGTGGTTTGTAATAAACTTTTGAGCCGGTTCACGGGCTCGTCCGCCGCATTAATTTTCTGCGGAGGGGAAGAGACCGTGTTTCATGTGTATATGGAGTGTGAGAGGTTACTGCCCCTGTACCATTATCTGAAGGGGTTGTTCCTCAAGTTTTGGCTGCATTTTAGCCCCACAATCCTGGTGTTCGGATACAAGGCAGGGAGTGGGGAGAGCCGAGTGTGGGGGGGGGGGGGGGACTTACCTGTCAGTTTGCTCCTCGGCCTGGCTAAGATGGCCATTCGCGGGTCCAGGCAGCGGGCGGTCGATGGTCAGGTGAGAGTCGGCTGCCTGCCCCTCTTCCGGGCCTACGTCCGTGCACGTGTGTCCCTGGAGAGGGAACACGCGGTGTCCACGGGGACTCTGGAGGCCTTCCGTCAACGCTGGTCACCGCGTGGGGTTGAGACTATTGTAAACAATGAATGTACTGTTGTACTACAATGATTTGTTTGTTATAGTGTGATTTTTTGATTATGTTTTGATGTGCTGTATTATATGATTGTGTTGAATTGAAAAAGAAAAGAAAAAAAAAAGAGAGAGAGAGAGAGAGGATAACTACATAAAATGATGAAAGCATAAATAGTCACTGATATTTTCCTACAATACATGATGAAATAGGTTTAAGGTGAGAGGGGCAAAGTTTCAAATAGATTAATGGGGCAAGTTTATTTACACAGAAGGTAGCAAGTGCTAGAAACGCTGTGCCGGGATGGTGGTGAATGCAGATACGGCAGAGGCATTTATTAAATCTTTGGATAGCCATAAGGATATGCAGGGAATGGAGGGATATGGATTATGTGACGAGAGCTAAGAGTTGGTCTTGGCATCATGTTCAGCATAGATATTGTGGGCCGAAGGGCCTGTTCCTATGCTCTACTGTTCTATGTTCTAACTCAGCGGGTTCCTATCCAAGTTCTCAGCCCCTTCCTATATTCCCAATACACTCACGAGTGCGCAGCTAAATTTTGATCTAACTATATTTACGTTTATAGATGACATCATCATAATGTGCTGGATCTTGAACAATGACAAGATGGAGGTACAGAGAGGAGGTGTCACAGATCAAGGTGTCAAGACAACAACTTCTCCCTCAAAGTCAGCAAAATGAATGAGCTAGATGTCGACTTCAGGAAATGAGGTGGAGTATATGCCCCGGTCTGCATCAGTAATGCTGAAGTGGAGAATGTCAAGAAAAGGTTGAGAGCTTCAAGTTCTCTTTTTGCACTACCTGTTTTTGTCATGTATGGTTGATTGTACTCATGTGTGGTATTATTTGCCTGGATGTAAACAAAGTTTCTCGATACACAAGGCAATAATAAACCAATATTAATACTGAGTCACCCAGTGTCCAAGTTCTTTCATTGTCACTGGGTCTAAATCCCAGAACACCTGACCTGTACTGATCAATACCCTGACCAATATCATCTCTAGAGGAATTCAGCGATTCAAGCATCGGAGTTTTGAATGGGTGTACCAGGATCTGAGGCAACAATGCATTTCCCTAAAAATAAAGCAACATTAGACGGACCAGGATGTGATAAGGTGAAAACAGTTGTGGAACATTTCCACACAAACTCAGATGCCAACATGACAATAGAATAAATTAACTTTTAAAATGCAACAAAATGCAGGAGGATTTATTTATAGTGTCACAACAGGATGCATTTTATTGATTTATTGGTTTGTATAATTTAATTGTCTGTACAGTACGGTGAGTTTGTTTGTTTAATCTGTCTATCCTCTCCATCATACTCCAGTAGTTAGGCTATTAACAAGATATGTGCATCAGTGTTGCAGGTAATCGTCACATGTTCAGATAATTGGGATTTGAAAATGTGAACATTGAAGCTGTTGTTAGAAATATATCAATTCATACCTTTCTTCTGTTGGCAGTCAAACATTAGGGAGAATATCTCTTTAAGGTGGCAATTAACTGCATCAACCATCTCATAGATTTGTAACAAACAAGCAGGATTAAAATAATAGTCAATGGGTGGGTGGGGGGCAGGGGGATGCATAAATTTTGTATTGTAAAGGGGTATATTCCAGGTCAAATTTTAGCAACTTGGAAAAGAATGATACATGTGAAAACAGTATCCTCCAAGTGATTGATAACATGAATATTATGTCATCAGTCTGAAGTAGGGTCTCGACACGAAACGTCACCTATTGCATCGCTCCATAGGTGCTGCCTCACCCGCTGAGTTTCTCCAGCATTTTTGTCTACCTTTGAATATTATTTGAAATCACACAGAATTAAATAGATGACACAAATTGCTGGAATAATTCAGCATCCGTGGAGAACATAGATAGGTGACATTTCTGGTTGGGACCTTTCTTCAAACCTGACCCAAAACATCACCTATCCATTTTCTCCAGGGATGCTGCTTGACCTGCTGAGTTACTTCAGCACTCTGTCTTTTTTTGTAAACCAACATCAGCAGTTCCTTGATTTTATAGTTTAATAGATCTGTGCATGTAAATATTGTTTATTGTTAAAGGAAACAGTGTGTTATTAGGGTCTGCACTAGTTCTGGTATTTATTTAGTATTTGAGTAGAATGAACAAATCAAAAAAATAGTTTTTTTTTTGTGAGTTGCCCATTTATACCCAAGTCAGATAAGTTTTCCCCAGAAGAGAGGGTTGTCTCCATACACGCAATGAATACTGCTCTTGCCAGTGACGTCCACAGTCCAAAAAAAAAGAATATATTTAAAAAAAACATACTCCTACAAACTCTATACACAGGAAATATTGGCTAATCATACAATGAGTCAAAACTCAGCTATTAATCAGGCAGTATTCATTGTTCCAGATAAACAATCTCTTCTTGCAGCAGTTTATGTGCTACGTGTGTTGTGGGTGGGTCTTGAACCAGTGCAGTATCCTCCCCAATCTGCTAAATTCATTTGGTATCCTCCCCAATCTGCCAAATGAATGAGTTTAAATTTCGCAATTATGTTGCTCTATTTAAGCAATAACAAGCATCCCTTGTAGCTGTGTAGAAAGGAACTGCAGATGCTAGTTTATACTGAAGACAGAAGGGTCAGCCTGAAGAAGGGTCCTGACCTGAAACGTCACCCATCATTTTTCTCCAAAGATGCTGCCTGAGTCACTCTAGCACTTTGTGTCCATCTTCTCTTTAAGAGCTGCTAACTCGTGATATCCTCCATTTATGCATCCAGCCTGGGTCATTATTTGAGCCAATAAATGGAAAAAAATGTAAGCTTTTCAAGTTTGTATCTTACGCAATATCTATTCTCTGTCCTACTTGTATGTTTGTAGGATCATAGTGTCAAATAGCATGAAAGGAGCTCAAATTGATGGTGCAGATGCCCCAAACTATTTTCTATTTAGTTCCATTTCTCTACTTCTTATTGCATTTGGCGTGCACAGCCCAAAGTTGTCGGACAACTTGTTCTATTTGATCTTATTTGATTGTGCACGCCGGGTTGATTTTACTTCAGAGTCAAGTGAGTGATTCTGTGAAGAAGCCCGCCAGTCTGCATGCACGTCATTACGTCTGACGCATGGCGTAACGACATGCTGGCAGGCATGTAGCTCCACCAGCGGTAAGTTTCAAAAACCCTCAGGTAAGTGTTTAAAAACTTAGTTGAGGTCGTTTTCTGTGGTCGGTAAATCTTGTTGCAGGAGCAAGTTCAAACCAATGGGGAAAATGACTAAGGTGAGGACGAGGCGGGCCGCCGGGAGAGCAGCTATGGATGACCACGGGAGTGCGGGTAGCTGGCGGCCGTCCATTTTGCCTTCAGAGTCACTGGCGGCATGGCCAGTGGCTTCAAACTTGCTGCCGATTGAAAGCACTGTGGCTACTCCGGTGGGAAGGAAAGCCACTAAGAAGTCTGTAAGGCCCGTTGACTCGGACGAGTCGGGCCTGGAGGGATCCCCTCCCACAAAGGATAGCGTCTTTGGACGTTTGTCCTGGATGGAGCTCCTGATGGAGAGGATGCTCCATCACGATATGCTCCAGCAAGAGGAGTTATATCAACGTGGGTCTCCTCGGGGGCCCGTGGCAGTGGCACCTGTTTGAGGGCTGCATAATGTCTCCCTCTCGGAGGAGGAGAGCATTCGGGGTCAGTTTTGTTTTGACTCCGAGTTCGGAGGTATAGCCGGTGAGCATACCTCAAGGCAAGAAGGCCCGAACCAGGGGTGCCAAGCATGGCATCAAAATTTGCGATCCCGGCCTGAACTGGGGAACCGCTGGATGAAGACCTGGCCATGACTATAAATTACATGGCCTCACACCAGCTGCAAGACCTCACAATGGAAGAAACTTCCAAAAAATATGAAACACCCTCCAACTGTGCCTCGATCAAAGTGCCAACTGTGAACCACGCTATCTGCGGTCACATGGATGTAGGTATCAGAGCCCAGGAAGTGAGACTCCTAGAAGATACTGAAGCTGCTCACTTCAGGCATTACAGCTTTCGTTAGGTCGGTGGATGGGGGGGCCCTGTCTGAGGTGCAGCAGGATGCTCTGGCCCTAATGTGCAATGCACATTTTGAAATAAACTGTCTCAGAAAGAGTGCCATCCATCCTACTCTGAACCCCAAGTTTGCGGCACTGTGCAAATCTAGCAATGTGCAACCGCCGAATCTTCTGTTCGGTGAAGACCTATCAAAACGGGTCAGAGAGCTAGACGACGAGGTGAAAACAGTCGGCCTCATAAAAGCCCAGCCGACTAGCAAAATTCCAATTCGGCCGCAGCACCCCCACAAATGGTTCGCTGAAGCTGGTTCAGGCCAATGACCAAGCCGGCCCTTGCGCAACATTCTTCCCCTCCAAAACGCGGGGGCAGAAATATCCACTGGCGGTAGGCGGATCTGGTTCTTTTCGGAACATATCATGTATGGATCAGCTACAAGTTGGTGGAAGATTACACTTGTTTTTCAATGAATGGTGTTGGATAACATCAGATTCGTTTATACTGCACAGTATAGAAGGGTATACCGAATAGAATTTCTTTTCAATTTGCATCCACCTATACTGAATACACCAAGCCGGACATTTTTTTTTCACAAGAGTCTTTGGATGTACTAGCTGAAATTGAAACGTTATCTAAAAAAGGGGTAATTGAAAAGTCGTTTCATCAATCTCACCAATTTGTATCTAATATATTTCCTAGACAAAAGAAGGATGGTGGGTGTCGAATCATTCTTGATTTAACTCGACTTAACTCCCATGTGCAGTGTAAACATTTCAAAATGGAAACTTTTGTTACTGCTGTACAACTGGTTTCCAAAGGATGTTATATGGCATGCATAGATCTTAAAGATGCATACTATTCAGTACCCATTCATTGCAATCACCGGAGATATTTGAAGTTTAGCTAGATGAGGCAACTATGGCAGTTTAAAGCATTGCCTAATTTGTTAACTTCGGCCTCTAGATTATTTACAAAATTGTTAAAACCGGAGTTGGCCCTACTCCGGGCTCGGAATCATATTGTAATGGCCTATTTGGATGATGTCCTAATCATAGGAAAGACTCGGAAATCAGCTGAATTATCTGTTTCAGCTGCCAAACTCATGTTTCAGAGGTTGGGGTTTCTCATCCATCCAGTTAAATCCAAATTGATACCATCTAGAGTTATTGATTATTTGGGATTCACCATTAATTCAACTCACATGTCTGTGACTCTGCCTAGGGGCAAGAGATCAGAGTTAATAGAAGCTTGTAACAATCTCGTTGATGAGCAACAACCTATTCGGCAGGTAGCTAATATAATTGGCAAATTAGTGGCTGCTTTTCCAGCTGCACAGTTTGGGCCTTTACTTTATCAAAATTTACAATGTACCAGCAGAAACCATTGCTGAGTTACAGTGGTGGATAGCAAATATTTGGCATTGCTCCAGTAAAATTCTGAATGATAAACCTTCAGTTATTTCACAAACTGATGTTAGTGCTCTAGGATGGGGAACTACTGATACCATCTCTAGCTGCGGTGGCAGATAGAATATGCATGAGGCATTAATTCTTCAATCACATGGTATTAACTATTTAGAGTTGTTGGGAGCACTCAACGGCTTAAAGGCATATTGTACAAGTATGCATGACTTGCATGTTCAGCTTCAGATTGACAACACTACAGCAGTAGCATACGTTAAACACATGGGTGGAATCAAGTCGGCATCATATGATAAATTGGCTAACCTTATTTGGCACTGGTGTATTTCAAGAAACATCTGAGTTTCAGCTATCTACTTACCAGGTAGTTTCAACATGGTGGCGGACACCACAGAATGGATGTTGAATCATGAAATATTTAATGATATTGTCGCTCGGTATGGTGTACCAGATATTGATTTGTTTGCATCCAGATTAAATCATCAGCTACCAAAGTATGTTTTATGGGAACCAGATCCAGGGGCAGTAGCGGTAGATGCATTCTTGCTACACTGGGGTGGAATGTTTTTATATGCATTTCCTCCATTTTGCCTCATCAGTCGGTGCTTGCTTATGATCGAGCAGGACTCCGCCTCAGGCGTTTTGGTAGTTCCCGACTGGCCTGCACAGCCATGGTTCCCACTCATTCTGAGACTAATAACACAGCCTTTTATGGCTGTCCCGAAATGCAGTAACCTGCTGGTTCACCCTGTGACTGGGGAGAACCATCCACTACATGACCGTATTAATCTATTGATTTGTAGTTTCTGAGGAGACCGTTCTTGGGGCTCGGACTAAAAAACAATACATCTCTCATATCAACAAATGGGAGGTGTTCTGCTTGCAGTTGAACATATCATATCACACGGCAAGCATACCGGATGTATTGAAATTTCTTTCCACACTATATTTTGATGAGCGACTCAGCTATAGTGCCATCCACAGTGCCAGGAGTGCCTTATCATCCTACCTGTGGCAGGGATCGGGACAACACTCTGTTGGGTCTCACCCTTTAATATCCCGGTTCATGAAGGGTATTTTTAACTGTAATCCCCCCCAGGCCCAGGTACACAGAGATTTGGGATGTGAGCATGGTTCTGAAGCTGCTTCGCCAATGGGCTCCAGCTACATCCCTGTCTTTGCCCAGACACACTCTCATAGTGGTCATGCTCATGGCGTTGGTTTCAGCGCAACGCGTCCAGACGATGCAGAAGCTGCGACTGGACAGGATGGGTTCATCTGTAAATAACATAACATTTTATGTTTATGATTTACTTAAGCAGAGCAGGCCAGGGACATCAGTGCTTAAACTTATTTTTATGGCATACCCTATAGACCTTCGGTTATGTGTAGTTACGCACTTGAAGCAGTATATCAAGGTCACCAAGAGCCTCAGAGGCTCCGAATTAACGATATTCATCAGTCACAAAAAGCCTCATAAGAAGGTGTCGGTACAGACCATTTCAAGGTGGCTGAAACAGGTTCTGGCTTGTGCCGGAGTGGACACTGACGTTCTTAAATCTCACTCCACCAGGGCGGCATCAACGTCAGCAGCGAGGGCACTGGACGTCCCTCTCGACAAAATCCTCATGACCGCAGGATGGTCAAATTAACTGACATTTCAAAGGTTCTATAATATACCTCTTGCCACACCGGGGGTATTTGCCCACTCCATTTTAAATTTTGTTTTATAGTTTCTCCCTGGGAGAGAGGGGTCGCTATTGTTTTTCTTTTTAGCTAATTAAAGCATCAACATGTTTAAGTCTGTATCATGTTTGAATGCATTATTTATTATTCACTCATCCTGGGTCAACTGAGGCAGTGTGTTGCATGGACTCGTATCCACGGCATGAAATCACAGAGCTTTGAAATCTTCACAGAATCACTCACGTGACTCCGAAGTAAAATAGTAAGATTAAATGAGAACTTACCAGTTTGAAGTTTGATCTTTATTTTATGAGGAGTTACGATGAGCGATTACGTGCCCTCCACTCCCAACCCTCGTATCATAAAGGTTCAAGTTCAAGTGTTCAAGTGAGTTTATTGTCATGTGTTCCTGATAGGACAATGAAATTCTTGCTTTGCTTCGGCACACAGAACAAAGTCGGCATTTACTACAAAACAGATCAGTGTGTCCATATATCATTATATAAATACATACACACATGAATAAATAAACTGATAAAGTGCAAATAACAGATAATGGGTTATTAATGATTATAGTTTTGTCCGAGCCAGGTTTAATAGCCTGATGGCTGTGCGGAAGTAGCTATTCCTGAACCTGGTCGTTGCAGTCTTCAAGCTCCTGTACCTTCTACCTGAAGGTAGCAGGGAGATGAGTGTGTGGCCAGGATGGTGTGGGTCCTTGATGATGCTGCCAGCCTTTTTGAGGCAGCGACTGCGATAAATCCGCTCGATGGAAGGAAAGTCAGAGCCGATGATGGACTGGGCAGTGTTTACTACTTTTTGAAGTCTTTTCCTCTCCAGGGCGCTCAAGTTGCCGAACCAAGCCACGATGCAAACGGCCAGCATGCTCTCTACTGTGCACCTGTAGAAGTTAGAGAGAGTCCTCCTTGACAAACCGACTCTCCGTAATCTTCTCAGGAAGTAGAGGCGCTGATGTGCTTTCTTGATAATTGCAATAGTGTTCTTGGACCAGGAAAGATCTTCAGAGATAAGCACTCCCAGGAATTTGAAGCTCTTGACCCTTTCAACCAGACTGGGGAGGAGGTTAACCTTCCAACAGGACAACAACCCTAAGCACACAGCCAAGACAATGCAGAAGTGGCTTCGTGGCAAGTCTGTGAATGTCCTTGAATTGCCCAGCCAGAGCCTGCACTTGAACCTGATCGAACATCTCTGGAAGGACCTGAAAATGGCAGTACATCGACAATCCCCATCCAACCTGACAGAGCTTCAGAGGATCTGCAGAGAAGAATGGGAGAAATTACCCAAATACAGGTGTGCCAAGCTTGTAGCATCCTACCCAAGAAGACTTGAAGCTGTAATCGCTGCCAAAGGTGCCTCACCAAAGTGCTGAGTAAAGGGTCTGAACATTTATGTAAATGTGATATTTCGGTTATCTCTTTTTAATTACTTTGCAAAAAGTTCTAAACCCCTTTCTTTTTGCTTTTTTATTATGGCATATTGTGTATAGATTGATGATAAAAAAAAATTGAATCCATTTTAGAATAAGGCTGTAACGTTGGAAAATGCGAAGGGGTCTGAATACTTTCTGAATGCACTGTATATATGAATGCTGCCACTAATGTGTATACTTTCTCCTTACATTTGTCCTCCCGAAGTACAACACCTCACATTAGCCCTCGTCAACCATGATCTGCCATTTATTCATCCATATCTGTAACTGATCTATATCTTTCTGTATCCTTTGACAGTTTTCTTCACTGTCCATAATAATTTGTAATGCCTGTTGCTAACTAACCCATCTACGTGTTCATCCAAGATTTTTATATATTTTTATGTATATTACAAACAACAGAGGTCGCAGCACTGGTCCTGCGGAACACTATGGGTCACGGATCTCCAGCCTGAATAACACTGTTCCTCCACTATCCCATGTCTTCTATGTGTAAGCCAGTTCTGAATCCAAGCTACCAAGTCATCATGTTTCTCATCTTAATATCCTGGATATGCCTACCATGAAGGACCTTGTCATATACCTGATGAAGGGTCTCGACCCAAAACGTCACCCATTCATTCTCTCCAGAGATACTGCCCGTCCCGCTGAGTTACTCCAGCTTTTTGTGTCTATCTTTTGTCATATACCTTATTATTTTGTCAGGAAGTGCAGTCCAGATTATGGCAGCTCACTGCTCACACCTTATCCCTGGTTTAAAAACACCTAAAATCTGTGTCCTCAATTTTTTCATGGAAACAGTTTCCATTTATTTACTTTGTCAAAACACCTCATTGTTTTGAACGCTTATTAAATTTCCACTTACCCGTCTTTACTTTCAGCTCGAAGATAGACACACAAAGCTGGAGTAACTCAGCGGGACAGGCAGCATCTCTGGGGAGAAGAAATGGGTGGTGTTTCGGGTCGAGACCCTTCTTTCAGTTCTCTAGTCTTTCTAAAATCTGTCATTTACTATCAAAGTCAAAGTCACTCGAGGCAAAAATGGCTGCCGATACACCTCGGATGCTGCAACAAGCTTTGCACCATGGGGGATTTCCAGGCAGAGTGAGCTGGAGGCTCTAATTCTCTTAGGATTCTTCCCACTAAAGTAAATGCCCACTGGATACTCAAGATGCATCTTCACATAGTTTAGCTAATCTATGATGTTGATTAGTCGAGCCTCACTTGGCTCAAATTTTTTGTCCTGATTCAGTCTGCTAATTCCAAAATTGATTTCCAATTTCCTGAAAGTCAGTTGCACGGTATTCCTTGGCAAACTTTGTCCAAATTGTAACCAGGCCTGAGTCTGCTTACCTTCTGAGATGAGGCAGAATCTGACATAAACACATGAGTGTTCATTGTTGCAGTCTGATGCTAATGGCAATTAAACAAACATGACTCTCTTGAGTACTGATAAACCCCATCTCTAATATTATTCTGGTAAATCTCTCAGTACCCTCTGCAAGGATTCAATGGGCTGGATGCACAGCCTGGTGCTTCCAGCACAAGCATTCGGCTGGGATAGATATACGGAAGGCCAATTGAGCTGAATTTCCAACCCCAGGAGGAATTTAGTGTGGCATGACAAGCATCAGGGACCAATCGGCCTTAGAAGGAGTATTGCTGAAGTTTACCTCTGAAAACCATTTAAGTACTTAAAAAATATATTAAAAGTCCATTGCACTAAAAATGATTAGCTTATTTAAAGAAAATAAGTAAGAAGTAATAAGTGAACTTTTTCCGTTATTATCTTCACACCAAGATTTACCATTCAACTGAATGGAGTCTTCTATACTATACCAGGTCTGATTGGTGTTGAATGGGAGGACCAATATCTCCAGTGTAATCCAAATATGGTAGGGGTATCAAAAACCAGAGGACCAAGGTTTAAGGTGAGAGGAAGGACTTTAAAGAGAATCAGAGAGGAAAGCATTTTACACAAAGAATGGTTGATACGGAAACACACCACCAGAGGAAGTGGTGGAAACAGAATTGCTGTGGTCTGAGAAGGACGTTCAATATGCGAGATGCACTATCTGGAGCTCTCTGTATTTCCTTTGCACACTCTGCATATTATTACATTGGACCATTGGAGACTAAGAATTCACAGGGGTATACTGCAATAAGAAACAGAGAGTTTATTCTTGTTGGGCTTATTTTTGGCCACTCCCCTCAGCAGAAACATATCCTTACGTGTTCCTCATTTCGGAGATCCCCGATATACCACCAGCAGGATTTCAGCACAGGTTTCCCAAGCATCTCAATTGCTATATTGTTTGTCTATATGGTGAAAGACATTGATGTCCTACATGTACAAAGGGTGGCTTTCACCACATGTGACTAACTTGACGTTGCTTGTGAGTTTCTCTTTGTACTTCAAACAACAAAATCCTCAAATTTTCAGGAAATATTTCAACATTAACACCATGGTCAGTTACATTCTTGCACCTTCATTGACAAATAATCATTTCCTAATTTCCTTTCAATATCTTTATTGAAAGATCGAAACACTTGAAGGCTTACATTATAGCACGAATATTTAAAAAAAATGGAATTTGGACAGGACTCCCACGCAAACAATCACAAGGACTCTTAGTGAACTCTTGTATCAGCTGACATGTTTTATTCTCCTATGTGGTCAAGGGATGATAATTTGATGTCCAAATAAAACTATTACTATTAATCCTGCCTTTAAAATTTGGAATCAGGTTCAATTGTCCCAGTGGCACACTGGACACATGGATGATGGTCACTTCAGCAACTGTTTAATAGCAGGACATTGTTCTTTCCCTTTGGCCTCATGGTGGCGTTGTTTCACATTATATGAAACAATGAATTCACATTATATTGAACATAGAACAGTCCAGTGCAGAACAGGCCCTTCGGCCTTCAATGTGTACTGGACATGATGCAAGTTAAACTAATTGTATATGCCTGTACATGATCGACACCCCTCCAATTCCCTGCATATCCCTGTCCCTATGTGAAAGTCTTTTAAAAACTGCAAACGTATCTGCCTCCACCACCACCTCTGGCAGTGCATTCCAGGTCCCCAACACCTTGTGTGTAAAAACTTACCATATGCATTTCCTTTAAACCTTGCCCCTTTCAACGTAAATTTATGCTCTCTAGTCTTTGACATTTCCAGCCTGGGAAAAAGGTTCTGACTGCTACCCTATTGATACCTCTCATAATTTAAAGCCACCAGGGTGGTGGCTTTTAGTTCCCAGCAGGTAAAGATCATCACTCCTCCACCTCTTCCAACAAGGCTTCCACAAATTTGTGGAGCGCAGTATCTACCATGTTATTCCTTGGCATCTATCAAGTTTCCATCTCTTCCACAATGTCTCCCACCACCTGCTATCTCCATAAAGTACTTTCTTGCTACATGGTGTGTGCCAGTTTTCAACAGTAAACACTGGCTTGCACTGGTACTAGCTATTCACAAAATTGGACCCTCTGATGATGCAAGAAGCATTGTTCATGATGGCTGGATACTGAAGTAATTAGAATGAACGGGCAGCACAGATTTAGATCATGATTCATGTGCCAATATTCTTGGGCTATCCCATTTACCGGTATGTTCCTAACTGCCTTTCCCATAATGGAACAACATTAAGTTTATATAATATAATAGCGCCCTCTGTTGGTTCCTGTACAAATTGGTCAAAGAAAATTTATGTCTAGATCCTGGAAAATCTGGAGAATTATGCATTTAATTTCCAACAGTTTAAGATTTGTCCAATTATATTCCATCTGCTCAACCTTCTGATCTTATTGTAGAATGCTGGATGATAGGTAAAAACATTTATTTCAGCATCAGAGATTCCTGCATCTATGTTATTGCATGTCACACTAAATAATACAACTCTGTCTCTCTCAGTATGTATAACAACACCTTTACATCCAAGAAATTGTTGTAATTTAAATCAAGAATAAACCAAAATGTTCTTTCTTATGTATTGTGTGTGTGCAGGTATTTCTGTGAGTTCAGGATGGAATCTTAGAATTGTGTGGTATAGAGAGAGAGCCTTTCAGCACATTCTGGCCTACGGTTCTTTGAAGAAGCT
This sequence comes from Raja brachyura, assembly GCA_963514005.1. The sequence continues at coordinate 89,369,724 of OY740782.1, forward strand.
GACCAATTAGTCCCATATCCCATCTTTTACTGCATGGGCCTGATTGTCTTTATTATTAATGAAGTATTGGGCTCCTTTTGGAGGTTGTCATGAAAAGTGCATTTGTGATCTTTTGAATTAAATCAAATTTTAAAATTAAATATAACTATATAGTGTAATGCACATTAAAGGCAAAGATACCCTCAGCACTATTAAGCAAAATGCAGTAGTTATTTTAGAATTTGTCCTGAAGTTTGAATAAAGCTATTTAATTTTATTGCATTTCTGCTACCTTGTTATGAAAAATGTCACAGATAGACAGCCTGGTAAAATTAACACACAGCTTGTGTTCTTTGGGAAATAACAACATTTTACAAGTATAAGAGGATTAGGCAGGTGCTGTGCTTTCCAAAGTAAACAGAAAAGTGGTAATACGTAAATAGAACATTTCACCGATTTGAAAATAAATAACCATAACACATTTGAAAATAAATAACTAAATACTTAACAAGAAACAAATACTAAAATATGTACCTGGAGTTGATCAGGATAAACAGTCCCTGGGACTAATTATAAGGTGCTAAGTTCCCTCCACATTGCCACAGCTGGCATTATTTACCAAGTGTCAGACTTGTGAAATAAGCCAATAGATATACATGGCAGCAAATTAAACCTTTAATTCATTATTGCACCTGAATCTTACTGTTGTCAACAGTAAATACCGTAATTTACTTGTCTCCAAGTTTGAAAGATAATTAAATTAATTTAGAGTCCAAATTTAATCTAAAATCAGTCATCTGATATACTGCAATCAGGGATGAAATTTAAATTGCAGTCACTTTCCAATGATGGCATCAGAAAAGACATACGTTTATCAAGGCCTGCAAAGTCTTGAACATACCAGTAACAGTTTCAAGGTTTCAAGGTCAGTTTATTGTCACATGTACCAATTAAGGTACAGTGAAATTTGAGTTACCATACAGCCATACTAAATGAAAAGCAACAAGATACACAGCCACAAAATAAAAGTTAACATCAACATCCACCACAGCGGCTCCCCACATATCTCTCTGTGATGGAAGGTAATAAAGTCCAATCTTCTCCCTCTTTAATCTCCCGCTGTTGGGGCTGTCGAACCATCTGCAGTCAGGGCCATCAAAGCTCCAACAACCTGCGATCCGAAGCCCTCGTGTCGAGGTGATCGAAACTCTCACGTTGGGCAGTTGAAACTCACCGCGGCTTGGAGCTACCAAATCGGCCTCGAACCACGACGTCCGTGGGCTCCACAATGTTAAAGTCCACAGGCCCGCGGTTGGAGCTCTCCACAGTCGATCCCTGGTAAAGGGATCGCTAGCTCCACGATGGTAAGTTCGCGCCGCGCCTGAAGCGCAGGATCGGTCTACAGGAAAGGCCGCGCAACTCCACGATGTTAGGCCGCAGTAGGGACGGAGATATGATATGGAAAAAAATTGCATCTCCGTCGAGCTTAGAGCTTGAAAAAAGTTTCCCTGAGCCCCACCCCCCACACAAAACAAACCATGGAACACTAAAACATACTCTTTAACATGTACTTAAAATAACAAAAACAGAAGAAAGGATAGACAGACTGTTGGCAAGGCAGTCACTTGCTAGTAGGTAGCAATGAGAGTGATAATCATAAGATCTTCTGACCAGTTCATTTCTGCATAGAAATGTAAGGAAAGACTAGATGTGTGAGCAGCATTCTATCTTTAAAATATCTTAATGGAAAATGTGTAGGTTTTGCACATAATTTGGTTCTATAAAGTATGTGGTACAGTTCCATGCTGATTATAATTGTCACTCTCAAAATGAAGCATGGAAACAAAGGTTCAAAATTGGTTTAACTCTGCTGTTGATTTGGTGCCTGGCATGAGATTGGGGTCACTGGGAGTTACTGTACATTTTGCTGATACTGAAGGGTATCTTTAGAAACAAGCTAATCATAATAAGGATACACAGGGGATACCAATGATAGCTGTGAAAAATTGGTTAATCATTTTTTATTGTGCACTGGGGAGTTTAGTGATTGCAGTATAAATGGTGGTTCGCTCATCTTTTGATTCTTACAGGGCTTGTAGGAGGATCTCATAATCTGTAAGGTTCAGCATTGGTATAAATGTCTAATACTGATCCATTCTTTTGCAGGTGTTATTTAATATAAATGACAGATTCTTTAAATTGTTAACTAATACATGTACTAATGCTAAGTTTTATAGGTAATTTGTGGTACTAATATTGCTGGCTAACATCAAAGGACATTCTAACTATTCATTAAAATTTGCTAACAGAACTGAGCTTTAAAACTTTGTTTGCAATTGATCACAAAACAAATCCTGTTAATAAATCTTAATCTTTAAAATCAAAATATGCATTTAGCAATGACCTTTGTGAAATTATGTATTCAGAATACAATACCACCAAATAAATCTTTGTCGTTCCTTTTAAAAAGTTTTACAACTTTTTTATTATGTTTCTTGCAAAACAGTGAAGCTTTTGCTAATCTGATAGGTTAGGTCTAATGATTGTTACAGAGATTGTATTACCAAGATCTTTGAATATGCCATCTGTTTTTAAATTAATTATTTGAAAGTGGAATTAAAGACAGCAGTCATTAGAGCTTGTTCCACCATTCAGTGTGATCACTGGTGCTCTGTCGTTCACCTACATATAGATAGTTGTCTTACCCCATATCGCTTAACATTCTTATTTAACATAAATTATTAATAATAGGTTAAATGTTAACGGTTAATTTTACCTGAAGGTAGTTGTAAACTTATGCCATCTTCTACAGACAGGAGTGTTTCCTCAATACAGTCCTGGCTGAAGGTCATTATCTCCCTGTAGATGCTCTTGGACTGCTTAATATTTCTATTTATTTCAGTTTTTCAGCATCTAGGATATTTTACTTCTGAACAGTATTTGTATATTTTCGTTTGTCTATCTTCCCAAATCAAAGATACTCCAGCTTATAAATGTTTTGTACCATTCAGTCCTGGGTAACCTGCACTGTATCGAATGCAAAAAAAGGTTCCTACTAAACATAAGGTGTCCTAAATCTCTCACAGTATAGTATTACTTTGTTAATCCACTGTGTGGCAAGTTGAGTCCAGTTTGTTTTATGCAGAGGGAGGAGGAGGGGGTAGGGGAAAAAAACTTTTTTTCAGTTTCTTACCTTGCCGAGATGTGATTATTTTACGGATCGCATCTCCGGTCACTCTGCGGCCTACCATAGATGGAGCTGGAGGCCTCCTCGGACTGACTTTGTGCCCCATCGTGGGGTGTGGACTTAACATTGGAGCTGATCCCTTGCCTGAGATCGCTCCAACCGTGGCCTGCGGATTTACCATCAAGGGCTCGCAGTCTCGGGCTAGGCTAGTCGGGAGCTCCAACGGCGCAGTGGCTCGACCAGCCCCGACGCAGGGTTTGATCTCCGGCGTGGGGGAGATGACATCCCCCCGATGCAGGAGCTTAATGCCTCGATGTGGAGTGCCCGACCGCCGGCTATGGGAGTCAAGATCATCCCGTCAACGGGAGAGCACAGAAGAGAAGAAATTTGAACTTTTTTTCGCCTTTCATCACACTGAATAATGTGGAGGAGTCACTGTGGTGGATGTTTATGTTAAAATGTATTTTGTGTGTTCCGTTGCTTTTTATTTGTATGACTGACTTGGCAAATGAAATTCCTCGTATGTTGCAAAACATACTTGGCTAATTAAGTATTATTGTGATTGATTTTCATTAATACCCCAAAAACACTTCTTCATTCATTTTTATAAAGTTACACAGTGGAAAAATACATTTTTCAAAGACTTGATAAGGTTAAAGGTAATGCAGGAAGTTTTAACCAACTGGGAAATACTGAACTAGATGAGTTAAGGGAGACTGGGAAACCGAACAAGGTGAATTTAAAGGGGGCATGAGAACTTGGACCCTGATATGTCAAAGAAAATATGGAAGCAAGGCTGTGCTGTGTCAAAAGAAGTATGGCATCATTACCCAGTGAACCAGATGCCCAATAGTTTTCTGAATAGTTGGATAGCAGACTATCAGAGATTTACTGTATTCCAACCCTTGTTCAGCCAATAGTTTAATTGTGTCTTTTAACTGTAGTTCTTCTGAGCCTCTTGAGCACAAAACTTGCTATTATGTTTAGTTCCATTACCTGTGCATGGCATTTTTAATAATCCATTTACATGGATTTTCAAGACTGTTTGGACATCCACTACTCTTAGCTTTTCACTATTTCAAAAGTAAACTTTATCTCTTTGAGATCAAACACATGAATTCCACAGTGATATATAAATCCATTTGCAACACTTTTGACCATTCACTTCATCTGTAAATATCCCTTTCTTGCTTCATACTTGCTTATATACTATTTTGGTACCAACAACAACTATGGGAATGCAGCTTTATATTTTATTATCTAACTTATTAGTAAATACAATGAATTTTCAGATATTTGCAGTGGAGCACCGCTAGTTACAAACTGCCTATTAGGAATCTTGCCAATTATCTCTAAGTTTTGAGACCTGTTGATGTTTCCAGACAATTTCCTAACAGGGTCAATAAAATAATATTTAATTCACTTACAGGACGTGAACACTACTGGCAATTCTATCATTTATTCTATCATTTATTTTCCATCTGAAATTGATCCTTATAAAGTGTCATGTGCAACATATACCAGATAATGATAGCATACTGCTTTTAAGATGGCAATAGTGAAGTAAAGGGGCTTTTATGACATCTGAAGGGTTTTACGTTTATTGTTATAAAACTAGGTTCTCCTATAATTTTTGATTTTTTTTTAAACTCCCCAGCTATCATGGTGAAATTTGCACTAATTTGGTCAAAATCTCAGGCTGCTAGTCCAGAAACATAATCACTGTACTTTATAAGTAACCATTTATTTCTGAATGTCAATTTTAATAATAGCCATCATCAGTTTCGAAAGATTTTTTTCCATAGCCTCACTCAATACCAAGACTTTTCATGAATTACAATTAATATTTAGTATTTTACTATGTCATTGTCTGTGAAAATGAAAGGCAATAATTGTTATTTTAAAATAATTAATCATTTCTAATGTTATGACATAAATTCATTGGTCATGCACCAGCAGTGGCATACACAAAAATATAAAAATGTTGAAAATAAATTGCTGCTTCAAATAGTGCAAATGAAGGTTTATTTATGTAATTACACTGACATGCACTGAATTCCTACAGCTGTAATGAATTGTGAATAAGATCATAGATTGGTTCTAAGTGCCTAATTCACTGCTCTGCTACTGTAGCTACAATGTATCTTTTACAGACATAAAAGCCCAGAAATTGGATTGCGGCCATACTTGATCTGTAAAATGTGTGACATAGTGGTGCTGGAGGTAGAGGAACTGTCTCACATCTCCAATGACCTGGTGCTGGCGGTGCAGAGTTTATAAATTTCACTATAATTGCATAGGTTTCCCCTGGGGTTCTGGATTCTTTCCACAGTCTAAGGGTGTGCTGGTTAATTGGCTGCTGTAAATTACCCCTATTATAAGTGGATCATTGGAAAAATCAAAGGGTTGTTAATGTACATGTGAGGGAGAATGACCACAGGCTATCCCTCGCAGTGGATGGGTTCTGGGTTTTACAGTATATCCTCATCTATTTCGTCAGCAAGTTGGGAATTACTCAAAATCGCTCCATGTTAACCATTCTATCACCGTATTGTAATGAATGGTATTTGTAGATTGGTTATTGCATGTGAACCAATCATAGTTGAATAGCATCACTAACCCCACCTTACTGTATGATTCATACTTCACCCACTTCCTACACTAGTCAGTCTTGGAAGTGGTAATGATGAACTAACAACTAACAACCTGTTATAATATGGGTACTGATTAAAGATGATCTTGAACTACAGATTGTGTAGATTACTTATTTACATGGTGTCAGAAGTGGGATGCTGGATTGCCTGTCTGGTTCATTTCGGTGGCCGATATTGATGTAGTGTCCTTAATCGATCTCAAAGAGCCGCCATCGCTCGCCGATGTCGGAATCAAAGATAAGCTGTGCAGGCTTTCTGCAGTAACTCAATCCTTAGCTTCTGATCAATCATCCCAGAAACTAGTTTATCTCTTATCAGCTCATTCGTCATGGTTTCGAATCGGCACATCTGAGCCATGTGTCTTAAATGACAAATAAATCTCTCTACCGGCTCATCAGGAAGCTGGTGTCTCACAAAGAATTTGGCTCTTTCTAAAATGCGGTTTGACGGTATTGGGCCAAGTTGTCCGTTTGCAAATTACTGTGGGACATTCCCGTTTAGGTTGTGTTGTTGACCCGTCTGAAGAACCCCGATTCTACCTTGTCGACATTGATGGCGCCTTGTGCCGTCGGAGCCGCCAACACTTGCTGGCTGTGAAGGAACCACGTCCACCACCAGCTGATCCTTTCGCTCCACCTCTACTGTTCCAGCCATCTGCTGCCGCGTCCACCACCAGTTCCAGCATGTCCCTTACCCCACCACGACCGGCGGCTATGACTAACACCAATACTACCTCTACCGCATGCTCCCTCTGTCGGTCACCACGGGTATCCCCTGCTGCTTTCTCACTTCCGGGTTCATCGCCTCCCTCTAATTTTTCTGGCGAAGGGGGAGAGGGCTTGGTCCGTACGCGTTTGGGCCGTATTAGTAGACCGCCTGAGAGATATGGCGAGTACGTTTGAATTCTAGCTGCATGTGTGTTTAACTATATTCACTCTTTACGGGGAAGTATGTAGATTGGTTATTGCATGTGAACCAATCATAGTAGAATAGCATCACTAACCCCACCTTACTGTATGATTCATACTAACACCCACTTCCTACACTGGTCAGTCTTGGAAGTGGTAACGATGAACTAACAACTAACGACCTGCTGTACCGCTATATATATGGGTACTGATTTAAGATTATCTTGAACTGCAGATTGTGTAGATTACTTATTTACAATATTAAAACAATGAAGACGGATCAGAAACAACAATGACAAAAGGAGAAGAAAGGAAACCTGTTCTACCCTTTGTAGGAACTAATGTAGGACTTTTGAATTTAATAATATAATGGAAGCTCATTTTATGTTGGAGTGTCTATAAATCAGGTGTCCATAACCTGTGGATGGGCCTATACATGGAAAATAAGTGGAACAATAGATGGATGTTATTGGTCTGAGAGCTGAGAAATACTCATTGGTCAAATGGCTTCTTCTATGCCATGAGAAAGATAATTTAAAGGAGAATCTTAAAGAAAATATGTCACCACAACAATCTCTTGAAGCAAGGATATTCCAATTTCATGATTTTCCTGTAGTGACACATGAATTTCCATGAGATGAAAAAACTGTGCCTATTTTCAAACTGACAGGTGGCCTCCTGACGTCCTTTCTTTGAAGCCAATTTTAACGTTGAGTGAGAGATTGATGTTCCGGCACCACTCAATTAGTTGTTCAATCCCTCTCCTCTGTGCTGACTCATCACCACCAATGATTTGGTCAACAATAGCGGAGTTGTCAGCAAGATTATGGATGGTATTGGAGTTGTGCTTAGACATGCAGATGTAAAAGGAACAGAGCAGGGCATAAGAACAGAGATCTGAGGTGCAGCTGTGTTGATCATCAGTGAGGAAGAGATGTTAGCAACTTGCACCGATTGAGGTAATCTGATGAGGAAGTTAAATATCCAGTTGCAAAGGGAGGTACAGAGTCTCAGATCTTGGTGGTGATAAGTCGAATATTGAGCTCTAATCAATGAACAGCAGTGTGACATATGTGTTCCTGTTAACTAGATTATTTAGAGCAGACTGGAGAACCAATGAGATGGCATCTGCTGTCAGAGGCAGGAAACCCGGGGGGGGGGTGCCAAAGGGGACACATCCCCTCCATGTTTTGAGAGGTGGGGGACATCCCCCCCAAGCTTTTGTGATCCGGATTTTAAAGTCTCCGCTTTCCGCGAGACAGTGGAGGTGGGACTGCTGATCGAGGACACCGATTGAACGAGAGAGACGTTGGTCAGCAGGCAATGGGGGCCGGACATGATGTGAGTGAGTGTGTGCATGCGCATGTGTGGGTGAGTGCACGCGGCCACCAAAAATATTTGTGTCCCCCGTCCCCTCCATGTTTTTATAGCGAGTTCCGCTCTTGTCTGCTGTTGACCTGTTGTGGTGATAGGCAAAATTGACGGATCCAGGCCACTTCTGAGGCAGGAGTTAATTTGTGACACAACCAACCTCTTGAAGTATTTCATTACAATGGATGTAAGTGCTCCTGAATGGTAACCATTGAGGCAGGCACCATGCTCTTCTTGGGTATTGATATGATAGATGTCCCTTTGAAGCAGGTGGATAACTCAGACAACCAAAGTGAGAAGTTGCTGATATCCTTGAATACTCCAGCAAGTTAGTCTTCAGCATTTGTCCAGGTAGAAGTTTGATCAGTCCATGCAAAGCCAGGCGCTTTGCATGGATTCATCCTCTTGAATGATGTTCTGATGTTGGCCTTGGAGACTGAGATCACAAGGTTGTCAGGGGCTGCGGGATTGTTCTAGGTGTGTTAATGTAAGCTGCATAAAAAGCATTTAGCTCATCTGGATTGCCACATGCCATCCAGTTTCGACTTGTAGGAGCTGATAACATGCAAGCCCTGCCACAGTTGTCGAGCATCCATCTGTGACTCCAGCTTAGTCCAGAATGGTCTATCTATGCTCACAGTGGCCTTCAGGAGGTCCATTACTAATCACACAGGTCTGAAAATTGCCTGAGGAAAGTACACATTTTTTGTTTTGTTTTGCTGGTTGCAGCCTCATTAGACGTAAATAATGGTGAATGGTAAAAGTAATTTTCACTTGCCGATTTTGTTGACTGGAACCGAGACATCAATTTCAATTTGTGACAGGCACATTAATATTTAATTTGATAATGAAGATTTGAAAGAATTTTCATGTTTAAAAGCAAATCTTACAATCAGCAATTTTGACAACTGACTTTCATCAATGGGATGGAATTTACTTATAAATTAATTTATAGAGGTCAACTTTCCATACATTTTTATCTTCAATAAAATTCCCACAGGCATAGAGTCATAGAGTGATATTAAATTGTTTCCCCTCACCTTGAACCTGTGTCCTCTGGTCCTCAATTCCCCTACTCTGGGCAAGAGACTGTGCATCTACCCAATCTATTTCTCTTATGATTTTGTGTAGTGGCCATTTGGCTTGTTTTGTGTGTCATTAATTATGGCATGTATATTTAAATTTAAGACTACCCGGGATTTATGACGTATTCTAGGGCATGTTTGGAGCTAGGTTTCTTGCGCTGAAGCTTGGTCTTTAGTTTAGTTTTGGACTTGCATGAGGAAGGCATACCCTTTGACGATGGAAAGTGTAATGGAGACATCAGGAGTTTATAACGTTTAAAGCGATATGCTGGAGTTTGACGAAGATTATAGTGTACGAGTCGGAAGAAGGTTGGATGTATACCTTATTGTTTTTCTTCAACAATAAAGAAACTATTAATCAAAAGACTGTGTTATGAAGATTTATCTGTGAAGAAGCTCTGAAGGTCTCACGGAGAGCTCACATGCATATTACGACATTCTCCTTAATCATGTAGTCTACTTTAGTGGCTAGAGGGAGTAATTTATTGAACGATATAAAAATCTGCCGCTACATTAAGTCAAAGGTTACCTCTGACGGGGGGTGAAATCCAGCTTCAGAGAGTGGGACAGAAGATTTGGCTAAGATCTCGATCTTATAAGATCTATTGGCCAGAAGACCGGGTCCAGCCGAGGAACTGAAGACAATAGATCGCGGCCAGAGATGGCCTCAAGGATTTATCGACAGCGAAGAGACTTATTTGAAGATCTGAAGACATTATCAAGATATTGTGAGTAAAATTGGCTATTATTTCTTTGAATTTTGAAGCTGCAAAATTTTAATTTTAAATGGCTTCTGTAAGAAGAGCCAGATAAATTAATGCGACCCACTAGCTTGGAAGATAGCCAGAAAGTGTTTTCCCAATCTGTCTGGAAAAAGGAGACGATTGACCTTGGTTTGTTTTGAATTGTACACATATTCCTTCTGAACTAACGTCATTGTTAAGCCCGTGGATGTTTGAGAGATGTTGGCTACAATCTCAGTTTGTTATTGTTCTGACGAAAATGTTGACAAAATAAAATTAGAGCAACTGGAAGAGGACTTTGTTTGTTCAATTTAAAGACTTGACAATCTGCCAGGACCTGTTTAATCATGGAGCAAGATGAAGAAGAAGCCACGCCAGAGGAACCACAAGGTGGCGAAGTCAAGCTTAGTCAAGGACAAGCTGCCTACCTGAAAGAAACTAAGAAGGAGGAAAACTCAATATGGGAACAAGTTAACAAGTCATTTGAAAGCTACAGAAAACTCATGTATCGACAAGATGCAGATAATACTCAAGCTGCCTACCTGAAAGAAACCGAGAAGGAGAGAAACAAGTTATGGCAACAGGTTACCAAATCAATTGAAAAACAGAAGAAACTAATGGAATCAGTTAAGAACGCAATCAAAGTAGAATCCAATCTGGGCCAAATATGGAACCTCTGCCAAGAGGTTGGAAAGAAACAAAATATGCTGCTGTGTTCACAGCTGTCTTGGGAAGAACGCATAAGACACATCCCATGGTGGGAAGGCAGGGTGAAGATATTCAATGATTTTATGGATAAGGCAGAGGAGTGGTTATCTGAAATGATACCACAACTTACATGCTTAACAGCTGCAGGTGCGATGCAACAAGGTGCTGGAATGGAAGATGAGATTACACCACGAGATAATATCTCAAAAGTTATCTCGAAACATGAAGATCAGGACGTAAATCTGGTTCTACAGCCAGTTCGATATCAAGGGTTTCTGCTCGATTGGGAGTTGAAGCTGATATAGCCGGTCTCTCAATAGAAGTGGATGCCTTGAAGAAGAAACATGAGATTGAGTGAGAAGAAGAGCAGATGAAAAAAGAGAAGATGGGACAAAAAGAAGAGATGAGATGACACGGAGAAGAGATGAGGCGACGAGAAGAACAGATGAAAGAAGAGATGAGGCGACAAATCGAACAGCTGGAATTAGACACAAAGATGGCAGTGGTCAAATCAAAGAATGATATATTGGAAAGTGAGGGTTCAAGATGCAGCTCTAGATCATCGAAGACGATGAGCTCTGGTCCAAGAGGAAAAACTGCTCCAAGTGAGCCAGCAGTTGGGTCAATTCCACAATCGAGGTCCACCAGATTTCATGGCTTTGAAAACCCATTGGAACAGAGTAAGATGGGTAAAACCTCATCTCAGCTAATGAGTGCTAGATCAAAACAAACTACTTATGGAGCTCGGGACAGCACCTCTATAAGATCATCCCTCATCCTCTTGCACTCTATGGAATAGAGACCCAGCCTACTCAACCTCTCCTTATACCTCACACCCTCTAGTTCTGGCAACACCCTCGTAAATCTTTTCTGAACCTTTTCAAGCTTGACAATATCTTTCCTATAACATGGTGCCCAGAACTGAACAGAATATTCTAGATGCGGTCTCACCAACGTCTTATACAACTGCAACATGACCTCCCAACTTATACACTCAATAGTCTGACTGATGAAGGTCAAAATGCCAAAAGCCTTTTTTACCACCTTATCTACCTGCCACGACCTTCAAGGAACCATGCACCTGTACTCCTAGATCCCTCTGCTCTACAACACTACCCAGACGCCTACCATTTACTGTGTGGGTCATGCCCTTGTTCAACATCCCAAAATGCAACACCTCACACTTCTCTGTATTAAATTCTATCAACCATTCCTCCTCCTACCTGGCCATTCGATTCAGATCGTGCTGCAATCTTTCACAACCATCTTCACTATCTGCAAACTCACTAAATTTTGTATCATCAGCAAACTTGCTAACCCTGCCCTGTGTGTTCTCATCCAAATCATTAATGTAGATGACAAACAGTAATGGGCCCAGCACCAAACCCTGGCACACCACTAGTCACGGGCCTCTAGTCCAAGGAGCAACCTTCCACCATCACCCTCTGCTTCCTTCCATGTAGCCAATTTGCTAGCCATCTCTCCTTAGATCCCATATGATCTAACCATCCAGAGCAGCCCACCTTGTCGAACACCTTACTGAAATCCATGTACCCAAAATATACAGCTCTGCCCTCATCGCTCTTTTTGGTCACGTCTTCAAAAAAATCAATCAGATTTGTGGAACATGACCTCCCATGTACAAAACCATGCTGACTATCCCTAATCAGCCCTTGCCCAACCAAATGCCTGTATAACCTATCCCTCAGAATACTCTCTGGTAACTTTCCAACCACAGATGTTAAGTTCACCGGCCCATAGTTCCAAGCATTTTCCCTGCAGCACTTCTTGAAAAGAGGCACAACATTTGCTACCCTCCAGTCTTCCAGCACCTGTCCTGTATTTCAGGATGACTCGTAAATTTCAACCAGGGCTCCCTGCAATTTCCTCTCTAGTTTCCCGCAATTTCCTCGGATATATCTGATCAGGCCCTGGAGATTTGTCTACCTTCATAGACGACAGTACCGTCAGTACTTCAACAGTAACACTGACTGCTCTTAAGACACTTCCATTGACTGCCCCAAGTTCTTCCATCCTAGTGTCTTTCTCCTCGCTAAATACCAAGGAGAAATATTCATTGAGTACCTTGCCCATCTCCTGTGGCTCCACACAGAGGTGACAGCTTTGATTCCTGAGAGGTCCCACTCTCTCTCTCTAGTTACCCATTTCCCCCTTATGTATTTATAAAATCTTTTAGGATTGTCCTTAATGCTACCTGCAAGAGCTATCTCCTGGCCCCTTTTCCCCTTCTAATCTCCTTTTTCAGTTTACTCTTTAGTTTCCAAAACTCCTCCAGGGATGCACTTGATCCCAGCTGCCTATACCAGTCCAATGCATCCTTCTTGTTTTTGACCAATGCCTCAATTTCCTTCGTCAGCCAAGCTTCCTTACGTTTGCCTGCTTTGCACTTCACTCCAACGGGGACGTACATATCCTGAGCTTTCATCAGCACACTTTTAAAACTTGGCCGATGTTCGTCTCCCTTCAAATAACCTGCTCCAGTCAACTTGAGCGAGACCTTCTTTCATCCCCGCGAAGTTGGCCTTACCCCAGTTGAGCATTTTAACTCGTGGACCCTCTCCGTCCCTATCTATCAAAGGTCCCAAAAGGCTCCTACACAAACACATCATTAACTTGCCCTTTCCAATTTCCCCAGTACTGGATCTAGAGTTACCCTCTCACGAGTGGGGCGGGTTAATACTGCTTAAGAAAACCGTCCTGAACACTTTTGAGGAATTGCACCCCATTTATACCCTTCACACTATGATTTTCCCAGTCTATATTGAGAAAGTTAAAACCCCCTATTACAACAACCTTATTTGCAGCTGTCTGCAATCTCCTGGCACATTTGTTCTTCTAATTCCTGTTGACTATTCAGGGGCCTGCAGTACACCCCCAACAAGATGATCATCCCTTTCTTGTTCCTCCGCTCCACCCATATTGCCTCACTAAACGTACCGTCCATAATGTCACCTCTGATCACAGCCGTGACACCCTCCTTAAACAACAATGCAACCCTCTCTCCTCTTTTTCTCTCTCACCTGTCTCTCCTGAAGCTCCTGTATGCCAGAACATTAAGCTGCCAGTCCTGTCCCTCCGTTAACCAGGTTTCAGTCATGGCCACAACGTCCCAGTCGCTCGTACCTATCCATGCCCTAAGCTCATCTGCCAGCCCTGGCTGCCACTCAATCTTGTTGTGTCATCAGCTCCGACATCTCCCAAGAGGGTGTACCTGTTTTCAATAGGTACAGCCACCGGGGGCTCCTGCACTCCATGTTTACTCCTCCTCCTTGTTGTCACCCACCTTCGCTCTTCCTGTATCCTCGGTGTGACAACCTCACTGTATGTCTTGTCCAGGAAATTCTCGTTACCCCAGATGGTCCTGAGGTCATCCAGCTGCTGCTCCAGTTCCCTAACACGGTCACTCAGGAGATGACCCGGACACAATTTCCGCAGGTATAGTTGTCAGAAGCACCAGCAGTATTCCTGACTTCCCACATCCTGTAGGAGAGACACTGTAACAACTTGCCTGCCATTACTCCAGTGGACAAAATTACAAATTTCAAATGAGCCACAATCAGAGTTGAGTGAAACCTATTCCCTTCTCTACTGCCAATAGCCTCCTTCTGCACTGCAATATGTCACAAATTTAAATATTGAACACACGCAGAACAGATTCAAGTGTAGCCTCCTTGCCTCGTCCTCCTCGCCGAAGACTCTTGAGCCACTTTATCTCACCAAGACACTTGAGCCAAATACTCACACTTTACCTCACCAAGGCACTTCCCCTCTAGTCAAGTTGACGTCTACCTATTGGCTGGCATCGCTCCCCCAGACATCAGGATAGCTGTTGCATGTAGGACAGCTGACAGATGATAGACACCCATTACACAACCATGTGCCCCCTCCTAGGCGGTTAAAATCCCATAAGAGTTTCCTAACCAGCGTCACCCCATTGGAAACAACACCAACTGAAGCTCGCCTCCAGATGTGGAAGAACAGACTAGCCACTGTCCCTAGTTCCACCAAGATGGGTAAACCAGCAGCAGAGCGCTTACCACCAGGTGCTGATGAACACTGGCTGAAATGAGATGTCTCAACTGACTGCAAACCGGGGTCGGGTGGTTAAGGGTGACAATGCACAAATGGGGCTACATTGAGGGTACAACAACCTGTGACTGTGACACACAAACCCAGACAATGCAACACGTACTGCAATGCCCTTTGCTGGATAATCCATGTCCTACTGCAGACCTTGCACTTAACATTCCAATAGCGCAACGATGTGTACAGCAGTGTCGAGCCACTATATAGCATAAGGACATGAAAGAAGAACTATCCACTCAACTAATTAGGATGTCTCAGCCAATCCACTCACTCGCTGGTCTGACTGCTGCTCCTCTGCGACCTGCAAGGTAATTGCCTCGGGCTAACTCTTGCCGCTCTTTTTAAACCTCTCGAACTTTACTCACCAAGGAGAAAGCCTTCCTTCAGCCAATCCACTCACTCTCTGGTCTGACTGCTGCTCCTCTGCGACCTTCAAGATAATATCTGGTGTGATCCTGCTGTACTTTATGAAATGTCAAAGTAAAGAAAAAGAGGCAAAAGGTATCTTGATTTGTAACTTTGGTTTCTTTATATATTTCAAATTCACCTCTCAGTCCTCATTTATAGAGCACTGCTGGCCAAACATTGCAGGGAAGAATGCAGAAATAAGGAACTGCAGTTGCTGGTTAATATACTAAAGGACACAAAGTGCTGGAGTAACTCAGGCAGCATCTCTGGAGAACACGGATAGGTGATGCTTCGGCTAGAGACCCTTCTTCAGACTGATTCTAGGGCGGTAGAGAAGAAAACAAGAAGAGTGGACAGGCAGGACAAATGTGTGGCAGGTAATAGGTGGATGCAGGCATGAGAGGATTTAGATAGGCGGATGATTGGAACAAAGGCCAGACATATGTGGAAGGTGAGAGAGTTGAAGAGTTATCAATTGTAAACTTGATGGGGATAAAAATAGCAGGAGGGGTGGGGGGAATAGTGGGAATCTAGGTGGGGCACAGGGGAGGAGATGGGTGGGGGGAAGAAAAGGGGATGTTTCGGGGAGGAGGGGGGGAGGCGGTAGGGAGTTGATTTAGTGGGAGGTTCCCTAAGATTGGAGAATTCAATGTTCATGCTGTTGTGTTGTGATCTAAGTGGAATATGAGACACTGTTCCTCCACATTGCATGTGACCTCACTCTGGCAATGAAGGAGGCCCAGAACAGAAGTGTCTGTATGAGAATGTGAATAGGAAGGGGAATTAAAATGGTTAGTGTTGTGAGGGAAATGAAACTTTCACTGCTTGTAATTTACTTAACTTTATTTAAGCTTTAAGCAACTTATTTCTTTAATACATTACTCAGAAACGTCTGGTAAACATGGCTGATTCCGCAGGCCTTTCCCCGCCCGAAATACTTTGCACATGCGCACACTCCGGGAATGTCCTGCGCATGCGCATGCGCACACTCTAGAAGAGCCCCGCACATGCGCACATGCGCCAACTTCATTCACCCCTCCTATTTATAAGTTGAGACGGTCAGGAGGTTTAATACATCTTGATGACCGTCGCATAACTGGAGCTTCAGGAGGTAATGGCATTTCAATAGCTGGTGGTAGATATATTGCTTGGTCATCAACTTCACTCATATTGTAGAATTTCTTATAGAAGTTTCCATAGGGGATGCTGGAAGTATTGGAGGAAGTTCGGAGGCACAAGAAGTGACGAGCTGATGGAGAAGACGGACATGGTGCATGGTCACGAAGTGAGACAGTTGACTGGGGCCCATCCTGATACTTGATAGTTGCATAAGAAGGGTTGACATCAGTCAGTTCAACTTCATCAACAAAAGGCTCGTTCTTATTTAATCGGACATAACGACGAAGCAACACGGTCCCAGGGCTAGTCAAACATGATGGCAGAGAGGTACCACTAGAAGAACGCCGTTTGAAGTTAAAGAACCGCGCATGTGGAGTAGTATTGGTAGCAGTTGAAGGTAGAGATCTGATGGAGTGTAATGCATCTGGTAGAACACATTCCCAATGCTGATCTGGTATGTCATTTGACTTTAAAGCCAGTTTCACTGCTTTCCAAATGATTCTGTTATACCTCTCAACCTGACCATTTCCAATAGGATGATATGGTGTTGTTTTACTTGTTGCAATTCCTCTCTTAGAAAGGTAGTCCTTTAAATCTTTCGACATGAATGAGGTGCCCCTATCAGTAACTTGGAAATCCACAGAATGAAAACAGTTGATCTAAACATTTGATAACCATAGCAGCTGACATATTTGGACATGGTAAAGCAAATGGGAACCTCGAATATTCGTCAACTAAGGGAAGTATATAAACATTTCGAGAGGAGGATGGTAAAGGCCCTTTGAAGTCAATACTCAAACGTTCCGTAGCTTTGGTCAATCTTCTCAGGACGGAAGAACCTTGGTTTTAATTCAGCACAGATTCTACATGAAGCACATGTCATCTTCACATCTTCTGTAGAGAAAGGTAAGTTTTTGGAACGAACATAGTGTAACAAACGAGTGACTCCAGGATGACACAGCCCATTGTGAAGATCAGTGAGTGCAGAATAATGAACAGAGGCACAAAATGCTCGGGTTAATGTATCCGGAGCAACATTATCCTTACCAGGGTGGTACTCAATTGAATAACTATATGCAGATAATTCAATCCTCCATTCATGAATTTTATTGTTCTTAATCTTCGTTCGTTTCCGATTATCCAACATAAAAGCTACTGAACGCTGATCTGTTATCAAAGTGAAGTGCTGGCGAGCAAGGAAATGACTCAATTTTCTCACTGCTTCAATAATTGCTGTAGCTTCCTTTTCGACGGGTGGGTAGTGCAATAGTGCAATTCACTACCTTGGAGAGTATGAGACATGAAAGCCACTGCTCGTCCTCCTTGATTTAATGTTGCTGATACTGCTAAATCAGATGCATCACATTCAACAACAAAGGGGAGATCCTCGTCGATGGCGTGTAATGTCGCAGATTCCAATTGTTTCTTTAAAGAAGTAAAGGCACCAATTGCTGTAGAGTCAAGGGGGAAAGATTTTGCTCTAGTCAAAGGCTGAATTTTGTCAGAAAAAATTGGTATCCAAGGACCCTTCGTAGAGAGTTTAATGTAACTGGAACAGGTAGCTCTTGGAGTGGGCGGAGTCTTTCTGGATCAGGCTTGATTATATCATTTCCAACCCAATAACCAAGAATATTAATTGATGACACTGATGTTATTGACTTAGCCTCATTTAATGTTAGGTTTTTAGAATGTGCAATATCTAAAAACCGTTGTACATTTTCATCATGTTCAGCTTGGTCTTTTCCTGCAATAGTTATATTATCAAGATAAGGGAAAGTATCTTTAAGGTTTTCCTGTTCAACAAGTTTATCCATCTCTCTCTGAAAAACAGCCACGCCATTAGTTACACCAAAAGGAACCAAAAGTAGCTTCCCATTTGCTTCAAACACAGTGTATTTCTTCTCTGATTCCTTCAAAGGAATTTGGTAGTATGTACTTCTTAAGTCAAAAGTAGAGAATATCTTATACTTAGCTAATGTATTGATAATCTCTTCTATTCGAGATAGTGGATATGCATCAAGGTCCGTGAACTGGTTTATAGGTTGAGAGTAATCAATGCAGAGTCTTTTCCTATATCTCTCCAAGGGGTCCTTAACTACAACAACTTGTGCCCTCCAAGGGGAAGAGCTGGGCTCTATGATACCTTCTTGTAAAAGATTAGTTGCTTCTGTGTTGATAAAGTTCCTATCATCTTTACTAAAGTGTCTTGATTTTGTAGAAATTGGCTTGCACTTGGAGGATAAATTTGTGAATAATGAAGGACATTCAACAGATGCAGCAGAAACACCACACAATACTGGTGGCTTTGACAATATAAGATCAGGCATAGATCCTTCATACATTATTTGAAGTGATCTGTGCAGTTTCTGGAAATCCTGACCTAGAATTATATCGTTACACAAATTTTTCAAAATACCTAGACATACAAATTTATAGCTAGTTTTGTTCAGAATAAAGTCTACAATACAAGATCCTATCATTTGAGTGTTGAGAGTTGTCAGAGCCATTGAGATTTCCTTATTTGAAGGAATTATGGTTAGATTTAGTCGAGAAACAACTTGTTCACTTATAAAACTTTCTGAACTGCCAGAATCAAGTAATACATTAAGTGTATGGACATTAATGGATACCATTGTAGCTGCATGAGACAAGCTCTGAGGAAATGCAGCTGTAATTGCACATAAAGAAGGCGTATACATGGCAGCAGTCACAATTCTTGTAGTTGCTTTGGACTTGCATACTCTAGAATAATGTCCCTTCTTGCCACAACTATTACAAGTTGCCTCTCGAGCAGGGCATATCTCTCTCTTATGAATATTACCCCCGCAAAAGTAACAGTTCCTTTTTGAATAATTATATGCTGCAGCAAGGGCACCTTAATCAGTAGAAATTGTTTCAGTTTTCTCAATATTTGTACTTGGGTGAAATTCGTTTGTAGTAGTTGCTGCAGAATACACATTAGATGGGCCATAAGCATCTGAATTTTTCTGAGCCAATTCTAAAGAGTAAGCTTGATTGTAAGCTGACTGTATATCCAAGGTTTTGTGTTCTAATGGAAACATAGACATAGAAATTAGGTGCAGGAGTAGGCCATTCGGCCCTTCGAGCCTGCTCCGCCATTCAATATGATCATGGCTGATCATCCAACTAAGTATCCCGTACCTGCCTTCTCTCCATACCCTCTGATCCCCTTAGCCACAAGGGCCACATCTAACTCCCTCTTAAATATAGCCAATGAACTGGCCTCAACTACCCTCTGTGCAGAGAGTTCCAGAGACCCACCACTCTCGGTGTGAAAAAAGTCCTTCTCATTTCGGTCCTAAAGGATTTCCCCCTTATCCTTAAGCTGTGACCCCTTGTCCTGGACCTCCCCAACATCGGGAACAATCTTCCTGCATCCAGCCTGTCCAACCCCTTAAGAATTTTGTAAGTTTCTATAAGATCCCCTCTCAATCTCCTAAATTCTAGAGAGTATAAACCGAGTCTATGCAGTCTCTGTTCATAAGACAGTCCTGACATCCCAGGAATCAGTCTGGTGAACCTTCTCTGCACTCCCTCTATGGTAATAATGTCCTTCCTCAGATTTGGAGACCAGAACTGTACGCAATACTCCAGGTGTGGTCTCACCAAGACCCTATACAACTGAAGTAGAACCTCCCTGCTCCTATACTCAAATCCTTTGTAATTAAAGGCGATGCCAAACCATTGATAAAAGATTCTCGAATAACTTCCTGTCGATATTGATCAACCGTAACTGCTTTGAAGGCACAGTCTTTACTAAGTCTTTGAAGTTCTTGTAAAAATTCATCAAGTGACTCACCAGGTTTTTGTTTCCGAGTAGCAAGGAGGTGTCGAGCGAATGTCACGTTGGGTGTCTTAGCGAAGAGTCTGCTTAGTACATCAATAGCAGAATCATAAGTTGTACATTCCTCTATGTACTCGCATACATCAGAAGAGACAAAGCTTATTAATGTCTTAAGCCTGTCTGGTGCATCGTTGACACACTCCTCAAAGAAGTTATTTAGTATACATTCCAGTGCTTCCAATTCTTTGCAGCAGCAGGTGAGTTGGGATCCAAATCCAAGCATTGGGGTTTCAATAGTTTCTCCATCCCAAGTCGAACTGTTTGACTTGTAAGATAAGTTGCTTAAATTGTTGTGAGGTAAATGAAACTTTCACTACTTGTAATTTACTTAACTTTATTTAAGCTTTAAGCAACTTATTTGTTTAATACATTACTCAGAAACGTCTGGCAAACATGGCTGATTCCGCAGGCCTTTCCTGCCCGAAATAATTTGCACATGCGCACACTCCGGGAATGTCCTGCGCATGCGCACGCTCTAGAAGAGCCCCGCACATGCGCCCATGCGCCCACTTCAATTAGCATCCGAGAAATCCAGTAGGCCTTGGTGGATCGAGTGCAAAACGGTCGGCAAGTCTATCCTTGGTCTTGCTGATGTATATGTACAATGAAGAACATTGTTACATTTCGGGTTGGAAACCTTCTTCCCTCCTGACCCGAAATTTTACCTATCCATGTTCTCCAGGGAAGCTGCCCCACCCACAGTTACACCAGCATTTTCATGTCTTTCCTTGGTAAATCAGCATTAGCAATGCCTTGTTTCTGCACTGTAAGGAAGAATCTTATTGCAAATTATAAAGTAAGTGGATAAATGTTCCTGTGTTCATGATGGGGATCATCTCCTGGATAAAGAATGCATAACTTACTCACAGTGTACACTGTAGTGTTTCATGTCAAGTCAAGTTTTATTCGTCACTTGCACATAAAGTGCAGTGAAATGATTTTGCCAGCAGCGGTACAATAAAAAAAGAACACATAATACACAATAAACATTTAACACAAACATCCACGACAGCATTCATCACTGTGGTGGAAGGCACAAAATTTGTTCAGTCCTTCTCCATTTTCTCCCGTGGTCGGGAACACAACCCTTCGCAGTCGCCGCTGCAGGAGTCCAAATGTGCAGACAAGGTAAGTCCAGGTAAGTCCTCCACACCTACAGAGGTGGCAGTGACTCCCCACCTACTGGAATTACTGCAAGAACTGCAAGTCTTAGTTCACGTAAATTCTTAAACAATCTCAGTTTCCTATTGCTCAGGCCACACAATCTAAACCCTGTGACATCTCTACCACCAGATCCATCAATTGAGATTTGACCATTTTGAGTGGCTGCTGGATACCCTCTATTTTTAAAGAAATGCAGCAGTTGCTCTCTTCAGTAAAATGTTTGTTCTCTTTTGGCATGTCTTAATTTTGACTAATATATATGGATGAGTATGATAGAAAGTACAATATATATTTCCAAATCCTGAAAAGACAGCTTTTGAAGAGTTCCCAAAGATGTAGTCTTGATCACTAGTCACATACAGTAATCTTGCTTGCTAATAATATAATTATACCAAAGGTAGAGACCCATTTCAATTTCCACACTATGTTCCCTTTGTGTATAAATAATTTATTATGTTCTAGTTAGTCTCATCGTAAACAACAAATGCCAATAATGCTAGTTTGTGTGTGTGAAAATAATTTTAAGTGTTTTCATGCAAATAAAGCTTGCTCGCATTTATCAGTAGTAGCAGCTATCAACAGTTCATGAATAATAAACCATATGCTGATTCAGGGGCGGATCTATTATGAAACTAATGATGCTTAAGCTCCAGGGCCCCTAATCCCAGAGGGGCCCCAGAAGCAACTTTAGTCCAGATACTCTTCCGATTTAAATCGTAATTCCGATTTTTTTGTTTTCCTAGAAAATAATCCGATTTTTCACTTAGACTAAACCCCTCACCGCGACTAAACCCCCTCACACTTAAACCCCAACTCACTAAACCTCGCCTCGACTAACCCTCCCACCTCACACATAATCGTCGCCTCGACTAATTGTTGCCTCTCTCATGCTCCCACGGGGAGGGGCTGGGGCCGCCGCGGGCGGGGCTCGGGCTCAATGTCAATGTCAGTCTTCTACCCAACTCCGTAAATTCGTATTGCAGAACATCCTTCTTCTTCCTACTTATATTGTTTGTGCCAGCATGCACAACAACATGGGCTGCTGACCCTCACACTTGAGGATGCCATACAGCTGTTTTGAGACATTCTGGACCCTGGCACCAGGGAGGCAACACACCATCTGGAGTCTTGCCTGCTGCCGCATAATCTCCTGTCCGCACCCCTCCCCTCGCCTCCCACCCGCTCTCTCGGGCAGTGTGCCTGTGCCACTCTCCGTGCTCAGCGCCACTCTCCCCACACCCTTGGTTGTAGCCGTTCTGCTCACGTGAGGTGCTGCCAAGGATTGGGAAGGGGGGGTGGCTAAAGATAGCGGGAGCAGGAGAGAGGCGGCGATTAGTCGAGGCGCGGATTAGGTGTGAGGTGAAGTTTAGTCGTGAGGTTGGAGGTTTAGTTAAGTTGAGGTGGGGTTAAGGTGTGAGGTAAGGTTTATTTGAGGGGCGAGGTTTAGTGAGGTACGGTTTAGTCGAAGCGAGGTTTAGATGTGAGGAGAAGTTTGGTAGTGAGGTATCGTCGAGGCGGGCGGTTTTGTGAGGTGAGGGGTTTAGTCTAGGTGTGTAGGTGTGGGGAAGTGAGCATAGGTGAGGTGAGGAGAAGCGGGTGTCTGAGCTCAGGAAGCTCAGGAACTGAGGTGCTGCTGAAGGAGACGAGACCACTGCCTTCTGTGGCAGACAATTCCACACAGAGTCAAGGGATATGGGGAGAAGGCAGGAATGGGGTACTGATTGTGGATGATCAGCCATGATCACAGTGAATGGCGGTGCTGGCACAAAGGGCCGAATGGCCTACTCCTGCACCTATTGTCTATTTCATGAACCTCTTCGGGTCATTTACTGTCGTGGTGAAGAGGCATGCGTGCCCCCATGATTCTGAGAGCGATACCATCGGAAGCACCAGCTTTTGGTAGGGCCACCCACGGAGGTAAGGTCGAGGATGAGGGTCCAGGCTAAGAATGATCCAACCTACAAGACCTCAAAGGCGGACCAGGCGGACAAAGTTATCTTGAACTCAACGGCTGTGAAGGCGGATGAAGGCAACAACAGATCTATCAGCTCCAATCATCTTGGTTCCCTTGCCATTGGAATTAGTTGATTGATTTATGAAGGACCGTGTGCATTGTACCAAAGAGTCTGCTTATATACTGTATAATTATTTGACTTGATCCACCTATCGCTTGCCTGGTCCTATCACATCATACCCTTCTCACCTATTTATACTATCTATTTGCCCTCCACACTCTCAATCCTGATAGAGGGTATCAGCCCAAAAAATAATCTCAATCATGTGGGATCAGTCATTTTGGGCCAGATATAGAAGGTTGAAGCTCTTTAAGATGGCGCGGCCGGGTCCAGTCATCCGTCGTGGTATCTCCGCGTTGACTGTGCGTATTTTTAACTTGTATGTTCATTTAAAGTTTATTTCTAAGTACTAACACTCTAGCACTAACAACGTACGACTGGGAAACTCTCGTAAAACTAAACTTTAACGTAACCGGAGACTTTTTAAACACTGTACTCACCAATCCAGCATGGCCGGCTGAGATCAACAAAGCACGCCGCGGCAACAACAATGGGAGCACGGCTCCGGGAAAAAGCCGGAGAAAACATCGAGGTAAGCGGGGGGGGGATTTGGAATAGGCTGAGAGCCCAAGCCTTCCGTTCACCTCTGCCCAGCATTCTTCTGGCAAACGTCCAGTCCCTGGAGAACAAGCTGGATGTACTCAGGGCGAGGATCAGATTCCAGCGGGACATAAGGGACTGCAACATCCTCTGCCTGACCGAGACATGGCTGACCTCGCTGGTGCCGGATCAGGTAATCTGCCCAACCGAATCCTTCACTGTTTACCGTGCTGACAGAACAGAAGAATCTGGGAAATTCGAGGGTGGAGGAGTTTGCTTCATGACCAATAATAACTGGTGCAACCCTGGAAACATTATGACGCTTTCCCGTTCCTGCTCGCCTGACGTGGAGCATCCGACGACCTCATGCCGTCCAGTCTACCTTCCCCGTGAGTTAAGCTCGGTGATCATCTCAGCCTTCTACATTTCACCGCATGCAGACACCGAAGTGGCACTATCGGCCCTACACGATGTGCTATGTCGACACCAAAACAAGAGCCCTGATGCGGCTATAGTAGTGGCTGGAGATTTTAATAAATCAAATCTCAAAAAGGTCATGCCTAACTTCTGCCAACACATCACGTGTGCCGCCAGGGGGGAAAGAACATTGGACCACTGCTACACACCGTTCAGGAAAGGCTACAAGGCCATTTCTCTCCCTCCTTTTGGAAAATCTGATCACGCTCCATTTTCCCGCTGCCGGAGTATAAACAACGGATATTACAGGAAGCGGCAGTGACGAGGGACATAAAGCAGTGGTCCGACCAGTCAGAGGCCATGCTGTAGGATGCACTGACCGATGTCGACTGGAATATGTTCCAATCAAGTTCCAGTGATGTCAGTGAGTTCGCGGAAGCGGTCACAGACTTCATTGCAACAATAGCCGATAACATCTTCTTCTTCTGCTTCTTTCGCATGGCATGCACAGCCTAAGTTGTAGGACAACTTGTTCTATTTGATCTTCCGTTTGTGCACGTCGAGTTGATTGCATTAGTCGAAACAGGGCGGACCACGTGAAGGTTGCAATCTTCCACCCCACCGATAACATCGTCCCCAAACATCTTCACCATGGTAAAGGTTAGCATCTTTCCTAATCAAAAACCCTGGGTGGACAGGTCCATTCACGTTGCCCTTGAATGCATGCACCGCTGCTTACAACTATGGTCTGGCATCTGGCAACATGGATGACGACAAGGCAGAGTCCTACAGCCTGCGAAGGGCGGTGAAGGACGCAAAAAGGAGATACTGGGACAGGATGAAGTTGTAGATGGAGCAGCAGGACACCAGACGCCTTTGGCAGGGGCTACGGGCTATTACTAACTACTGGAGCAGCCACCCTTCAACTGGAAGTGCTGGCACCTCCCTAGCTGACGACTTGAACTCTTTCTACGCACGATTCGAGACGGGCAACATCACCCCTAGCTCGCCGGCTAACAACAACACCGCCAGCGTGCTGGCTAGCGAGGCTGGAGGGAGGTCCTCCGCTGGGAATGTGCACACATTCTCGGTGTCCGAGCACGACTTGAGGAGGACTCTGACACATGTGAACACGAGGAAAGCTGTAGGCCCAGATGGTATATCTGGGCGAGTACTTAAGTCTTGTGCTAATCAGCTAGCTCCATGCTCACCACAATATTCAACCTCTCCCAGGCCAAGTCCGTGGTCCCTGCATGGTTCAACAGATCCATCATTGTACCTGTACCAAAGAATGTCTTTCCAGCTTGTTTGAATGACTACCGACTGGTGGCACTCACCTTGGTGGTCATGAAATGCTTTGAAAGACTGATCAAGAACCACATGTGTGCCTTCCTCCCTCGCAACATGGACCTGCTGCAGTTCACATACCATCCGAACAGATCCACAGAGATGCGGTCTCCCAGGTTCTGCACACCGCTCTCTCTCACCTTGACAGCCAGAAGGGGGGCTATGTGAGGATACTGTTCATTGACTTCAGTTCAGCCTTCAATACGATAGTCCCCACCAGACTTGCTGAGAAGCTGCTGGAACTGGGGCTGAACACTCCCCTGTGTGCCTGGGTCCTGGACTTTCTCATCGCCAGGCCTCAGGTAGTCAAGATGGGAAGACATACATCGAACACCCTCACCCTGAACACAGGACCCTCCAGGGTTGCGTCCTCAGCACCCTACTGTACTCCCTGTACACACATGACTGTGTGGCCAGGCTCAGCTCCAACTCCGTAATCAAATTTGCTGATGACACTGTGGTGGTGGGCCTGATCTCCGATAATAATTGGAAGGCCTACCGGGAGGAGGTGGCTGATCTGGCACTCTGGCATCAGGACAACAGCCTCCTCTTGAATGTCATAAAAACTAAGGAGCTGATTGTGGACTTTAGAAGGGCACAACATCTGAGGACGTACACGCCACTGGAGATAAATGGGACTACTGTGGATAGGGTGAGCTGCTTTAAATACCTGGGAGTGCACACCACAGAGGATCTGACATGGACAACACACGCTGCCGCACTGGTGAGTAAGGCAAGGCAGTGCCTTTACCACCTCAGGCAGCTGAGGAAATTCAGAGTCTCTCTGAGGATCGTTCAGTGCTTCTACCCTGGGGCTGTAGAAAGCATCTTGTCCGGCAACATCACAGTCTGAAGAAGGGTCTCGACCCGAAACGTAGCCTATCTCCTTCGCTCCTTAGATGCTGCTGCACCCGCTGAGTTTCTCTAGCTTTTTGTGTAACCCTCGATTCTCCAGCATCTGCAGTTCCTTCTTTAACACTGGTTTGGGAACTGCTCTGCCCAGGACAGGAAGGCTCTGCAGAGAGTATTGGAACTACACTTTCCCTCCTGCGGGACCTATACATCAGAAGGTGCAGACCCAGAGCCAGCAACATTATGGGGGACCCCTACCACCCCAGCAACGGACTGTTACAGCTGCTACGGTCAGGCAAGCGCCTCCGCTGTCATGCTCTGAAAACAGAGAGGATGAAATGGAGTTTCTTCTCACAGGCCATCAGGACTGTAAACTCTTATCTCACCAGGGACTAATTTACTGTACCAAACTACTGTTGTGCTGTGTCTTTTTAAAATTGCTGTTTTTTTTCTAATATGCAAATACTGATTCTGTTCTATTCTGTTCTGTAGTTTTTTGCACAATCCGCAGGCATTGCCACTTTCATTTCACTGCACATCATATATGTGTATGTGACAAAGTTGACTTGACTTGACTTGACTTGACTTTACCTCAGACAATTGGGATTGCCCCTCTGTGGGGACCTAATTTGTGAGTTTAGAAGTGTTTGCGCTCGACTCAAACTTGCAGCATGGTCGAAACGTGGTTCTAGGAAGTCTTAGGAGGTCACTGTAACTCTCCTTCATGCTCGAGGGAAGTTCCCGCATACTCGTGACCTCAGTTTGGTCGAGGAAAATGTTTCAGCATGCTGAAAAATTTTCTGCCAGTAAAAATTGGTCGGCATGGTTCTTTTGAACTGGTAGTGCAGTGGTAGTGGGGTCGCTATGTAGTTATAGGCAGTCAAGGTAGCCGTAGGCAATCTCCTTTGCTGACCGGGCATTTTAATTGGCTCTTTGGAGTTTTCAGAACCAAGGAAAACCGACCAGTAATGTTAAATGCCCGGTAAACTTTATTAAAAGTTGTCTGTCCTCTTAAAATTGTCTCCAATCCTTCTCCCCCTCTTCTCGTCCCTTCTCTCCCCTTTTCTCCCCTTCTCTCCCCACCTCTCCCCCCCCGCCTCCTCATTCTCTAAAGGACTTACCGTACATTGCGGTAGCCGTCTTTTACCTTCCTGTTCATCGCGGGTGTGAATTTCAGACAGCACTCCCCACTATCCTTGCCCCCCGCCTTTGCGATATGTTTGTGTGTGTGTGTGTGTGTGTGTGTGTGTGTGTGTGTGTGTGTGTGTGTGTGTGTGTGTGTGTGTGTGTGTGTGTGTGTGTGTGTGTGTGTGTGTGTGTGTGTGTGTGTGTGTGTGTGCGCGCTGACGGTCGATCCAGCAGTTTCATTGCTGACGGTCGATCCAGCTCAAGGTTTTTCAGGCGAGTGGCCTTGAGCTTGAAAGCCGAAGACAGTAGTTGAAAAGTCGCATTAGTGGGACAGACCCTTAAGGAAATGAAAGGATAGACGGATCAGGTAGAACATGGAAATAGTGAAAGATCAGTTATGAGGAAATCTCCAGAATTTTGAGTAATTCCGAGTGTCAGGCAGTATCTGTGAAGGGAATGGATATTCTCTTTCAGGATATCCAATTTCCACAGAGGGCAGTGGAGGCCAATTCGCTGTATGTTTTCAAGAGATAGTTAGATATAGCTCTTAGGGCTAACTGAATCAAGGGATGTGGGGAAAAAGCAGGATACTGATTTTGGATGATCAGCCATGATAATATTGTATGGCGGTGGTGGCTCGAAGTGCCGAATGGCCTAATCCTGCACCTATTTTCTATGTTTCTATATACTATGTTTTGTGTTGGAGACTTCGGACTAAAGAAGAGTCCTGACCCGAAACGTTGCCTGTCCATTCTTTCCATAGTTGCTGCCTGACCCACTGAGTTACTCTAGAGCATTGTGATTTGCTCAAGTTTCTGCAGTCCTGTATTTGTAGCTCTGTTCTTAAAAAACAGCTTTTTTTAGAAACAAGAATGTATGCAATACATTCAACCTAATTGAAACCTATTAGCAGGGTATGTTAGCAATTTCCAGAAATGTTAGTAATGTGTTATAAATGTGTCTCTGCAGTGCTTTGAGGTGTTTTGTCAGATGGGGTTTGCTTATTTGCATGTTTACTGGTGTATTGGAGTGAAAGACTCAACATACAGAATCTTTACAGTTTCCAAAATACTGTTCAACCCAAACTTTATTGGTGAACAGTGCAGAATAGGGCAAACGGTAAAGTAGGAAGATAGACACAGAAAGCTGGAGTAATGCAGCGGGTCAGGCAGCATCTCTGGAGAAGAAAAGTAGGTGACATTTCAGGTTGAGACCCTTCTTTGGACGCCCTTCGTAAACATAGTAAAGTAGGAGGATTGCTTTTGGCTGTTCCTTTATTTCTCTAATTATTTCACTGCATAATTTACAAACAGTTTTAATTCATTTGTGCAGAATAGTTGAGTGTCAACAGTGTCCAGAAGGCATCTGGGCAGGAAGCCAAACAAGAGGAGAATGCACAGTAACAGCAGATTGGATGGAATAATGGCATCAAAACTGTTAGTGTTCACTGTAATTACACCTCAAAACTGGCTGCATCTTTTCTGATGCCTAATTCATCCAGTGTGATGGGAATTTGGGCTAAGTTATAGAAAGTCATAAAGCTCGAGAGTCACGCAACACAGCAACCTGCTCCACAGCCAACTATATCCATGCTGGACATCAGGTTTCTATCTACACTATTCATTTGCCATTATGAGTCTGCCATGGTGTTTCAAGTGCTAATTTAAACACCTGTAAAGTTGTTAGTGCACCTGCCTTCACTACACGCTCTGTCAATGTATTCCAGATTTAAACCACTCTTTGGCTGTACAGAAAATTCCTCAAATCAATCAATCCATCAGTCAATCAATCAATCAATCAATCAATCAATCAATCAATCAATCAATCAATCTATCTATCTATCTATCTATCTATCTATCTATCTATCTATCTATCTATCTATCTATCTATCTATCTATCTATCTATCTATCTATCTATCTATCTATCTATCTATCTATCTATCTATCTATCTATCTATCTATCTTTTAAAACTGTGTGTGTGTGTGTGTGGATGTGTGTGTGTTATTTTGCATGTGAAACGTATCTCCTCGAAAACCAGATGCAAAAATGCGGAGATTTTTACAATTTCAGTAGGGATTTACCTTATGAGTTCAGAAATCCACTCCTTGGTCAATTATTTCCCCAGATTGTGAATAAAATTTATCACAAATTTTTAAAATATAAACGCTGCTCACCAGCTGCTGACATCACAATGCCCACATGCCGACCAATCCAGGCCCACCTGGGTCCTGGCCGCGCCCTCCCCCCCCGCCGCTGTGGATTAAAATGCGCAGAAAGATCGAGAAAGTTCTGCAGAACAAAGATTCTACAGTTCCGTTTCGCTATAGCTTCTTTGTTCTACAGATCTCGGGGCAGCGACTCCTCATGCGCTGACTTCTCCTCATAAGTTCTGCTGAACTTTCTCCTCACAGCCGGTGCAGCTCGCGAAGCCCCGCCTGTCTGCACGCCCCTCCCATCCCCTGTGCACTCATTCCAGCTGTGGGTCTCCAGAGAGCCAGAAGCCGGTGCCTCTTTGCTGTGAACGCTCGCTCCTGGGCGAACACGTCTTGTCTTAACAGCTTTAAAGGGCTGTTGTCAGCTGGCAGTTATCAACGGCCGCGGGCGTTGCGAGGCCGGGTTACGTCAACACCCCACCCCCACCCCCCCCGACGCGCGCTGGCGTTTGGCTCTCTGACTCCTCCCTGTTCTGTGTTCTGCGACGCACAGGGTCTGAAGCGTTCGGGAATCGGTCCTCCATGACGACCCGGAGATAACTGGCTGCTCCGGGGGTACAGAGAGGATGCGCCGAGGATGCGAGGCCATGGAGCTGAGGCCGACGGCTGCTGGGCAGCCCTACCCCTCTCCTCCCTCACTTTTGCACCCCCCTTTCTCCCCCCTCCCCTCTCTCCCTTCTCTGCCTCCCCTTCTCCACCCCCCCTTCTCCCCCCCTTCTCTCCCCTCCCCTCTCTCCCCCTCCCCACTCTCTCCCCCTCTCCCCCTCTCCCCCCTCTCCTCTTTCCCCCCTCCCCTCTCTCACCCCTCCCTCTCTCCCCAGAGAGGTTGCCTGACCCATTGAGTTATTCCAGCACTTTGTGTCTTTTTTTGTAATCTGGCATCTGCCATGAGACGTACATTTGTATGGAACAACCAGGCATGTGCCGTGAGTAATTACTCAAGGTAGGCAGTCAGTCGGCTTAAAAAAATGAAACCACGCATGCGCAGATTGTTCTCTCCGTTAAAAAAATAACAAAATAAAAACAGTGACAATTCAATTTGCCCAAGGCTTCCTAGTCTCCTTTATTCTGAATTACTAAATGTGGGGGGGGTGAAGGGTGATGGCAGATGGAGAGATGGAGAGATGGTGGAAAAAACGGGAATACAGGGAAAAGTTGAATCAGTTGTCATCTTATTGAATGACAATACTTGTTCAAGGGACCAATTGGGGGAACAGTTCCTTTCACAGCGTGTGGAGAGTCTGTACCAGGGATAAAGTTGTGGGAAGGGCACGAGTGTTGAGAACGAGGGGGTCAGGGATAATGCCAGTAACTCATTCACTCACCGCTGCCGCAGCTCCGGGCACAAAGCCACACACTGTAGCTGGGGATAGAAGCAGCTCGGGCAGCTGTGAGCGGCCACCGGGACCCGACAGCAGAACTGGCCGCCACTTCAGCGCCTTCTGCCGGCCCGCTCACCTTTGGCAGTGCTCTCCGTCGGAACACCTGTCACCTGCCGTTCGCCGACTTCGCTCATGTCAGCGGCTTCCTGCAAATCCTTAAATTCCTACAGCCGAGTAACCTCAATTGCGTTGTCGGAATTTAAGGACATGAGTGAGGCCAGCAAGCGGCAGGAGAGAGGTTTTTAGACAGAGAGCTGCCAGAGGTGAGCGGGGACCGGCAGAAGGAGCTAAGGTGGCGGCTGGTTGTGCTGTCCGGCCCGGCGGGCGCTCAGCCATCCGAGCTACTTCTCTCCCCCCCACCTCCCCCCCCCCCGGCCTCAATGCGGTGGCATTCCACGCCTCCATGCAAGGAGCGTCGCAAGTGGCATTATCCTGCTCCCCTCCTTCATAACATTCGTGCCCTCCCGGCAACTTTACCCCGGGCCAGACTCCCCAAATGCTTGGAAAGGAGCTCTCCCCCCCCCACCCCCACACCCTGGGAAATACGGTATTTAAAAACATCACCAAGAAATGTACTTACCACATCATTGGTACACGAGCTCCATTCTTCTCTCCCTGTTTCCTAAGATACACTTAAAATAACGCCAAACCATATTTGAAAACCCCGCCAAGAAACTTGCGCTGCGCATGCGCAGTAGACTGATGCGCATGCGCAGTGCTGCAAAGGCAGAATTTCTGCTGCCTTCAGCCCCGCTTGAAACTGACGGCTTCAGGCAGCGCTGACGGCACGTGGGCTGCACAGACCTTCCCGTGTTACAAGCGCTGCGGATGAAAGGCACGGAGAATTATGTCTACCTAAGAGATCGGTCTCTTACATAGGCATAATTCTCCCATGCCTTTACTATTTATATTTAGTAATGACTATGTTATAATTTTAGTCAGGGTAGGCAGTGCCTACCTTGCCTACCCTGACGGCACGTACCTGGGAACAACACTATACACTGGGGAGATTAAGAATAACAATTTGGTTTACTTAGATAGACAGCTAATCGTTTTAACAAAAGTAAACCAAATTGCAATTTTGTGTTTATGTAAAGATTTTCCTATCCAAACAAAAATATGCTGAAGGTATATTCCTACCTCCAAAGCTCCACCTGCTCTGATCCTCTGAATTTTCCAAACCCAACTGAATTACAGCATGGAGAAAGGGGTTCAAATGTAATAAACATTTACAGTGTGAAAAGTAGTCTTGTGATATTGATACAGTGAAGGCATATTTTTTTACCCGAGGTAAGGGAATCAAGAACCAGAGGGCATAAGTTTAAGATGAGAGGAGAAAGATTTAATAGGAAACTGAGGGGCAACATTTCCTCACAGAGGATAGTTGGTATATGGAATGAGGTGCGAGATGAAGAAGTAGAGCCAGGTACTATAACAACATTTAAAAGACATTCAGACAGGTAGGACATATTTAGAAGAATATGGGCCAAACATGGATAAATGGGACTAGCTCAGAGGGAGCTTGATTAGCTCGAATGGGTTGGGCAGAAGGCCCTTTTCTGTGCTGTATGATGCTATGACTCCATGAAATTGAATTGTTAAGGTCAGCTTAAAATGTAGATACACTATCGTCTTGTGAAGAAATGCTAATGATTTTTATGTAGTCAAATGTCTGCTAGCTCTGAAGGAAAATATTTCTGAAATATATTTTCTGTAACAAACAGAAGGAATGCAACAATAGAGAGAGGCAGGACATGGAACCGAGCCACAAAGGCGCAGAAATAGGCATGGCTGTGTCCATTTTGGGAGATGACATTCCATTATACTATGCACAGCAGTTCAATTACATTGCCAGGTCAGGCAAGATAAAGAGGGATGAATCATCATTTCCAAGAATGTAATGAACTGTGTTTGCTAGCCACTTATAATCATCTAGCTGAGTTAAAGAGCTCGAAGAGCTTAGCAGTATTCCTTCACTTACACTATAACATATACCCATCTTCCTAAAAGCCTTGCATGGGGTGTCGTTATTTGGCTCCCTGCATCTGTTATCACCCTCATCACAGTTCACATGTTGATGCCTGAATCTAAAGCCCCTGTCCCACTGTACGAGGTAATTCACGAGTTCTCCCGAGTTTTCCCCTGATTCGAACACGGAGAATGCCCGTAGCGGGTCCGTAGTAGTTCGTGGTGTCTCGTAGCGGCTCGTAATGGTCTAACTACGAGTAAGAAGCAATAATTTTTATCATCATATATTTTTTTGCTCGTGAACATTTTTTACAGCGATGAAAAAACGTCACGAGTTTACCGGATGTCCTGAGTACCTACCGTTAGCATTGTGAGCCGCTACGAGACATCCACCAACTCCTACGGTCCCGCTACGGACATTCTCTGAGTTCGAATCAGGGGAAAACTCGGGAGAACTCGTGAATTACCTCGTAGAGTGGGACAGGGGCTTATTGGCACCTCTTTTCACCAATGATAATTTAAAAAGTTATTTTAAAGAAGAAATCTTTTTTCAAAGGAGACTTTGCTAACAGTGAAAGGAGCCCCTACCTTTTCACTCCAAACAAGGAACTGATTTAAAGTGATTCACACCAATGTGGTGATCAAGTGCTTCAGCGCAATTACTTCCTTAGGCATCTGAGAGGATTTTGAATGTCCAGATGTTATTGAACTTCTGCAGAAGCACTTTAGAAAGTATTGCGATGAGATGCATCTCAGCCTGGCAACTACTCCACTCTTGACCATTCCAGCTGCAGAGTGGTGAACACAGCCCAGTCCATCATTTATTTCCATCCAGTTATCTTCATGGTTCATTGCTTTAGGAAGCTGGAAGTATCATTATGGATGTCTGCTACTTTGGCCATTCCCTTTTCTCCATTCTACCTTTTGGGAGAAGATTCAGGAGCTTGAAAGCTCGGATGTGCAGACTTAAGAACAGTTTATTTCACACTATTATCAGACTCTTGAACTAATCACCACTTCTTACCCCCTTACCAGAGGTGCTACCACGTACTTTTAACTCTACTTCTTTTGGTTATTCTGTTATTGCACATGAGTATTTTATTTGGTACTGCTTCAGATTACACTGCAATTGTTGTGCTATTTTGCTGTTTTGCATTTGTCCTTTTATTTATTGTTGTATCTATCACCATCACAAATAACATGCACACCATGAGCTTCATGCAAACAAGCAATTTCATTGCAACCTATATGACAATAAAATAATCCGAATCTGAATTACTGAATGCAGGATAGCAGGACTGGGAGGAGACGGGAAGATAGAAGCCTAGGCAACATTTGCAAATTTTCCTCTGTCTTACTATTGTATTGTGCCTTCCTTACATATCGAGAAACTGAATTATAACATCTCACTTCCCAAGTCTTTACTCCCTTTCAATTGGGTCACCGCTGATTTGCCTTGGTGCCACTCAAATGCCTATGTTCCATTCTCATTGATATTCGTAACTAGCTACGGCTGCATGTAATAGTATTTAGATACCTCATCTCAGTGGCAGAGTGGTAGAGCTGCTGCCCAACAGTGCCAGAGACTCGGGTTCGATCCTTCCTACGGATGTTGTCTGAACAGAGTGTGCACGTTCTCCCCATGACACATGGGCTTTTTCCGGGAGCTCCGGTTTCCTCCAACACTCCAAAGATATGCAGGTTTGTAGGTTAATTGGCTTCTGTAAATTGTCCCTAATGTGTAGGAGAGATCTAGTGTACAGGTGATTATTGGTCAGCAAGTACTCGATGGGCTAAAGAGCCTTTTTCCACCCTTTATTTTTAAACTAAACTACATGCAAAGTGTGCAAGTGGCCAACAGGAACTATAAAAAAGTCAGTGGAAATCCCAGTCCCAAGCAGTTTACTGAAATAGAAATAATTCAAGAACATCAAACTTATAGTCAGATATTGAAAACTGTTTCTGAAAATATGCAGCAGATGGCAGGTCAGTCCACCACCTGCATCTGTTACACCTGAATCGCTCTATTCCAGTGCACCCCGGAGCAGCAGCTCACACTCAAGTCGACTGCTGTGAATGATCAAACCTAGCTGCATTTAAATAGAATGTAATGTGGAGATAGCTATACATACAGGCCTTGGGTGTAGCCAAGCATAATGTTGTATGTTATGAGAAGATAAGGCAGGTATAATTCACTTAGCCCTTTCTGCCATTCAGTCAAATCACAGTTGATCTGTGCCCATATGCTATTGAGGGAGTGCAGCGTAGGTTTACAAGGTTAATTCCTGGGATGGCGGGACTGTCATATGCTGAGAGAATGGAGTGGCTGGGCTTGTATACTCTGGAGTTTAGAACGATGAGAGGGGATCTCATTGAAACATATAAGATTGTTAAGGGCTTGGACACGCTAGAGGCAGGAAACGTGTTCCCAATGTTGGGGGAGTCCAGAACCAGGGGCCACAGTTTAAGAATAATGGGTACGCCATTTAGAACGGAGACAAGGAAACACTTTTTCTCACAGAGAATTGTGAGTCTGTGGAATTCTCTGCCTCAGAGGGTGGTGGAGGCAGGTTCTCTGGATACTTTCAAGAGAGAGCTAGATAGGGCTCTTAAAGATAGCGGAGTCAGGGGATATGGGGAGAAGGCAGGAGCGGGGTACTGATTGGGGATGATCAGCCATGATCACATTGAATGGCGGTGCTGGCTCGAAGGGCCAAATGGCCTACTCCTGCTCCTATTGTCTATTCTGCAGCACATATTCTTCTGATTAATTCTGACATTTAATTGCATGAAATATTATTTGCAAAAAATATTGTTCCCAACCTTTGCCCAATAAAATGTTTCCTAAACTTTTCTGATAGAAAATCTAAAGAAAATCTCCCTGCAGATGAAGAGCCTGATGAAAGATCTCCTTCTGTTTTTCCATCCACAGGCATGCCTGACCTGCTGAGATGTTCCATCATTTTCTGTCTTCCATTTCTTCACTTCTAATAGGCTCGGTATTCACAAAGAAAACGGAATAATAGAAATGTGATAATGCGGGTGGAGGTTATTGGGGCATCATGTTAGTGGCCGTCAAAAATGGGCTGCACAGCCTTAACCCATCTTCTAGCACTAGCTCGATAGCCCTGCAGGTCGCAACTCTGCACATACACATCAAGTGCAGTTAAGTGTGAGGAAGATTCCATTATTCATCAGGTTTTCAAGCCAATTAATTTTAGTGCCCTACCACTCTATGGGTGTAATTTAATTTCTACTGATCTCTATTCTAAATTACCAATCCAAATTACTTTTAAGTTCCTGCTTGTTTTTTTTTAATTTTTGACCCTTTGAGATTGTATCAATGTGCTAGGCCCAGGACAAATCTTCAGAGATGTGCACGCCCAGGAACTTGAAGTTATTGACTCACTCCACCGCTGTCCTGTTGATGAAGACAAGTTCATGGATCCTTAGCTTTATCTTCCTGAAGTCAACAATCAGCTCTTTGATGTTGCTAATGTTAAGAGCAAGATTGGTGTTCTGGCACCATTCAATGCCACGTAGTCATTCACTTTCAGTCATATTATGGTTTGATATTTTGGGTTTAATATAACTAAATGGCTTACATTGCCATTGATGAGTTAAATGTTATATGTTGCTGCAGATCAGGAGTCACATAAGAAACAGAATGGGTCAGGATGGCAGATTTTCTCCTTTAGAGGAATGACTTTAATGAATGATGTGGGTTTTGAGCATTACTAAGATTAGCTTTGTTAAAAGCAAATTTAATTAACTGAATTAAAATTCATTTTTCTGCTCTGCAGGAATTTGAATTAATCTATCACGCAACAGTATTACAGCCATACAAAATCATACACAATAGCCAAAGTATGTTCTTATAATTTTTTCCTTCAATTTAACACAACGATAATGACCCTGGAAAGTATAAATAGGATATATCAATTAAATCCTGTTCATTTGGGATTGGTAGTGAATAGATCAGAAAGAGAGCACCCAGTCCACCTAATAGAGTCATAAGGTCATAGAGTCATACAGGGTAGAAACAGGCCCTTTGGCCCAACTTGCCCACACTGACCAGTGTCCCATCTGTATTAGTCCCACATGCTGGCGTTTGGCCCATATCCTTCTAAACCTGTCCTATCCATGTACCTATCTAAATGTTTCATGAACATTGCGATAGTTCCTGCCTCAACTTCCTCCTTCGGCTGTTCGTTCCATACACCCACCATCCTTTATGTGATAAAGTTACTCAGGACCCTATTAAATCTTTCCCCCCACCCCTCATCTTAAACCCATGTCCTCTGGCATTTGACTGGGCACGAGACTCTGCGTTTACCTGAACAATTCCTCTCATGATTTTGTACACCTCTATAAGATCACCCCTGATCCCCCTGTGCTCCAAGGAATAGAGCCCTAGCCTGCTCAACCTCTCTCTATAGCGCAGGTCCTCAAGTCCTGACAACATCTTCGTAAATCTTCTCTGCACCCTTTCCAGCTTGACAACATCTTTCCTATGACATGGTGCCCAGAACTGAACACAATACTCTAAATGCAGCCTCACCAACGTCTTATATAACTGCACAAGACCTCCCAAATTCTATTTCAGTACATTTAGGAGAGTCTTTGATACTTTACCCCTCTGAAGAAGGGTCTCGACCCGAAACGTCGCCTATCTCCTTCGCTCCTTAGATGCTGCTGCACTCGCTGAGTTTCTCCAGCTTTTTGTGTAACCCTCCCAACTTCTATACTCAATACACTGATTGATGAAGGCCAATGTGCCTAATGCCTTTTTGACCACCCTATCTACCAGTGATGCTACTTTCAAGGAATTATGTACCTGCACTCCTACATCTCCTACATGAGCCAGATGTTAGGCTCACTGGCTAGTAGCCCTTTGTGAATGGAGGTAGAATATTTGCCACCCTCCAGTCTTCCAGCACCTCACCTGTATTTAATGATGACTCGTAAATCTCAAACAGAGATTTACGAATAATTTATGAATAAATCTGTGCAGAGGCAATAGCATTACAGTTATTCTGCTTAAAGTTAAGGATCAATATTGGAGATTTGCAAAAGAGTTATAGTCTTGGTACTTCATTATTTAGTGTGGGATAAAGCTTCTCTTTCTCTTTATAAGGGATGGGGAAGGGAGGGGAGGGGAATGGAGGGGAGGGGGAAAGTATCAAAGACTCTCTTAAATGTACTGAAATAGATTCTGCATATCAGCAATGTTCCCGAGTGTGCATTAGGCATGTTGTAGAGGTCAAAGCAGTGACGTTTGTAAACCAGTAAACCCACTGGGCTGTTTGAAGTTAAATAACACAATATGGCAGAAATGTGAGTCGAAAGGGAGAGGCAGGCAAATTTGGAATTCATGCGTGAAAATTATTTGTGTAAAATGTAATAGATATGCAAAGTAAGAATTGAGAAGAAATACATTTTGGAATGATTTAAGAAACAATTGAATTAATACTATCGGATGAAGGAATTTCATTCCTTCTGGTTGAACCAGGATCATCTGAGAGGTGTTTATCTTTAATCACCGTGAACTGAGCTCAGCTGAAAATCGGAGCATGTTGACTGCACAATTGGAAATATAAGCTGAAAATAAACCCTCACAATGCTTTTCTGATAAAATAAATTCTTGGTCATACGTTAAACCTTATGAAAAGGGGAGTATTTACACCAATTTATTTGACGACTTGTTTACAAAGGGACCCAATCTTTTATGATGTTATAAAATAGCTTGGTGAGGCCTAGTCAGTTGAATAGGTTTTTACATCTTTGTGTAAAGATCAGAAAGTAACACCTGCTACAGACAGCTGGCTGCTGCCATTGAGCTTTATAACACTAACCTGTGACTTCAAGTAAACTATGCAAGATTTCAAGATTTCCTTCCGAGCTGTTGACTGCTACATTGTGCTGCCAGCAAGTGAGTTCTGCTCTACATCATTAATCCTTAAATGTTGAATTTGTGATCTCAGTCACACCGAAACGTACCTTAATACCTCAGGATGCGTGTGAAGTTAAACCCCCAGATGGTAATCATCCCTATTCAATATTCATATGCATTAACTTCAGATAATGACAGGATCAGGCTTGCCTGGAATTTTCCGGCCTACATTCAAATATCTTACAGATGTGTCCTTCCCAGAGTCACACATAATTGCCATAGAGGGACATTATTCCCATAGAGGGAGTGCAGCGAAGGTTCACCAGACTGATTCCTGGGATGTCAGGACTGTCTTATGAACAAAGACTGCATAGACTCGGTTTATACTCTCTAGAATTTAGGAGATTGAGAGGGGATCTTATAGAAACTTACAAGATTCTTAAGGGGTTGGACAGACTAGATGCAGGAAGATTGTTCCCGATGTTGGGGAGGTCCAGGACAAGGGGTCACAGCTTAAGGATAAGGGGGAAATCCTTTAGGACCGAGATGAGAAGGAATTTTTTCACACAGAGAGTGGTGGGTCTCTGGAACTCTCTGCCACAGAGGGTAGTTGAGGCCAGTTCATTGGCTATATTTAAGAGGGAGTTAGATGTGGCCCTTGTGGCTAAGGGGATCAAAGGGTATGGAGAGAAGGCAGGTACGGGATACTGAGTTGGATGATCAGCCATGATCATATTGAATGGCGGTGCAGGCTCGAAGGGCCGAATGGCCTACTCCTGCACCTAATTTCTATGTTTCTATGTTTCTATAAGGAATGATCAATTGGACATGGTACAATGACAATCAGCACAGCTGGAGGCGAAGACTGATGTTAGTTGGGAGAAAATGCAACGATATTTGAACAAAATGCTGAGGTGCCAAATGGGTCAGGCAGCATCTGGGGAGGGAAATGGACTGATTACATTTTGGGGTTGGACTCCTCCACAGACTGACCAGCATGCTGAGTTCCTCCAACAGTTTGTGCTTTTGATCAAGATTCCACCATCTGCAGTTTCTAGTGTCTCCAGGAACTTTTGAAAATTACTTATTTTCTGGAAACATAGGGCGAAATATTAACAGCCCCCACAATGACAAGGTTTAAAATGGGGACATTTTGTCCAACTGAGTTTGTTTCTAATGCTTCTCAGGAATTGCTTCTTGGCTAGGGTTGAGAGCAGGAGAGATACATTTCCATAGCAAAGCGTAGAAGAAACTTACTACTATTACCAAGAGGAATTGTTTGGTGGTGTCGGGGTGCAGCGAAGTCATGTGTCTGCCGGTGGCTTTCATTTGTTAATTCTTCCAGCATGAACAATTGGTAGAACTTTCTGAGCATCTGGGAATGCAAGACGTCCTGGTGAGTGGAACATCTGGCTAGTCTGTGGATGGAAATTATCTCCTGTGAGTCAACCGTCCTTCCCAGAAGTACACGTTCTGGTCTAAGGAGCTGCTGCAGAATGGAACCATTTTGACATCTTCCAGGGATTCTGGTTCATGCCTGTCCAATCCTCTTCCTGTGGTCCCTGGACAGATGCATAGTCAAGAAATAATAATATTAAATAATATTAATAATATAATAAAAACCACTGGTTCAAAGATCTTCTTATTACCATGTCTATGCCTGTAAGGGAATATGAGGCCCAACATTATCTTGAGGATCAATATATTATTCTCCTTCTGGATCTATCGCTGCTTTCTGCACTCAGTATTGAATTATACAATTTTAATTAACTAGCGATTCTCTTTGTATCAGAACTGTCTCTTCTTCTATATTCTGATATTCTGTAATGTATTCATTTGTAATATTGACTTCATATTTTATCACCACCACCACCACCACCACCACCACCACCACAGACTGACCTGTATTTTACGGCATTTGTTTCTCTCTCTGGCTCTGTCTCTCTGTCTCTGTCTCTCTCTCTCTCTCTCTCTCGTTCTCATAATCTCTCTCTCGCGCTCTCTCTCTCTCTCGTGCTCTCTCTCTTTCCCTCTCTTTCCCTCTCTCTCTCTCCCCCTCTCTCTCTTTCTCTCATAATCTCCCTCTCTCACTTTCTCTTTCTCTCTCTCTCTCTCTCTCTCTCGCTCTCTCTCTTTCCCTCTCTCTCTCCCTCCCTCTCTCTCTCCATCTTTCACACTTTCTCTCTCTCCATCTTTCACAGTTTCTTTTGTCTCTCCTCTTGCAGCCTGCATTTTCTAGATTTTGTCTCCTTTGCCCACGTTCTGTCTCTATTTGCCCGCAGTTGGCTGCATCTACAAAGTTGGAACATATTGTGAATAAGGCATCCTGAAAATCAACAATCTTTTCCTGAGGACCCCCTGACAAGGAGATGTTCAAAATCTTCTCCAAGTAGAAACGTACCTTATGAAATGAGGCATATGTTGTCTGTTATCTCAAAGCTGTTAATGGTAGAGTGCTGGAAGAGCAGTGTGGGCTGAGGTATATTAAACAACCAGTATCAGACACAATGATTGGGTGTGAGAACTAAAGGAGTGTTAAATGTGCAGTGGGTCATTATGAATCAGTAGATAAATGTTTCACTGATTCTGCTCCCCAGTGTACAATATAATAAAATAACACGACAGAGATAAAGAAGCCTCTGGGCTATTCTGTCTGCTTCAATCCATTTTTCTCTGTAAACAATGTTGCCTTGCTGAATCATTCCTGGTCATTGGTCCTGTTTCCTAACCTATTTTTTAATATATAACCCACACTATATTTTTTTGGATTATAACTGTAACCACCTTTCATAAGTAGTTAATTGCCTGTAAAAGCAGCTCGTAATTATGGAGCACGTTTAATTTCAGCAGAACACCCCTAGGTACTTCACAGGCAGAATAGGAAAGAAAATGTTGTTGCTGATCTAGATAATGAGAGACTGGTGAAGATGGTGAAGATGGTAAAATTGTAAATTGTCTCTAGTGTGTGCAGGGTAGTGTTAGTGTGTGGGGATCGCTGGTCGGCGTGGACTCGGTGGGCCGAAGGGCCTGTTTTCTCTAAAACTAACAAATTAAAACTAAAGACCAGATCACAGGAGAAAAGGATGAAGTCAAAGCTGGAGAGTGACATTTGTGATTGAGCTTCAGTCTTTTAAAAAATGTCTACTTATCCAGTGAAATATCTTGGAACATCCTTAGGTCATGAAAACCTTTCTCTTTAATTAGAACATTTAGAAATATATACTGGTTTAATTGCTGACACCAATCACGATAAAATGACAACAGATTTTATTGAACTGCTGGATGTTCAATCAAAAATATTCTGTTAAATACTTGCTGCTTCAATTTATTTACCCATTGTTGAAACAAGCCTATCAAACAAATGAAACACATGTCATTTGATGTGATTTAATTAAACTTTTACACTGTTCATTGGGCGGCACCATGAAGGCTTTCTGAACAGAAATGGAAATTATGTCAAAAGCACATAGATGTGGATATTTCTCTGAAAAATCATTGATTTTAAAAATCATTATCTTTTTATCTGCCCAAAACATAAAAAAATTACTGCATTTGTTCCTCACTCTGGAACTTGTGCACCAATGCCCTCTGGTGGCAGCACTGGCAATGAATGATTAGCACTGCACTTATATCATTTACTTGTCCTTTGTCAAACATGGTTGAAGTCAGATTTATTTTCAACTATTGAGAGTAAATAGTGTCAATAACATTATAATATTTTTTTTATCATGCTCAGTCTTAGTGCTAACCTGCAGAGTGCTGCTTCATTGCAGCATTTTAGGTCCTCCCTTCAGTCCAAACACTCACAGGTGCATGTATCCAATACTTAAAAAGAATATCCACTCGGGCTGCATATTGCTCTGACAGGAACTAGGGTGATGGGAATCTAGTGAAATCCCTCCCTTCTCTCCTGCTGTGTTGGGAACTTGGCTGACAGAAACCTGGCAAGGCCCCTTGTGCTCTCGTGGCACTCCCCCATGGCTCAGTGGAGAGGCTGCATGTGAGGGATGGTATTGCGCAGAGTGGAGCAGCGTCTCTCCTCACTTCCTGCTAAATGTGATGAAACCAACTGTCTCCCACTCTCTGCCATTGACTGCAGAGGTCTCCTCCATCCAGACATTTCTCTGTGGTAAAAATCTCGATGGCTTGTGACCATCGTTGTGCTTTATTGAAC
Organism: Raja brachyura; assembly: GCA_963514005.1. The sequence continues at coordinate 89,413,012 of OY740782.1, forward strand.
TAATAAAATGATACAATGGCAGGCAATTCCACTGCATAAAGCTTCCTGTGCTTTTCCAACCTATTGTCATCCACCTCAACTGACTCTTTAAGTTAGCACTGAACAAGAACAAAAAAATAAGAGCAGCAGTGGGCCACCTGGCCCCTCAAGTCTGCTGCACCATTCAATAGGATCATGACTCTCATCCAGGTTTCCACTACTCTTCTGTGCCTGTTGCCCATGGCCCTCGTTTCCCTGGTCTTTCAAACTGTCATCGACCCCCTTTTGAGGGAGAGAGAGGAGGTGGTAGAGGGGAGGAGAAGGTGGGGGGGGGGGGAGGGAGGGAGGGGGGGGAGATAAAGTAGAGGGGGGAGAGAGGAGGGAGGAGAGGGGGAATGGAGGGGGGGAGAGAGAGTAGAGGGGAGAGAGTAGGAGGAAGAGAGGAGGGGGAAGAGAGGAGGGGGAAGAGAGGAGGGGGAGAGAGGAGGGGGAGAGAGGGGGGGGGAGGGGAGGAGGGGGGAGAGGAGGAGGGGGGAGAGGAGGAGGGGGAGAGGAGGAGGAGGGGAGAAGAGGAGAGGGGAGAGGTGGGGGAGAGCCGGTCGAGTGCGGGTGCTGAGAAAAGCGGAGAGAGCCCGGGGAGAGAGAGAGTGCGTCATGCGTCGTGCGTCGATCAAAGCTCTTGGCTGCTCTCGGGAGTTCACGGGGGAGCCGAGGCTAGCATGCGTCGACCTCAGAGGGGGTGGGGGGGGGGTGGTGATGTCACCCCTGGAAAACAGAACCTAACAGGCAGTTTGTTGAAAATTCTGATCAGCTTGCCGCGAGGAGCAGAGGCATTGTGACGTCATCCAGCTCGCTTCAGCACGTTAGATTTTAAAAAGATGTCAGATTGGTGAACAATTTTAGTTAAAAACTCTGGAAATAATGAATTAAATTTTCAGATGAGGATAATTTTGAAATCCTGAGGTAAATCTCTACCGGAATATGTAAAATATTCACTGGTATCGCGTCAGATTTTCGAGAAGATGTGAATCAAAGGTCAAAGAAAAAGTTCAAGCAAGCAAGCAAACCCACAAAGTAAACATCCAAGATCAGAGTTTTATAATAATATAGATATTTCCATATGCAGCCTGAAGGGTCTGGTCAAAAAGGATGACTCATCTGTAAGTAAAAAAATTGCATGACACTGCTGAGTGATAAATAAGGTAGGCATATTTTGATCCTCATGAATCACTTCCTTGACAATAAAGAGACGGAGGCAGCCTCCAATGCTTGTTTCAATTGTATTGTGCGGGCAGTAGGTTAGCAAAAGTGATAGCCAGGCATAACAGTTACTTCTCAAGAGAACAATGGCAAGGTCAGCATATTTCAACAAAATATAGAAATGTAATATGTGAAAGGTATAAAAATGAATTGCCAAAAATGACAAAGATTTAAATGAATGAAGACTGAATGAATGATTTAAGGTTAATCTCCCAGTATGTTGAGAAATATGGATACTCAGTTGTACCGCAAGATCCTGCATGCATCCTGTTAATGTTTATTTTCCATTTGGTCATTGTGAGATGCACGTTGGACAGGAAATAGTAAAGTTGCTGCTCTTCTTTTGACACCGTGCCATCTTTAAGTTGACCTAAGGGACATAACATTAACATTAGAAGGTAGAAACAAGGAACTGCAGATATTGGATACATCACAAAGGACACAAAGTGTTGGAGCAACTCAGCAGGTCAGGCAGCATCTCCGGAGAAAATGAATAGGCGATGTTTCGGTCGACACCCTTCTTCATTGACATTGCTTTTATGAAGTTACAAATAGCACAGCTATTGTGTTCAGAATGCCAGTAAAAGTCAGGAGCACTAAATGCTGAGTGTTCAGAATTTTCTTGCTACATTCTGATCTCTGCTTTGTCTTCGTACTCATCTACCTTTGCCATTTTAACTACACTGTGAACGCCCAGTACCTGTTGTTTGCCTAGTTCCACTGTGATGTTCCTGTTGAGGTTACCACTATTCATTGTCGGTTGCACTTTAGCGAACTGAACAACTAGCCCTCATCTCAGGTTTTAATCTCTTCCTAACTTCCCTTGCACCCCCTTCCTCTGATTGTTCCAGTTTTCACCCAAAGACACCCATAGCTCCGCTCTTCCATCCACAACTAATTTCTTGCTCAGCCAGCATTTTGTGGGGCATTTTGACTTGTGGTTATTCACATCATCCTGTCCACTGTTGAACCCTCTCCATGAGGAGCAATGGCCTCCATCTGCCCCTTTAACCCTCTGTCTGTCTTAAGTTCAATGCCATTCTTTACTTCTGTCTTGGACCCCTTTTCATGCAAGCTGTTCTTGTTATCCAAACACTGTTGTTGTTCTGCCACAGTTTCCTCTTTGTGTTCACAGGTTGCACAGCCACAGGATGTAATATACCAGGCACATGATTAGTCAGTTTGTCCCATCTATAACCACTGACCCTCTCTAAACTCAACCAAATGCTCAAGGTCAAAGATAACCTCAGATTCTTTCTTCCTAAAACTGCCTCCACTAAACACTCTCACCTCCCTCCGCTGCCTCCCTAATTCTAATGCTGTGTTTATTTGCTCGTGGATTTTCTTGTCCTTAAGATTATGTTTTCAGCTATCTTCATCAACTTTTCCTGTTTTCTGCCTTTCACCGAGGTTCTAGCTCGTCTTTCACACAAGATTTCACTGTTCCACAACATCCCCTTAAATCCTTCCCATTCCTAATCTCAGACACATGCACTGCATTAAACCAATTTTATACATTCTCCCAATGTGAAGCTAACCATTCAGCCACTTTTCCGTTTGTAATTCCTGCTTCTTGATGAGAGAGAGAGAGAGAGAGAGAGAGAGAGAGAGAGAGAGAGAGAGAGAGAGAGAGAGAGAGAGAGAGAGAGAGAGAGAGAGAGAGAGGTCGTGTTTTCTTCTCAGCTCTGCAGTTGAGAAGGATTGGAGCAGCCTTTCCAGGATTTTGCCGTTGGAGAGGGCACAGACCCAGGGGGGCTTCATAGTTCAACTTATTGTTGGGCTGTTGAAGCTTTTCTCTGGTCTGGGGAGCCTCCATCTGTGTGAAGATTCCTGAGTTTCTCCACATTGTCGAGGGTGCGGTTGGCGTTGGCGGATTGCCAAGAGTGCCTGTGATCTCCGTGGGCTGAAGTTGTGCGGTGTCTTTGTCGTTTTTGGCTCCGCTTCTCTGCCCTAAAGTCATTTTGCTCAGTGCGGCTGCCTGGCTTAATGTGAAGAAGGTACTTTTGCGTCCAGCGCGACTGGGATCGAGTTTCCCGTAAGCTGCTCTTGGCTGTGGATGAACCTGGGGACTTTCCTGCTTCAGCTGGAGGTTTCTGTTTTCTGCTGCCTGTCTTTGACTGTGACTGTCTCTGGGACTTAACTTGGAGCTGTGCTGCTGAGGTGCTTGGAGCTGGTTTGTGCCTCTGTGAGGATGGCGATGGAAGGGGCGCGGCCGAAGGTCCGGACCTACGCAGCGACGGCATCAGTGGCGGGTGCGAGGCCATCTGAGCTTGAGCCTCATGTTGACTTGGATGGGGACAGTTTTGGTATTTCTGTTCAAACTGGGCCTATGATGTCTAGGGGGGTAATTACGAAGGCCATGAATGAACTTCTTGGGAGGGGGGCTATTGTCTCTTCTGAGCTCGAAAGGGGAAAGGTGGAGATGATACTTAAGACCCGGGAGTGTGTGGCCCGAGCGTTGGAGGAGGGGATCTCAGTGGGGGGGGTCCACGTACAGGTGGATCCGTGGGTATCCAGGGTGAGACCGGTTCTCCTGCGGAGCTGCCCCACTTATTTTTCGGATGCAGTGCTTATTCCACACCTGTCCAAGTTTGGGGAGGTGCGGTCTAAATGTTTTCGTCTCTTGCATCCCGGGGGGGACCCGGAGGAAAAAGGGGTCTTCAGTTTCAAGAGGAGGGTGTTCATGAAGGTGGGTGAGGGGGATGGTGCCGAGGGGAGTTTTGAGGTGGTGCATAAGGGTGTACCCAGAACCGTGCGTTGGAGTTGGGGAAAGGCACGGTGTCATGCGTGCGGCGAATTTGGACATCTCCGTAGGGAGTGTCTTTTTCGCGGGGGCACTGCTAGAGGTTCTAGTGTAGTGGCCCAGGAAAGCGCTGCTGGCCCATCTGGGGTGGCTGGTCAAACCTCAGCGGCGCGGGGTGGTACTGCTGACCCGGCTGAGGTTGCCAGTTCTGCCTTGGTGACCCGGGGCGGCAGTGCTAAGCCTTCTGGGTCCAGAGGTTCCGCTTTGGGGACCCTGGGCAGTGAGAGCCCAAGCCCCCCACGTCCCCTACGTCTTGCGCCTGTGGCGGTGGATGGAGGTGGGGCGCAGGAGGAGGGGAGTGTTGAGGGGGGGTTTTGGGAGAAGCAGGGGAAGCATAATAAGAAGAAGGAGAGGGATAGGGCTGCCCGAGCGAAGAAAGTGCAATCGGGTGAGTTTGGCTCCAGTGTGGTGCAGACTGCACCTGCTGGGGCCCAGGGGGGAGTTGTGGTGGCTCGGAAGGGGGGAAAGAAGTCTAAACGTGTGGGTGGCAAAGTGGTTGGGGGTAATGTGGAGGCGGATGACCCTTCCCTTATGGAGGTTACCGCACCTCCGCATGCGAGTGGGACTAAAAGGAGGCATTTGCCTGGTGAAGAGGAGGAAGGGCGTGGGTCCAGAGCGAAGGGGATGTCTTTCTCCGGGCTTTCCACCACTGAGGTGGCTGAAAGTGGTCTTGACCCGGTGTCTTCTGGGTCGGTGGTTGGGCCTTCTCTTCATGGATCTACAGCGGGTGTCACCGGACTGGGTGCTGAAGTTGATTCCGGTGGAGTTGTGTCCACTGGGCGGGAGTCTGTCCCTTCATCTCAGGGGCCCTCTGAGGGAGTTATCTCGGCGGATGCTGTGGTTAGCTCCCTTGGGTGTGTACCCTCTGGGTCGGATGAGGTCCCCTCGTTTCAGAGGCCTACTGAGGGTGCTAGCACGGTTGGTGACGTGGTTGGCTCCTCTGGTAGTGTGCCCTCTGTGACGGGGGATGTGCAGAGTCAGGATGAGGGGGGAGTTTCGGGGGTGTTGTCGTTCAAGTCTGTGCTCCATATCAGTGCCAGTGGAGGTGCTGGGGGGCGGGATGCCTCACCGGATGAGTTGTCTGGGGTGAGGTTAATGGCAGGTGGTGATTCTCTGGGTGATGCCTGTGGAGAGGGCACTCTGGATGATGTGGAGGTCAGGGCTGTTATGGGACGTGATCCTCTTTCAGACTCCGAGGGTGCCAGTGTTCCACAGGCCCTGGGGATGCCTCTTGTTGTTGCTTCCCCAGGCCCGGAGGAGGAGGGTGATGGTAGCGGGCAGGAGCCCAGCCATTCAGAGGGCTGCGAGTCTCAGGTAGGGGTGTTGGGACCCACCCCCAGCATTGATCCGGGTGGTCGTGTCATGGCTGTGGAGGAGGATAGCGATGCGGCCAGTGGGGGGGGCTCAGAGAGTGTTGTGTCAGACAGTTCTGGTCTTTCTGAGGTTGTTGATTCAGGTGCGAGCGGGTTGGCTGAGAGCCCAGACTCCAAGGCCGTGTCTGAGGCGAAGCTTATTGTTGAGGTGCGAGAGTTCTTAAAAATAAGTCGTGCTCCCAAAACATTATGGTGGGCCATTACAAGGAGATGGGAGGATTGGCTAGATGTGCGGGAGAGTCTCGAGGCTATCCTTAGTAACAAGGATAGTGGTCTTTCTGACTCGGATTTGGGGCAGTTTTGGGGTTTGTTGAAGGTCCTCAGAAAAGGACCTCCTGTGACTACAGGGAGTGTGAGGGTCACAATCTAATGTGCCTACACATTCACAGTAGCTACATTAAATTTAAATGGGAGTAGAGCGAGTTTTCGAAGATTTCAGCTCTTATCAGCCCTAAGGGAGGGGAGATTTGCAGTTTGTTATCTGCAAGAGACACATACCGTTGCTAGTGATGAACCTACCTGGCAACTGGAGTGGGAAGGGAGGGTTTATATGAGCCATCTCAGCTCAAATTCGAGTGGGGTGGCTTTTCTGTTGGCCCCAAATTTTCTGCCAAGCATTTTAAAAGTGCAGGAAGTGGTGCCAGGACGTTTGCTCCATCTGGCCGTGAGCCTGGATGGCATGCCGTTGCATTTCATTAACGTGTATGCCCCTAGCTCCGGCACGATGCAGGCCGGCCTGCTTCGGGAGGTGAATGCTCTGTTGGGCACTATTGATAGGGGAGAGTGTGTCTTCCTTGGTGGGGACTTTAATTGCACACTTGAGGTGCGGGACCGTTCTGGTACTCAGTGTGCGCCTGCTGTAGCGAAGAAGCTGAGAGGCTTGATTGACTCCTTTGAGTTGGTTGATGTTTGGAGGGACCTTCACCCTGATTCCACTGCTTTTTCGCGGAGGTCTGAGGGCGGTGGTTCCCGCATTGATCGGTTTTATATTTCCCGGGCGTTTGTTTCCCGTGTCTCAGCGGCCTCAATGTGGCTGGTGCCGTGCTCGGACCATTGTCTGGTGCGTGTGGATTTCAATCCAGCGTGCGCTCGGGCTGGGTCCGCGTACTGGCACTTTAACAACAGGCTGCTGGAGGATCGGTGTTTCCGGGAGTCATTCACTCGGTTTTGGGTGAAGTGGAGAGAGAGGCAGAGGTGCTTCTCTTCCCTTAGGCAGTGGTGGGATGTGGGTAAAGCTCACATCCATCTCTTTTGTAAGGAATATACATGGGGGTCGACTGGGAGGCGGGACTCAGCGGTCGTGAAGCTGGAGAGGGAGATACAGGACGCTGAGTCTCGCCTGGGTCAGTTTGGTGAAGACTCCAGCGAATGGGGAGAGTTTCAGAGGAAGAAGGAGGTTTTGAGGAGTCTGCTGCTTGAGCGATCTCGAGGCGCTTATGTGAGGTCTCGGGTCCAGATGCTGCACGAGCTGGACCGAGCGTCGCCTTTCTTTTTCTCTTTGGAGAAGGGGCGGGGAGCTCGAAAACAGCTCGTGGAGTTGCTTGCAGATGACGGCTCCTCTGTCACTGATCCAGAGAGGATTAATGCCTTGGTTAGGTCCTTTTATGGGACCCTGTTCTCTGCGGAAGGATTCAGTGTGGAGGCTCAGCAAGATCTGTGGGAGGGTCTACCGGCCGTAGATAGGGGGGAGGCTGATCTTCTTGATGGCCCCTTATCTTTGGAGGAGTTGACTTGCGCCTTGCATCAGCTCAGGAGGGGTAAGTCCCCCGGGCTGGATGGGTTGACGGTGGAGTTTGTTAGAGCATTCTGGGACGTCCTAGGGGGTGACTATATGTTGGTTTTGGGGGAGAGCCTGGCGACTGGAGTGATGCCTCTCTCGTGGCGTAGGACGGTTGTTGTCTTGCTGCCTAAGAAGGGCGAACTCCGTTTGTTGAAGAACTGGCGTCCAGTCTCTCTCCTTTGCACAGAATATAAAATTTTTGCACGGGCAATGGCAAATCGCCTGGGCTCCGTGCTGCATCAAGTGATTCATCCTGATCAATCTTATACAGTCCCTGGCCGGTCCATCCAGGATAACATCCACCTGGTTAGGGACCTGATTCATTTAGTCCAGGGTACTGGTGAGTCAGCTGCTTTTCTGTCTCTTGATCAGGAGAAGGCTTTTGATAGGGTAGAGCATGAATACCTATTTGGGACGTTGCATGCGTTTGGGTTTGGACCACACTTCGTGGCCCGGGTCCGGCTTTTGTACGCTGCGGCGGAGTGTCTTGTAAAGGTTAATGGCGCGGTGCTATCTCCTTTTCATTTTGGGAGGGGGGTCCGCCAGGGGTGCCCTATGTCGGGCCAGTTGTATTCGGTCTGTGTGGAGCCGTTCCTGTGTCTTCTTCGGAGGAGGTTGACAGGCCTGGCCCTACCTGGCCCGCGGGTTGAGGTGATTCTATCGGCGTATGCCGATGACGTACTTCTTATGTTCACTGATCCTGGTGACCTGCGGAGGATGCGTGACTGCCAGGAGATATTCTCGGCTGCATCTTCTGCTAGGATTAACTGGAGTAAGTGCTCTGGACTTTTGGTGGGTCAGTGGCGGGTAGACTCCCTGCCGGAGGAGATGGCATTGTATGCGTGGAGTACCACGCACCTCCTCTATCTGGGGGTGTACCTGAGTCCCACTGAGGATGTTTGGCCGGCAAACTGGCAAGAGTTGGAGACGAAGGTGGTTGCTCGGCTGGGGCGCTGGTCAGGCCTGCTTGGAGTTCTCTCCTTTCGGGGGAGGGTGCTGGTCATAAACCAGCTGGTGGCCTCTATGTTATGGTACCGGCTGGCTACTCTTGTCCCGCCCTCTATATTTGTAACTGCTATACAGAAGAAGCTGGTGGATTTCTTTTGGGGAAATAGGAAGCATTGGATTTCCGCGGCGGTCCTGAGTCTTCCGTTAGAGGAGGGCGGCCAGTCCTTGGTGTGCGTGCGCACCCAGGTGGCGGCTCTCCGTCTCAGGACTCTGCGGAGATACATGTATGTAGAGAACCCTCCCAGATGGCACGCTCTGGCCACGTATTTTTTTCGTCAGGGTCGTTGCCTAAGGGGGGTCTCGCGGCTCCCGGTGGCGGGTGTCAGTCGACCCGCTCTAAGGGGCTTGCCTGTTTTCTATAGGGATGTGTTAAGAGTGAGGAATTTGGTGGTGTTCAGCCAGAGTGTTGTTCCACGAGGAGAGGGGGATGTTGTGGCTGCGGGTGTGGCTGGTCCTCATCCTGTCATGGTGGTTGTCGAGGAGAGGCGCGAGCCTAGAGTGGTTCAGATAGAGCTTACCCCTGCTCCGTCAGATCTGCTCATCGGGCCTAGGCTTCGGGATATTTCTCGGCCTCCGGCTCCGCATAATCTGAGCTGCCTTTCTGAGATGACCAGCATGCCATTTTGTGATGCAAGGAGACGCGCACTGTACAGGATGCTCCTGCACATTCTGAACCACCGTGCCTTCGTCTCCCGTCCTGACTCACCATGGAGGACGGTGTTACCATCCGAAGGCGGCGGGGGGCCCCAGTGGGGGTCCTTCTATAAGGGAGTTGTACCCCTTTATATTGGGGACCTGGGGTGGAGAGTGCTGCATGGAGCGGTGGTTTGTAATAAACTTTTGAGTCGGTTCACGGGCTCGTCTGCCGCATGTATTTTCTGCGGAGAGGAGGAGACCGTATTCCATGTGTATATGGAGTGTGTGAGGTTACTGCCCCTGTACCAATATCTGAAGGGGCTGTTCCTCAAGTTCTGGCTGCATTTTAGCCCCACAATCCTGGTGTTTGGACACAAGGCGGGGAGTGGGGAGAGCCGAGTGTGGGGGGGGGACTTACCTGTCGGTTTGCTCCTTGGCCTGGCCAAGATGGCCATTCGTGGGTCCAGGCAGCGGGCGGTCGACGGTCTGGCGAGAGTCGGCTGCCTGCCCCTCTTTCGGGCCTACGTCCGTGCACGTGTGTCCCTGGAGAGGGAACACGCGGTGTTCACGGGGACTCTGGAGGCCTTCCGTCAGCGCTGGTCGCCGCGTGGGGTTGAGGCGATTATAAATGAATGTACTGCTGTACTACAATGATCTGTTCATTATAGTGTGATTTTTGATTGTGTTTTGATGTGTTGTATTTTATGATTTGTGTTGAATAAAGTTTTTGAAATGGAAAAAAAAAAAAAAAAAAGAGAGAGAGAGAGAGAGAGAGAGAGAGAGAGAGAGAGAGAGAGAGAGAGAGAGAGAGAGAGAGAGAGAGAGAGAAGGGGAAAGAGAGAGAGAAAAAAGGTGCCTGCCCCTCTTTTGGGCCTACGTCCGTGCACGTGTGTCCCTGGAGTGGGAACACGCGGTGTCCACAGGGACTCTGCAGGCCTTCCGTCAACGCTGGTCACCGCGTGGGGTTGAGAGTATTGTAAACAATGAATGTACAGTTGTACTACAATGGTTTGTTTGTTATAGTGTTATTTTTGATTATGTTTTGATGTATTGTATTATATGATTGTGTTGAATAAAGTTTTTGGAAAAGGAAAAAAAAAAAGAGAGAGAGAGAGAGAGAGAGAGAGAGAGAGAGAGAGAGAGAGAGAGAGAGACACACACACACAAGTTCAGTGTGTCTATATACCATGGACCATATATATACACAATATATAAACGGATAAAGTGCAATAGGTTGTTATAGTTCAGATGGCGACTTTAATAGCCTGATGGCTGTGGGGAAGAAGCTGTTGTGGCCAGGATGGTGTGGGTCTTTGATGAAGTTGGCAGCCTTTTTGAGGCAGCGACTGCGATAGATCCGTTCCCTTTTTCTGAATGGTTCCCTTTTTCCAGAGCCATTTTCCCCTTTCCCTTCAACATTGATCACGGACAAGGTTGACCAATCTTTCTTTTCTCTCATTCCACTGGCCATGCCTAGTTTCTCTTTTCCAAAATTAATTGGAAATTTCACCACCCACTCCTCCCCAGCTCTCACTTCACCTGTCCTTCCCTTTTCAATTCTGGAATGTTAGCTTGATCGTAACAACTGCATTAAGATTAGACCATTCAGAGTTGCAGTGGCATCCCCACAACTGTTGCTGGGGTGTGCATTTATTTTTTTGTTCCTTTTACCATCTAATGGGGAAAACAGGACGGAACAGCACATCATATTCCTAAAATTAGGCTCATCTGGAATGAAACCAAATTAGTGTCATGCACACAAGGGTGATCAAAACCTGGAACTCCCTCTTCTCCAAATCTCTCGATCAAGTTAAGTGTTTTTACATAAATCCACACATCTTTGTTCGGTAAAGGTATTCACTGACCCAATAAGGGTACATGGGATTGTTGTACAGAATAAACATGATCAAACTGAACTACATAACAGACTATTGTGTTAAAGAAGGAACTGCAGATGCTGGAGAATCGAGGGTTACACAAAAAGCTGGAGAAACTCAGCGGGTGCAGCAGCATCTAAGGAGCGAAGGAGATAGGCGACGTTTTGGGTCGAGACCCTTCTTCATAACAGACTAAATGGCCTTTGTTGTTGTAAATGGCATTCGACATACTCCACTACTTTTATATTTCCCCTTGTTTTTCATGCATTATTTCCCACTCTTGAACTGTAAAGATAGTTGTTCCAGGTCATAACAGGAAATTAATTAACTGGGAAAGTGGGCGAGGGGATGGTAGATGGAATTTAACTCAGGCAAATGTGAAGTGATGTATTTGGAAAAGTTAAAGCAGGGCAAGACATAAACAGTGAATGGCAGGGTCCTGGGGAGACTTATGGAACAGAGAGACCTGAGGGTACAAGTACATAGTTACCTGCAATTGGTGAAGAAGGAATATGGCATTCTTTCTTTCATTGGCTGAGGCATGGAGTAAAGGAGTTGGGATGTCATATTACATGTCAGCTTCTCGGCCTTTTGCCTAAGATCAAGTGCAGTATCTGTTACCTGGCAGGGGAGAGACCGTGACCAAAAAGGCTGTTCTCCCAGACAGATGCCAGCAACCTCCCCTCGTCGGAGAATGAGGCGACATCGAGGGCCCGACGACGGAGGCAGAGGAAGGAAACGGGTGAGGAAAAGGGAAAAGCCACGCCTATTGTCCCCCAGCTCCAGGAGACCGGCAGCAGTGCAGCGGCCGATGGGCCCCAGCTCCAGGAGACTGGGAACAGTGCAGCGGCCAATGGGTGTGGTCGGGGGGGGACAATGACTGTTGCGCGTAGGGGTTGGCGTGGTGTGGGGGGGACGGGGTTGTGTAGGGGGGTGGGGTGGTGTGGGGAGGAGGTTGGTGTGGTGTGGTGGGGTGGTGTGGAGGGGTTGGGGTTGTGTAGGGGGGTGGGGTGGTGTGGGGGGGATGGGGTGGTGTGGGGGGGGGCTGGTGTGGGGAGGGGGTTGGTGTGGTGTGGTGGTGTGGGGGGATGGGGTTGTGTAGGGAGGTGGGGTGGTGTGGGGGGGGTGGGGTGGTGTGGGGGGTGCTGGTGTGGGGGGCTGTGGTGGGGTGGGGGGGTGGAGTGGTGTGGGGGGGTGAGGTGGTGTGGGGGGGATGGGGAGGAACAGAGGGTTAAGGGGGTGTGTGGGTGTGTGAGGGGAGGAGGGGTGGGGAGGTGGGGCAAGGGGGAGGGTGGGAGGGGGGAGGGGGAGGGGGGAAGGGGGTGTGTGGGGAGGAGGGTGAGGGGGGAAGGGGAGTTGTGGGTGGGAGGGGTAGTGTGGGGGGGTGGGGTGGTGTTGGGGGGTGGGGTGGTGTGGGGGGAGCAACACACAGCACCTCCCGACCACACAGCGGCTTTCCCGACTCCACACAGCAGCTTTCCCAACTCCATACAGCTGTTTTTATCGACTCCACACAGCCGGCTTTTCCGACTCCACACAGCAGCTTTCCCGACTCCACTCTTGCGGACTCAATCAAGACTACTTTTGGACTCAGCCCTGCCTCCGGGGCTTTACTGTCCAGCAGGTGCCGGAAGGGGCGTCACTTTCATGGTGTGACGGGTGAGAAGACCAATATGCTGATCTCACGATGTTTTAAACCTTCATAAATGTTCTCATATTTCACCGATCGGAACAAAGCTTGGTGGGTTGGAGTAGAGGAGAACGGTGAGTAAGGTCGCGAAAAAAATCCTATCAATAAAGGGTACCGTCTTTGTGCAAATGTAAAAGAAAAAAGCAAACCGGAAGTGGTAAAGATGAGAGTTTTAGTAATAGTATAGATTGATCAATAGATAGATAGATGGGCAAATGCAGACAGGTGGGACTAGTGTAAATTGGAGGTTGGCTTTGTGGGCAAGTTGGGCCAAAGGGCTTGTTTCCATGCTGTTAGACTCTATGAATATGACATGGACTACAAGATGGGGAGTGCCCAGAGGACTTGGATGTACTTTGTTTCAGCCTAAAATTGCCAGTGATCACCAAAGGTACAGCAGTTCCTTTTTTAACAACATGCTGGAGAAACTCAGCGGGTGAGGCAGCATCTATCTATGAAGCGAAGGAATAGGTGACGTTAAAAAAAAAGCAGTCTGAAGAAGGGTCTCGACCCGAAACGTCGCCTATCTCCTTCGCTCCTTAGATGCTGCTGCACCCGCTGAGTTTCTCCAGCTTTTTGTGTAACCCTCGATTCTCCAGCATCTGCAGTTCCTTTTTTAACAGTACAGACAGATTTACCCTGTTGTAAAGCTGAATGATGACAACCTCTCAGCTTATAGTACAGCAACATCATGACCATTAAAACGAGGCTTGAGTTGGCTGTTCAGCTGACATTAGAGATTCAACAGTATTATTTGCAGAAGAGGAGGAGAATTCTCAGTTACCTGGTGTTCTGGTCAATAATCTCCTCAACCAACACCACCAGTAGGGATAAGGTAAATGACTACTGCATTGTTCTTTGTTGAACCTTGCAACATGCAAATTGCAGGTCCTGTTTATCTATATAACACAGTGTCCAGACTTCAAAAAGTAATTTATTGCCTGTGAAATCTTTTCAGCATGTCCCGGCAACACAAAAGAGAATGTGTACATTTAACATCATTCTTTGTTTCCCACATGTTAGATACAAGTTCTTAGCAGTCAGAAAGCAAAACTAAATAACAGAATGTCATGTAAAACATCAACAAAAGATAGGTGTAAATGCCAAGTAATATTGCATAATTTAACTGATGGAATATGGAATTCCATTTTATATCCCTCCAACTTCCATTCCTGTTTTAAACCTCCCTTCTTAAGTTGAAGAAAACAGCACAAATTAGTACTGTAACAGAACTGATTAGCGCTGTTGTAATCTCCTGAGACAAGGGATTCCCCGGCCGTGCGATCTACATAAACAGTGAGTACAGTACCTGGAAGCGCCGGGAAGGACTTATTGAGCTTAGAAACATATTCATAGGGACGGCCTACAGGTATGATTGAAATGCAGATAACTATTGCACAACCACTCTCCCTAGCATTCTATTGGCCAATGTAGAGTCTCTAGAAAATAGGATTGATGACTTAAAACAAAACCCCTTTACTGAAAGGGGCATGAGGGAATTTTTGCCTACTGTATTCCACAGAGAATGGCTCACCCCAGCTCCCCAACTCAGGCCTCCAGCCGAAGGTTCCTCGATCCACCTCACTTACTGGAGGGCCCTTTGTTTTCTTCATTATCTCCCACCACTGCTTATCTGCAATTTAAATTTTGCCTATTTTTAAAACTTTTCTAGTCCTGATGAAAATCATCAAGTTGAATGTTATCTCTGTTTTGTCTCCACAGATGTTGCCTGACCTGCCAAATAATTACAATGTTTATTGTTTCTATATTTTGCTTTACAATATTATCTTTGATCTATTTTTCTTTTGTTTGTTTGACCAAACATAGAGTTACCTGTGATTATTTGATCAAGATAAAGCACAACATTGGATCTGCAGATGCTGGAGATTGGAAACCAAAATAGAAAATGCTGGGGACCTGGAAGCACCTATGCAGAGAGAAACAGACTATGAGAGTTCATCGAGCCACAACATCAGCCTTGTCCAACCCACAGATGCCTCCTGAGCATCTGCAGCCTTCCAGAACTACCCAATTCTGATGTAAACTGAAAAGACTGGTTATCTGAAATGGATATTTTTTCACATAGATAGACACAAAAAGTTGGAGTAACTCAGCGGGGCAGGCAGCATCTCTGGAGATGAGGAATGGGTGACGTTTCGGGTCGAGCCCTTTCCTCAGACACACATATATCCCATTGAATGTGGCACAGTCTTTGTTTACAAAGATGTCACCCTACAGTGTGAGTCATAAATGGAGTGTTTCTTGTTGAGGAAATATGAGTCAACAGGCAGCCTCACTTCCATTATTTCAGTATTTATGTATAGTCCAAATTCACCTGACATTTTCTGATATTATGCAAATAAAGTACAAATAAATAAATGATTCAGTTTTGAAAATAGTAAAGCTTTTCTTCCCTCTATATTATTAAAGAAAGTAAAATATTTGTTGTGACTAAAATAAACCAGATGTAATCAGACTTCAGAAATGTTCACACATCCTGGCTGTGTTTGCTTTTGGTCTAAATGATCTGATCATAATATGCCCCTGATGATTGTATTTTAAATGTCCACCACATAGATTCAATATTCCAAAGCAAGCTTTGATTTTCTGTTTAAAGTCAGAACACAATTATCAGCATGAAAGTGCCATTGCGTGTTTTCAGTCGTTAATTCTTCAACCAATGTATTTTGCCTTTCCTCCCTTGTAAAAAAAAAATTCAGTACAAAATAACCTTAAAAGGATAGTGTTAGGCAGGTTGATTAACTGCTGTAGCGCTGGCTTCCAGCAACCAACCCAATATGTGTTGGTGGGCAGTGATCTTTCAGGACAGGCTGCAAGCCCAGGTTGAGGTGATAAATTATCCAATGAATGCACCATGTGTGTCCAGCTGGCACCGGCATGTCAGAGGATTTGCATCCAGCTGTTTAACTTGGCCTGCTGCAAGGCCCTCATTCTCAGTTTGTTTGGAGTCTGTATTGAAGCAGTGGGAGTTGAAACTCTGTAGATCAAGGTAAATAACTCCATGGTAGTAATTTTGCTGCTTGTCAGCTGCAGATTCGCAACAAAGGTGAACATACAGCTGTGGTGTGCAAATGAGGCTTGAGCATGAAATTGTACTACTAGAATTGAAAAGAGTGCCTGGTAAACTGTACACACCAATTAAACTTCATTATTGCTTTATATAACCTCGAAAAGTAGGTGGCTGATGTGGGATTAACAGACACCTTCCGAAGGTTTTAACAGTGCTTAACTATTACTAACATAGTGACAGAATTTGGACAGAAAAAGGCATAATCTATTTAGGTTAGTGAATGCATCACATTTCACACTTGTAAAGAATTTTTTAAACTTAACAGTAGCCTACAATATTTTGTGAATTCTGAAAAATGTGTAAAACAATTGAGACAAAAAAAAGCCACAAAGGCTGGTAATACGTGAGTTAAATATGGAAAATACGAAAAATGTTCGCTGTGTTGGGCAACATTTGAATGAGAAAGGATAAGTTAATAACTCATGTGTGCACTTTTACCACAGCTGATGAAAGATTATGACCAAAGGGCACAAATCAAATAATAATCTGTTTTATTAACCGCAGCTGCTGATTGAGCATGTTTGTATTTTTATGTTAGTGAAAAGAACAGTTTACGTATTGAGTTATTCTTTAAACCAAGCATGTATATTTAAGCTTGTATAGTGTATTATATGTTTATATACTGAATTAAACTTATGTAAATGCACAAATTTTGATTTGCAGGAAACGTTGTATCCTTTTAGAGATTATCCGCATGTTATGATAAAAGTATTATGGCTTTGAAAGACCTTTCTTGAAATATTTAGCTTTTCTTTTCATGCGGCCAACATAGGAGGATGCTGAACAGGATGTCAAACTATCCTTTACTTAATGAGATGACGGTTGCTGTGATCCTCAACTCCATTTATTCACCTTTGCACGACTGAAATCTGACAATCTCAGTTTTCAGGAGAGAATGACACCCAGATTTCCAATTCCAACCATTTCTGATTTTATTACTTCTGGCTCTCTGCCTGTAAAGCCTCCAACCTTATCGTTCCTCAGCCCTGCACGGCCCGATTTTATCTTCTCCCCAAAATCCACAAACAGAACTGTCCTGGCAGACCCATTGTTTCTGCTTGTCATGGCCCACCAAATTAATTTTCACATACCTCGACTCCATCCTATCCCCGCTGGTCCAATCCCTCCCCACCTATGTCCAAGTCACCTCACACGCTCTTCGTCTCTTCAACGATTTCCGCTTTCCAGGCCGCCACTCCCTCATCTTTACCATGGATGTCCAGTCACTCTACACCTCCATCCCCCACCAGGAAGGTCTTAAAGCCCTCCATTTCTTCCTCGACTGCAGAACCAACCAATTTCAGTCTACTAATCCACTCCTCCACCTGGCAAAGCAGGTCCTTACCCTCAACAATTTTCATTTGACTCCTCCCACATCCTCCAAATCCAAGGCGTAGCAATGGGCACTTGCATGGGCCCTAGCTATGCCTGCCTCTATG
Organism: Raja brachyura; assembly: GCA_963514005.1. The sequence goes on from OY740782.1 coordinate 89,429,948, forward strand.
TAGGGTACATCGAACAATCCCTGTTCTAGGTATACACTGGCCCCATCCCCGAACCTTACCTCCGCTACATTGACAACTGCATCGGTGCTGCCTCCTGCACCCATGTAGAACCCACTGACATCATCAGCTTCCATCTATTTTCCATCTAATTTCCATCCTGCACTCAAATTCCCATCTCCGACATCTCCCTACCATTTCTGGATCTCACCATCTCCATCACAGGAGACAGACTATTGACCGACATCTACTACAAACCTACTGACTCTCATAGCTGTCTAGACTACACTTTTTCCCACCCTACTTCCTGTAACAACACTTTCCCCAACTCCCAATTCCTCCGCCTATACTGCATCTGCACCCAGGATGAGGTTTTCCATACTAGATCATCAGAGATGTCCTTATTCTTTGGGAAACTGGAGTTCCCCTCTTCCATTATAGATGAGGCTCTCACTAGGGTCTCCTCGATGTCCCGCAGCTCTGCTCTTGCTCCCTCTCCCCCCATTCGCAACAAGGACAGTCCCCCTTGTCCTCACCTTCCACCCCATCATCGTTGCAGACAGCATATAATCCTCCAACACTTTCGCCACCTCCAACGGGATCCCACTACTGTCCACATCTTCCCATCTCCACCCCTTTCTGCATTACGCAGAATCCATTCCCTCCTCAACTCCCTGGTCAACTCGTCCCTTCCCACTCAAACCACCCCCTCCCCAGGTACTTTCTCCTGCAGGAGATGCAACACCTGTCCCTTTACCTCCCCTCTCGACTCGATCCAATGACCCCAACAGTCATTTCAGGTGAGGCAGAAGTTCACTTGCACCTCCTCCAACCTCATCTACTGTATTTGCTGTTCCAGGTGTCAACTCCTGTATATCGGCGAGACCAAGCGCAGGCTCGGTGATCGTTTCGCTGAACACCCCCACTCAGCCTGCCATAACCTACCTGGTTTTCCGGTTGCTCAGCACTTTAACTCCCCCTCCCATTCCCAATCTGACCTTTCTGGCCTGGGCCTCCTCCATTGTCAGAGTGAGACCCAGCGCAAATTGGAGGAACAGCACCTCATATTTCGCTTGGGTAGCTTACATCCCGGCGGTATGAACACTGACTTCTCTAACTTCAAATAGCCCTTGCTTTCCCTCTCTCTGTCCATCCCCTGCCCCTTCCCAGGTCTCCCACCAGTCTTACTGTCTCTGACTACATTCTATCTCTGTCCCGCCCACTCCCCTGACACCAGTCTGAAGAACGGTCTCGACCCGAAACGTCACCCATTCCTTCTCTCCAGAGATGCTGCCTGTCCCGCTGAGTTAATCCAGCATTTTGTGTCTATCCCAGATTTCCAATATCCCTGTGATGAAAATGTTTTTCACTCCTTGTTTAAAGAGTCAGCTTTGGATCCTCCAACCAATGCAGCGGTTTTAGTGTATATGCCCTCTCAAATGAATCAATGTCTCTCTTTTGAAAGAGAGCAATCTGTTTGTATTTCATTTTTGTGTGAAAACATACTTTATGACATCTTGAGTCTAATTTTAAGATTATGTCCTTTTGTTCTGAATTCATTTTCCAAGTAAAATTGCGTCATTGCATGTACATTATAAACTGAATTATGTTAAGCCCTTAAAACGATTCTAAGTTCAAAGGAATACAAACCAGCTCTATGTGCCCAGTCCTAATTTATGTATTTAAATCCTGGTCTCATTCTCGTGAATCTACTTGGTGTTCACTTAAAGCAATGTATTTTTTTCATGTGGTATTTATCACCATTTTTCTATTATGACTTTTGATTTCTATAATTAGAATTAATTCCTTTATGTTCCAAGTTTTTAGTTTCTCATAGACAGTTGAATATGTGTAGTTAAGGTGCTGAGGTAAAAGATTCAGCAAAATGTTACATGAATTGTTCCATCAGTGCATTATCCATCTTTATCATTTGACATCAGTTGATGTAAATCAATCTTTTAAAAGTTCACATAAATTGTAAATGAAAACGAATTAACCTATTAGCAATAAATCTCAAAATCCTTCCTAAAAATATGAAACTTCATAATTGCCAATAATATTGAGAGGTTGTCTAAGAATTTTGGAGGGACTATTTATTTTTGTTGCAGTTGTCATCAGTATTATAAATTTCTCAGGGAGAAGTATTTCATGATTAAATAAAAGAAATGCAACAACATCATAAGTCAAATGACCTAAATGTAGAGAGTACGTCTAGATGATAGTAATCATTATTTCTATTCTTAATATTGGTGTAAAAGTTAAAAGAATGTGAATCGATAATCGCAGGGTGATTGTACTTGTTCTGAGGAACATCGGTAATAATAGTTCCCGATGTGTCAATCACTGTTATGAATCTGAGGTCACTTTTTGTCGTTGTTCTGTCCCTCTGCTGAAGAACTATAATTGCTTTTATCTGAATGTTGGAAGATAAAACTATCTCTCTTATTTTCCCCCATGACACTCCGCCCCCTTGGAACTGATACCATCTATCCTCTAACCATATTCTTAGAGAGATTCATGATATCATACCGTACGGAAACATGCACTTTGGTCCAACTCATCCATGCCGACTATGTTGCCACATTTAAGTTAGCCCCATTTGGCCATGGCTGACCTATATCACTGTAAATCTTTCCTATAAATGTCCCCATGCATATGTCTTTTAAATTTTGTTATAGTACTTGCAGCAACTACTTCCTCTGGCAGATTTGCAGCTTACTTTCAAATCCCTAACATTACTGAGGTATTTTACTTCAATCTTAACAACATTACTTAACTGCTTCTTCCCTCCCTTTAAAATCCGGATCCACATTTTTTAAATCATTCCCATGGCCTTTACTTTCAGCTATCTCCTACTAACTCAAATACTTTTGACAATTGTGATTGTTTATGCTTCATATCTCCCTCTCCTACCCTGCATAGCAGATGTCTAGAAGTCTGTCCTTAAACCACTCTCCTGCACTTCTCTTTCCACGTAGAGAAAAACTAATCAAAGTTCTCTTTTTTTTGTTGAGGCTTTGAGCTAAATTTCTAAATATTTCTCTCTGTGGTTTTCAGTTTATATTACAGGTTGTCATAATGTGCTTACAGTTATGGGAATCCATGCAGCTTTGTGAGATAACAAGGTCCGGATTAAATATTGCTGTAATCATACAGAATTGCTTCACCTCTCTGTGCATCAGTAGAAACAACTTGCTGTGAGTATGGCAATTGTGATTTCAGATCAGACTTTATGCAAGTGTAAATATGAAATGGGGCGTTGAAGTCAGTGGGAAATCAAGCTGAAAATGGTAAAGAAGTAACTAATCCATTCCTTTCAGTTCTTCACTGAGAGGATGATGTTAAAATTACTCATGCAATGTCTCAAATTAATTTACTCTTTTTGGAAATTGTGTTTGGATTGATGAAAATCAAGTTAATGTACAAATTAAGACCAAATGTCCTTACAGTTTATTTGTAAATAATTTGCCGTGCAGGAAAAGCTGGGATTTTACTACTGAAAGGCTGGGCTCTTTTCCCCTGTATGGTGGCTCATGTTGGGCATGATTCCATTGGTCCAGTCCACTTCACAGCAGTTTGCCTACGTTACCCTGATTCAATCCCGACTACTGGTGCTGTCTGTACGGAGTTTGTATGTTCTCCCAGTGACCGCGTGAATTTTTCCTGGGTGCTCTGGTTTCTTCCCACATCCCAAAGACATATAGGTTTGTAGGTTAATTGGCTTTGCTTAAATTGTCCCAAGCGTGTAGGATAGTGTTAATGTACAGAGTGACCGCTGGTTGACGCGGACTGGGTGGGCTGAAAGATCTGTTTCTGCGTTGTATGTCTAAAGTCTAAAGCTACATGTATGAAACACGGTCACTGATGGTGCCAGCTTGTGCAGATGATCCATCACTGCTCCATCCAGTTTCCCAGCAGCAGCTTAGTTTGCACATTTTAGGTGGCTATGTGAGATTGCTGCTTCATGCAATTGTAAGCTTCACACTGTTAGATATGAGGAACAGGGAATAGCATGCTTTGAAGTATTGGAAGATCTGTCACAGTTTAATGCCGACCTTTTCAGAGGAAGTGTTGTTCCCAATGAGAAGACACGTTGTTTGCTAGATAGCAGAGAAGATATCTTCCATGTGTAAATCACCTAAATTGTGTGATCCAAAAATTGATGATGGGAAAAGCCTGTTCTGCATATTGAATTGGAGTTTGATTTTAGGTTATGGTCATGTGTTTGGAGGTACAGTGAAAAGCTTTTGTTGTATGCTAACCAGTCAGCAGAAAGACAATACATGAGTACAATTGAGCCATCCACAGTGTGTGAATGCATGATAAAGGGAATAACGTGAATAATGTTCACTGCAAGATAAAACCAGTAAAGTCTAATCAAAGATAGACCGAGTGTCTCAAACAAGGTAGATAGTAGTTCAGGACTGCTCTCTAGTTGTGGTAGGATGGTTCAGTTGCTGATACAGCTGGGAAGAAGCTATCCCTGAATATGGAGGTGTGTGTTTTCACACTTCTATACCATTTGCCTGATGGGAGAGGGGAATATGGAAAGAAGGCCATGTTGGGCATGACTCCATTGGTCCAGTCCACTTCACGGCAGCACAAAGCAGAGAACAACCCTCGGCAATAATTAAAGCAAACATCCAGGATAACGAGGACAAACACGGCAAGAACTGTCAGCCAAATCACTAAATAATGCAGTGAGATAATCATGTTTATCACTTAATATGCGTTTCATCCTTAAGTGTTAAACACGCTCAAGAATTTACCGTGATAGTCTGGGAGGTTTCCTGAAGCACCTTTCAGTGCTTAAGCTGAAGCTGAATTTGTTATTGACTCAGAGCGTTGCGTGCTTGTACTTTACAAAATTCCTCATGTGACGCATAATTGTGTATTTCCTGCACCCATCATCAGCTCGTTATAGTCTGCCTGTTGACACCTGGATCGTTCAACATCTCTCATCAACCAGGCATTTACACTGTCGGCATTCCTTCCAAAGGAGAAGATGATTCAAGATGCAAGGAGAAGCTTGGCCGCAGGTGTTGCTCCACCCAATCGAGATCAATCGCCTCTTAAGGGGAGGCAACTTTAAAAATTGTCAGAAAGACAGGCAATAGACAAATTAAGGAATGAGAGGAAAGGAGACAGCTGAGGAATTGTTATGATATTCTGCTCCTTCTCATGCAATGGGATACACATTAGATATTAGCCACCAGGTTGTAAATAATCATCCAGTTCCTTTTGCTATGTTGTCAGAAATGAGCTGCAATCACCTGAACTCAGTTCTATCCATTTATTTTCCTCCTTGACATTACGCAGCACAACAATGGTCCTCTTTCTGCTGGAGCTTCTTTGTAGTGGCCATCATTTACCATCTGATCCTCAAGCATAAGACAGAGAAGAGAGAGAGAGAGAGAAAAGAGGGAGAGAAGGAGAGGGGAAGAAAACAGAGGAAAGAAGTAAGTAAGCAAGCAAATGAGTTGGTCATTTGAATTCATACATGGCCATATTGGTGTTGGTTTATTATTGTCACGTGCACTGAGCTGCAGTGAAAACCTTTGTTTTGCGTGTTATCCAGGCAAGTCATCCCATACATGAGTACAACAGGTAAAATGTAAAGGATAAAATAATCAGATTGCAGAATGCAGTTGTGCAGCCACAGAAATAGAACAGATTAACAAAGTGCAAGGGCCGCAATGGCGTAGATTGGAAGATTGGATATTGATCCCAAGCGAATAAGAGGTCTGTTCAAGAGATGATAACAGCGGGGATGCAACTGTCCTTGAATCTGGTGGCTTTCGTATCCTCTGTCCAATGGGTTAGGGGAGATGAGGGAATGTTGCAGGTATGAGTAGTCAATAATTTTGGCTGATTTCCAGAGGCAACGTAAGGTGGCGTTGATGGGGGAAGACTGGTTTTTGTGTTGGATTGGGACTTCTGTGTGTTTCAGTACTTCACAGTCGATGTACTCAAGGGAATAGAGTGGCACAGTGGTGTAACGGTTAGCACTGCTGCCTCACATGTCCATGGATTTGATTCAGACCTCAGGTGCTGCCTCTGTGGAGCTTGCATGTTCTCTCCATGACCATATGGGTTTCTACCAGGTATTCTAGTTTCCTTCCTTACTCATAGAATAATTGCTCCTAGTTATCAAAGGGAACTTGATATAACTATGAGGGGGAGAAAGTAGCAGAGATAAGGAAAAGTATGAAGGGTGAAATGGAACATGGTGATTATTCTGCTGGGGAGGAGGCAGGGATATGATGAGCTGAACGTAGTAAGTCCTTCAGTATTGTAGTATGTATTCATTCACTCATCTAAACAAAATGTAAAATAGTCTTACATTTAACAATTTGAGCACAGAATTCTATTTCATTGCCATATGCATGAGTACAACAAGAGACAACGACAGTGAACAATCCTGCTTGCAACAGCAACACAGGCACATTGTGTTAAGTAAACATACAAAAACAAAATGTACATACTTTATACGTAAATGACACATAAAATTCTGTGCAACAATTGTGCACGAAACAAATGATGAATGTAAAATATAATTAGCGAAAAAATGTCTACAGTAATCCAAGAGGTGGCCCATAGTGTTCCTTTACAGAGGTGGGATTAGGGTTGTGTGGGGAGTTTCAAGAACCCGATAGTTATAAGAATGTAGCTGTTCCTCAACCTGGTGGTGTGTGACTTTAAGCCTTTGTCCTTCTTGCCTGATGGTACCAGTGAGAAGAGGGCATGGCCCGGATGGTGAAGATCCTTGATGATAGATGCCATCTTCTTGAAGCAGTGCCTCATGTAGTTGCTGTTGATGGAGGGGGGGATCTGTGCCTGTGCTGGGCTGGGCTGAGACAACCACTCCTAGCAACCATGTGTGTTCCTGTGCATTGAAATTGCTGTACCCGACCATGATACAACTAAGCAGAATACTTTCTAGAGTACATGTGTAAAAGTTTGTTAGAGTATTCGGAAACATATCAAATCTCTTTAAACTTTCAAGAAAGTAGAAGTTTCTGTGCTTCTTCTTTGTGATTGCATCTATGTGCTGGGCCCAGGACAGGTCATCTGAGATGTGAACACCCAGGAATTTAATGCTGTTAACTCTCTCTACTAGTGATCCATCAATAAAAACTGGCATGGGATTCCTGACTTACCCTTTCTGAAGTCAACGATCACTTCCTTGGGTTTGTTGACGTTAGTGAGAGGTTCTTGTTGCGGCACCACTCAATCAGGTGTTCACTCTCTTCTGTACGTTGACTCATCACCACTGGTGATATGACCAACCACGGTGGTATCGTTGGCAAATTTATAGATGACGTTTACCAGGTGATGCACGTAATGGCCGCCTCGCCAGCAGTCTGTCTCCTCCCTTCTCTGTTTTTATTATTTTAACAATGTCTTGAATGTTTGTCTCATGGTATGTTTTATGTGGGGGGTGCTGGGGGGGGGGGGGGGGGGGGGATCGGGGGAAACTTCTTCCAGTCACTTAACTCGAGGGAGATACGATTTTGTCTCTGTGTCGCATCTCCATCCTCCCCCTGCGGCCTACAACGTGGAGTGGTGCGGTCTTTCCTGAAGACCGGCCTAGAGCATCAAGCCGCAGGCGTGGCATGGATGTACCAGCACAGAGCCCGGGTTATTTTGCCGAGGATCGCCAGTATAGGGAGCTCCGACTGCGGGGCTGGTGGGCTTTAACACCGTGAAGCAGCGGTCTCCGATAAGAAGCGGCCGACTCGGGAGCTCCATGCCGCGGAGTGTTCTGATCCGTCCCGATGCCGGAGTTTCGATCATCCCGACGACCTTGAACAGCCGACCGTCGGCAACGGCAAGAGCGAACGGTTCAGCCCCGGCCACGGGTGAACAAAGGAGGGAGATGACTGAACTTTATTGCCTTCCATCACAGTGAGGAATTTGTGCAAGTTTGTGCACGTCGTGTTGATTAGTCGAAACAGGGTGGACCACATGAAGGTTGCAATCTCCCACGCATCTACCAGCTAAATGTGGAAGGAATGCCCTGGGCAAAGAATGAATACATCACAAGATCTGCTAAGGACCTAATGCTGATGTCCTCCTTCTACAAGAGACACACTGTTTCACAGAGGAAGAGGACTAAACTTGTTGATGCCTTTCCCCACAGTGGAAAATGTTAATTCTGTTTGGGGGGACGTTCATGTTGAATTCTATAATGTGTTGTGTCATTTTTCTTATTTTTAATTTTTTCTATGGATGTACGGAAACATTATTATTTATTTTATGTAAAGCACTTTGGTTTCAACGCGAGTTGATTTAAATGTGCTATATAAATACAATTTACTTTACTTTACTTTACTTTACACATTGCTGATACCTCATGTGCTTCCAAGCTCTGTATCTATGGCTTCAAGCTTGTTGCTGCTGTATGCCACAAACAAAATACGGCATTGTTACTTACTTGAGTTGTGACCCACAAGATTTCTGTGTTCTTGAGGAATCTTGCTCCAATGGCATCTTCATTGCTACTGTGAGGATTAGGGATATCACTGTCACAAATGTATATAAACCCCCTAGAGCCACGTGGCCTGCCTCCATGCTACCCACTTTCCAACACCCAAAAGTGCATGTAGGGGACTTTAACAGTCATTGCTCATCCTGGAGCTACACAACCAATGATGAGAATGGGGAATTACTGGATATGTGGGCATCCAACAATGATCGCTACCTCGTCCATGATGCCAAGCAATCAGGCACATTCCACTCAAGTAGATGGAGGAGAGATGGCAACCCAGAACTCTGCTTCACATCGAAAACCAATGTTGGCCACCCCCTCCATGTATCACGTAAGATCCTTTCGCACTTCCCTCACAGTCAACATAGACCTGATCTGATCCACATCGGTGTAGAGATTCCTGTGACCTCATCCAAGCCGCTCCCATGCTGGAACTTCAGGAAAGCGGATTGGACAGTTTTCACAAGAAGTTGAGGAAAAGATCATGTCTTGAACCTGTCCCCAAGAACTACAAGTCCTTCTGCACGATCCTGAAGGCTGCAGCAAAGAAGTACGTCCCTAGAGGCTTCCGCACAAATGTCACTCCTTGCTGGCTCCCTGAATTAGAAGACTTCTTGACGCAGTATGAGGCCACAGGCGACCCAGATACTGCCACAGAACTGCTGATTCCCTGGATGCAGCAAGATGTCAGTGCTGGCAAGAGACTGTAGATGACTTGAAATTTACGCACTCCAGCAGGAAGGCTTGGACTCTCATCATCTTGGTTCACCTGCTCCTGCCCGGTACAATTCCCCTGAGGTGCCAGCAAGGTGCCTCTCGCCTGCTAACAAACTCGAAGGTCGCCACTTCCAAAGAAGCCAGGCAAGAAGTGAGACGGAGCCTGCCAAAGTCCATCTCTTCTTCACCATCCTCAAGCCCCCTTTCTAATCCATACACTCCAGTTGATGTAGACAAAGGCCTGTCCTCTACAAAAGCTGGGAAGGCAGTAGGAGTTGGTGGGATCTTCCCGGAATTTTGTAAGAACCTTGTCCCCATGGACGCAACTGGCTGGCTGCTTTTTTCACCCATCATAGCGGAATAGGGCTGGAGAGAGTCTAAAGTCATCGCCATCTTCAAGCCTGGAAAATCTGCTGGTGATCCAGCTAATTACTGACCCATCTCCCTCTTGTGCACATCCTACAAGCTGTTTGAGCGCCTCCTGCTTGCCAGGATTTCTCCATTGGTAGAACCTGTTCTGCCCAGAGAGCAAGAACATTTAGACCTGGTGGAAGCTGTGCAGATCAAGTCCTTGCCCTCACTACCGATATAGAGGCCGGCTTCCAATGTGCCCTGAAAACTGGTGTTGCTCTCATCGATCTGTCATCAGCTTATGACACCATGTGGAGACATGGTCTCTTGCTGAAAGCTTTCAGAATCTTGAAGTGCCAAACCACCATGCCTGCTCTCTCATCCATCCTCAGCAACCGTAATTTTGGGTCTCGCTTAGGAACCAGACCAGCTCTGTCAGGACCCTGAATGATGGTCTCCCCCAGGGCTCTGTCCTAGCTCCCCTACTCTTCCACATTTATGTGAGTGACATGCCAACTACCGCGTCTAGGAAGTTTGCATATGCAGATGACCTTGCCCTTGCCTATCAGGGAGCTGCCCTTGAGGATTTCAGCGGAGTGCTAACCCAAAACTTGAAGGGGATGGGGGAGTACTTTGCCTTCTGGCAACTTCGCCTTGACCCAACTGACAACTGTCACTGCCTTTCACCTCAGCAATCGGCTCGCCAATGCACAGCGCCGAGTGTCCATTTATGGTAAGCCGATGAAGAATGAAGAATTCCCCAAGTACCTCGGAGTCTGCGTACTGCGTACAGTACGCGTACTGAGTACTGCGTACAGTTTTGGTCTCCAAATCTGAGGAAAGACATCCTTGCCATAGAGGGGGTACAGAGAAGATTCACCAGACTGATTCCTGGGATGTCGGGACTTTCATATGAGGAAAGATTGGATAGACTCGGTTTGTACTCGATGGAATTTAGAAGATTGAGGGGGGATCTTATAGAAACCTACAAAATTCTTAAGGGGTTGGACAAGCTAGATGCTGGAAGATTGTTCCCGATGTTGGGGGAGTCCAGAACAAGGGGTCACAGTCTAAGGATAAGGGGGAATTCCTTTAGGACCGAAATGAGGAAAACATTCTTTACACAGAGAGTGGTGAGTCTCTGGAATTCTCTGCCACAGAAGGTAGTTGAGGCCAGTTCATTGGCTATATTTAAGAGGGCGTTAGATGTGGCACTTGTGGCTAAAGGGATCAGGGGGTATGGAGAGAAGGCAGGTACGGGATACTGAGTTGGATGATCAGCCATGATCACATTGAATGGCGGTGCAGGCTCGAAGGGCCGAATGGCCTACTCCTGCACCTATTTTCTATGTTTCTATGTTTCTATGAGTCACCCTAGATCACACCTATCGTGAACACCTGAAGAGGGTGGCTGATAAACTGAAAGCGCGGGTCCACATCATCAGGAACCTTAAAGGCAACAGCTGGGGATCCAATGCACACACCCTCCATATAACCATATAACCATATAACAATAACAGCACGAAAACAGGCCTTCTCGGACCTTCCAGTCCGTGCCGACCATTTATTTTCCTCTAGTCCCATCTACCTGCATTCAGACCATACCCGTCAATTCCCTTACCGTCCATATACCTCTCCACTTTACTAATGTTACTTAAATGTTACAAATCGATCCTGCCTCCACCACTTCTGCTGGAAGATCACTCCACACAGCCACCACTCTCTGAGTAAAGAAGTTCCCTCTCATGTTACCCCTAAACTTCTGACACTTAATTCTCATGTCATGCCCTCTTGTTTGAATCTTCCCTACCCTCAATGGGAAAAGCTTATCCATGTCAACTCTGTCTATCCCTTTCATCATTTTAAAGACCTCAATCAAGTCCCCCTTCACCTTCTGCGCTCCAAAGAATAAAGACCCAACTTGTTCAACCTTTCTCTGTAACTTAGTTGCTGGAACCCAGGCAACATTCTAGTAAACCTCCTCTGTACTCTCTCTATTTTGTTGACATCCTTCCTATAATTAGGCGACCAAAATTGTACACCATACTCCAGAATTGGTCTCACCAATACCTTGTACAATTTTAACATTACTTCCCTACTCCTATATTCAATCCTCTGATTTATAAAGGCCAGCACACCAAAAGCTTTCTTTACCACCCTATCTACATGCAATTCCACCTTCAGGGAACTATGCACACTTATTCCTAGATCTCTCTGTTCCACAGCATTCCTCAATTCCCTACCATTTACCATGTACGTCCTATTTTGATTTGTCCTGCCAAGATGTAGCACCTCACACTTATCAGCATTAAACTCCATCTGCCATCTTTCAGCCCACTCTTCCAAATGGCCCAAATCTCTCTGTAGACTTTGAAAATCTACCTCATTATCCACAGCACCACCTATCTTAGTATCATCTGCAACTTACTTATACAATCTTCCACCCCATCATCGAGATCATTGATGTACATGACAAACAACAGTGGACCCAACACAGATCCCCGAGGCACCCCACTGGTCACCGGCTTCCAACCTGATAAACAGCCATTCACCATTACTCTCTGGCATCTCCCATTCAGCTACTGTTGAATCCATCTTGCTACTCCGCCATTAACTCCCAAAGATTGAACCCTCTTAACCAACCTTCCATGAGGAACCTTGTCAAAGGCCTTACGGAAATCCATATAAACAACATCCACTGATTTACCCTCAACAATTTCCCTAGTAACCTCTTCAAAAAATTCAAGAAGGTTTGTCAAACATGACCTTCGAGGCACAAATCCGTGTTGACTGTTCTTGATCAGACCCTGTTTATCCAGGTGCTTATATAAATTATCTCTAAGTATCCTTTCCATTAATTTGCCCACCGCTGACATCAAACTAACAGGTCTACAATTGCTAAGTATATTCTTTGAACCCTTTTTAAACAATGGAACAACATGCGCAGTACGCCAATCCTCTGGCACTATTCTCGTTTCTAATGACATTTGAAATATTTCTGTCATCGCCCCTGCTATTTCTACACTAACTTCCCTCAGTGTCCTAGGGAATATCCTGTCAGGACCTGGAGACTTATCCACGTTTATATTTTTCAGAAGTGTCAGTACTTCCTCCTCTTTGAATCTCATAGTTTCCATAGCTACTCTACTTTTTTCCCTTACCTCAAAGAGTTCAATATCCTTCACCTTGGTGAATACCGAAGAAAATAAATTGTTCAATATCTACCCCATTTCTTTTGGCTCTGCAGATAGCTGTCCATTCTGGCTCTCTAATGGTCCACTTTTATCCCTCGTTATCCTTTTGCTATTAATATAGCTGTAGAAACCCTTTGGATTTACTTTGACCTTTCTTGCCAAAGCAACCTCATATCTTCTTTTAGCTTTTCTTATTTCTTTCTTAAGATTCTTTTTACATTCTTTATACTCATCTAGCACCTCATTTACTCCATGTCTCCTATAATTATTGTTGATATCTCTCTTTTTTCAAACCGTGTCCAATTTCCTTTGAAAACCATGGCTCTTTCCGATTTTTACTATTTCCTTTCAACCGAACAGGGACATAAAGATTCTGTACTCTTACAATTTCACCTTTAAATGTCCTCCATTTCTCTTCTACATCCTTCCCATCAAACAAAATGTCCCAATTCTCTCCTTTTAAATCATTACGCATTCCCTCAAAGTTAGCCACCCGACCTGCCTCATTTCCTAACAGGAGGTCCAGCATGCCCCTTCTCTGGTCGATACCTCTATGTATTGGTGCAAAAAACTATCCTGCACACATTTAACAAACTCCATACCATCCAGCCCATTTACAGAATGTGTTTCCCAGTCTATTTTTGGAAAATTGAAATCTCCCACAATCACTACGTTGTGCTTACTACTAATATCTGCTATCTCCTTACATATTAGTTCTTCCAATTCTCGCTCCCCATTTGGCGGTCTATAATACACCCCTAAAAGTGTTGCTACACCGTTCCCACTTCTCAGTTCCACCCAAATAGCCTCCCTAGATGAGCCCTCTAATCTATCCTGCCAAAGCACTGCCGTAATATCTTGTCTGACGAGCAATGCAACCCCTCCACCTCTGGTCCCTCCAATCCTATCACACCTGAAGCAACAAAATCCTGGAATATTTAGTTTCCAATCACAACCCTCCCGCAACCATGTTTCACTGATTGCAACAACATCGTATTTCCAGGTGTCAATCCAGGCTCTAAATTCATCCACCTTTCTTACAATGCTCCTAGCATTAAAATATACACATTTTAGAAACCCACCATCCCTTATTTTCTGTTTATTATCTTTTTCCTCTCGCCTACATTTTGGGTCTGAGTGCTTCCCTTCTCTGTCTCTTGCCCCTAACCCTCTCCCCTAGCCCCCTCTACCCGAGTCCCTCCCCCCAGCCTTTCTAGTTTAAAGTCTCCTTTGCAATTCTCCCCGCCAGGATATTGGTTCCCCTTGGGTTCAAGTGCAACCCGTCATTTTAATACAGATCATGCCTTCCCCAAAAGAGGTCCCAGTGATCAAAAAACTTGAATCCCTGCCCACTGCACCAGTCCCTCAGCCACGCATTTATCCTCCACCTCATTCCATTTCTACTCTCACTGTCACATGGCACAGGCAGTAATCCTGAAATTGTTACTCTTTTGGTCCTTCTCCTCAACTTTCCCCCCAACTTCCTAAATTCTCCTTTCAGGACCTCTTCTCTTTTTCTGCCTATGTCATTGGTACCAATGTGTACCACAACAGCAGGCTCCTCTCCCTCCCTTTTCAGAATCTTTTCTACACGTTCCGACACATCCGAGACCCTGGTACCAGGGAGGCAAACTACCATCCGGGTCTCCCAACTGCATCCACAGAATCGTCAATCTGACCCCCTAACTATGGAGTCCCCTATTACAATTGCCCTCCTCTTTTTGCTACCCTTCTGAGCATCAGGGCCATTCTCTGTGCTGGAGGCCCGGCTCCTGTTGCTGCCCCCAGGTAGGCTGACCCTTCCAATCGAACTCAAACCTGAGTACCTATTTTCCTGGTGTACAGCCACCGGGGTACTCTCTAGTCCCTGCCTCTGCCCCTTGCCCTTCCCAACAGTGACCCACTTGTCTGCCTCCCGTGGTCTGGGAGTGACCACCTCCCTGTAACTCCTCTCTATGACCTCCCCATTCTCCCTGACCAGACGGAGGTCCTCGAGCTGTTGCTCCAGGTTCCTAACACAGTCCTTTAGGAGCCCCATCTCGACACACCTGGCACAGTTGTGGACGTCTGGTGGGCTATCAGCTTCCCTGACCTCCCACATCTGACATCCACAACAGTACACTGCCCTGGCCTTCATACTCCCCCCTTACACTGGATACAATCTCAACACAATACAAAATACACTACAAACCAAAGAATCTTTGCTACAAACTGCTGGAATCTGACTGCCAATCAGCTGCTTACCCTAGTCGATTTCCCACTAATCAGCGGCTTCCTCAAAAAAAAAACACTTCTCCGAATGGAACGTCATGGATTTTGGCAAGCCCCGCGCTGGGTTTTTATCCTTACCGGTTGGGCGTTGCTACTCCCCCTCCTCCTCTTCCAACGGCTCCTGTGGGCCTCTGAAAAAGCAAGCCCCGCGCTGGATTTTTATCCTTAGCGGTCGGGTGTTGCTCCTCCCCCTCCTTCCCTTCCAATGGCTCCTGTGTACCTCTTAGCGCAAGCTTAGCCCATGTCTACTCACCAGCCGAGTTTGGCTCAACAGCTTGGGCTAATAGCTGCCACACCAAACGAGTTGACACTGTGATGACCCTTAATTCTGCAATGCGGGTCATCACAGGGACGCTTAAGTCAATACCTTTGCAGTCACTCCCCATCCTCTCTCATATTGCCCCTCCCAGCATATGCAGAAGGGAGAGGATGTTGAAAGATTGGTGCACCATCAAGGCTAACCCTAATCTTCCCATCCATGCTGACTTGAACAATCTGCCCAACATGTGTCTGAAGTCCCGCAAACCCTTCTGGTCTTCAGCCAAATCCCTGGAAGACTTTGACTCCAAGACTGAGTGGTGCAGAGCCTGGAAAGATGCCACCACCAAAAACGGGGAGGTCATCACAGACCCCACAGTGAAACCACCGGGATTTGACCTTCATCGCAAGCAATGTCTAACCCTGATCAGAATCCGCACTCTTCATGCCAGAACGGCCCATCACCTGCATAAGTGGGGGATGACACACAGCGCTGCTTGCGACTGCGGACATCCAGACCAGACCATCCCACACATCGTGAATGACTGCTCACTGAGGCTTTCCCCTGGTGGCATCAAAGCATCCATTCAGTAACTGATGCTGTCCTGGCCTGGATGTCTACCTTTGACCTACAACTTTAGGCTGTGGACGCCATACACAAGAAGAAGTCAGAGAGGAATGTGGATTCCGCTGTGGTGGATTTTAATGTTAAATTTTACTTCAGAGTCACGCGCGTAACTTCGTGAAGACCCCGCCAGGCACGCATGCGTGACATATCGTCGACCACATGTGAGCGACAGGCAGGGAGGAGCATTGCTCCTCTACTGCAGGGACCTGCAGGTAAGGAAACTAGCCTGCAGTCCTTCTTCTTTTCAGGTGACTCTGTTCAGGGTCTCCAGGCCCTCGAAACTGACAGCCGTGGGAAGTCAGCGGCGGCACCAACAGACTGCAGTCGGGAAGAGCCCGTTGACCAGGAGGGTCCGGGCTCACACACTCGCCGGTCGGAGGACGGCAGAGGCAGCCGACGCTACACCGCAGCCCGCAGGACACTGCGGGCTGACGGCATTATTAAAGGAATGAGGCTTGCAGTCTCGCCAAACGAAGCAAGCGACGGCAGAGCAGCAGCCCTGACTCTACATACCATGCCTCCAAGGGCCATGGGACTTCGGATGGGAGTCAGCGGCCACCATTCCCGGAACTGCCCGCAACATCGGCAGCACCCGCTCTGCGGCCCGGGCTAAGATCGCGGAAATCGGGGAGTCCTGCGCAGCCAGGACCCTTATCTCCACCACGGCTGCCCATGGAGCCACAAAGTGGTAGGAGCACCGTAGTGGACCAGGGTAGGCAAGATCCTGACTCCCTACCACAGTCACCTAAGCATAGGGACAGTGGAGCAAATGTGCGTAAACGTGTGACCCGCTCGGCGGCACGTTCTGTCTCCCCTACTATGCAGGACACCAGAGGGCGGACCAGGGGGAGAGCTGCACTCAGGTCATGCCCCGCTGCAGCGGAAGGCATCGACATGCCGCTGAGGGTAACCTGCTAGATTGCGGGCCGGTGATAGATCTGCTGGGAAGTCGGGGAGCCCTGCAGGAGCAGGAGGTACCGGCTCACCACCGGGTCATGCTGCCAGAGTGAAGGCCGGTGGCAGCGGATTTCGGTCATGCGGCCCCGCTTAGGCGGCAGGCGGCGACCATGCGCCGTCACAGACTCATGTAGTCAGGAGTGGCGGTAAGCCCGCGCGGACGTCGGGGTACCATGCTTCTGCAGCAGGAACCGAATCACCACCGCTCATGTCTTCCAGACAGGCGGGCCGCCACCGTCTGGAAGACTGCGGACCAGCGGCATGTCCGCACGGGAGTCGCAAAGCCCCGCTGGAGCGGCAGGCAGCGACATTCCTGTCTAGGCACCCATAGTCATCACCTTGAAGAGGTGCGGGCCGATGAGAGAAGCCTCATAGTTCAGGAGGACCTGAGGAAGTCGACTTGTCGTCCGCATATGCGGCGGCGATCGCATGGCTCGGAGGAGCGCATGATGGAGCGTATCCTAGAGCACAATCTCTGCAGCTGGACCAAATGTCCTCCAGTCCAGGAGACATGCGGCTGGGCCACCCAGCATGTCCTCGTCATCGATGGGGAATGCCACGGATCAGCAGCTGGCTGACACGTAAGAAGGGTTGGAGCAGGAACCTACAGTACCTGAGAAAACCCAGGAGGAACTGCTGAATGTGGTCTCCAAGTTCGCCCAGCCGAAGCACTTAGGTCAACCTTTGCAGCCCAAACCAGTGGCCAGCATAGACTACCTCACCACACACCAGCTGCAGGAACAGGTCCTTACCGAGGCGATCAACATATACCAGGACCAAACAACTGCATATCGTTGAATGTACCGACAGTCAACACGCCCATCTGGGGCAACATTAGTCCGAGGATAAGAGCACAGGAGCTGAAGTTCCTAAAGATCCTGAAATTGCTGACGTCGGGGATACTGCCTTTGCCAGGTTGGTTGATGGTATGGAAATGATGGCAGAGGGAGGATGCTCTTGCATAATTAGTCATGGAATTACGCTTCCCGTATTATCGCCATTAAACCGACTCCAAACCCCATATTCACGGGGTTGTGCAAGGCATTTGCGACGCCACCACTGAGACAGTTGTTTGGTGAGGACCTGCCCAAACAGGTCTAGAACCTGGACTAGGAGGTGAAGGCAGTCAGGTTGATGAACCCACCTCCCTCCAGCAGGCCGGCAGTGCACAGACAAACACCATATGCAAGACCTCGGGGGCCACCTGAAAGACCAGTAAGGACCTACACGCCGGCAGCACCTCAACACAACCCAGCAACGACGGAACACCAGCAACCAGAACGTCAGGCCCGTCGGTAACCATGGAGGTAAGGGGATCTGGTTCTCTTGGAAGTACTGCATGCATAACCTCACAAGTAGGAGGGAGGTTACATACATTCTGGGGCTCTGGTTGTCACTATCCCAGGGAACAAAGCAATAGACATAATAGAGGCATGTAACAGCCTTGCTTGCGCCAGGAAACTGACTATTAGACATGCTGCTAAGGTAATTGGTAAACTTGTAGCTACATTCCAGCCACATAATTTGGGCCGTTATACTATTGAAGCTTAAAAAAAGCAAACATCTCGGCATTAAAAGCGAATGCTGGACATTTACGAGCCTATGCAGCTGCCAATCAAGGCATAAATTGAGCTATACTGGTGGATTAACAATGTTTGTGATTGTTAAATCCCATCATTACATCAAACCCATTAGTCGTGTTACAAGCCGATACAAGCGCCAAGGGCTGGGGAGCTACCGACACCATTCCAGTTGGGGCGGTAGACGGGATTTGCAGAGTCTACTTTTCTTCAATCACAAACTGTTTAGAAATGCTGGGAGCATGTCACGGGCTACGGGCTTAATGCACTAATCTGCAGCATACGCATGTCCGTCTTCAATAATACCACTGAGGTGGCATATTTAAACCTTATGGGTGGTATCAAGTCAATATCTTGTGATGAATTGGGAAAATTAATTTGGCTCTGGTGGATTGAAAGAAATATTTGGATATCATAGAAACATAGAAACATAGAAAATAGGTGCAGGAGTAGGCCATTCGGCCCTTCGAGCCTGCACCGCCATTCAATGTGATCATGGCTGATCAT
Organism: Raja brachyura; assembly: GCA_963514005.1. Next base: position 89,448,899 of record OY740782.1, read on the forward strand.
CCAACTCAGTATCCCGTACCTGCCTTCTCTCCATACCCCCTGATCCCTTTAGCCACAAGTGCCACATCTAACGCCCTCTTAAATATAGCCAATGAACTGGCCTCAACTACCTTCTGTGGCAGAGAATTCCAGAGACTCACCACTCTCTGTGTAAAGAATGTTTTCCTCATTTCGGTCCTAAAGGAATTCCCCCTTATCCTTAGACTGTGACCCCTTGTTCTGGACTCCCCCAACATCGGGAACAATCTTCCAGCATCTAGCTTGTCCAACCCCTTAAGAATTTTGTAGGTTTCTATAAGATCCCCCCTCAATCTTCTAAATTCCATCGAGTACAAACCGAGTCTATCCAATCTTTCCTCATATGAAAGTCCTGACATCCCAGGAATCAGTCTGGTGAATCTTCTCTGTACCCCCTCTATGGCAAGGATGTCTTTCCTCAGATTTGGAGACCAAAACTGTACGCAGTACTCCAGGTGTGGCCTCACCAAAACCCTGTACAACTGCAGTAGAACCTCCCTGCTCCTATACTCAAATCCTTTCGCTATGAATGCTAACATACCATTTGCTTTCTTCACTGCCTGCTGCACCTGCATGCCTACTTTCAATGACTGGTGTACCATGACACCCAGGTCTCGTTGCATCTCCCCCTTACCTAATCTGCCACCATTCAGATAATAGTCTACCCTCATGTTTTTGCCACCAAAGTGGATAACCTCACATTTATCCACATTGTACTGCATCTGCCATGCATCTGCCCATTCACTCAGCCTATCCAAATCACCCTGCAGCCTCCAAGCATCCTCCTCACACCTAACTATACCCCCCAGCTTGGTATCATCTGCAAATTTGGAGATGTTGCATTGAATTCCCTCGTCCAAATCATTAATATATATTGTAAATAGCTGGGGTCCCAGCACTGAGCCTTGCGGCACCCCACTAGTCACTGCCTGCCATTCTGAAAAGGACCCGTTTACTCCTACCCTTTGCCTCCTGTCTGCTAGCCAGTTCTCTATCCACATCAATACTGAACCCCCAATACCGTGTGCTTTAAGTTTGTATGCTAATCTCTTATGCGGGACCTTGTCGAAAGCCTTCTGAAAGTCTAGATATAACACATCCACTGGTTCTCCCTTATCCACTCTACTAGTTACATCCTCGAAAAATTCTATCAGATTTGTCAGACATGATTTACCTTTCGTAAATCCATGCTGACTTTGTCCAATGATTTCACCACTTTCCAAATGCGCTGCTATCCCATCTTTAATAACTGACTCTAGCAGTTTCCCCACTACCGATGTTAGACTAACTGGTCTGTAATTCCCCGCTTTCTCTCTCCCTCCTTTTTTTAAAAGTGGGGTTACATTAGCTACCCTCCAATCCTCAGGAACTACTCCAGAATCTAAGGAATTTTGAAAAATTATCACTAATGCATCCACTATTTCTGTGGCTACCTCCTTGAGTACTCTGGGATGCAGACTATCTGGCCCTGGGGATTTATCGGCCTTCAATCCGTTCAATTTACCCAACACCACCTCCCGGCTAACCTGGATTTCACTCAGTTCCTCCATCTTATTTGACCCCCGTTCCACTGCTATTTCCGGCAGATTATTTATGTCTTCCTTAGTGAAGACAGAACCAAAGTAGTTATTCAATTGGTCTGCCATGTCAGCTACGTACCTTCCGGTTAAGCTCAATACAGTGGCGCACACCAGGTCACAAGTATTTAATAACGACATCAAGTAGATGTTGAACCTCCAAATATTTGCTAAAACTATAGCCTAATATGAAACACCAGATATAGACCTCCTTGCGTCTAGGTTGAGCCATTGGATACCAACATATGTCTCTTGAGAACCAGATCCTGGGGCAGTGGCGATGGACGCGTTCTCACTACATTGGGGGGAAATGAGTTTTTCTATGCTTTCCCCCATTCTGCTTCATCAGACAGGTGTTGCAGAAAATGCAACCAGATTCTGCAACAGAAAGGACCATGAACATCATACAGCAGCGTGCAGAGAGAGTCCACTAGGAAGCAGTACCTCACCCACATAAGGATATGTGAGGTTTCTATAGTCGGACCTAGACCACCTACATGTCTGCTACGATCTCCAATGTGCTGGAATCCTCACGGGCCTGCATTATGATGAGTCCCTCAGTTACAGTGCCATGTACTGTGCCAGGAGTGCACTGTCATCCTATCTCAACATTGGAGTGGGATCTCACCAGCTGGTAGCCACACTGAAGGGTATGTTCTATCCCTCCCTGACCACGATATATTACCAGAGATATAGGGGTGGTGTTGACCCTACTCAGGAGCTGGTCGCCTTTGGCGGATTTACCACTGGACTCATTCACCTTCAAAGTGGTGATGGTAATGGCACTGAACACAGCACAACGGGTCCAAACTCTACAGGAATTACCTGGATAGAATGGTTTCGACCCACAATAAAGTGACTGTGTGATAGAAGAGTTGCTTAAACTACACAGACCTGCGACTACAGGTCTGAAAATGGCCATCAGGAGATGGCTCAAGGTGGTATTCGGTGCAGCAGGTAAGATACTAACAATTTTTAAATGTCATTCTACCAGCGGTGAGGACCATGGAGGTGTTCATGGATTATGTCCTCGCAATAGCGGGCTGGGCCAGTGAAACTACATTTCAGTGGTTTTATAACAGACCTGTGGCCGCTCCCGCAGCATTGGCGGATTCAGTTTTAAATGCTGTTGCCTAAACGTTTGTTCCCGAGTTCAGGGGTTTATTGTTGTATTAACAAATGTTATTATTTTTCAGCTTGTTCAAGTCTGAAATACGTTAACATACTTCCTCCATCAGTATTACGGCAGTGTGTGAGCATGGAAGTGATCAAGGGCATGTAATCACAGAGCTTTGAAATCTTCACGAAGTCACTCACGTGACTCCGAAGTAAAATAGTAAGATTAAACAAGAACTTAACAGTTTGAAGTTTGATCTTTATTTTATGAGGAGTTACGATGAGGGATTTCGTGCCCTCCGCTCCCAACCCTCTATCATAAGGCCAACTGGTATATTTGAGTTTCTTTAATCTTACTATCTTCAGTCATTGTTGTTATCTGTGATTCCACACCACTGCTTTGAAGAATGTCGCTCATGCATGCCTGGCGGGGTCTGCACAAAATCCCTCATCGCAACTCCTCATAAAATAAAGATCAAACTTCAAACTGGTAAGTTCTTGTTTAATCTTACTTTTATTTTATGAGGCTGAATTGGGTATTGTTGTTTTTCTCACTTAGTATGGCTGTATGGTAACTCAAATTTCACTGTACCTTAATTGGTACATGTGAAAATTAATTTGAATATTGAATCTTGAATCTTGTTCTGTGCATTGCACGTTTGCAAATATTTTCAAAAAGTCAGTCATACAGCATGGAAACATGGTCTTCATCCTATATCGTCCACATTGACCTTGATGCCCCATCTAAGATAGTCCTACTTACCCACATTTGGCTCATATCCATCTAAACTTTTCCTATCCATTTGCTTGTCCAAGTGTCTTTAAATGTTGTTTTTGTACCTGCCTCAACTACATCCTCTGGCAGCTCGTTCCATATGCCCTCTATGCTCTGGGTGATAAAGTTGCCCAGGTTCTTATTAAATCTTTTCCTACTCATCTTAAACCTATGCCAAAACTAAAATTCAATAGTCCAAGTGTACCCTCACCAATGTCTTGTACAACTATAACATAGAGTCTCAACTTCTATACTCAATTCCATGACTGATGAAGGCTAGCATGCCAAATTCCTTCTTCACTTCCTTCACAGGAACTAAGTACCTGTAATCCTAGATCCCCTGTTCTACCACACTCCCCAGGGCCCTACCATTTATTGTGAAGATCCTGTTCCGGCTTGACTACCCAAAATGCTGCACATTATTCCTGAATTGAACTTAATTGAACTTAATTTGCCATCCCTCAGCCCACTTACTTACCAGCTGATCAAGACCCTGCTGTAATTCTTGATAACCATCTTCATTGTCTATGATGCCACCTATTTTAGTGTCATCTTACTTAAAAATTCTCATCCTCCTGCATTGCACTGATCCCTGAGGCAACCTTCCACCACCACCACTCTCTGCCTCCTACCATGAATCAGTTCTGTATTCAGTTAGCTCACTCTCCCTGGATCCCATGTGATCTAACCTTCCAGACCAGTTTACCAAGTGGAAACTTACCAAAATTTTTGCTGAAGTCCATATAGATTATGTCTATCCCATTGCCCTCATCAACCTTCTTGATTACTTCTTCAAAAAAACTCAATCAAATTCATGAGACACGACCTCCCATGATCAAAACCATGCTGACTCTCAGAAGCCTAATTGGCTTCACTAAAAATTATGAACTGTCTCTAGTGTGTAGGATAGAGTGAGTGTGTGGGGATCGCTGGTCGGCACGGTTGGCCAAAGGGCCTGTTTCTGTGCTGTATCTCTAAACTAAACTAAACTAAACAAAACTAATCGATCCCTGTCCCTCTAAATGCTTGTACATCTTATCTCTCAGAATTCTGTACCTTGGAATCATTAATTATTTTACTGTGTGCAGTTCATGTTGGCCCTGGATAGTATAGTACTGGATATCCAGGGAAACAATAGCAATGAGGAATGTTTTGAAATACTGGGAAGATAACTACTGGAGCAGAGAAGGCTGAAAGGAGACTTATTTAACTGATTTTTATAATCGGAGTTGGAAAAGAAAAATTAATTTTCTTGAAGCATGAATGTTTATTAATTTAAAGATATTGGACAGGATCGAAGAGGGGAATTGGTAAAGAAAATCAAGAATTTGTTTTGAGGACATTGTGCAATTCTGTACACAGTGATCAAGATACGAACCATTATATGGATAGGTAGATAAATATTTGATGCAGAGAAAGATGGGAGAAAGCATGGTAGTAGCATTAGTCTTAGATTTCAGTGTCAGCCAAGGTCACAGTTACACTTAATCTTGTTGGAACCTTCCAAGCTACCAAAAATGATGTAAGTTACATACAGTATCACAAAATTCTGCACTTCAGCACGTAGTACTGCATGCTCCACAGAATACATTATACCCTATTTCAGAGAAGATTGGAAGCTGAGTACTGTAGGATTTGATGGGATTGTTAAATTATCTGCGGTCGAGGCAGTTATTGACATCACCCACTTGTCTATGCATGCTCCTTCCTTTAACCAGTATATGTTTGGAAAAGGCAATGACTAATTTCCTGTAAATGTTCAGCTTACCTGCAAACAGTAGCGTTGATTCACTTTCTATTACTTTTCCCATTCCTACCCTCTTTCACTTCACACTATTCCTCCATTACTCATTCAATCTCTCTTTCCTTCTAAAAGACTGCTCGCCTGCCTTTGCTTCTCTGCCTATGTGTACTCTTTTATTGCACGTCAACACTTGTTTTTTAATTTCTTTTATTCAATTCTGATTAAAGTTAAATGGCCTGAAATACTATCTCCATTTCTCACTCTGCAAATGCTGAACAACCAACTGAGTGTTTCCTGCAAACAGTAGAAAAGAGGAACTGCAGATGCTGGTTAATTCACAAAAGGACACAAAGTGCTGGAGTAACTCAGCGGGTCAGGCAGCATTTCTGGAGAAGATGGATGGATGAAGCTTCGGGTAAAGACGCTTCTTCAGTATTTCTGGCAAACTTTTAGATCCTCAGCCTTTGAAGCATTTTGAATTCATACTAGAGAAGAATTGTCACGACATTCCAAAGACACTCTTCCAAAGATACTCTTCAATTGTTCCTCCATGAATGAACAGATATTCTGACTTTTTATAGAAATGCTTTTAACAGGTTGATTGGAAAGTGGCATAGTGAAGGAAAAGAATGATTTCAATCTGGGATTAATATTTCAAAAGTGTAGACACAAGTGTAGTGCAGATGCTGATTTACAACAAACTGCTGGAGGAACTCAGTGGGTCAGGCAACATCTCTGGAGACCATGGATAGGTAATCTTTTAGGTTGGGACTACAAGGGACTATTTTTCAGACTGAAAACGGGTCCCGACTCAAAATGTCACCTATTCGTGTTCTTTGGAGATTGTGCCTGACCCACGAAGTTTAGGGCCTGTCCCACTTTACGAGGTAATTCACGAATTCTCCCGAGTTATTCACGAATTCTCCCGAATTTTCGCTTTGATTGAAACGCGCAGTATGTTTGTAACGGGTCCGTAGGAGGCCGCAGTGGTCCGTAGATATATTGTAAACCAGCCGTAGGTACTCGGGGCATCATCCCGACTATTTTTTTACTCATGGACATTTTTTATCAGGCTGGAAAAAACGTCCCAACTTACAATAGACAATAGACAATAGGTGCAGGAGTAGGCCATTTGGCCATTCGAGCCAGCACCGTCATTCAATGTGATCATGGCTGATTATCCCCAATCAGTACCCCGTTCCTGCCTTCTCCCCATATCCCCTGACTCCGCTATTTTAAGAGCCCTATCTAGCTCTCTCTTTAAAGCATCCAGAGAACCTGCCTCCACAACCCTCTGAGGCAGAGAATTCCACAGACTCACCACTCTCTGTGAGAAAAAATGTTTCCTCGTTTCCGTTCTAAATGGCTTACTCCTTATTCTTAAACTGTGGCCCCTGGTTCTGGACTCCCCCAACACCGGGAACATGTTTCCTGCCTCTAGTCAGGGACGGATTTACGTATAAGCTTGACAAGCTTAAGCTTAGGGCATCGAAATCTAGGGAGGCCTCGCAGAGCCAGATTTACCACTAGGCTTCATAGGCTGAAGCCTAAGGCCTTGAAATCTAGGGGGCCTGTTCAACTCTGGGCGGGCCCCCCTCTCTATCTCTCTCTCTCTGTCTGTCAATCTCCTTCTCCACCCGCCATCCGTATCCAGGCCACCGGGCTCCGCTCTCCGCTCTCCGCTCTCTGATCTCCGCTCTCCGCTCTCCGCTCTCCGCTCTCCGCTCTCCGCTCGCTCATCATCCGCCGGCACGGCAGGCCGCCTTGCACATGCGCACTGCTACGGCCAGCACATCCTCCCCCTGCACATGCGCACAATCACGGCCCGCACATCATCGGCAGCTCCGCACATGCGCACTGCCACGGCAACTGGTCGGCGCTGGGCACTTTCTCCCTCGCTTTGAATTGTGGGAGATCTTTTTTTTTTGTTGAATATTTTTTATTAGAAGTATAAGTACAAGTATAAGTACAAGTATAAGTACATATTAAAACAACATTCTTGATAAAGAGATAGGTAATAATTACCATCTTTTCTTATATATACTTCTAAACATTTTATTATAGTTTTTTTTTATAGTGAAAAGTAGGAAAGTGTGAAAAATGATTAACATAAAGATAGTTATAAAATAACCAAAAGAAAAAAGTAAATAAAATAACAGTGGTATATTATACAAACAGTATTTATATAGTAATATATCCGTGATCAATAATGTATTATTCTTCGTCCAATCCTTCGTTCAGGTCTCGGTCAGGTCCTCAAACCGAGTCATATTGATCCCTTAAGATATTCAAGGAATGGAGACCAAATCACATTAAATTGGTCTAACTTGCCTAAAAGTGCAAGTCTTATTCTTTCCAAGTGTAAAGTCTCCGCCATTCCTGAAATCCACAATTTGATTGTAGGGGGTATGGGGCCTTTCCAAAATTGTAAAATTAATTTTTTACCAATTATTAAACTATAATCTATGAAAGTTCTTTGTGCTGTCGTGAGTAATTGATCCCTTTCTAATATTCCCAATATTATTAATTTTGGGTCTGGAACTAGATTCTTATTTACAACATTCGAGATTACCTTAAATATTTCCAACCAAAAATTCGTAATTTTTATACAAGTTGTAAAAGAATGTGTTAAATTAGCTTCTGGGTATTGGCATTTGTCACATATAGGAGATACATTAGAAAATATTCTATGTAATTTAGATTTTGAAAAATGCAATCTATGTAAAACTTTGAATTGTATCAGAGAGTGTCTAGAATTTAATGAACAATTATGTATATATCGTAAAGTTTCATCCCAGATATCAGATTCAATTGTTTCACCTATTTCATTTTCCCACAGTTGTCTGTACTTTTCCGTATTGGGTATATCATTTTCTAATAAAATATTATAAATGTATGATATTAATTTTTCCGTGTTTGGGTGTTTATTTAAGCATTCATCTAGAATTCCCGTCTTTCTCTTTTTATATTCCTGTGCAGTTGTTTTAATGTAGTCAGTTATTTGTAGATATCTGAAGTAGTGTTTAGAGTGTAGTCCATATATTTCCTGTATTTCTTTAAATGAAAGATAAAGATTGTCCCTGTAAAGGTCACTGATCTTATTAATTCCTTGATTTTTCCATTGTAAGAATCCTAAATTTTCCAGGGATGGTTTAAAACTTACATTATTAACAATGGGAAGAACTAATGGGATATCTTCTAGTTTTAACGTACTTTTTAACTGTTTCCAAATATTAATTCCACTATTAATTATTGGGTTTTCTCGATAAGTTTTCTTAAATATTTTAATTTTAGAGAATAATATGGAACTGATTTCATACGGTAAGCAGTCTTCCTTTTCCATAAGTAACCAGTTTGGATTTTCATCAAGTTCCACCCACCAGAAGTTCATATTCTTAATATTAACTGACCAGTAATAAAATATAAAATTAGGTAATGTTAAACCTCCATTAATTTTCGATTTGCATAAATATTTTTTATTTATTCTATGGCTCCTATAGTCCCAAACAAAATTCGTGACTATAGAGTCAACCTTTTTAAAAAAATTCTTAGAAAGATATATCGGGATCATTTGAAATAAATATAATAATTGTGGGAGAAAAATCATTTTTATCGCATTAATTCTACCTATCATTGAGATAGGTAGAGTTCTCCAATATAGAATATTCTTAGATAATTTATTTTAGTATAGGTAAAAAATTATATTTAAATAAAGAATCATATTTTTTGAATTCCTAAGTACTTAATTGTGGGAGATCTGGCCGCCATTGCCGTCCAGTCGCCGCCTCGCCAACGCAGAATCACTCCCTGACCCTGGATCTAGAGTAACTCTCTGGAGTAACTCTTGCTTCTGGTTTCCTGGTCCTCCATAAATATTTTAAATGGAATTTATACTGGAGGTGGTGGCGGGCTGAACAATAGCAGACTGTTCCATTTTATCTCTTTATTTATTGTGTATACATATGGTCTATGGTGTATAAACACACTGGACTTTTATCTCCTGTTCTGTATTATGTTTACATATTCTGTTGTGCTGCAGCAAGCAAGAATTTCATTGTCCTATCTGGGACACATGACAATAAAACTCTCTTGACTCTTGACTTGGACTTAAGCAAAACCGGGTTCTTAGGAAAAAATAAGGTACCTTAAATTTAGTTGCGTCTGGTTGGGTAACTATGGTAGGGTGAAGACTATTCCATGCTTTAATTGTGCGGAGGAACTCCATGGAGCAGCCAACAACTGGATAGAAGAAATTGGGTGACGTTTCAGTTAGAGACCCTTCTTTAGACTCCTGGTTTTAGTGTTTTTAGTTTAACTTAAATATACAGTGTGGAAACAGGCCCTTTGGCCCAACGAGTCCACGTCGACCACCGATCACCCGTACACTATCCCACACATTAGCGGAGTAAGTCAAGAGTCAAGAGTGTTTTATTCTCTCACGTCCCAGTTAGAACAATGAAATCCTTACTTGCAGCAGCACAACAGAATATGTAAACATAGTACTCTGTAACCAATATTATAAACGAGACAACAAAATGGTGTATATTTATATATGAATATATAACTATATAAATATATATGTTTGTGTGTGTAAGTGTAATATATGTACCCACACACACCGCACACACACACACAACTTCCCTCCTGGGATTAATGAAGTTCTATCGTAGAGCATCGCGTGTGTAGGAAGGAACTGCAGATGATGGTTTAAACTGAAGATAGACACAAATAGCTGGAGTAACTCAACAGGTCAGACAGAATCTCTGGACAAAAGCAAAATATTACATTTTGGGTTGGGTCTGAAATAGGTTCCTGCACACTTTTGGAATGTGGAAGGAAACAAGAGCACCCGGAGAAAACCCATGAGATCAGAGGGAAAATGAGCAAACTCCATACAGACAGCACCCATATTCAGGATCCATTCCGGGTCTCTCGCACTTTTAGGCAGCAACTTTATGGCCAATGTACTGCCCCATAGTCATGAACTTAATTAAAACATACCGTAGCTGTAAAGGGGGACATAGCGTCACTTGGAGATTTAAAACTGAAAATTGATATTTTCATTTTTTTAGTAAACAAAGTTATCAACGTATCATTTTTTGTGTGTTGGAAAACAAAATATAGTGGCACAGCTGGTAGACTTGCTGCCTCACACGCCAGAGAGCTGTGTTCGATCCTGTCCTCGGGCATTGTCTATGTTGAATTTGCACATTCTCCCTGCAAGCGTATAGGTTTCCTCCCACATCCCACAGACGCATTGGCTTTGTAGGTTAACTTGTCTCTGTAAAATTGCCCTTAATGTGTAGGGAGTAGGTGAGGAAAGTAGGTGAGGATAACAGAACTTGTGTGAATGGGTAGACAAAAGTGCTGGAGAAACTCAGCGGGTGAGGCAGCATCTATGGAGCGAAGGAATTAGGCGATGTTTCTGGTCGAGACCTTTCTTCAGACTGATGTGAGGGTGGGGGGATGGGAAGAAGAAAGGAAGAGGCGGAGACTGTGGGCTGAGGGAGAGCTGGGAAGGGGAGGAGAAAGCTGGGATTACCTGAAAGTCAATGTTTATACCGCTGGGGTGCTTCTCCAATTTACGGTGGGCCTCACTCTGGCCATGGAAGATCGGATTTGGAATGGGAGGGGGAGTTGAAGTGCTGATCCAACGGGAGATCAGGTTGGTTATTGTGGACCGAGCGGAGGTGTTGGGCGAAGCGATCACCAAGCCTACGCTTGGTCTCACCAATGCAGAGCAGCTGACACCTAGAGCATTGATGCAATAAATGAGGTTGGAGGAGGTGCAGGTGAACCTCTGTCGCACCTGGAAAGACTGCTTGGGTCCTTGAATGGAGTCAAGGGGGGAGGTAAAGCGACAAGTGTAGCATTTTCTGCGGTTTCAAGGGAAAGTGCCAGGGACAAATTGGCCAGGGAGTTACGGAGGATTGGCTAGAGAGTTCAGTCTCTGCGGAAAGCCAACATGGGAGGAGATGGGAAGATGTGGCCAGTGGTGGGATCGCATGGGTAGACAAAAAAGCTGGAAACATCAGCAGGTAAGGCAGCATCTATAGAGCGACGACGTTTCGGGTCGAGACCCTTCTTCAGATTGATGTCAGGGTAGGGGGGAACATGAAAGATAAAGGAAGAGGCGGAGACAGTAGGCTGTGGGAGAGCTGGGAATGGGATGGGAAGGAGGGAGAAAGCAAGGACTACCCAAAATTAGAGAAGCCAATGTTCATACCACTGGGATGTAAACTACCCAAGCAAATATGAGGTGCTGCTTCTCCAATATGTGGTCTGACCATGGAGGAGGCCCAGGACAGAAAGGTCAGATTTGGAATCAGAAGGGGAGTTGAAGTGTTCAGCCACCGGGAGATCAGGTTGGTTATTGCGAACTGAGTGAAGGTGTTGTGCGAAGCCTGTGCTTGGTCTCACCGAGGTTGGTCATACGCTGAATAATCCAATCACGTTTTTGTTTGGAATTGGAAAGAAATAATAGAAATTGCATTCATTGCAACATGTAAAAAGAGTTGAGATACTGTATTATAACGTTGCTGCATGGCATTGTGGGGTATATCATGTCTTGATTGGTGAATATGTTTAGTTTGTGACTTTATTTGAAGCAGAAATAATATGTGAATGCTTCATTGAGCATAATTCCGACAGGTAACTGTGCACTTTGTCCAAGCACATTATCGCACGCGTCATGCAAGCCGTCTTAAATAACCACCTAAACTGTCATTTGGCAACTTAAAATGTTAATAGAGAAAAAAAATTAAGTGAGAGCCCTGCAACGTGTATAATATTTTTGACAGTCATAGGCCTTTCTTACATATGCTGTCACAACGCACTGTAGTCTCTAAACAACCCTTCAGTAATTTTCCTTGCCCTCCATTTCAGAATAATAGTGTTTTAAGCCAATAACTTGACACTAGCACTGGCAATAAATAAATAAATAAAAAGCGCACTTTCCAGCCCCTTATCTCATTGACCACGCTCAGCTGCAAATCGGTGTCAAGCTGGTGGACCATCTTCCTCTAGTCATGGGAGTGGGGGATTGGGAGGGGCTTCACAAGTGGAACAGCTTCGGACCTCTCTTCATCTAAATCTGGCCCTGCGTCTAGTGTGTCCAAGCCCTTAATAACCTTATATGTTTCAATGAGATTCCCTCTCATCCTTCTACACTCCAGAGTATACAAGCCCAGCTGCTCCATTCCCTCAGCATATGACAGTCCCGCCATGCCGGGAATTAACTTTGTCAATAACTCCATCAATAGCAAGAATGTCCTTCTTCAAATTAGGGGACCAAAACTGCACACAATACTCCAGGTGTGGTCTCACTAGGGCTCTGTACAACTGCAGAAGGACCTCTTTGCTCCTATATTCGATTCCTCGTGTTATAAAGGCCAACATGCCATTCGCTTTCTTCACTGCCTGCTGTACCTGCATGCTTACTTTCATAGACTGATGTCCAAGGACCCCCAGATCCTGTTGTACTTCCTCTTTTCCCACTTGACGCCATTTAGATACATGATGCCCCGAGTACCTACAGCTGGCATAACCAGCTGCTACGATATATCTACGGACTCCTGCGACCTCCTACGGACCCGTTACGAACATTCTGTGAGTTTGAATCAAGGGTAAAACTCGGGAGAATTCGTGACTTACCTCGTAAGTGGGACAGGCCCTTTATTCCTCCAGTTTGTGTCTACACAGCAAACCCTTGTTATTACAGAGCTACAATTGATTTAGGTTATAGCTGACTGTCTGAAGAAGGGTCTCGACCCGAAACATCGCCTATCTCCTTCGCTCTTTAGATACTGCTGCACCCACTGAGTTTCTCCAGCTTTTTGTGTAACATTGTCTCTTTAAGACCACAGGCTGCTAGTTACACTGTGGAAACAGTCTTTCATATTTTTACCTTGCAGCAACAAAAATACGTTTTAGCTGTTAAAAAGAACGTTGTACACTCAGCACGCTAGACAGGTTGATGTAATTGGAAGGAGAAACAGAGTTAACATTTAAGATCAATGTCCTTTCGCCCAGAACTCCGGGCGGGCAGTTGGTCGTGGGAAACTCACTTAGAGCGGGACAGAGTTTCCACATCCTCTCACACCACCACCCCAATGCCCCAGACCTCCCATTTTGTTCTCAATCTCTGAATGCGGGAATCAGCAACAGCGGTTATTGCCGTTCCCCAGCTGTGCTGGCCAAGGTGGAGTCGGGCGGCTTTCTTGAGCCACAGCACTCCGTGTGGTGAGGAAGGTCCCACTGGGGCTCTCAGTGACAGGGGTCCAGGATTATGACCCAGGCAGTGGCGTCAATGGGGGAAAAACCCTCACTCGATGATAGTGGACAATCGGCAATAACAGAAACTATTCCTTCCCCCCCCTTACCCCCCCTCCATGGTCCCTTGTAGCAAGGGTTTACTGTATTCATAAAGTTCAATTTAGTGTTGGACAACAGATATTCAGTGATTTTATAGGAGTTAGTTATCAATTATATCCTGTGAGATATACATTTTCCCATCAAAAAGCATCTGAACAATGACAAAATGATGTGTGACATTTTTTTGTAAACAAGCAGGTTAATTAGTAAATCGTTGCTTTGCAATTGGGTGGAGCGATGTTGTTTACTTCCAGCAGATAATTATTTAATTTTCCTCCATCAGAAACTGAAGTTGTCATTTTGACAAGTTAAATATATATGATCTAACAGTCAGATCTCTGCATACAATTCTGCCGAGTATTTGTATGAGAGTATTGCAATGCTCTGGCTCAGTACAGGACATGCACAGAAGACCCTTCTGCCTAATTTGTGTCCAAACTTTATTCGGTGTGAGTATGTCAGATTTGATGGCATTGAACAGGGTTAGTGCAAACACTGTCAGGATAGTAACTCTAAAGCCACCCTCGCACAAGCTATAGTTTAGATATACAGCGTGGAAACAGGCCCTTCGGCCCACCAAGTCCGCGCCAACCAGCGATCCCAGTACAGTAGCACTATCCTACACACTAGGGACAATTTACAATTTTTACCGAAGCCAAATAACCTACAAACCTGTACGTCTTTGGAGTGTGGGTGGAAACCGGAGCACCCAGCGAAAAACTAGGAGAATGTACAAACTCTGTACAGATAGCACCAGTAGTCAGGATCGAACCCATGTCTCTGGTGCTGTAAGGCAGCAACTCTACTGCTGCTCCACCATGCTGCCCCTAAAACCCCTAATACTCTGCAGATAGTTGAATCTCAGAGAAGCCTCAACGATCTTAATCTTTCCATTGCAGCCTTCGGGGAGGTTATCTGCCATTAACAGGGCAACAATATATTGCAACAAGTGATGGCTCCCACTGGTTGTCGCTGGAAGCTTGCGTCTTTTTCAGGACGGACGACGACAGCGATGTCAACATTTGAAACATGGAAGATGGACACGAAAGAAGAAAAACACGCTAACCTCTATCTAGCCTGCTGGAATCCAGCTATCAACAATTAAATGCTGAGCAATGTTTCTATTCAGTACATTGTAACAATGCAAATTAAGCAAACTTGGCCTATTTGTTAGAAATCATTTACCTTACTTTGTTTGTATAACATTTTGTACTTTGCCAGTGTACTTTATGGGAGATCCTGTAGGCCATGTTTAGAGTCAACATTTGTCAGAATAGTGTGTGACTTGGAAGGGATCTTGGTGATAATGATGAGGTATCTGTGCACCTGCTCTTCTAGTTCTTCTAGATGAAGAAGCGTTGGTGACTTGCGGTTGTGCATACTGTATTACAGATGGTATACCCTGCAGCCATGTATCCTGTTGATGGTTCATAGACTGAAAATTTCACGGTAACAGTGTAAATGCTGTACCTATAAAAACAGTGCAAAACCTGGGCAATCCACAATGACTGGTGGATGGACTGATTCCTCAAAGCACCTCCACTATCTGCAAGACACATGTAAGGATCTGTATCTAACAAGATGTGATTGACAAGTAACTCCTATGAAATCACTGAATATCTGTTTTTCAACACCATTGAATACAGTAAACCTTTGTTATAACGGACCACAGGGGGACAATTGGAGTTTAAGGTGAAGCAGCCGAGGAATGTCAATGGTAAATTAAGTGGGTGTTAAAGCTAGAGGATGGGTACCTATAAAGTAATTGCCTTGTCCATCCAATTGTGCTTCTTAAGTGTCTATGCAGTACACATTCCAGGTAAGTGCAGCATATTCCAGCAGACTCTTGAAGTATCTTGCAGATGGTGGAGGTGCTTTGAGGAATCAGGAGATCCACCAGACATTGTGGAATACCCAGCTTTTGCACTACCTTTGTAGCTACAGCATTCATGTTGCTATAGTTGAGTTTCCTGTCTATGAATCCCAGGATGTTCATGCATAAATGGTAATTTCATTGAATGTTGAGGTTATGCTAATCTCCCTTTCCAATAATCCCTTAGTTTAGTTTAGGGTAGAAATACAGTGTGGAAACAATTCCTTTGGCCCACCGAATCCACGCCGACCAGCGATCACCTGTTCCATCCTACACGCTATGCACAATTTTACATGTCAATTAACCTACAAAGCTGCACATCTTTGGAATGTGGGAGGAAACCGGAGCACCTGGAGAAAACCCATGCTGTCACATGGAGAATATACTAACTCTGTACAGACATCATCCCTAGCCAGGAACAGTCCCTGGCAGTAACCCGACCAATGCGCCACTTTGCTGCTCTTTGCTCTTGATCTGTTCTGTTCCATAAATTCTTCTTGGATGATAATGTTACCAATAAAACATGGAGGCATTACATCGGTCATCTGGAAGCACAATGAACATTGCCGTTTCTCCCATTGCTACTGTAGTGGACATCACACGGAAATAGAACAGCAACATTTTGTTCTCTCTACTAGGAGTAACTGTAGAGTTACATTACAGCCTACAACTGTAGAGTTACATTTGGCTATCGTGCATTGTAGACAAAATAATGCACAGTCAGATGGAAAAGGACCATTCTTTCATTCCTCACAGAACAGAATCTGTATGTTTAATGGCATTCACCGACCACTCATGAGAAAATAAATAGAACCGCTGCCTCACAGCACCAGACCCAGGTTCGGTCCTGAACTCAGGTGCTGTGTGCATGGATTTTGCACATTCCCCCTGTGACCGGGTGTTTCCTCTGTGTACTCCGGTTTCCTTGCACATTCCAAAGATGTGCAAGCTTATAGGTTAATTGGCTTCTGTAAATTGCCCCAAATGTGTCTGGCGTGGGTGAGAAAGTAGGATAACATAGAACTTGTGTGAACGCCAGCATGGACTCGGTGGGCCGAAGGGAATGTTTCCGTGTTGTTTCTCCAAAAAAAACTATAACTAAAAAAGATCGATCAAAAGTGAAATGCAAAGTCAGGATCTTTACAATGGAACCAAAAGCGTTGTAAATGCAGAACTAAGCGATCAATGGTAGAAGGAGAAAAGACAAGTTCATATTTCTGATGTGAACCTTTATCCTGATCTTAATTGCTTACTGAAAGTTCACATAACAAACAGCACCTCTATATGTTTGCATTAGTCCACAGCCACAGTGGGAAATGTAAGATCAAGCTTCATGAGAGTGGGATGGATGGAGTCCCTTACCATATCCTCAGTACGAGGGTGGGTCACCTAGAGGGAGTATTCACAGACTTCTTTAAAAGCTCAAATCTGAGGTTCCTCACTTGCTTTATGAACACCACTATCGTCTGGGCGTAAAGGGGTAGAGTATACAGTTTGAATGACTATCGTCCAGTGGCTCTGACATTCAAATCATGAAATTATTCAAGAGGCTGGTGATGGCTTACATTAACTCCAGCCTCCTAGGTACCCTTGATCCACTGCAGTTTGCCTACTATCGCAACAAGTCCCCTGCAGGAACCGACTACCTGGCCCTACATTTATCTCCGAAAAATCTAGATAAAAAGGACACCTATGTTACACTCCTAGTTACTGACTATAGCTTCACCTTTAATACCATAATCCCATCCCCAAACTCATGGACCTACGAGTCAGCACCCCTCCTCTGTCACTGGATCTTAACTTCCTGATCCAAAGATCACAATTAGTGAGGACAGGCGATAAAAACATCATCCACAATAATTCTTATCACAGGAGCCCCGCAAGGATGGTCTCACTCCCTTACTATACTCTCTTGACACTCCCAACGGTGTGGCCAAATTCTGCTCTAAATTCCATGTATAAATTTGCCGATTTTGCAAAATCTTGAGCAATGATGAGATGGAGTCAAGACAACAACCTCTCCCTCAATCTCGGAAAGGTGGAGGAGATGCCCCAAATCTGCACCAGTGGTGCCAAAGTGGGAGTGGGCGAAAGCTTCAAGTTCCAAGGTGTAAATATCACCAACAGTCTGTCCTGTACAAACCACAATGAAACTATGCCAAGAAAGTGCACCAACATCTCTACTTCATCCGAGACTAAAGGAGTTGAGCATGTCTTCAACAACTCTTGCCAACTTCTGAAGATACACCGTAGATAGCTGTAGTTATGGATGTAGCCCAGTCCATTATATACATCAGATTCCCCACCACCTACTCCATCTACACTTCATACTATCTTGCAAAAGCAACCATCATAATGAGTCTGAAGAAGGATCCCAACCCAACATGTCACCTATCCATTTTCTCCGGTGATGCTGCCAGACCTGCCGAGTTACTGCGGCATTTTGTGTTCGATTTTAGTAAATCAGCATCTGCAGTTCCTTGTTACCTCATCATAATGAAGAACATTTTTCACCCCATCTTTTCCTCTTTTCCCTCTCCCGTTGGGCATAAGATATAAATGTTTGACAGCGTGTGCTTCCAGACTTGAGAACAGCTTCTTCCCCTTTGTTATCAGAGTACTTGCTGATCTTCCTAAAGTTATGGGGTAGTCCTGATTTTCCAGCCTACCTTTATTGTGGATCCTGGAATCTTTTCTTTGTAACTATAATGCTACAAAGCTATATTCTGCTCTCTGGTATTTTTCCCTTTGCACCATTGTTCTACTTGTGTATAGCTTGACTGTACTCATGTATAGTATGATCTGATTTAATTGGATAGTATGAAAACAAAAGTTTTTCACTCTACCTCGGTATATGTAACAATGATAAGCCAATAGTAATATAAACATATGTTGCACCAACATATGGCTAACATATGTTGCTGTTCCAATTGAGAAGTACTGAAACATAATTAATCTGATTTTGTGTTTTCTCTCTCAGCTCTTACATAGAATGAGAATTAATACTGACTGCAGGATTATTACTGAAATTATATTGAGTTCCACACATGTTGCTTGGAATCATTCAGGACTCGAGGTTAATGCAGAAATGTTAAGTAGAGCTGTCGCCCTGGGTGAAATACTGCTGTAAAACAATCTGGTTAAAATGTGTTGACGCTGTGTTGTTTCCCTGCAATGGAAAATAAATATTTTCTGACCATCACTCACAGGAATAACATGGTAAGATAAGCTGTTATAACCGGACACATTGCTGTCTATTTCCTGAGCCTGAGGGATTTCTTAAATCATGTACAGTAAGGTAAACAGTGCAGCTATCAACATTGCCACAAGTAG
Organism: Raja brachyura; assembly: GCA_963514005.1. Next base: position 89,467,708 of record OY740782.1, read on the forward strand.
TTTTTATTCGAATGTACACAGACAGTAAGGTTCAGATAGACAGATAGCACAGATCAAGATTAAAATCAATAACATAAAAACAGAACAACATTTTTGACCTTGGCTCTGCAAGGCCAACAGCAAAGTAGAATTTGTACTGCTTTAATTTCCAAGTGGAACTATGGCTATCATATGTACTGATGGGTTTTCACGACTTGAAAGACATTGTATTTCTTCATGAAAACTGTGAAAACACAGAGGATTAGGAAATGGATTATTGTAAAGGATTGTGATCCAATTGCCTGAAGAGTAACCATTAATGCCTGGTAATTGCTTGCAATCCCAGAGCAAGTTCAGTCGATCAGAAGTAATGGCGTGTGGGTTCTTAAGCTGACACTGCTGGCTTGTACTTGCCTTTGTCTTGTCTACTAATGGCCACAATGAACTCCACTGTGTTAAATGCTGCAATAGGAGACCTCAAGGTGGTGAGATTACTCATCTACCCTATACACTTTAATCAACTCTTTATCCCCTAATCAACTCCTGACTCAGAAATGACTTGGATCTACTTCAATTCACTGACTGCGACAACAGATTGATAGTGGATATGATCTCACTGCCTCTCCACTTTGCACTGGACAACTTGGACAATAGAAACACATATGTCAGGTTGATGTTCATTGACTACGGCTTGGTGTTCATCACCATTCATCCCTTCCAAACTCAGAGAACTAGGTCACTACTAATCCCTATGTAATTGGTTTCACAACTTCATTATCGGCAGACACCAATCAGTACGAACTGGCAACAACTGCTCCTCGCATATCATCATCACAGGGGCACCTCACAGCTTTATGGGCTTTACCTGCTCTACTCACTCTCGACTCATAACTGCAGTCATGCACAACTCCTCTGTGATCTTTACATTTGGCTACAATACCACCGTGGGTGAGTGGTATCATAACAACAATTTTGCTCTCAACTTTTGCAAGACCTCAGAGCTGATTGTTGATTTCAGGAAGGGAAAACTTGTCTTCATGAGTTTTAAGTTCCTGGCCATACACATCTATGATGACATGTTCTAGATCCAGCACATTGATGTAATTATAAAGAAAGCTCACCAAAGCCATTACTTCCTAAGATGTTTGAGGAGATGTGGCTCATTACTGAATACTCTATCAACCTTCTACAAGTGTACTGTAATGACTTCCCCACCATCAATGGAATGTACAAAATGCTGCCTCAAGAAGGCAACAAATATCATCAAAGATCTGCACCTTTCTGTACTTCTCATTGCTTTCACCAAGAAGGTACAAGAGCCTGAAAACCAATACCTCCAGGTCTAAGAATAGTTTCCTACCATCAACCATCTGGTTCTTGAACCATTCTGCACAACCCTAACTACAACCTTCCCTCACCATTGCACCACTATGGATTTTGCCCTATTATGGTGACTCAATGTACTTTGGTTTTTGCACTATCATGATCTATTTACTTAGAATAACTGATCATTTTGGGTATATTTATTGTTGTTGTTGCATCTAATGTGTCTGCAAAGCTACGAGAAGTAAGAACTTAATTGTTTTGCATCATATCTGACACATATGATGAATAAACTCTCAAACTTGTGAGATGCTGAATGCAAGTTGCCAACATGGCTAGTATTTTACAACAATGACTACACTTCAAAAGTATTTGCTTGGCTATAAATTAGGACAACGGGGGGGGGGGGGGGGGGGGGGGGGGAGATTGTAAAAGATGTTAAATGTGCGATACAAAGGCTCTATGAAAGGCATTCTATAAAGGCAGATCTGTCTTTTTTTTCATTTGTACATAGTTAATTAGCATGGTAGAAAGTAGGAATTGAAAATGAAAGTAGTGAGAGTACATCATTGTGGGAATATGGAAGCTATTAGTTCTACTTTTTTATTAATGCCTTGATGAAATATATAAATTATTTATAAGCTCAATTAAGGGTAACAACTCATCAGTTGCCAGTTTGGTTGTTTTGTATTTGTGAGCATTAATAGTAAGATTAAACGAGAACTTACCAGTTTGAAGTTTGATCTTTATTTTATGAGGAGTTGCGATGAGGGATTTCGTGAAGAACCCGCCAGCACGCATGCGCGACATACTTCAAAGCCGCGGTGTGGAATCACAGAAAAACCAAGCCAAGAAATGACTTGTTATAGTAAGATTAAAGAGACTCTAGTTACCAGTTGACTTTATGATCGAGGGTTGGGAGCGGAGGGCACGAAATCCCTCATCGCAACTCCTCATAAAATAAAGATCAAACTTCAAACTGGTAAGTTCTCGTTTAATCTTACTATTTCATTTCGGAGTCACGTGAGTGACTTCGTGAAGACTTCAAAGCTTCTGTGATTTCACGCCCTGGACAACGTCCATGCTATCACACACGCTACTGAAAAGGTGGACAGCAGTAATCAATTTCCGTCACTGTTTCTCTGAAAAAATAATAATATTTATTAATAACAACAAGAAAGGACCCCTCACTGAGGGGGAACTGCATGTTCTCGGCCTGCATCCAGCACGGCTCCTGCGAACATTCCAGGTATGGTGACGGGTTTATTGTAAAACCGTTGAAAAGTGGCTTCACTGGCCCATCCCGCTGTGGCAAGTATCTGGTCCATGGGCACCTCCATGGCCTTTGCCGCCGATGTTGATGCTGCCCTGGTGGAATGGGATTTAAAAACATCAGTGTCAATACCTGCTTTGTTCAAGACGATCCTGAGCCATCGGGATATCGTCTGCACCGTCACTCTATGGTGAGGTTTTTTGTGACTGATGAACAGGTATTGCTCCATTCCCCTTATTTTCCTCGTCACTTTGATATAGTGGCGGATATGGGTGGCTATGCATAGCCTAGCATCAGCGGGGTATGCTGGAAACTCCAGCTGCAGCCCTGTGAATCCAGGTCTATGCTGCTTGAGCAATTCATCAATGAAGAAAGTGACCCGTTCAGGGGTAGAGATCATTCTGTCGATCTTGGCCTTGTGAAGCGTTTGCACCCTTTGTGCTGAAGTAAGTGCCATCAACATCACCACCTTCAGGGTGAGTTTGTCCAATTCGAGCCCCGTCATGGGTGACCATGTTCTCAGCAGGGTCAGCACTTTGCCAATATCCCATGTGACGTTGTAACGGGGCCTCGGCGGGTTGGAATTAAATATCCCCCGCATAAGTTTGGAGACCAATTTATTGGATCCTACCTCAATATTGAGGTAGGACGAGAGCGCACTCCTGGCGCTATTGATGGCACTATAGCTGAGATGTTGATCATGGTGTAGCCCCGCAAGAAATTCCAGCACATCTGTGATGGAGACGGAGTCATATGCAACGTCCATGCGGCCACAATAGGATTCCCATTTCCTGATGTACGATAAGTACTGCCGTCTTGAGGACTCCCTGCATGATGCTCCCATGGTATCCATTGTCCTTGAAGATAGACCATACTGAAGTAGTGGCCTGTTCAGATCCTGCAAGCCAATAGATTCAAATGACTATGGCAGGGGTGTGGTTCCCCTGTGGCAGGGTTCGTCACCAATTGTGGGCAACCCTCCAAGAGGACCCATGGTTGACTTATCATTCCAAGGACCACCGGATACCATGATTGCGTAGGCCAGTCGGGTATAATGAGGATGCCCTTGGCAGCATCGAGCTGGATTTTCCGCAATACCCGACTGATGAGGCAGAATGGAGGAAAGGCATAGAAGAACCATTTCCCCCAGTCTAGCGAGAATGCGTCCATCGCCATTGCCCCAGGATCTGGCTCCCATGATACGTATGTTGGTACCTGATGGTTCAACCGTGACGCAAAAAGGTCAATATCCGGTTTACCAAATTTGGCTGTAATTTTGGTGAATATTTGGGGGTTCAACATCCACTCGATGTTGTCATTGAACTTCCGTGACCTGGTGTCCGCCACTGTATTGAGCTCACCTGGCAAGTAGGTAGCTGAGATCCAAATATTCCGTTGAATACACCAGAGCCAAATTGTGTTTGCCAATTCATTGCATGAAATTGACCTGGTACCGCCCATATGATTCAGATAAGCCACCGCAGTGGTATTGTCTATTTGGAGACGGACATGAGTGTTAGTCATGTTTGAACAATAGGCTCTTAGTCCGTGGAATGCTCCTAGCATCTCCAAATAGTTTATCCCTTGTGCTAACAACAAAGTAGCTTCACGTGAATCCCATCTACCTCCACAACTGTTATTGTTGTCCGTAGCTCCCCAGCCATGGGAGCTTGCATCTGTTTGCAAGTATACCATTGGACGAGGCACAATGATGGGTTTAAAAGAGTTATGGATATTGCCAATCCACCATAGTAACTCAAGTTTTGCCTTAACCGGCAATTGCATGGGTCTATCATAATGTCCAGCATTTAGTTTTAATGCTGTTATTTTTGACCTTTGTAAATTCTGATAGTGTAAAGGTCCATATTGAGCAGCTGGAAATACTGCTACAATTTTGCCAATTACCCTGGCAGTTAATCTGATAGACGGTATACTGGCGCAGACCAGGTTCTTGCATGCTTGAAACACATCACCAATTTTGTTAGTTGGGATGGTGGTGATCATGCGATTGGAGTCTATTGTGAACCCCAAGTAGTCCATGATCTGTGCGGGGAGGAACTTTGATTTGTCTGGATGGATTATAAACCCCATTTGTTGAAAAATTTCCACTGTGGCTGAAACCGCCAACTCTGCGGATTCCAGAGTGTGCCCAATTATCAGAATGTCATCCAAATAGGCCATGACCGTATGATTTTGTCTCCGCAGTGTAGATAACACTGGCTTGAGTAGTTTGGTGAACAGTCTGGGGGCTGTAGTAAGCCCATTGGGCAATGCTTTGTATTGCCAAAGCTGATCCATCCAGGTAAACTTCAAGAACTTCCTATGATGTTTCTTAATGGATACTGAATAGTATGCATCTTTTAAATCAATGCATGCCATGAAGCAGCCCTCCAAAATCAAAGATTTGGCTGTTTCAAATGTGTCCATTTTGAAATGGGTGTATTTTGCAAAGGTATTCAAGTGAGTTAAATCTATAATGACCCGGCATCCACCGTCTTTTTTAGTTTTAGTAAATATATTAGACACAAATTCAATTGGTTCATGTGTGGTTCGTTCTATCACACCTTTGTCTTGTAAACTCAAGATTTCAGCATAGCCTTCTGCCAATTCTTTTTTGGAAAGTGCAAATTTGCGATTCGGCATATGCTGGGGTGGAGGCAATTGGCCATGAATAAACTCAATTTCATAACCCTGAATACTTTGCAAGATAAACTCATCTGAAGTGATGGTTTCCCAAGCCTCCTTAAATCCCCGTAATCTGCCCCCAATTCGTGAGGTTAGACATGCAAGTGCATGGAACCCAGACCCCCTTACCTTCATGGTTATCGGCGGTCCCTGGGATTTTTGGTGGGACGTGGAGGCGCTGGGTTTCGTGGTTGGTGCGGAATCCGCATCTTCCATGCTGGCCGCTGAGGGCCTAGTCCTAAAAAAGGCCTGGGCTGATGAGGCTGTTGATATTGAGGAGGTGCCGGAACGTAGGTCCTTGTTGGCCTATCGGTCTGACCTCGTGGCCTGAAGTAAGGTGTCTTCTTGGCCGAAGGTCTGGCCACAAAATGTGGTCTCATCAGACCTATGGTTTTCGCATGGTCATCGAGCTCTTTGACCTGCTTTGGGAGGTCTTCCCCGAACAGCTGTCTAGGTGGGGGGGTAGGAGGTGCTCTGCATAGTCCCGCAAATTTGGGATTTAAGGAAGGTTTGATAATGCTCTTCCGGAAAGCGTTGATCTCGTACTGCGTATTGCAGAGTAGAGCTAGAGCATCCTCCTGTTCGGTGCTTAGATCAACCCCATCTACCGACTTTGCAAAAGCGGTGATCCCAGACGTAAGCAGTTTTAAAATCCTCTGCAGTTTCACTTCCTGCGCTCTGATGCCCGGGCTGATATTACCCCAGATTGGCATGTTCACAATCGGCACGTGGAGTGAATTGCAGTTCCCTGGAGCCTTGTGTCTCTCCATGGCCTTCGCAAGGACCTCCTCCTGCAATTGATGGTTGGTAAGATAATCTATGGTTGCGGCCAGTTTGATGTTGAGGGGTTGTCCTGATGATACGGGTAACCCGAATTTGGCTGCCACATCCAGCAGATCTTCCTGAGGGACCTCAGGTGCTGCTGGGGCATGTACCAGGATATCCTCCTCATCTGGTCTTATGTTGTCCATAGATGGGGACGGGGATATATCCATGAGTCCCCTGGAGCTGTGTGTGTCCTGTTTCTGATTGAGTAGAACTTGCTCCAATATCCTCTCCATACGATCCAAGCGCCCTTCATCGGGCGGGTGTGGGAGGTAAGAGGCCTCGTGCCCGAAGGAACTCCTGAGGCTTCGATCATCAGTCCGTACCTCGTCGAGGTAATATCGGTACTGTGATGATGTGTCGCTACCAGCCGCCTCGGCGAAGCTGAGCGATTCCCGCGCGGACCTGCTCGAGCGCCTCCTCTTCGCTGAGCTGGACCCGGCTGCCTCAAAGGGCATGGGTGGGGAGAGGTCGGCACCTGACGCCGCAGCGTGGTGACCCGACGTCCGCACGGGCTTGCCGACTGTCCTAAATCTGGACCCAGACGGCGTACGGTCCCGACCTGCCCCCAGCGGGGGAAGCGGTGACCTAGGCGAGGCTCCACCCTTGTGACTCCTCCTGGTCCCTCTGGGTGGTGAGTCGACACTGGCCCTTCTTGGTCTGCCAGTGGACTCGGGCCTGCCTGATTCACCAGACCACTTCCTAGTGGCTCCTGGTGAGACCTCAACCCGCGAAGGGCTAGGTAGTGGAATTGTATCCCTGCCTCCTTCAAGAGGGCTCAGGGAGAAGGGCCGTGCATCAGCACGCGAATCCCTTTTACTTGTCTCTGCAAACGACCCAGTGGGTGAGAGAGAGATGGAGTCAGGATGCACCTGCTCCGGCGCTGTACCGACTGATTGTTCTGCAGGTACCCCGCTAGGGCATAGCTGCGTCGGTGAACCGGATCCTGTGAATACAGGGCTCCCCGGCTTGCGCGCCTTTTTCCCGGCCCGTCCTCCTGCCGTGGAGGGGGGCTCCGGGTTGGGTTGCCGACAACTCCTTGCAGAAGTTTTACGGCCTTTACTTTTTCTACTGTCCATGTCTCTGTGGAAGAAAACACAATTATTCACACAGAACAACCAACTCAAGGTTGTTAGTACTTACCTGAGTGGCCCTTATGAAGGGCTGGTGATGAGCCGCGCTCCTCTCCAGCCGTCGACTGCAATGCGAGCGACGATATGTCGCGCATGCGTGCTGGCGGGTTCTTCACGAAGTCACTCACGTGACTCCGAAATGAAATCAGATTAGATTGGGACAGCCTGTTGGTGTCTGGGTTGCTTTTGGAAATCAGGTTAATGATTCCAGTAGGGAGTCCAGTCACTTCAGGGCCCTTCAACTTGGTTGCATTGGTAGTGTGCAAAGACAGACACCGTTATGCTATTTGGTTGGCGAATAAGGGGATGGCCCACCTGCTTCCTTTCTTTTAAAATGCACCTCTGCTTTTACCAATTGTTTTGGTTCAAATTTCATTCTCTTGATCATAAAACTATCTTACCGATATAACTGAAAGGAGTAAGTTGTGTATTTTTGTAATATGCAAATAAATCTCATTAATAAGATTGTCATGGGGGTTTTGAAGAGGATGCAGAGAGGTTTATTTGAATGCTGCCTGCATTAAACGGTATAGGCTATGAGGAGAGATTGCACAGACTTGAATTGTTTTTTCTGGAAGCTAGAGGTTGAGGGGTGATCTGATAAAAGTGTATAAAATTATGAAAGGCATAGATAGGGTAGACAGACTGAATCTTTTTTCTGAGGTTGAAAATGCCAAAGACTAGAGGGCATAGATAGGAGGAGCAATACTTAAAGATGTGGGTGGCAGGTTTTTTTTACACAGTGGTTGCTTGCAACACACTGTCAGGGGTGTTGGTGGAGGCAGATACAATAGTTGCACTTAAGAGGCTTCCAGAGAGGTATATGGTTATGCAAGAATATGAATCATGCACAGGCAGAGAAGATTCATTTACCTTGGCATCATGTTCAGCACATTGGGGACTGAAGGGCCTGTTCCTGTGCTGTACTTTTCTATGTTCTAGGACATGAGTATTTAAAGTGCATTTTTGTGTGTTTTTGTTTGTTTGGCAAACTCTCACACACTTATTTAAATATTTGCAGAAACAAATTGGAAGAATTATTTTACAGTCAGGATTGTCACCAAGTGCTGGACCCTTAAACTAAACTGTGTCTGGGGCCAAGGCTGCGACGTGAAAAAAGCTTTTAATATTGTATTATGGCGAATCACTTCAACTTGTGTGTGGCCTCAACAATTACCTAGTGTTATTTTAATGCAGTGTCCCTCGCTCTCTTGAGGAAAATTTCTGGCTTCTGCTTCTCTGTCAGTTTTATGCATAGATGTGGCAGATTTATTGTTCAATATTGACAACAGGTTTTGCACTCTGTGTTTTTTGGCACTCCTTCAACATAGACTGCCTAGGGTCAGAGTCAATGGTATTTGATGGGATGGGCCTGTTAGCTTCAATGACCCATTCTTACAACTTGTTTGTATTATATCCATTTTTCTATGCCGTTTTTGGTGCCATTCTGTACTTCCTGGCAGATAATTACTGGGATTTATTTTCTCTGAGTTAATGGAGTTTTAGGTTGACTGCTTCTCTCCTTACTTATCACATTAAAATTTGAAATTCTTGTGATTTTACAGCCACAAAATAGTTTAAACCAGTTTTGATTTTTTTTTTAATTATGCAGTCCTGCAGATAAAGAAATGACTAAAATATTAGATACAAACTAAAATCAGGCAAAAGGTGAAAAAATGGGCTCATGCAGATTGGTTTAAATTAAAAATAAAGTTATATGTACAGCTTGTTCGTAAAGTACCCTCACAAGCCAAAAACCACTTGGGTAGCGACTTTTTATTTAACATCTTAATCAATCTACTTTTTAATATCAAGTTGTTTATTCACTTTTTCACCCTATTATTTACCATATCTGCTACTCCTACTTCTAGATATATTTTGAATCAGAAATTAGGGCAGCAGGACAGGCAGCATCACTGTAAAGAAGAAATTGGTGATGTTTTGGGGAACAGCCTTTTTCAGACCTGACCCGAAATGTCACCCATTCCTTCTCTCCAGAGATGCTGCCTGTCCTGCTGGGTTACACCAGCATTTTGTGTCTATCACAGTTTAAACCAGCATCTGGAGTTCCATCCTACACACTTGGCATTGTTTTTCTTGCTTGTGAACATTTCTTTCCTGCATTGTCTTGCTTCCCCAAATAGTACCAACATGAGTCATTTCCTTTAGATATGTTTCGACTGCTTAGAAGGTACCACTGCACCAGTGAAATTAGGAGGTTTAATTAGCTACAACTATGAGATACTGTATATCATGCCACAACTGTGGCATGCTGTATATCCAATGAATTTATGAGAAGTTTTAAAACAGAGTTTTGAATCCATATGATTGTCTACTACTATGGCTTTCATGAACCACAGATGGTCCATCAGGTGAAGGCGTATGAGATATACTTATTTGTGAATTACTGCAGTCAGTCTATAGGTGAATTTAGTTTTATGTTAACATTGCTATTGAACCAGCAGGATATTGAAATACTCTTGCAAATAAAACCACAAAACAGTGATGAAATTTGAGGTTAAAATTTAAAGTACCAAATCTGTATATTAAAGGGAAAATACAATGAAGAGGTAAGAATAATTAGATATAACATAATATTCTAAAATAAATAATCTTTATAATATATGTAGTTATCTAGCTAATAGGATTTAAAGACATTTATTTACACCGTGATGTTTCCAGACATCCAGACAAAATAAAAATTAATCTCGAACAGAAATGTAATTTGTTAACCTTGCTGAAACAAGTCTTGTTAAAAATCTCACCAAATTAATGCAATCTGTGACAAACAACTTGAAGATTAGTTTTCAACCCTTTTCCTGCTCTTAATTGAGAACTTAGAAGAAAGCCTTTTGCACTGAACTTAAGATTTAATTCTATTTTAGAATCTAAAAGCATTTATTTTCCAAACGTAGCCACATTTAACACGGAAACAATGCATTAGCCAGTTTGTTGCTCTCAGTCAGGACACAGTAAGATTTGAAAAAAATAGATAAAACTGGAATGTATCATCTGAAAGGATGATGGGACTAGCTTTAGTAGTTGCTTTCAATATAAAAGAAAATTGCAGGACTACTCGGAAAGAGTTTGGAAGTGGGAATAATCAGATAACTTTCTCTGAAGATTGGCACAAGATTAACTGATCAACCTCCTTTGCGGTGTTGGAATCTATATTATAATCTCATGAAATTTGTATTGCAACCTAAATTATGTCTTTTAAAAACAGTCTTTGTATTTCCAAGTATAAAAGAAAGCACTTATATTAATAAGGAGCATTTTGACAAATAAATGTTTTTGTTATCAATAAAAGCCTGTTCATTTAAAATTATTTCCATTCCCCTACTTGTTAAGGCAAATGATTCCTAGGGCAATTGGTATCCCCAGAATTCTGACTTTATTCAGCAAGGATATGATTGAGAAGCAATTACATTCTGGAGAAAACTGTATCTCTATAAGCAAACCATTTCTTGATTGTTTAAACAAAATCTATTTAGTACATACACGTATGATGTAATTCTGCATTATTTGAATTTATTTAATAGCTAAAATTAAAATAAAGTCCTGGATTATAAATATTTGATTTCAAAGATGTGTCTGGTTTTATTTCAGATCAGCGTGCAGCCCCAAAGTTGACCACCATTGATTAGAATTAAAGATGTTGTGCATTCAAACATAGAAAATATATTTTTAGTAGTGATAGAAAATGAAACAGGTAGCTTTTCACATTTCATTTTGGATTTGGTATCTTTTGTATGTTGTATCGTTCTCAACTGTACTGAATTTTATCAGGATAACGTTTATTTTTCATCTGTGAGCCAGCATGCTTATTATCTTCAAATTTCACCACTAAGTGGCAATATTGAGAAGTCTTGTTCCTTTAAAGGGCAACCCAGGGCTGTAGATAACAATTTGGCTGCTGTCTAATTTGGAATAATGAAGCGCAAGCTCAGTTAGGCGCATTACCCAGTGTATCAGCAACAGCATATAATAAAAGAAGCTTTGTGTGCCTGGCATTTATAGGAGCAGCACGATTTTAGTGTTGTGCTAAAGCAGTTGGATATTGCACTGGTAAGAAATATGATTAAGTATCTAAAGTCACCTGCATTCATTCAGTAATTTGGATGTTTGTTAAGTTGCCTCATTGCACTCATGGATCTAAAAGTAGGAAACACCCCAAAATATCGAAAAGATTCTACGAGAACACAGAAAAAATGAAAATACATGCAAATGTGGCAATTTTATCGGAAGGAATTGCATTGATATGTTATCCTCAGGATGTATCTGTGTGCTCCATATAGCATTAACGAAAAAGTCACTTATGCTTTATGATTGTAATAAACGAACAAGAAATTTTGCACATTGGAAAATCCTGCAAATGACAAATGATTTGTGAATTTGTTAACTTGTTATTGAATGTATTGTTTGGGGCAAAAACCATTGCCCAAGATAACAAGAGAGCTCCCTGTAATCATTAAGTAGTCCAATGAGATCCTTCCTTCCTACTTGAAGAACAAGCTGATTGCATTGCCTTTAGCAAATAGCTGAAAAATATTTTCAATACAGTGTTTATAATTTGCAATTTGTTTAAAAAAAAATACTGTTTCTTCATTATTCTGTCCTTCACGTGAACAAAAGTACATATTAACAGCATCCCTTTCTAATCAAGCAAACTAGTTAATGTAATTTAGATTCTCATACTTTCCAGGTTTCATACCCCTCCTCCATTTCAAACTAGCAGGAAGAGTCTTCTATTTCACAAATCACTTTGTCAATCATCTTTTAGCAATGAGCATTTCCAAAAATACTGGAAGAGAGATGATGAAAATAATTACACTAAACAGTTAATAGACTGGTTCATAACTGAAGCACTGATCAGTGGAAACCTTAAACACCGAGCAATCAGACCACTTAACAAAATGAAAACTTTAATAACAGCTGGTGGTTTACAAGAAAAAGAGAGACACCAAACTGGGTTACTTTGCCAACATTCTTAGAACTTGCACAACTGGGGAACTTGCTGCTTGAATTGGTCTTCACTCTAAATATATATTTAAAACTACTTTTTAATGTGGATGGCCAAAATGTGCCCCTGAACATTTGCTGCTCCATTTTATATTTCCCATTATAAATTTCCAGACCATCACAATAATTTCCAGACAAGCAGGCTCTAGTCTGTTTTTGTTTCATTAATGATTGAAAGTGAATTGGGAAGGAAAGTTTTCAATCTTGTGTGGGTATGTAATTGTCTGATTCTTGTATGGTGTACAAATCTGATCTTATGGGTAAATAAGTTAGAATCCTTTCACTATTACAGGTCTTGGAGTATATTATCTTGTGGTAGATACAAGCTAGTTTAATCTTCACCAAACATTTCCAGAAAAGTGATTTTTTTTGCGAAGCAATATGATGGACACAGCAAAAAAGCTTTTAACTAGACTTTTCATACAGGTTAAATTACTATCATTTAAAAAAAATCACAAGGGACTCTCTTCAGTTTACAACTTGGTACACTGGATCACTATATATATTGGAAAGAAGAACATTAGGAGCATTCTTGTAAAATAATTCATCCAATTTTCTCTGTTAATTTAGATCTTCAAGTAATTTATGTGATTAGTGTGCCTGGACATAAAATCAGAAGAACCTTTCAACAAATGACTAAGAGCTTGATGCTAACACTTGAAGAAATAGTCTAGATTGAAAGTGTTTCATCTCACTGCCAGCGACATCTCTTGACAAGTGTTAAACAATTCTTCACGTCAGATGGACTTGGCATACAGATCGTATATAATTCTATCCACAGGCATGCTTTTTCTTAATGTGGTTCTGCACTTCTATCCTTTTGTTTTGAAAGGTGTGGCTCATAACCGGTACAAATGCTCTCTTGTACCTCATCCAGATAGTAATTATTCATGCCTGTCCTGTCATTTATAAAGTATTACCTTTTATGACAATGAATGTTAATAGTTTATTTGTCAAACGTCACAGTTCAACCGGAACTGACACCCTTACACAGAAACAAGTCGCTTCGGATAAATATTAAGGGCCGATATGAAGTTTAACCTTCTTGCTCTGGGATGTGTTGTCAACCATTTATCCATTCACTGATATGGATATCCATGGCTAAGTCAGTACTTATTGTCCATCTTGAACTGATAAGACACTTAAAAGTCAACCACACTGATGAGTTGTTTATAGAGAAAATCAGGCCATGTAGTAAGTAAATTTCCTTAAATGTTGTCGATAGTAAGTAGATTTTTTTGGCCAGTTACTTGAAAAAGAGGAATATTAAAGGGTCAGGACAGAGTATAGTGGAGTGGAATCAACTAAATGGCTGAATTTAAAAAGAGTTGTTTTTGGGCTGGAAACTTTTATCAATACTGTAACATTTGTGATCTTTTTTTTTAAACAGGAGCAAATCTGGGATGTTCCTGACAAGTGTACATACTATTACTAAAGGTCTCATCTTGACCACTTCCAGTCTGCGTTGTAATTAAATTTGCGTCAAAACACTACCCTATATCGCTATGATTTTTTTCACCATCTTATTCGCCGTTCTCATCTGCACTATGCGCCCCAAGTTTTGTTCCGATCGGTGAAATATATGAAAAGGTATAAAGGTTTAAAAAATCGTGAGATCAGCAGATTAGTCTCGCCTGTCACTCACCATGATGAAGGTAATGTTAATATTGGTCAAAACAGAGATATATAAAATGGAGGACCTTTGCATCTGCAATACCTGCCGGGCCTCTGTCTGTGAAAAGCTACAGGCTGTGGATTGGCACCAGCTAGTTTGGACCCTAGATTGATATGCAGGTTAAGGAAAGATACAGATGTCCTATCAATTGTTCAATTGTATGAGGACTGTAGAAGAGCTCAAAGGTATTGCAGATGCATTAGCAGGATTGGCAAGTGTAGAAGGGTTGCAAATACTGTTAATAATGTTGCAAGGTGTTGGTGTTACTGTTTGATGATTGGCTGAAGTGTGAAGCCTTGTTTGAATTGTGTTTACTCCCCAGGAGTATGTTGCATTATTTGATTAATTGACTTCCTTCCAGAAGCTTCTGTAGAAACATTGTAATGGGGGTGCTTTGTAATTGGGTTGGGGAACTGTCAATAACACTTTAATGTAATCGATATCTGTGATTAGTTCGTAGGGGCCACCACCCCCATATAGATCTGCTCCACAGGTTTCGATGACCTATAAAAGGTAACCCCCACGAAGTTCGTTGTCGATCTTCTGGAGGAGCGCTTGGGACAGTGTAACCTTTTGGAGGTATCTGCTTGCACGAGGCTGAAGGACTGGTTTGGCTAGGTATCGTATAGGGAATTCGTTATTGTTTCATAAAATAAAAGTTTAGTGGTCCAGTGCTTGACTCTGTGTTTTACTGAACTAGCCTAAGGGAGCTTAGCTCTATGAGCGTAATTACAGTAACGGCCCTTCCGGGGGCCAGGAGAATGAAGCCCTGGAGGCCGGACATGAATCAGTCAGCCTGGAAGACCATGAGTGAGAGTTGAGTCCAGAAATGTGAGTCTACGCCGTGAGTGAACTGAACTGTTAGTCTGCACTGTGAGTGAACTGAACTGTTAGTCTGTCTGCGCCGTGGCCAGCCCTGAGTGACTGAGTGGACTGCCAGCCCTGAGTGACTGAGTGAACAGCCAGCTCTGAGTGGACAGCGAGCCCTGAGTGACGGAGCTGCAAGTCCAAGAATCCATTCAGCCCACAATGTCCATACTAGCCCTCTGGAAACCAGTCCCTCCAGCCCACACCCATTCTAGAGCTCCAGAACCCCCCCCCCCCCCCCCCCCCCACCACCCACTGGCCACCAATATTGGAATTGGTGGAGAGGTGGAATATTGCATTGGACCCAACGGGTCCAACTCAGTCTATAGCATATAATACACAAAGTGAGCCAGTGCTTCTTTTGTAGACAAATGTCGATGGTGTACATATCATTCCTTGCTTTTGGTGTTTATGGCAGATCATGGTCCTCTCAGCTGCTTAAGCTGTTTAAGGGCCGATGGCCTAATTAAAATTTTAAAAATGGGATCAAGGAAAGAACGTTCACGTCGCGGTCCTGTTTTCACCAATCTTTCCACCACCAGGCACAAGAAGCGCAAGACATACACCATTGTCTGCAGATGCTGAGAAGTGAGTTCAACTTTGGCTGAACAACTTCTAATCTTGTGTGTGGACTCGATAAGAAGAAGAATAAAAATATATATATATATATATATATCTTTCTGGAATTTTAATATTTTTATGATATTGATGGTAAGCTCCCCTTTAATGCATTCACCAGGGCGCTGCACGATTGCCAACCCTGACAACAGTCTGTCTGTTTTTCTTTGTCGTATTTAAAAAAAACTTTGTGCGTTTTAAAAGTCTGTGTAAATGTTCTCAAGTTTGTTTTATGTGGGGGAGGGGGTGTGGGTCGGGGGAAACTATTTTTCAGTTTCTTACCTTGCTGGAGATGCATTTTTTTTCCAGGTCGCATCTCCGGTCGCTCGGCAGCCTACCATCAATGGAGCTGGAAGCCTCCTCTGAATGACCTTGAGCCCCACCATGGGGCATGGACTGAACATCGGAGTCAATCCCTTGCCTGGGATTGCTCCAACAGCGGCCGAAGGACTTTACCAGCGCGAGCTCGCAGTCTCGGGAGAGGCTAGTCGGGAAGCTCCAATGATGCAGAGGTTCAGCCAGCCCCGACGCAGTTTCAATTGTCCGGCCTGGGGGAGCTGACATCCCCCCGATTCAGGAGCTGATCGCCCCGATGCGGAGGGCCCAAGTGACGCCAGCTACGGGAGTCAAGATCATCCCGTCAACGAAGGGCTCGAGGCCCCCGACCGTGGGAGAGCAAGAGAAGAGATTGAACTTTTTTTCACCTTCCATCCCAGTGAGGAATGTGGAGGAGTCACTGTGGTGGATGTTTATGTTAAAATGTATTTTGTATGTTTTGTTGCTTTTTATTTGGATGACTGACTTGGCAAATTAAATTCCTCGTATGTCGCATAACATACTTAGCTACTAAAATATTATTGTGATTGTGATTGTGATTGATCAATTCAGACTACAAAGGGAAAAAATGACGTAGAGCTTTTCTTCCGTCGCCTCCACCTCTGTGCCTTTTTCTATGGGAAGGAATCGTCACCACCCAGTGATGACCCCTTCTCTCGTCTCCACCGGTCCCCCTCCTCTTGGACTCCCCAGAATGGCCTTCTACCCTCTCTAGACCTCTTTGTTTCTAACTGCCGGCGTGACATCAACCGTCTCAACTTTTCCACTCCCCTTACCTACTCCAACCTCACCCCCTCTGAATGTACAGCCCTCCGCTCACTCTGCAGCAATCCTGACATTATAATCAAACCTGTTGACAAGGGAAGTGCCATGGTAGTCTGGTGTGCTGACCTCTACCGGGCTGAGGCCAGGCGACAACTCTCAGACTCCTCCTCCTATTTATCCTTGGACCATAATCCCACAGATGAGCACCAGGCCTTAATCTCAAACACCATCACTGATTTCATTACTTCTGGCTGTCTGCCTCCCACAGCCTCCAACCTTATCGTTTCCCAGCCCCGCACAGCCCGATTTTACCTTCTCCCAAAATCCACAAACACAACTGCCCTGACTGACCCATTATTTCTGCCTGCTCCTGACCCACGGAAATGATTTCCATGAACCTCGACTCCATCCTATCTCTTTAATGACTTCCGCATTCCGAGCCCCCACTCCCTCATCTTTACTATGGACGTTCAGTCACTCTACACCTCCATTCCCCATCAGGAGCCCTTTGATTCTTCCTTGAACTGCAGAAACATCCAATTTCCCTCTACTAACACTACTCTGCCTAGTGGAGCTGGTCCCATCCTCAACCACTTTGCCTTTGACTCCACTTCCTCCAAGTCCAAGGCGTAGCTATGGGCACCTGCATGGTGCCCAGCTATGCCTGCCTCTTTGTAGGGTACGTTGAACAATCCCTATTCCAGGCGTACACTGGCCCTATACCCGAACTCTATCTCCGTTATATTGATGACTGCATCAGTGTTACCTCCTGCACCCATGCAGAACTTGTGGACTTCATCATCTTCACCACCAATTTTCATCCTGCACTCAAATTTACTTGGACCACCTCGACACCTCCTTTCTTGATCTCAGTCTCCATCACAGGACACAGACTATTGACTGACGTCTATTACAAACCCACTGACTCCCACAACTATCTTGACTACACTTCTTTCCACCCTGCTTCCTGCAAAGACTCTATTCCCTACTCCTAATTCCTCCGTCTATACCTCATTTGCACCCAAGATGAGGTGTTCCATACTAGAACATACGAGATGTCCTCATTCTTTAGGGAGCAGGGGTTCCCCTCGACCATCATAGATGAGGCCCTCACTCGTGTCTCTTCAGTACCCCGCAGCTCTGCCCTTGCTCCTCCTCTCCCTAGTCGCATCAGAGACAGAATCCCCATAGTCCTTACCTCCCACACATCAGCCGTTGCACACAACACATAATTTTCTAAAATTTCCAATGGGATCCCACCACTAGTCCCATCTTCCCTTTCTGCCTTCCACAGAGACCATTCCCTCCACAACTCCCTGGTTTAACTCATCCCACCCAAACTATCCCCTCCCCAGGTACCTTCCCCTGAAACCGCATAAGATGCAACGACTCTGCCAAGGGAACCCGACAGTCCTTTCAGGTTAGGCAGAGGTTCATTTGCACCTCCTCCAACCTCATCTACTGTATCTGTTGTTCAAGATGTGGACTCTTATACATCGGTGATCATTTCACGGAGCACCTTCACTCAGCCTGCGTGAACCAACCTGATCTCCCAGTTGCTGGACACTTTAGTTCTCCTGCCCATTCCTACACAGACCTTTCTCTCCACAGTCTCCTCCATTGTCAGAGTGAGGCTAAACACAAATGGGAGGAACAGCATCTCATATTTCGCTTGGGCAGCTTGCAGCCCAGTGGTATTAATATTGATTTCTCTCACTTCAGGTAGCCCCGACATTTCCTCTTTCTCTATCACTCCCCCACCCAAGTCGTACTAGCTTCTCATTTTCACCCAACAAACAGCTTACAATGGCCTGTTTCCTTTATCGTCATTATTTTTTTGCATACTGTATCTTTCATTCATTGTTCTTTATCTCTCCACATCACCATCTATATCTCTTGTTTCCCTTATCCCTAACCAGTCTGAAGAAGGATCTCGACCCGAACATCACCTATTCCTTCTCTCCAGGGATGCTGCCTGTCCCGCTGATTTACTCCAGCTTTTGTGTCCATCTTCAGACTACCTCATTGTTTTTTAAGACTAAGGCAACTTTATTTACTATCATTGTTTCTTCTGCAGCCTGGTGTAAAATAATTGGCAGGGTTTTCATTTCTCAACATAGGTACAAGTCCCTGATAAAGAATTGAGCACAAATATCTGAGCAGACATTCCAGCGAGGTACTGAGGGAGTGCTGAATTTCCTGGGCTGGCATTATTCAGATGAACCTTTGGATTCATGCACCTTTTGCTATCTCAGGAGCCTGAAAGCTCTGTTGCAAAGAAGACCTGGGTGAAGGAAGAAGTGTTCTGGTTATCCCTGATGTTGAGGCTATTATTTATCTCTTAATCAATATTGATTAAAAAACAATTACCTGATCATTAACCTATACAATTTGTGGGAGATTTCCGTATGCAAAGTAGATGCAACGCTTTCATTACAACTGCGTCTACACCACAGAAATACGTCATTTGGCTGTTGTGTGCTTTGTGAAAAATGCTACAAAAATGCAAATATTTCTCCCTGCTTTGGGCAGGTTCCTTAACTACCTGCAGGGCTTTGCAGGTTAGGGTCAAGGGTGATATAGGAACATTAGGAACAGAAGTAGTCCATTCAGCCCATCTGGCCTATTCCATCATTCAATTTAGATATGTTAATTTGCATCTCAATCTCATTTCCCATCTATCTATACTATTACTAAAACTCTCATCTTGACCACTTCCGGTCTGCGTAGTAATTAAATTTGCTCAAAAACGATCCCCCATAGTGCTTCATAGATTTTTTTCCACCTTACTCACCATTCTCCTCTGCTGCAAGTCAAATAAGTTTTGTTCCAATCGGTGAAATAGTACAAAAGTTATGAAGGTTTAAAAATCGAAAAATCGCTCCTTCCGGAATCCGCTGCCAATAACGTGGTGAGGAGAATAAAAAGCTGAAGGGGCGCAGTGTGTTGAGCAGCTTGCGAAGAGTCAGCGGCTCGCGGGGAGTTAGTGGCCCATGGAGAGTCAGCGCCTCGTGGAGAGTCAGCAGCTTGTGGGCTGCTTCTGCGGCGACCAGCACGACCAGCCGGGAGCTAGCTGAGTTGAACCGGAGGCCTCTGAGTGAAGCCGGAGTGGGAATGGAATCTGCTGCATGAGGCCGAAAGCCGAAGTTGCGGGGTGAGCACCCTCCCCCTCCCCAAACCCCCATTTCCCCACACCCCACCCCCCTTTCCCCACACCCCACCCTTTCCCCACATCCCACCCCCCTTTCCCCACAGTCCCCTTCCCCACCCCCCCCTCCCCCACACACACACCCTCCTGTTGATTTGATCTGCCATACAGTCATACCTATAAAAGGTAACAGAATACACAAAATACATTTTAACATAAACATCCACCACAGTGACTCCGCCTCATTCCTCACTGTGATGGAAGGTGAAAAAATGTTCAATCTCTCCCTTCTTTGTCCTCCAGCAGTCGGCGGTCTCTAACCTTCCGTTGACGGGACGATCTTACTCCCGTAGCCGGCGATGGGCCTCCTCATCGGGGTAATCAAGCTCCTGCATTGGGGGGAATCTCACCTCCCCACGCCGGGTGATCTACCCCAGGTTGGGGTTAGCCGATCGTCGTGCAGCTTTTGGAGCTTCCTGATGTCGGTCTCAACTCGAGACTGCGAGCTCCTTGATGTTAAAGTCCGCAGGCCGCGATTGGAGCGTTGATCCCAGGCAAGGAATCAGATCTGATGGTAAGTCCACACCCCACGGTGGGGCTCAATGTTAGTCCTGAGCAAGGCCTCCAGCTCCACGATGTTAGGCCGCAGAGCGACCGGAGATACGATCCGGAAAACAATCACATCTCCGGCAAGGTAAGAGATTCAAAAAATTTCCCCCGACCCCCCACCCCCCACCCCCCACCCCCCACATAAAACAAACCAGAGAACATTAACAAATACTTTTTAAACACAAAAAAAATTACAAAAAAAAGCCAGAAAAGACAGGCAGACTGTAGGCGAGGCTGCCATCGAAGCGCCACCCGGTCTTTTAATCAGCAAAGTTAGATTATCCTTTTGGAATTGCTTTTCAATTAGAAGAAAATGATGGTATAAAATACTTATTTTGAAACATCAAAGTTGTTTCTTTATTCAAAAAATTAAGAGCTTTGTTAATCCATAGCTAATAAATTCTAGCTTTTCCTTAAAAAAGATTGCTCTGGCTTTTCTGAGAGCACTTTTGCAATAGGGCTAAGAAAACAGAGCCCAATAATACATATATTTTATATCATCTTCTGGAATCATGTCTTAATTATAATTTCAATGTGTGCACGTAGGGTCTTTTCCAGTGTTAACGAGACATTTGACCCTGGTAAAGCCTTTATTTTATTGATTATGAAACCATGGAACACTATTTTAATGTAATGCTACTAATGTACAGATGATTGCATTGGAGAATTATGACATTGCCCCAAAACCTTCAAAATATGAAAACTTTGTATCACAGTTTATTAGCTGATGTTCAGTTTCCCATAAAAGGCACTTCAGATGGTGGAAATTAATTACCTCAAGCAGCATATGAATTTGACTATCAAGAACTTAAAACATAATTATTTAAGATGGTACAATTTTGTGAGTTTGTGAGTTTTTGCAACTCTCTTGATTAAATATATTCTAAAGCATAATTAAAACATGCATTTGTGATCTGTAAGTGTTAATCCTGGTCAAATTGGGGAGGCCAGGACCCAGAAATTGAGTAAAGGCTTCAGGGCTGCTAGGCCATTTGGTCAATTTGAAAGGGCTCTCTGTAGAAATGGAACAAGCTGCAGAATTGTGCCAGTTTATCTGGAGCCTAGACCTGAGCTGCAGGATGAGAATGGGACCATCTGCAGACCCTGACAATTAGATGCAAAATGCATCGAATGGATTGGATGAATGCAAACCAGACAGACACTTTGTAAATAATTGTAAATAATGTTGCAAAGCTTTACTTCACTGAATGTTGATTGGATGATGCATTGAGCCTTGTCTGGTTTTCTTGCATATCAAGGTAAATGTTGCGATGTTTGTTTCCTCTGAGAAACACTGTTTGAATACAATGTATTAGCCACTATATTATTGGGTTAGGGAAATGTCTGTCATGTATGGGGTTAATTGATATCTGTAATTGGATTGTAAAGAGACCACCCCCATGTGGTTCGGCCCCTCGAGTTCCGGGGACCTATAAAAGTCTGCTGCCACGAGGTCCTGTGTCGATCTTCTGGGAGAGCGCTTCGGATTGTGTGACCTTATGGAGTGTCTCTGTTTGAGCAAGGCCAGTAGGGCTTGATCAGGCAGATACAAGGATCGAACCCGCGGTGGTTAGATATAGTAGTTGAACTGTAATTATGTTTTGTCAAAATAAAGTTTAGATGTGCAAGTGCTTGACTTGGTGATTTTTGACTGAAACTAGACTGGGGGGGAAGCTTAGAACGAGCAATTTACATAAGTGGTGAGACATGTATTTGTTTTCTTTTCCTACTTTATAAACTTCAATGAAGGTTAAAATTTGGTATGTGCTAAAGCAAGTAATTAAACCGCTTTCATCCATTTCCTGACCTGGAGGAACATATCAAAGTGAAGCCAAAGTTATTTGGTCTGAGGGGATATTTTACTCATGTTTGCTGATGACATCCATATCCATAAATTGTTGATATTGACTCCTTCTCAGAACTGCTGGGAGGACTTGAAGCTGTCACCCAGGATCTGGCCTCCAACTAATCATTTCCTATTGGAATGCTTACCAAGAACACTGCCACACTTTTGTAATGGCTGAAAATGGGTTCTGCAAAACTTTAGTTTCCTAGGTATATATCCACTTAATTGAGATTTGCAAACACAAGCTGACCTTGGAAACTACATTAGGATCCAATGATATAAGTATTTACATGATGCACTTATTAGTCACAGCTTTTCTGAAAAGATAACTCCCTTCATATTTACATGCTCTTTAAATCTGCATATAGCACATTATTACTTCCAACTTAAAATATTGAGGGAAAGACTGATCTATTACATCAATATCTGAACCTGGGCTGCCCAATCACATTATACTAAAAGGACTATCCCTTGGGAACTGCAGCCATTTAAGATATATACAGGGACGTTAGCTACTCTGAAGAACCTATTTGTGTTCAATGATGCAAATGGGCTATTAGGAATCTTTGTTAGCAACATCTGAGCAATATATAGACTGTGTGGCAGGATATTTATTTTAATGAAGTTCACTCGATCTATTACGGCAATAAGAAGCTTTGTCTAACGTGCAAGGTCAGAGTAAATATATTTCATCAGCTTGGATCAATAGGATGTTGTTAATATGGGGAATGTCTTGCATGCTAAGTCTTCCAAACCTTATCTACATCACATTCTCTGGTATTCACCTTTTGTGGCACAGCAGCCATAGGGCATTTGTTCTCTGTGTTACAAAATGGATAAATGTTTCATTAAAATGACTGATGATTGATGGATTTTATCCTAAACTAAATGTTGCAGTTGACACAATTTTATAGAAATATTGCAATAAATTAGATATTTAATACCATGTACACTATTTAGGATGAGGACCAGTAATTGGAGATTTTCTTGTGATATTCAGAAAAGGAGCAAGATGTTACTAAATGTGACCCCATACGGGAGAATGTGCATTGGGGTGTTGGGAATGTGTCTTCTTTTTGTTAAGTTTTTTTATTAGTTAGAAGCAATTACATAATTTAAAAAAAAAGATACGTGTTCATTGTTGACATAATAAAAATCATTTTGTTCTTTGTAGATATACATAATCAGTATTATTTATGTTAATCCTTGCTTAATAATTGTGCTTCTATATTATTTTTTTCCATTTTTTATAAAGGTAGAAAATAGTGGAAAAAGATTAAACAAACAAAAAAAAAAAAAATATATATATATATATATATATATATATAAAAAGTTGGGAAAGAATGGAATATTCTACAGGTTTTACATCGTTGGAGATATATCCGCGTTTTATGAAATGTACTACTTCATCTATTCTTCGATTCTGGTTTCAGTCGGGTTCGCGTGCCGAACCAGTTTGCCCCTTCAAATATTCAATAAATGGGGACCATATTTTTTTAAATAGTTCTTGTTTGTCCATTAAGACAAATCTTATTCCTTCCAAATATAGAGTCTCTGACATTTCTGGGGTCCACATTTAATTGTGGGGGTTATAGAGCCTTTCCAAAATTTTAATTTTATTTTTTTCCCAATTATTAAACTATAATCAATAAAAATTATTTGATTCAAAGGGGGGAATGTGTCTTCTGCGGGCTATATTGCCTGGACGCTCTTTTAGTGCCTTTGCATCAGAGGGGAATTTGCAAGAGGTTTTATTCACACCATTTAGTCTTTTTATTGTTTGTTTGCCGGTCCCTGGAGCTTCCACAGTTGATTAGTAAAAGGGTTCACGCTTGGAGGTACTGTCTCACAGGTTGTGTGAAACGTACACCTTGTTTGTTTCTTGCGTTCGGATGTCTGAAACGTGGGGAGACATCTCATAGATGTATGATTGCAAGAATAGTTAAATGGAAAATTTAAAAAACTGAGGAAGGCTGGGAATGGATCGTGTGACCTTTGTGCTTTGTACATTAATAAAAAGTATTTGAGGAAACTTCAAGGACAAGTTCATTATAGGGAGGAGACCATGATATATGACCAAATAACATTTGAAGGCAAAAGTAGGATGAGTCTCTGATAGAGTCATAGATTTGTACAACACAGAAACAGATTCTTTGGCCTAGCATGTTCATACTGTCTATTGCATCTAGATGCACTAATCCATTTTGCCTGTATTAGACCCATAGCCTTCTATGCCTTGGCAATGCAAGTATTTGCATTCACCATCGTTTAGGCAGTGCACTCCAGACTCATCTTCGTATCATCCCCAACTTGGCCACAAAGCCTTCAATTCCCTCATCCAGACCAATGATATACAATGTGAGGTGTAGCAGCCCCAACACTTACCCCTGTGGAATACCATTTGTCACTGGCAGCAAACCAGAAAAAGTCCCCGTTATTCCTACTCTCTGCTTTCTGCCATTCAGCCAACCTTTTTTCCCATGCTAGTATCTTCCCTCTAATATCATGGGCTCTCAACTTCTTTAGCAACCTCACATGTGGCACTTTATCAAAGGCAATGGACAATAGACAATAGGTGCAGGAGAAGACCATTCGGCCCTTTGAGCCAGCACCACCATTCAATGTGATCATGGCTGATCATCCCCAATCAGTACCCCGTTCCTACCTTCTCCCCATATCCCCTGACTCCACTATCTTTAAGAGCCCTATCTAGCTCTCTCTTGAAAGTATCCAGAGAACCGGCCTCCACCGCCCTCTGAGGCAGAGAATAGTGAGATTGAACGAGAACTTACCAGTTCGAAGGTTGATCTTTATTTCATGAGGAGTCGAAGTGAGGGATTTCGTGAAGAGCCCGCCGGCGCGCATGCTCGACATACTTCAAAGTAGCGGCGTGGAATCACAGAACCAACAATAGAAATGACTTCGCATAGTATGATTGAATTGACTAAGATTACCAGATGAAGGTGATTGAGGGTTGGGCGAGGAGGGCACGAAATCCCTCACTTCGACTCCTCATGAAATAAAGATCAACCTTCGAACTGGTAAGTTCTCGTTCAATCTCACTATTTCATTTCGGAGTCACGTGAGTGACTTCGTGAAGACTTCAAAGCTTCTGTGATTACACGCCCTGGACCACGTCCATGCTGACACACCACTACCAGGGATGGATGGGAGGAACAAACTGGCTCAATAGCTCATACTGCAAAACAAAAGCATATTTATTAATAACAAATCAAAACCCCTCATGCGGGGACATCTCCACGTTCTTGACCTGCATTCAGCACGGCTTCTGCGAACTGTAGAGGAGCAGCAACAGGCTTGTTATAAAAACGCTGGAACACAGCTTCATTCGCCCATCCTGCTGAGGCGAGAATTTGGTCCATGGGCACCTCCATGACCCTCGCCGCTGACGTCGATGCAGCCCTGGTGGAATGAGACTTGAACACATTAGTGTCGATACCTGACTTACCCAAGACGACTCGAAGCCACCTGGATATCGTCTGGACTGTCACTCGATGATGAGGTCTCTTATGAGTGACAAGCAGGTATCTCTCCATTCCTCTGATGCGTGCCGTCACCTTGACATAGTGGCGGATATGTGAGGCTAAACATAGCCTAGCATCTGCGGGGTATGTCGGGAACTTCAGCTGCAGCCCTGTGCACCCAGGTCTATGCTGCTTTAGTAGCTCGTCAACGAAAAAGACTACTTCTGTAGGGGTAGATGTCATTCTGTCGACACGCAGTTTATGTAGTGTCTGTACCCTCTGAGCTGAAGTCAGCGCTAGTAACATCACCAGCTTCATGGTGAGTTGGTCCAGTTGGAGCCCTTCCATGGGAGACCACGTCCTGAGCAGGGTTAATACGTCCCTGACATCCCAGGTGATATTATAGCGTGGTGTAGGCGGATTCATATTGAATATACCCCGCATGAGTCTGGACACTAGCCTGTTGGATCCTACCCCAATCTTGAGGTAGAATGATAGCGCACTTCTGGCGCTGTTGATGGCACTGTAACTTAAGTGTTCATCATGGTGCAACCCCGCGAGGAATTCCAGGACGTCGGTTATTGTCACGTCATCGTACGTGATGCGAGAGCGGCTGCAGTAGGCTTCCCACTTCTTAATATGCGAGCGGTATCTTCGCCTTGTGGACTCTCGACACGACGCCCCGATGGTATCCATGGTCCGAGCCGAGAGGCCGTATTGGACTAACGGCCTGTTCAGAACCTGCAAGCCAACAAATTTAAATAGCCATGGCAGGGATGTGGCTCCCCTGACACAGGGTGAGTAACCAATTGTGGGCAACCCTTCAAAAGGACCCAAGGTTCGTTGAGCATGTCAAAGACCACCGGATACCAAGGCTGTGTGGGCCAGTCGGGTATAATAAGGATGCCCTTGGCAGCATCTGCCTGAATCTTTCGCAATACCCGACTGATGAGGCAAAACGGAGGGAAGGCATAGAAAACCCAATTCCCCCAGTCCAGCGAGAATGCATCTAGCGCTATTGCCCCAGGATCTGGTTCCCATGAAACGTAGGCTGGTACCTGATGGTTCAACCGTGACGCAAAAAGGTCAATGTCCGGTTTACCAAATTTGGCTGTGACTTTAGCAAAAATCTCAGGATGCAACATCCATTCAATGTTGTCATTAAATTTGCGTGACCTGGTGTCCGCCACAGTATTAAGCTCACCTGGCAAATAGGTAGCTGAAATCCAAATGTCTCTTTGAATACACCAGAGCCAAATTGAGTTAGCCAATTTGTCACACGAAACTGACCTGGTACCACCCATATGGTTTAAATATGCCACAGCTGTGGTGTTGTCTATTTGGAGACGGACGTGTGCTCCAACAAGCTTGGAACAATATGCACGAAGTCCGTGGAATGCTGCCAGCAACTCCAAATAGTTAATCCCTTGAGTCAACAACATCGATGCCTCAAGGGTGTCCCATCTACCCCCACAACTAGAGCAATTATCAGTAGCTCCCCAGCCATTGGAGCTTGCATCAGTCTGTAAATATACCACCGGATTAGCCTCCCTGACAGGCTTAAATGAGTTGCTAATGTGACACACCCACCATTGCAACTCAGTTATCGCTTCGGACGGCAGCTGCATAGATCGATCGTAATGACCAGCGTTCCATTTTAACGCAGTAATTTTAGCTCTTTGCAAATTCTGATAATGCAAAGATCCATATCGTGCTGCCGGAAACAAAGCCACTAACTTGCCAATTACTGTGGCTGTATGCCGAATCGATGGTATATTGGTGCCAATTAAATCTCTGCACACCTTAGTGACTTCCTCAATTTTGTTAATTGGTATAGTTATCCTCATGCTCATTGAGTTCACCGTGAACCCTAGGTAATTAATTACCTGGGCAGGGCAGAACTTTGATTTCTCTGGATGGACAATGAATCCTAATTGTTGAAATATATTGACAGCAGCTGCAACACCCTGTTCAGCCAATTGCAGGGTGTGGCCCACAATAAAGACATCATCTAAATAGGCCATAACTATATGATGTCGTTGTCTCAAATAAGCCATGATTGGCTTCACCAATTTAGTGAACAATCTAGGGGCTGTAGTAAGCCCATTAGGCAAAGCCTTATACTGCCAAAGTTGCCCCATCCAGATAAATTTCAAAAACCTTCTATCATCTTTCTGGATGGATACTGAATAATATGCATCCCTCAAATCAATGCATGCCATAAAGCAGCCATGAGAAATCAATGATTTGGCTGTTTCAAACGTATCCATTTTAAAATGAGTATATGTTACAAACGTATTCAAACGGGTTAGATCAATAATGACACGACAGCCTCCATCCTTCTTAGGTCTAGTAAATATGTTCGAAACAAATTCAATTGGCTCATGCACTGTTTTCTCAATCACGCCCTTCTGTTCCAAACTTAAAATTTCCTTGTAACCTGCTGCCTGTTCTGCAGCAGACAATTTGAACGTACGACCAGGCATGTGCTGGGATGGAGGAATGTCGCCATTAATAAACTCAATTTTATGCCCCTGAATATTCCGCAACACATACTCATCACCAGTAAAATTACCCCATGCATCCAAAAACAACCGTAAACGACCACCAACATGGGAAGTTAAACAGAGAGAAAAGAGAGAACCAGACCCCCTCACCTCCGTGGTTACCGGCGGTCCTTGACACGTGTGGGTGGCCGTGGAGGTGCTGGGTTGGCTTGAGGGCGCGGCGTCTTCGATTTCCAAAAAGGTCTCTGCCGACCCTGTCCTAAAAAAGACCCTTGGTGCTGGTTCTGGTGTTGTTGTCGTTGTGGAGCTAGAGGGTGAGTCCTCGTCGAGGCACTGGCCGACCCTCGTGAGCGAATGTATGGAGCTTTTGAGCCGGACGGTGTGGGGGCACTTTTAGAGCGCATGATCCCCACCGTTTTGGCTTGTTCGTCAAGCTCTTTGACTCTCTTCGAGAGGTCCTCACCAAAGAGCTGACGGGGCGGCGGCGGCGGCGGTGGTTTGCACAATCCTGCAAACTTCGGGTTGAGTGCTGGGCGGATGCTGTTTTTGCGAAACCCGTTGATTTCGTGCTGGGTCGCGCACAATAAGGCCAGAGCATCTTCCTGGTCCAAATTCAGCTCGTCCTCGTCCACCGACCGCGCAAAGGCGGTAATACCGGCCGTGAGGAGTTTCAGGATCCGCTGCAATTGTAGCTCTTGTTGACGGATAGCCGCACTGATGTTGCCCCATATTGGCGTATTGACCACAGGCACGTTGAGGGAGTTGCAGTTTGATGGAGCCTTGTGACGGCTCATAGCCTGGATGAGGACTTCTTCCTGCAGCACCTGATTATTAAGAAAGTCCACTGTGGCTGCCATCTTTGAATTGAGAGGAAGACCAGCCGTATGTGGGGCCGCGAATTTGGTCGCCACATCCAAAAGTTCCTCCGCTGGCACCTCCACCGGAGGTGGTACGGGATCCACCAGAACCTCCTCCTCGTGCTGCTCCAGGCTGATAGTAGATGTTGGTGAAGACGCCCTGTGCCTGTTGCTGCCCTGCTGTTGTTGACGTTGAAGCAGGAGCTCCAGCAGCCGCTCCATACGGTCAATACGCCCTTCACCCTGAACACTCAGGTGGTCGGAGTCCTCCGGCTCTGAAAAGAAAACCGGGCTCCTGTCATCGGCCCGCACCTCGTCGAGGCCCTGCCGGTGCCGGTAGTTGTCGCTAACAGCCGCCGAGGCGAAACTGCGCGATTCCTGCGCGGGCGTGTTCAATCGCCTCCGTTTAGCGAGAGCTGAAGCCGCTGCCACTAAGGGCACATGCGGCGAGGTGTCGGCCCCAGCCGAAGCATGGCTGCCTGGGGCCCGCGCAGTCTTGCCGGCTGCCCACATCGTGGACGTTGCCGACGCATGGTGCCGCCCACCCATCCATGGGGGGCTCGGCGACCGCGACGAGACCCGACTCAACCGACCCGTCCCGGCGTCGAGAGTCGGGGTGTGCCGGCTGGACCTCACAGCCGCCCCGGGTCTCGCCCTGGAACCTGACCGCTCCTCCGCGACAGGCAATGCCTTAGCCCTAACAGGGTTAGGCTTCTGGGCTCCTCCCCTCCCCCTTCTCGGAGGGCTGAGTGGAACAGGCCGTGCAACGGCACGCGCCCTGCTCGAGGTCGCCAGCGAGCCCGCTGACAACCTGACTGCCATGGCAGGGTCCCCCTGCTCTGGCGGCACACCACACTCCTCCTCGTCGAACTCCTCCGAGCTGTGGTGTGCTGGCGGATCTGGACCTGTGAACACAGGGCTTACCCACATCTCCGCCTGAGTCCCGGCCTGCGCTGCAGGTACTGCCGATGGTAAAGGCCCCGGAACTGTTGACCGGCGAACTCGTCCTGACGTCCTCCGGCCCTTCGAACTCCCATCCATGTCCTCGCTGCAAGACATAATCAGACAACAAGGACCACCAACTAAAGGTGGAATACTCACCTCCGTGGCCCCTTATGAAGGGCTGGCGAGGAGCGCGCTCCACCGCCAGCCGTCGCAGCAACGCGTTACGACGATATGTCGAGCATGCGCGCCGGCGGGCTCTTCACGAAGTCACTCACGTGACTCCGAAATGAAATTCCACAGACTCACAACTCTGTGAGAAAAAGTGTTTCCTCGTCTCTGTTCTAAATGGCTTACCCCTTATTCTTAAACTGAGGCCACTGGACTCCCCCAACATCGGGAACACGTTTCCTGCCTCTAGCGTGTCCAAACCCTTAATAATCTTATATGTTTCAATAAGATACCCTCTCATCCTTCTAAACTCCAGAGTATACAAGCCCAGCCACTCCATTCTCTCAGCATATGGCAGTCCCGCCACCCTGGGAATTAACCTTGTAAACCTATGCTGCACGCCCTCAATAGCAAGAATGCCCTTCCTCAAATTAAGGCCTTCTGAACATCCAGTTAAACACCATCCACTGACTCTCCTTTGTCTATCCTGCCATTTACTTCCTCAAAGAATTCTAGCAGATTCATCAGGCAAGATCTCCCCTTCACAAAACCTTGCTGATTTTGGCCCATTTTATCATGTGCTTCTAAGTACTCAGAAACCTCATCCTTTATAATTGACTTATAAAATCTTACCAACCACCGAGGTCAGGCTAACTGACCTATAGTTTCCCAAATTTTGATTCACTCCTTGAACAGCGGACTAACATTTACAATTTTAAAGTCCTCTGGGGTCATTCCTGAGTTTAGTGATATTAGTTTAGTTTAGTTTAGTTTAGAGATATAGCGAGGAAAATGGTCCTTGGGGCCCACCGAGTTTGCACTGACCAGCGATCCCCGCACACCAATGATATCCTACACACATTAGGGACAATTTACATTTATGCCAAGCCAATTAACCTACAAATTGTCTTTGGAGTATGGGAGGAAACCAAAGGCCTTGGCGAAAACCCACGAAGGTCATGGGGAGAACGTACAAACTCCGTAAAGGCAAGCACCTGTAGTCAGGATCGAATACAGGTTTCTGGCGCTGTAAGGCAGCAGCACTACCGCTATGCCACTGTGCCACCCTAAAGATTCTTGAAAGATAGCCACCAATGCCTCCACAATCTCTAAAGCTACCTCTTGCAGAACCTCCTCCCTATTCCTTTAAATCTAAGCTCTTCTATCCCCCACCATGGTAACAAAAAAACACTATATACCCCATCTACACCCCTTATAATTCCAAATACCTCTATCAGGTCAACCTCCACTAGTTTTCTTCACTCAAAGTCAAAGTCAGCCTATCTGGTTTATTCTTATTCCAGCTATGCTCCAATCCATGCAACATCCTAGTGTACATCCTCTGCACTTTCTCCAGCACTTTCGTTACCTTCCTATGGTGTGGCAACCAGACTGCAAACAACACTCCAGGAGTGGTCCAGTCAATGTTTTATAACATTGTATCATGATGTCCCAGTTCTTATAATCTATGCCAAGGCCAATAAAGCTCACCATCCCACATGCCTTATTCACCACCTTAGTCATCCATGCTGCCACTTTCAGGGATCTGTGGGCTTGTACCCAAAATCCTTCGAGAGTCCTACAATTTCATGTGCGTATCCGACCCTTTCCAAAAATGCTTCACTGAATATGTTAATTGCAAATTAATTTGGTTTTGCTCCACCCAACTTTCGAACCATATAGCCTTGAGTGATGAAGAAGGGTCTCGACCCGAAACGTCGCCTATCTCCTTCGCTCCTTAGATGCTGCTGCACCCGCTGAGTTTCTCCAGCTTTTTGTGTAGCCTTGA
Source organism: Raja brachyura (assembly GCA_963514005.1). Next base: position 89,499,563 of record OY740782.1, read on the forward strand.
GTGATCTTCCTTGCTATCTACAACACCAACACATTTTATCTTTTATATTTTCTGTATAGGACCAGATAGGTTTAGGTTCAGGGTTAGATTTATTATTGTCACGTGTAATGTGGTACAGTGAAAAACTTTGTTTTGCATGCTATCCAATCAAATCAAATAATACTATATTAAATACAATCCAGCCAAACTCGAGTAGAATAGATTGAGCTAAGGGAAAGATACAGAGTGTGGAATATAGTTCATAGCATTGTAGCAGAACATTTCCAGAAACAATTTCCAGTCAGCAATGAAGCCATTGTTAGCTGGCATGACCAACCATTGAAGGCATGGCATCTTGTTTTCAATGGCTGAATGACTCCTGCTTGGGGTTCTTTTTGGTCTTGTAGCATCCAAAGCTTAGGCACTACACATTTGGGTCACATCTACTTTCAGTAATGGAAATGGTCTCTCCTACACATAAGGCCTTGTCGCCTTTATGCCAAATGGCTCTGAGATTGGATGTGCAGCAGGGTGATTGATGACTGGTACATGACCCACAGAGTAATGAAGGCTCTGTGGCCCATTAAGTATCTTCCCTTTAAAGATAATTACATGTAGAGCACACGGTTACTTTCCCCGGACATGTAAGTATATGAGGTGAGTTTAGAGAGTAAAGACTGACCTAGGTTGGATTGAAGAGCTGAACAATATGCAATGCAGTCTTGCATTGAAAAGTACATTCGGCACTTGGCTTGTTCAAGGATTATTGTTTGTACATGGTGGCTCTCACAAAAGTAGGAGATTAAGTGTGATTGATATTAAATGAAAATTCCTTCAACTTCGGGTTACAAAAATAAAATGAATTAATTATATATTTTTGCTTTTGTGCTTAATTAAACTGCTGGATTCCTGACATTTGCAGCACAGGTGAATTTTAACATTTCGTTAGAAAGATCCTTGCCTGAAAGTAACAAATAAGTCCTCATTTGTATTACTTCAAAATAGTATATTTTAAGAAAGATTTTTATTTGATTGAGTGAGTTATTATCTAATTATAGCGAATAATATTCTGGGTGAATGATTCACATTCTCATCTGTGTGGAAAGAAGTATATTTCAGGGGGCATTATTCAAGGGAATAAGAACAGCTTATTAAGTTTAAATCAAGAACTCCTGCATTATTTTAGCCTGAATTAGCCACTTAGTCGCTCCAGCACCCAATTGCATATTGTCTCTGGTACATTGTGACATGGTGCGCATGTTTTCATTCAAGTGTACAGGTAACTTTTGTAATCACAAATGTAATTGACTGCAATGTTGAACAATCAACGGTTCTTGTATGTGATATGGTTATAAATGGAATATTGTCAAACAAAATCAGTAGCCGGCTTCTTTGGCATTGTTAATTATTCATTATCATAAAGGCTGGAGCTTGACAGTCAAACCAACACGCTGTGAACAATTTGGGTTGTCATATTTGAAAGCTGTCAACTGTTGGTTTGTGCTTCTTTCTTCATTCTCTTCCAATCAATATTTTCTCAGTCTACTTTCATCAGCTGTCCGTGTCATCCCTCTGTTTTTTCAGTAACATTGTTGAGTTTTATGGTGGAAACTTGGATGGACAGAGGCAGCAGACATTTGACTTTAGAGGTATTAGGTAATTGATCCTCCCCCCCCCCCATCAACAAATGTGCACGCACCTTCGTAAACCCTTCAAATTTTACCTCCCTGATTCAAGGGGCAAACTGTAGTGCTCCTGGATCCACAGGATGGATAGTCAAACTGTTTGCTCAATTGTTTCTTAAAGATTCCTGCTGAGCCATTCATGAGAAAATGACTCAATTACAGGTGATTATGAAGCACAGGATGTTTCTCAGTGATTAAAGCTCTTCTTTTTTTACTGGTATTCCATTGTCGTAGTTTCTGCAAATGTGAAGTTTAAAAGTTTTTATCTTACACCTATCTCAACTAGAACAATGCAAACAGTAAAACAAAATCTGATTCTATGTTGCTCTGGTGCTTTGCGAGCTTAATGTCTGGGATTTCAGTGCAACAATCTCATTAAACCATGGAAAAATATAGGAAGATGTATGCTGCCTGCACAAATTAGGATGTGAATTATCCATTCTCTTTCACCCTTGAAATAAATAAAAAATACTCCATTCCAACCATCCTAGAAAGCACCAATACGGGGGTGGGGAACCTTTTCATGGTGGAATGCCGCTTAAGTTAGCTGTAATCTAATAAGGCCGCATCCAAGAAACTTCAATTAGATATACTTCAAAATGTACATTATTTTGTAAAAATCTAACTAATATGTACTAACTTCAAGAAAATGAAAACATGTTGTTAATTCTAAAATTAACTAACCTTTTAATGACTTTGTTGTGACTGCTTTTTGTGGGAAAACATTTGAATATTTGGTTGCAACATGGAGGTACGCAGTTTCAGGTGATCTTCTAGTTGGGTGTCCGTCATTTGTGACCTTAAGGGCATCTTGATTTGGGTTAGGTAGGAGAACGTAGATTCGCAGCAATAAATGGTTTAAAAGCAAGAAAGCATTTTTCATGCATGTTGCCGAAGACATGGGTATTCTAATGCATTTTTCTATATTTCAATTGGATCTTTCTTAGCGTCAAATAAGGACTTTAAAATGTCATCTTCTGAGAGCTCAATCAATTACATCTGTAGTTCTTTAGGAGCCTTGGAGACATCAACTAGGTGAGGTTGAAGTGCTAATTTGAGTGTGATGTCATGATTCTCAAAGTCAGTGAACCATTCATTGTATTTCTTTAATTAGTAAGTCTAAAACAGCTGCGTATTCATCCAAATTTTCATTTTGAAGAAGAATATTGAAGACTGGACAGCCAGCGGACTCTCCCCAACATTTTCCCTCTCATCAACCAACCTCAGTCAGTGGTGGCGCCAGTCAGGCAGGGAGGTTATCGTACATTCTCGAGTTGCATTAGAACGAAATCATGAGCATAACAGGTGTTAAAATAGCCCTCATGACTTACTAATGTTTTAATTGTGGCCGTCAGTTGGAGAGGATTATTTCGTTGAATCTTCTTTTACTCTTTGGTATTTTAACGACAGAGCATCTGTAGAAGTTGGGAAGAGTCTAGTTTAGTTTACTATAGTTTAGATGCAGCACAGGTACAGGCCCTTGGACCCACCGAGTCCCACCGACCGCACACACATTAAGATTGAAATAAAAACAATAAAAGACTAACAAAAACTTATTAATAAAAATAAAAGGATTTGTTCTACAAAATTTGGATTCATTCAAAAGGCTGCACTTAATGGCCTAGAAGGCCGCATGTGGTCTTAAGGCCGCAGGTTCCCCACCCCTGCACCAATACATCAGACCTCTTTGGCCCTAGATAACTTTGCAATAAATATGGCATTGGATAAGTAGAATAAAATATCTTCAATCTCTTCTGCATTATTATAATTCCACTAATAATTGAGTGTAACAGAATTGAAAATATAATATATCAGCCTTGAAGATGAGCAGAAAACAACCGATTTTTAAAATTTTCTTAGAGGTGACGTTGTCGCTGCCATAATGTCCCCAGAATTGCTGAATAGTTTGCAGAGAATAGTACAGCACAAGGACAGGCCCTTCTGCCAACAATGTTAGTAGACGTTTCTTAAAATTAGAGAATTCAACATTCATATCACTGGGTTGTATGCTACCCAAGCAAAATATGGGGAGGCTATTCAGTGTGATGGACTGGGTTACATCCACAACTCTACAATTTATTGCAATCTTGGGCACCACTGTTCCCAAACCAAGCTACAATACATCCCAATATTACGCTTACGACAGAGCATCTGTAGAAGTTGGGAAGAGTCTAGTTTAGTTTACTTTAATTTAGATACAGCACAGGAACAGGCCCTTGGACCCACCGAGCCCCCACCGACCGCACACACATTATGGACAATTTACACTTATACCAAGCCAATTAACCTTCAAACCTGTACGTCTTTGGACTGTTGGGGGAAACCGAAGACCATGCAGGTCATGGGAAGAATGTACAAACTTGGTACAGACAGCACTCGTAGTCAGGATCGAACACGGGTCTCCGGTGCTGCATGCACTGTAAGGCAGTAACTCTACTGCTGCGCCACCATGCTGCCCACCGAGTCATTGGGGATATGCCAAACTTCCTTGATCTTTTGAGACAACAGTGGTTTTGGTCTGCTTTTTTTGGGTGTAGCACAGGGATGGTCCTCTCTTCCTTCCTCTTCACCATTGACACCTTGGACTTCAGATATAATTCGGATTTCTGCCACCTGCAGACGTTTTTGGATGACTCTGCAATTGTGGGATGCATCAGTGAGGGGAGGGAAGCTGAATGCAGAGTTGTAGTCAACAACTTTGTTGAGTGGCATGGGCTGAATCACCTGCAGCTCAACACAAACAAGTCTAAGGAGATAGTCCCTTCACCTCCCCCATCCACTCCTTACAGGGACCCAAGCAGTCCTTCCAAGTCTGACAGAGGTTCACCTGCACCTCCTCCAACCTCATCTACTGCATCCGTTGCTCCAGATGCCAGCTGATCTACATCGGTGAGACCAAGCGGAGGCTGGGCGATCGTTTCGCCGAACACCTCCGCTCGGTCCGCAATAACCAACCCGACCTCCCAGTGGCTCAGCACTTCAACCCCCTCCCATTCCGTATCCGACCTCTCGGTCCTGGGCCTCCTTCCCGGCCAGAGTGAGCAACACCGCAAGTTGGAGGAACAGCACTTCATATTCCGCTTGGGGAGTCTGCATCCTCTGGGCTTAAACATTGAATTTTCTCAATTCTGTTAACCCAGACTGCCTCCTCCCCCTCCCCACCTCTCCCTCAGCCCTCGGGCCCTGACATTCCTTCTCCATCTCCCCCCCCCCTCCCCCAAGTCGCACTAGCTTCTCATTTTCACACTACAAACAGCTTACAATGGCCTGTTTCCTTTATCATCAATACTTTTTTGCATATCTTTCATTCATTGTTCTTTATCTCTCCACATCACTGTCTATCTCTCGTTTCCCTGATCCCTGACCAGTCTGAAGAAGGGTCTCGACCCGAAACTTCGCCTATCTCCTTCGCTCCTAGATGTGCTGCACCCGCTGAGTTTCTCCAACTTTTTGTGCAACCCTCAATTCTCCAGCATCTGCAGTTCCTTCTTTAACACTAAGGAGATAGTGGTGGACCTTAGGAGGAAAGGAACACCCCTGTCCCCCGTCTCCATCAATGGTGTGGATGTGCAGTTTACCAAGGAGTACAAATACCTTGGAGTGTACATGGAAAATAAACTGGACTGTTCCAGGAATGCTGAGGTCCTGTACAAGAAGTGACAGAGCCGGCTGTACTTTTTGAGGAGGCTCTTCTCCTGCAACGTCTGCAGCTTGATGCTGCAAATGTTCGACCAATCGATGGTAGCCAGTGCCATCTTCTTCGCTGTCATGTGCTGGGGCAGTAGGGCAAAGGCCCTGGATGCCAACAGGATTAACAAACATCAGGAAGGCTGGCTCCATCCTGGGGGTGGAATTGGATTCATGGGAGGTGGAGGGGTGGATGCTCCTCAAACTGCGGAGCATCTGGACAATACAGCTCACCCCCTCGACACACTGGTCAATCTGAGGAATATCTTCAGCAACAGACTGGTTCCACCAAGATGCAGGACAGAACACCACAGGAGATCCTTCTTCCCATTGCTATGAAACAGCACAACTCCTCCCCCTTCTATTGTGGGGTAGACTGACTCCCTCCCCCTCCCCTCAAATCTTTGCACTTTCCCAATCCTTTCCACTTGTCACTTTAAATTCATTTTCATGTATGTTGTGTTTCTATGACTGTTGGCAGATCAATTTCCCTCCGATTTCCCTACGATAAATAAAGTTCAATCGTATCTCAATGTGGTAGGTCCAGGACAGATTGTTGGTGACATTTAAGCATAGAAACGTGGGGCTCTCGACCATCTCAACTTCTTCAGCATTCATGCCGATAGGGATGTGAACATCAGTTCATAACTAGCTCCTTCATCTTCATCTAGATGGAGAGGTTGTTTTCTTGGCACTATGTTACTATGCTGTCTATCTCCTTGCTGTCCTCCATCTCTTCATTGTTTGAGATCTGACCCACTACGGTAGTGTCATCTGTAAACGTGTAAATTGAGTTAATGTGGTTATAATAGTAGATAATTTTACGGCCACAGTACTAAGTGATTAGATGGGGCAGAATGTGTGAAGAGTATCTTGGAATGCTTTTTCAAGCAATGTGTAGATGCCTCTACACTTGACCTCCCGTTAGGAAATAAGACTGCGCAAGTGGTAAATGAGTAAATGGGAAGAGCACTTTGGGACTAGTGACCATAAATTCTATTAATTTTGAGATAGTGATAGAATAAGATAGGATCATCATCAGATTTGATGGCATCATCAAAATTGATTGTAATTATATTCCTCGATTGTAATCGTGTATTGACTTTTCGCTGACTGGTTAGTGCATTACAAAAGCTTTTCACAGTACCTCGGTACATGTGACAATAAACTAAACTAAACTAATAAACATCTATGAGGCAGCATCTATGGAGAGAAGGAATAGGCGACGTTGCGGGTCGAGACCCTTCTTTGAGACCCTTCTTTCGGTCTCGACTCGAAATGAAGCCTTTTCCTTCTCTCCATAGATGCTGCCTCACCCGCTGAGTTTCTCCTGCATTTTTTGTCTACCTTTGATTTTTCCAGCATCTGCAGTTCTTTCTTAAACTAATACACTAAATCACCAGACAGCAACTCAAAAAGTTAATTGGGAAATTATTTTCCAGGTAAAGGGCTAAAGCTTTAATTAAGGGCTAGCATGTAACTGTTAAAGGGCAAGGCTGGCAAGATAATGCGACCCTGGTTGATGAGGGATATTCAGTGTCTGCGCAGGAAAAAGAAGGCATTTGTCAGGTACACACAACTGGAATCTAGTGAATGATTTGAAGAGCCTAAGCAATGTACCAGTATATGAAATAAATAAATGACTAGGGCAAATAAGGTAAAGGAGAATCTTTAATATTCTTTAATAAGATTCTTTAATATATTAAGTCATAATGTTGCGAGGGAGTGAGTAGGTCCCCTTAAGGATCAGTATGGTAATCCATGTATGGAGCTACGAGAAATCAGCAAGGTCCTAAGTCAATACTGCTTGTCTGTATTTAGCATGGAGCCACTGGCTTTAGGAAGGGGAAAGAGTGAAATATTGGAGGATATCAATATTGTGAGAGGAGGTGTTACAAGTCTTGAACTGCAGAAAAATGGCTAAAACCACATGATCTGACCAATTGTATCCTAAGATATATTGTGTGCTGCAGGGGTTGGTGCTGGCCTCAGTAGTTTTTCATGTATATGTGGATGATTTGATTGAGAATGTAGTGGGATGAAGGCTAGGATATTAATCAAATGGCAAAGTGGGAAAGGGAACGCCTGATGGAATTTAATTCAAACTAGAACTAAGTGACGCATTTTACTAAATTAAACTAGGACAGTACACGCAATGAATGGCAGGGCCCTTGGAAGTGCTGTTGAATGGAGAGACCGGAACCATGTATAGGTACATTGTTCCCTGAATGTGAAAGCACAGGTGGACAGGGTGTTGAGGAAGGTGTCATGCCTTAATCACTCAAGGCATTGAGTACAGGAGTCGGGATATGATATAGTTGTACAACATGTGGATTAGACCACACTTTTTAACCTTTACCAATTTTTATTTAGCCACAAGTCCTCAACAATTGTTGTCAAGTCCTCCACTGTTAGTTCTTAAGCACTGCCTTAACAGTGTGCTCTGTCTAGAGATCTATGAATATTCTGCAGCTACTATGAACAGTCTGGAGTCAATAGGTGGAGTGCAGTCAGATGAGCACTGGCGAGCAATGCCAGTAAGCTCTCTTTTACATTCATGTGTGTATGTACAGGAATCTGGAACCTGCTTACATTTGTGTCGGAAATACCAACAGTTCCAAATATCAAGCATTTCCTTGAAAAATTAATACAATGAATCATTCATATACAGCATAGAACTATGGGTCAAATGGCCACCTTCTGTGTCAGAATAATGATGTATTTACAAAGGTGGTCCTTTGTTCTATTTTAATCTATGATGACTCCCAGCAGAGCAATTCCATCAATCAATTTCATAGAAACATAGAAAATAGGTGCAAGAGTAAGCCATTCAGCCCTTTGAGCCAGCACCACTATTCAATATGATCATGGCTGATCATCCAGAATCAGTACCCTATTCCTGTTTTCTCCCCATATCCCTTGATTCCGTTAGCCCCAACTATATAGAATTCTCTCTTAAAAACATCCAGCGAATTGGCCTCCACTGCCTTCTGTGGCAGAGAATTCCACTGATTCACAACTCTCTGCGTGTAAAAGTTTTTCTTCATCTCAGTCCTAAACGCCCTACACCTTATTCTTAAACAGTGACCCCCTGGTTCTGGACCTGCTAAACATCTGGAACATTTTTCCTGTCAATCCTTTAGGAATGTTATATGTTTCTATAAGATTCCCTCTCATCCTAAATTCCAATGAATATAAGCTTAGTCTATCCATTCTTTCATCATATGTCAGTCTCACCATCCCGGGATTTAACATGGTGAACCTACCCGGTACTCTCTCAATAGCAAGAATGTCCTTCCTCAAATTAGGAGACCAAAACTGCGCACAATACTCCAGGTGCAGTCTCACCAGGGCCCTGTACAACTGCAGTAGGACCCTGTTAATCCTATATTCTCGCTAAGAAGGCCAACATGCCATTTGCTTTCTTCACTGCCTGCTGTACCTGCATGCTTACTTTCAGTGACTGATGTACAAGGACACCCAGGTCTTGTTGTACTTCCCCTTTTCCTAACTTGACACCATTCAGATAATAATCTGCCTTCCTGTTCTTGCCACAAAATGGGATAACCTCACATTTATCCACATTAAACTGCATCTGCCATTCACCCAACCTATCCAAGTCACCCTGCAGCCTTAAAGCATCCTCTTCGCAGGTCACACTGCTTTATGTCCACAAACTTGAAGCTGATACATTTAATTCCTTCGTCTAAATTGTTAATATATATTGTAAATAACTGGGGTCCCAGCACTGAGCCTTAAGGCACCCCACTAGTCACTGCCTGCTATTCTAAAATTCGTACTCTTTGCTTCCTGTCTGCCAACCATTTCTCTCTCCATGTCAATACCGAACCGCCAATACCATGTGCTCTAATTTTGACAACTAATCTCTTGTGTTGGACCTTGTCAAAGGTTTTTTGAAGGGCCAGATACACCTCATCCAATGGCTCTCCCTTATCATTTTTCCTCGTTACATCCTCAAAAAATTCCAGAAGTTTAGTCAAGCATGATTTTCCCTTCATAAATAGTGAGATTAAACGAGAACTTACCAGTTCGAAGTTTGATCTTTATTTTATGAGGAGTTACGATGAGGGATTACGTGAAGAAGACCCCGCCTGGCGCTGGAACGGCATACTTCAAAGCAGCGGCATGAAAAACACAGAAACCAATAGCCGAAGTAAAATAGTAAGGCTCAAAATAGACTAGAACTACCAGATGATCATTTACATTATGAGGGTTGGGAGTGGAGGGCACGTAATCCCTCATCGTAACTCCTCATAAAATAAAGATCAAACTTCGAACTGGTAAGTTCTCGTTTAATCTCACTATTTTACTTCGGAGTCACGTGAGTGACTACGTGAAGATTTTGAAGCTCTGTGTTTTTCATGTCGTAAACTCATTTCATACGACTCTCTGTTTAGTCAAAACAGTAGTGAGTAAATAGTATTTTAGGACATTGTTACAATTTATGTAATAAGTCCTTTAATCATAAAAAGAACAACTTTTTAATAATAACCCCTCTACCTTAGGGGAAAATTACAAAATAAATTGATAAATGTTGTCAATGGTAACATAAATCGATAATATAAATCGATAATATAAAACAAAGCAAGCATTAAAGAGAACCCATTACTGTGTGTCTAAATCCTGGCACTGTGACAACAGGTTTATTCTAGAACTTTGAAAATCTCTTCTCTAGACCACCCTGCGGCCTCTAAAATTTTATCGAGTGGCACGTCCTGTACCTTTGCCACGGACGTAGCTGCCGCCCTAGTGGAGTGAGATTTAAACACATCAGTGTCTATTCTTGCTAGACACAAACCATCCAGAAATGGTTTGAACTGAACCTTTTGTATGTGGCTTTTTGTGTGTTATTAATAACGCTTTCTCAGAACCTCTGAGATTTTGGTTACCTCAATGTACTGAGTTAAATGCTTAACCACACACAATGTTTCATCAATAGGATATGCTTTAAACATTACCTTCATTCCAGTTCTTCCTGGTCTGCTTTGTTTGATCAAGTCATAAACATAAAACATAATGTTATCTGCAGTCACATGTATGCAATCCAACCGTACAACTGCAAAGCTTGAACTCTTTTTGAGCTGATACCAATGCCATTAACTTTACCACCTTGAATGTTAATTTCTGCAAAGACATTGAATTAATTGGAGTCCATAGTTTAAACAAAGTGAGAACAATGCTAACATCCCAAATTCCTGTATATATGGGCTTGGGATGATTTTATTGAAATTCCTTTCATGAGTCGGGATACTAATGGGTGAGACCCAATGAATCTCGATCTGAAATTTGTCCTAAATAGGATGACAATGCACTACGAGCACAATTAATGGCACTATACTCAAATGCTCATCAAGTGTAACCCAGCAAGGAACTGTAATACATTTGAAATGTTTGCAGTATGATAAGATATCTTTGACTGTGTACACTTCCCATTTCCTTATATGCGACTTATATTGTTTTAGTGCTATTCCTCCAAGCTGCAACTATAACATCCATGGTCCTGTCCGACAGTACAAACTCTTGCAATGGTCTGGTCAGAACCTGCAGATTAACAAATACATATGATCATGCAATGGATGAATTCCTTTTGTTACTGGTTGTGTCAACAGATTGTCGCAACTGGGAATTGTCATACATGGTTCAATAATCATATTAGCATCAATGGGAATCATGACTGCGTGGGCCAATCTGACACCACCAAAATTGCATTCGACAGCGTCTTGCGCTTTTTATTGAGACATTGCCCAATGAGACAGAATGGGGAAAATCATAAAATAACAAATTCCCCAGTGTAGCGAGAAAACATCCACCGCTACTGCCGCTGGATCGTGTTCCCCAAGACACGTATTTGGGCAATTGGTGATTCAATCTAGATGCAAACAGATCAATGTCCGGCACTCCATACCGACTGACAATATTTTGAAATTTTGTGGATTAAACATCCATTCTGTATTGTCTTCAAATATTTGTGATCTTAATCTGTCACAACATTGTCTCTCCCCGAGAGATAAATAGCTGAAAGCCAAATATTTTTTGCCATACACCATTGGCACATCTGGTTTACCAGATGATCACATGATATTGATCTAACACCACCCATGTGATTAATATATGCCACAGCTGTGGTATAATCTATTTGTACTTGGACATGCAAATCCTTTAATGAAGGCAATAAGCTTTTAATACATAAAATGCTACCAAGAGCTCCAAATAATTAATACCATATGTTTGGAACAATAAATCCTCTTGGACAGCCCATCTGCCTCTACAGCTGGTCTCATTATCCGTACCCCCCCCCCCCCATCCGAGAGAACTTCGTCATTTTGCAAAAACACTACTGGCTGATGAACTAAAAGTTCTAAGCAGCTTATGGAACATTCTCAATCCATCAATGTAATTCTGATAAAACTTCCTTAGGCAATTGCATTGGCCTATCAAATGGCTTGCTCGCTGAATAAGCACTTGAGTTTTTGCCCTTTGAAGATTTTGGTAATGTAGACGACCAAACTCTACTGTCTGGAAATGCTGCTGCCAATTTACCAATAATCTTGGCAACCTCTCGGATGGAGGGATAAGGTTTGTAAATCAAGTCTTGACACACATTTGTCAAATCCAACACTTATCCATTGGTAAAGTTAATCTCAAACCCCAGATATTCAATGGTTTGGGATTGCTGTAACTTAGATTTGTTGGATGGATCAGGAACCCAACTTCTCAAACAACTTGTAGTTACTGAGACTAATTTTCCACCTGGCTCCTGATTAGCATTGACAATTAAATGTCATCTAGATAAGCCATAACGATGTACTTTTGTGCCTAAGGCAGTGCAAATGCTGGCTTAATCCTTAAAGGCAAAGCTTGTAGTACCACAAACTGTCTCATCCATAACTTTAATTACCTATGAAATTATGGTGAATTGGGACCGAAATATGCATCTCTTCAATTTATTGCAGCCATAACCACCTGTTGATACCTGCTGTATTGCAGTGTTGAATGTGTCCATTTAAAAAATTTTTACTGGACAATATATTTAATTGTGTGAGATCTAACATGATTGTACAACCCCATCTTCTATGGCCTGGGGAAAATATTTGATACAATTGTTGTGGATCCTTTCCTGTTTCTCAATACCTCCTTCCTCACACAAATTCTCACGTCTTGTCAATTTGAATTATTCCAAGACTATAACATGAAGAATGATCAGGTTATTGTGTCCCAATGGATCCATACCTCTTCATTATCAACATTTGGAGTCTACCACCAATCTGAGGTTCATCCAAACATCCTTCTTAAATAGGATTAAGTTTTGTACCTCCCCAACTGTTTGACGAAATTACCTCCTTACCCAAAAATGTGGGTGTACATTCGTTATTTTATTTAATATATGGTCCCTAGATAAGGGACGTATCAGATTTAAACTGATAAGAACAGATACCATGCTTAATCTTAGCCAAAAAGCCGAGAAACGATTTGCTGGCTGGAAATTCTTCCTTATCATACTCCTGCCTCGGCTCAAATCAAATCCCTTTTCCATATGACCAGCCTACTGGCCAACTGAAGGGTTTCATAAGACCAACAGTTTCTTCCCCTTCATCCATACTTAATTTGCTTAAACAGATTTTCTCCGAATCAATAACCAGGAGTTTGAACATTGCTTGTCCTGTAAATCTTTGGATGTAAAAGAGGCCGAATGGCAATCTTCTATTTATATAATTTAACTCAAATAAGTTTGCAGAATAAACCTAACATATTTTGTTTCATTCTGAACTTTAGTCATTCCACAACTTCCCAGCTTGTCTTAAAAGACAGTGATGCCAATTAATTTGAGGATTCTTTAATCGTAATTCCTGCGCCCGCATAATTGCTGACATTGGCGCCCAAAACCCGGATTTACCAGGTACCTTCTTAAAGGTGTTTTTAGAATGCTTCATGCATTATATTCTGTATAATTCCAATTTTAGTATATGTGCTGCCGAAGCGAGCACATGTTTAAATGCAAATCTGCTGTTTCAACCATAACAGCTTCTTGAGGCAGGTGAGAGACCATATAATTAACATTGGCCGCCAGGTTCCTTCCATGGCCTCACCGCCTCCACCAGGTATAGTAACTTTGTGCCCTTCAGACACACCTGGATTTGCATTGTGGTGGGTACTTCTGACCACAATCACCACTTTCAGGGTCTGTCACATACAGCCCTGGTACTCCTGAAACTCGTTCAAGGAGACTTCCTCCAGTCCATACCCAGGCACTGGGGTTTCAAATTCCCAATTCGAATTGGCACCATATTCACGATATGGAACCCCCTCAGGGGCTGCCTGGGAATATTCTGGGTACTTAGACCCTTGGTTGATATAATTTGGAGTATTTCCTCCATTAGATCCATACTTAGCCAATTTAAGGCTTACCTTACAGGATCTTTAAGAAACCTCAGGCCTTTCAAGCCTCTTTTTACTTTTAGGCACTGGGTTTTCAAGTGTTGTTTGTGGAGCAACTAAAGGCTCCCTAACGGGTATTTCAATCGGCCACCGGTATCGGAACCGGCTCCGCAATAGTCTGCTGTCCCGACTTTTTACACCCCGGGACGCACGTTTTACCCGCGATTTTCTTTTTAAAACATTTTATTTTTTATTTTTATTTAAACTCCTGCTGGTTTCCTACCAGCCTACGGAGTTTTAAGAAAAACGCCCTGGAAGTAAAATAATTTTACTTACCTGCGGGCCGTTTCCTTACCGCTGTGCTGGAGCTGCGCTCTGCAGCTCTTCCTCTGCCGATAGCGTCGACGTAATGCCGTTCCAGCGCCAGGCGGGGTCTTCTTCACGTAGTCACTCACGTGACTCCGAAGTAAAATCCATGTTGACTGACTGATCCAGTCACTGCCTTCCAAATGCATTGCTATTACATCTTTAATAATCAACTCAAGCATCTTCCCCACTACCGATGTCAGGCTAACTGGACTATATTCAACCTCGTCTTATTCTCCTTCTTTCATTTGATCACCACCTTCCCCTTATTTTTATTCCTTTGCCACTTATTGATATTAAGTAGCCAACTCACCTGCTAGCATATCTTTGGGATGTGGGAGGAAACCATAGCACCAATGGGACACCCAAGGGAAAAATATGTAAACTCCATGTAGACTGCACCCTAGACCAGGATCAACCCTTTATCTCTGGAGCTGTGAAGCAGTAGCTTTTCCAAGAAATACCACAAAAATAGTATTAAATTGGAAAATTATAGACATACAAGGAAATTGTGAGAGAGTGATTTTAGCTAACAAAGATCTTGAAGAAATACAAAACATAGCTAAATTTCTCAAAGGTAGTTGTAATGCACAAGATATTGACATGAATAGAGAGTCTGTAGCTTGTTTCGGGCAAGCACCAGTGACCTCAGCTGAGGTAGAAAGAAGTTTTTCACAACTGAAGCATATTCTGTCTGACAGATGGCATAGTTTAACACCAGATAATTTGAAAACAATCCTCGTAATTATGTGCAACCAGGCAATTTTGGTCATTTAATGCAGTATACCTTTACATTATCATTTTTAACCATATTTTGTGGTGGAAATAAATGCCTTTTTATGCCTTTTTTTTGTCAATAATGCCTGTTTCGTACCTTTTCTGTAATTTTATTATGCCTTTTTGCCTGCCTATTTCAGAGTTTGTTAGTGCCTAAACATCCTGGCTCTATTCATAACCAACAAATATACTGCTCAATTTAGTAGCAAGTTTTATGAATAATATTTGCCTTTTTATGAAGAAATTCAGAAGAGCAGGAAAAGCATGGCAGCACCATCAAACTGAGTGCTTTGGTAAATCGCACACTATCTCATCTTGGAAATGTATCCATTTTTTTCCTTTGCACTGGGTCAGAATTCCGGAGCTCTCAATCTTGAATTCACTGTGGGAACACTGTTACCACACATGACGCTACAGATCAAGTAGAAGACTCAACAGCGCCTACTACACGGCAGAAAGGTAAATAAATGCAAGCCTTGTCCACAACATATACATGACAGTACCATATTATGAGCATAGTTATTAAATAAAAATGCCAGAGATGATCGATGAGCAGAGCTGGTAAAAGGAACAGCGCAACCCTGGAATCTATCTCGACTTAATTAAAACTCTCATCTTGTCCTCTCTCGGTTTGCTTTGTTTTTACATTTGCGCAAAAACAGTACCTGATAGCACTACAATTTCTTGCCACCTTATTCACCGTTCTCCTGTTCTCCAAGCGCACCAAGTTTTGTTCCGATCGGCGGAATATTACAAAAGTTATTAAGGTTTAAAAATCGTAAGATCAGCAGATTGGTTTTCTGTCTTGTCCATTGTCGGGATGGCAACGCCCCTTCCAGCACCCGCTGTCAATCACCGGGGCGTGGAGAATAAAGCCCCGGAGGCCGGGCTGTCCTTGAGCTGCGCTGAGCCCCGAAGCCGACCCCAGTGGGGGAGCCAAGAACCATGAGCCACAGGGACTACAAGATAGTTGTACACAAATTTTGGACTTTAGTCTTACATGCAGCCACTCGGACAGCATGTTCGAGTGATAGTCATGCCTGGCATTGCCACGATATGCAAGCTTTATTAAATAAGCCATTGGAGGAAAGTTTAACATGGTAAGAAATTGCATCTGGCCTGTATGAGTGTGTTAATGCTTAATCAAAGAACAGTACTAAGTAGTTTCATTATTGTGCTGGAACTAGTTAATTGCCTGATCTATCCTTTTTTCTGCCTGTTAAATTAATGCCATGAAAACTGTTTAATGAAGCTTATATTCTGCAAAATAAAGGTGGCTGGAGCTTTAAAAGTGTGTACTGTAAAGCGTTTAAAACATTTAACAATTAATTACTGGAGATTTTCTACTCTCCCCCTCAGATGTGTGGTGATATTTTTTTCTAATTAACAAGATTGTTGTACTAATTGCATTTGGATTAATCATACAAGGGTAACCAAGTATGAAAAATGTTAGTGAGTTACTACCTTGAGCAGTTATAGATTTATTGATATTATTTAGCACTGGTACAACCCATGGTTCTACTGACATTATTTACTGATAACTAGATCAATCAATGTGTATTACAATGTAAGTGTAGCACAAAATACCCAGGGTCTAGTGTTTAAGCCATACTTGATTCTGATTGCACTCTGACACCCCTAAAGTGGTGATCTGTCAGTAGAGCTCATACAACACTGCTTCAATACACAACACAAAGTGTTGAATTCATGTCAACTTTAGGGCTGTCCAACTTACGTAAGTGTGAACCTTGGGGTTGACAGACTTCCAGTGGGTAAATTATATGTGGGATTGGCTGCTCCTAACTTTCTTTCAAATTCCGACCATCCCTTTGCCTAGATAAGCACATGCACCAAACACAATTGAGCAATAACAGACACACAGCGCTGGAGTAACTCAGTGGGTCAGGCAGCTTCTCAGGAGAAAATGGATAGGTGATGTTTCAGGTTGGGACTCTTCTTTAGACTGACTGCAAAAGGGGGTTGGGGCAGAAAACTGGGAGAGAAGAAAGGCAGGACGAAGCAAGGCTGGTGATAGGTAAACACAATCATGCCTCTTCTCTCTGTCAACTCTCTTCCCGCCCACCCCACAAACAGTCTGAAGAATGGTCCAAGAAGTTACCCATTTGAATTGAATTGAATTGAATTGAATTGAATTCCTTTATTGTCATTCAGACCTTTCGGTCTGAACGAAATTACGTGCCTGCAGTCATACATATATAAAAATAACAATACCGTACAATAAACACAAAATTAACATCCACCACAGTGAGTTCACCAAACCTCCTCACTGTGGTGGAAGGCAAAAGTCTTAGGGTCACTGTCTTTCTCCCCTCCTTATTCTCCCTCTGCGCTGAGGAGATCCAGGCCTCCGCCACCGCTGACGCCGGAACACCGCCACAGGGCCCGCCGCTGGAACACCGCCACAGGGCCCGCCGCTGGAACACCGCCACAGGGCCCGCCGCTGGAACACCGCCACAGGGGCCGCCGCTGGAACACCGCCACAGGGCCCGCCGCTGGAACACCGCCACAGGGCCCGCCGCCGGAACGTCGCTGGAGCACCGCAGCTCCCGAGACCCAGGTCGCCGCTGGAGCACCGCAGCTCAGAGGGAACCAGGCCGCCGCTGGAGCACCGCAGCTCCCGAGACCCAGGTCGCCGCTGGAGCACCGCAGCTCAGAGGGAACCAGGCCGCCGCTGGAGCACCGCAGCTCTCGAATCCCAGGCCGCCGCTGGAGCACCGCAGCTCTCGAATCCCAGGCCGCCGCTGGAGCACCGCAGCTCAGAGGGAACCAGGCCGCCGCTGGAGCACCGCAGCTCTCGAATCCCAGGCCGCCGCTGGAGCACCGCAGCTCAGAGGGAACCAGGCCGCCGCTGGAGCACCGCAGCTCCAGAAGCCCAGGTCGCCGCCGGAAGCAGGTCGCCGCTGAAGCTCTGAAGGCCGTGCCGCCGCCGCTGGAAGCTGGAAGGCCGTCACCAGGGCCTCAGCACAGACGGAGACGTTGTCGGGGGACACAACAGGTAAAGTCGCATCCCCCCGAAGGGAGAGACTAAAACCCCGTTTCTCCCACCCTCCCCCCCCCCCACACACACACACAACCCAACAAACCAAAAATAAACACCAAAAACAGGGACGAGGACAAAAATAAAATAAAAGACAGACGGACTGCAGGCGAGCCGCAGCTGACAAGCAGCGCCGCCACTTCCCCATCCATGTTCTCCTGAAATGCTACCTCACCCGGGGTCACAAATCAAAATGTCACCCATCCATGTTCTCAAGAAATGGTGCCTGGCCTGCTGAGTTACTCCAGCTCATTGTGTCCTTTTGTGTAAACCAGCAGTTGTTTCTCCAAATTAGGAATAGTGTTTAGATTTTTCTGGGGAGCAGCAGTTAAGTGACTGATTTTAGATTTGCTGCTTCATTTGTGCTGGTATATTGCTGTGACGTAGGAGTGAGGAGTCCTGTGATACTGTCGAGTGTAACATCTACTGATCAAGCTGAGAACCCACTTAGTTACTCGCAGGTTTTCAGCTTGTCTATGATTCCCCAGCTTGTCTATGAATCCCCGGTTTTTGTCCCTTAAACAAGCAAAAGGATAACATTTATGACCAGTTTTCCATCCCTTTCCCCAAATGGCCTCACAAATGATTTTCTCCATGGCAGCTTTGGACAATCGCGGCACTCTGTGAACACCATCTCCAGATGAAATTAGCTGAGTGGTGAGACCATGTTTCTGCTATTTTGCTGTTTGCCCAACCAGCTGGTCAAAATCAGTAAATCGTCCAAATGAGAATGTGACAACTTGGGCAGTGATTTAAATGCTGTAAAAGTCCATAGGCGTTTTAGCTTCCCGCACCAACAAATTTGCTCAAGTTCTAACCATTTATTATAAATCTGTAACTTTATAAGTAGATGCAGAGCAGCCCTGTGTCTCCGAGCTCTGAAGCAGACTATGTTTTAAACTTACCTCCTTGGGCTGTGTTTCTCCTGGCATCTGTTCCTGTATGTTTAGCCTGGCTGGATAGCCATTGCTGCTCTCTGCTCAGATTTCAGGTTAAAATACTGGATCAGAAACTCATCTCCATAATCAAGAAGAAACCATTAGTTTCATTAGTCTGTAATTTAGATTAGTTTAATTTAAAGATACAGCATGGCAACAGGCCCTTCAGCCCACCGAGTCCACACAGACCAATGATCCCTGCCCACTAACACTACCCCACACACACTAGGAACAATTTTACATTCATACCAAGCCATCAAACCTATAAATTTACGATGGCAGTCAGTCCAGACTACAAAGTGAGGCGGTTATGTGGGTGTGATGGAGGGAAGGGGGAGGGGAGGAGGAGGGGAGAGGGAAGGGGAGGGGGAGGGGAGGGGGAAGGTGGAGGTAGGGGAGGGGGAGGGTATGTGGGGGGGGGGGGGGAGGAGCAGACAGCCACCTATTGCAATTTAACTGCCCTTCCTCTTGCGTCACACTGGGTTGGTTGCAGTTCAAATCCAGACCTGGTAGATCCGAGCTTCAAAAGCTGGTCCATGATGAATTGCAGGATATTAGCTAGCGTGGAAATGAAGTTGGTGTAAAATTCTCAGAGCCCTGGAATATGGGAATAAAAAAACAACTGGTAAAGTTTATCATTTCCTTATAGGTGTTTTTTTAATATTAATGATTCAGAAAAGTATACATAGATTTGAGGCAAAAGCATTTCGTCCCACTCCCCTCCCATTTCCCCCCAAAGTCCAGTTGATTATACATAAACACACAGGAGACTGCAGATTCTGAGAGAAACAGACTGCTGGAGGAACTCAGTGGGCCTGGCCAAGAGCGGAACTCACTATAAAAACATGGAGGGTACGGGGGACACAAAGTTTTGGCGGCTGCGCCCGCATGCACGCACTCACCCACACATGCGCATTCACACACTCACCCACATCATGTCCCGCCCCCATTACCTGCTGACCGACGTCTCTCGTCCAATTGGTGCCCTCGATCAGCAGTCCCACCTCCACTGTCTCGTGGAAAGCGGAGATTTTAAAATCCGGATCACAAAAACTTGGGGGGGATGTCCCCCACCTCTCCAAAGATGGAGGGGTTGTGTCCCCTTTGGCCCCCCCGGGTTTTTCGCCTCTGCCGCCTGGCAGCATCTTTGACGAGAAATGAACAGACAATGTCAGAACCCTTCTTCAGTGCAGATATTTGGACTTCCTTTTCTATCAACATTTTAGCTAACCTATTCTTAGTTGTGGTGCCATCTCCATTTCATCCATTAAAGCTGGTAAAGCATTCAACCATCGGTCTGTCTCAGCCATATTTTCTTCCACTTCATTATATATTGATAGCTTTGATTAATTAATGGAAATATTACAGCATGGAAACAGGCCCTTTAACCCACCAAGTCTATGCTGACCACTGATCACCCATTCACGCTAGTTCTATGTTATCCCACTTTTGCATTGGCTTCCTACTCATTGGGGCAATTTACAGAGTCAAATTTACCTATAAGCTCACACGTCTCTAGCATGTGAGAGGAAACAGGAGCACCAGGAGGAAACCTGCATGGTCATTGGGAGAATGCACAAGACTCTACACAGTCAGTAACTCAAATCAGGATGAAACCTGGGTCTCTGGCTCATTGTGACGGTAGCTCTACCAGCTATGCCGTTGTGACATCCTGTGTTCTTTTGTTACAAGTTTATTAATTTCAAATTTTCTCTATTTACTCTGCCCAATATTATAGTGTTTAAAACTATAAACACGTTGTAATTTTTAAACACTGCTATCATATCACCATTTAATCTCCATACTAAAACATAAATCACCCAATCTAGAAATGTGATGAGTCGGGGGAAAGGGACATGCTCTCCGGACATACCTCCAAACTCCGAATCAGTCCAAAACTGACCCCGTATGCTCGCCTCCTCGGAGAGGGAGACATTGTGCAGCCCTGAACCAGGCGCTGCCGCGGGCCCCCGAGGAGACCCGCGCTGATATAACTCCGTTCCCTGGAGCATATCATGATGGACCATCTTTTTCATCAGGTGCTCCATCCGGGATAAACACCTGAAGACGCTATCCATTGTAGGAGGCGAACCCTCCTGGCCTGAGTCAACAGGCCTTGCAGACTTTTTCTTTACTTTCCCTCCTAGCGGCGTTGCCAAGTTGCTTTCGACAGGCACCAAGTCTGAAGTCACTGGCCGCACCGCCAGCGACTCAGATGGCAAAATTGACGGCCGCCCACTACCCGCACTCCCGCGGTCTGTAACTGGTTTCCCCACGGCCCATCTGGACTTCACCCTGGATTTCTCCATGATAGTTCGCACTTGAAGCTCTGCAATCAAGAATTTACCAAACAAAAAACGACCTGAGAATAAATTTTAAAAACTTACCTGTTGGCCTTTTAAACTTACCGCTGGAGGAGCGACGCGCCTCCCAGCCAGTCGTGCGCAATGCGTTAGACGTATTGACACGCATGTGGGCTGGCAGGCTTCTTCACGTAATCACTCATGTGACTCCGAAGTAAAATGGGAAATCTCTCCACTACAACTCACTAACAGGAACCTGAATGTAGCCAGGAGGGAACCACAAATGTTCTCATGGTACTGTCCTACAAACACATTGGGAACATTTGTTGTTGCAAGCAGATATGAAACAGTATTAGGTCATCATCTGCCTCCTGACAGGATGCTCCTTTGTACATTAAGTGCAGCAGGAGAATATGTATCCTGAATCATCGCCCACATCTGAAATACATACAGCGCTGTGATTCATAGCCTGAGACACACACCGTGATGGACATCAACCACAGCTGAGAGACCATCTCCTCGATAAATGTGTCCATGTTATCTACCCAAGACTTTGCTGATTTTCCAGCTGAAGGTGTTGTCCATGATCAAGTGTTCCCGATTGGGATACTAGTTCACAGGTTCTAGGAACTTACATGGAAACACATAAAGGAGGCATGCAGGATCACATGATGTGCTGTAGCTGCATGATGTGGGAGCTGGAGGACCCTTTGGTGCTTCTTCTGTACAATCATCAGGCTATTAAACACTACAATCTCAAATAAGATCTGAACTACAATAGACTATTATTGTACTACTATATATGACAATAAAACACTTGACTCTTCCTGGTGACACATCTGCAGCATTTGGAATATTGTGAACAGTTTTGGATACCACATCTGTGGAAGGATGTGCTGGCTCTGGAGAGGGCCCAGGGGAGGTTTACAAGAATGATCCCAGAATTGAGTAGGTTAACATATGATGAGCGTTTAACAGCACTGGGCCTGTACTCGCTGGAGTTTAGAAGAATGAGGGGGACCTAATTGAAACGTACATAACAGTGAAAGGCTTGGATAGAGTGGATGTGGAGAGGATGTTTCCAATAGTGAGAGAGTCTAAGACCAGAGGTCACAGCCTCAGAATTAAAGGACGTTCTTTTAGGAGATGTGGAAGAATTTATTTAGTCAGTGGTTGATGAATATGTGGAATTATTTGCCACAGATGGCTGTGGAAGCCAAGTCAGTGGATATATTTAAGGCAGAGATAGTTAGATTCTTGATTAGTACAGATGTCAGAGGTTATGGGGAGAAGGCAGGAGAATGGGGTTTGGAGGGAGAGATAGATCAGCCATGATTGAATGGTGGTCGACTTGATGAACTGAATGGCCTAATTCTGCTCCTTTCACATGATCTTCTGATCATGGCCTGGAGTCTAAGCTTCAAATTCTGTGGCACATCAGGGACGGAGAAAATTACCTGGATATTGTGTTTTGGAGGCAGTCACACCTGTTAGTGTAGAACTAAAAGGACATACTTTTAGAAAGGAGATGAGGAGGAATTTCTTTCGTCAGAGGGCGGTGAATCTGTGGAATTCATTGCCTAAGACAGCTGTGGACGCCAGAGCAATGGATATTTTTAAGGCAGAGGTTGATAGGTTCCTGATTAGTAAGGGGACCTAAGGATACAGGGAGATGGCAGGAGAATGAGGTTGAGAGGGAAAATAGTAAGATTAAACAAGAACTAACCAGTTTGAAGTTTGATCTTTATTTTATGAGTTACGATGAGCGATTACATGAAGAAGGCTGTCAGCCTGCATGCGCGCTAATCTTCAAAGCAGCGGTGTGAAATCACAGATAACAGTTGTTGAACTGAACATAGTAAGATTAGAGAAGAGTAGAACTACCAGATGGCCTTTATGATACGAGGGTTGGGAGTGGAGGGCATGTAATCGCTCATCGTAACTCCTCATAAAATAAAGATAAAACTTCAAACTGGTAAGTTCTCATTTAATCTTACTATTTTACTTCGGAGTCACGTGAGTGACTACGTGACGATTTTAAAGCTCTGTGATTTCATGCCGTGGATACGAGTCCATGCGTCACACGCTGCATCAGTTGACAAAGATGAGTGAAATATAAATAATGCATTCAGACATGACATAAATTTAAACATGCTGATGCGTTAATGAGCAAATGAAAATAATAGTGACCCCACTCATCCAGGGGGAAACTATAAAACAGAATCTAAAATAGAGTTGGTAAATACCCCCAGTCTGGCAATGGGTATGATAAAATGTTTGGAAAGTATGTTCGTTTGACGATCCTGCAGCCGCTAGGGTGTGGTCCAGCGGAACATGCATAACCCTTGCCGCTGATTTAGTAGCAGCCCTGGTGGAGTGAGAGTTGAAAATATTAGTATCCACTCCTGCATAAGCCAAAACCCCGTTTACCACCTGGAGATGGTCTGAACTAATACCTTCTTATGAGGTTTTTTGTAACTAACAAACATTGCTAGTTTGGAGCCTATAAGGCTCTTGGTGACCTTGACGTATTGTTGTAAATGTGTGACCACACACAACCGAAGGTCCATGGGGTATGCCATGAAAACTAGTTTGAGACCTAACGCCCCTGGTTAGCTCTACTTAACTAAATCATAAACATAAAATATTATGTTATTTGCAGATGTAACCATCCTGTCCAGTTGCAATTTATGTAGTGACTGGACCCGTTGCGCTGAGACCAGCGGCATGAGGATAACTACCTTATCCGAGTCGGCTAAAGATAAGGATGTAGCTGGTGCCCCCTGATGAAGTAGTTTTGACACAACGTCAATATCCCATACTTCTGTGTACCTGAGCCTGGGAGAACTTGTGTTAAAGATATCCTATATAATTCTGCATATCAGAGGGTGAGACCCGACAGAGTGGGTCCCACTCGCTGCAGCAAATATGATGAGAAGGCACGTTTGGCACAGTTAATGGCACTATACTTAATTTATTGTCAAAGACCCATTAGTAAATGAACTCCAAAACATCAGTTTTCCATACTACATTATATGTAACGTGTATTTAAACAAAAACGCTTCCTATCTCCTGAAGAGGAAATGTACTGCTTTTTTGGTGCTACACTCTGCAGTGAGCACATACATGGATCGGTCTGACAACCCGAGCCGCAGGAACAGTCGTCTCAGTGTCTGCAAGTCAATGAATTGATTTTATCATGCAGAGGCTGGTTTGTTGAGTCACAGGCTGACCCAGCAAAGTTTTATGTTTAGAATAACCATATAAGGTTCTATTATTATTCTCATCATTAGCAGGAACCATGGCTGCATAGGCTAGTCAGACAGTACAAAAAGCCTGAAGCGGGATCTTGCTGGATTTATTGCAAGACCCGATTGATGAGGCAGAATGGAGGAAAAACGTAAAAGAACATTCCTCCCCAGTGTAGCGAGAATGTATCTCTCGCCACTGTTATGCCACATATTTTGCAACTGGTGAATAAGCCTGGATGTTAACATATCGATATTCGGTGTTCCATCGAGCCATAATGTCTTTAAATACTTTGTGATCCAACATCCATTTTGTGTTGTCATTGATTTCGCGTGATAATACAACAGCGCCAAATGAAGTTAGGTAAATATCACAGGATACTTTAACTTGATTGCACCCATGTGACTAACATGTGCCACCACCATAGTGTATCAACTTGGAGTTGAGCATGCAGATTATGCATATTCACACAATAACCTTTAAACTATAGAATGCACCTAGTGTTTATAGGTAGTTGATACCAATAACTGAAAAATAGGTAACACATGCAAAACGCATCTGCCTCCATAACTAGAGATGGCATTCATAATTTCTCATCTTTGAGCACTAGCATCAGTTTGTAATTACCGGAGATTACTGACCAAAATTACTGGAGCAATGCTGAATACTGTTCGTCCACCATTGTGACTTTGGTAGCTTCAGCTGGTAATAGCATAGGTCTGTTAATAATTACCTATATGGTACTTGAGAAGTTAATTCTTTGCACGTTGTAAGTTCTGGTAATGCAAAGGCCTAAATTGCACAGCTGAATCACAGCTACTATATTGCCAATTACACTTTATGAATAGATGGCTGCTTCATAACAACGAGGTTGTTACAGGCTTCTATTAATTCCAATCTCTTGCCCAAGGGCGGAGTCACCGTTAAATTAATAGTTAAAGGTAAATCCCAATGATCAATAGCTCTGGTTGGTATCAACTTAAATTTAACTGGATGGATGAGAAACCCCAATTTCTAAAATATAGTTTGCGGCTGCAACAGTTAATTTTAGTAAAATACATTTAAAACATCATCCAGATAACAAATGTTCTTGAGCCCTGAGCAGCCCAAGCACTGGTTTTGGTCATTTGGGAGATGAAGTTAGCCCATTTTGCAATGCTTTAACTGTTTCATTGCCCCATCCAGATAAATTTCATATATCTCCGGTGATCCCTGTGAATGGGAACTGAATAGCATGCATCTTTGAGATCGATGCATGCCATAAAGATCCTATCGAAATCAGTTGTTAGACAATAACGAAGTTTCCTATTCTGAAAGTCTATACTGCACATATGAGTTAAATCAAGGATGAAGTGGCATCCTTCATCTTTCACAATGAACTGGCCACGCCTGCCATAATCCTGTGCCTGCCTCAAATGACAACTCTGGCCAGATTCCCGAGCCTGTCTCAAAAGACAATCCTGGCCATCATACTGAGCCTGCCTCGAAAGACAACTCTGGCCATAATTCTGAGCCTGCCTCGAAAAACAACTCTGGCCATATTGCTGAGCCTGTCTTGAAAGGCAATACTGGCCATAATACTGGGCCTGCCTCGAGAGACAACTCTGGCCCCAATTCCAAGCCTGCTTGGAACCCTTGTATACTGTGCACTATAAATTAATCATATGTTATCATTAGTTTATAAACAGATCTGAATCTCATGTTATCATTGTCATTTGTACAAAAAACAAGTGTAAATATTACCAACTTGTAAATGGTCCACAACCCCATGTTTCAGAAGAACCAGACCCACCTACCTCCATGGCTACAGGTGGTCTTATTGTAAGCTTAAAGGCCCCTGTTGCGGGTTATTTTTTCCTCCTTGATTGGAGAGTAGGACTGGTAGGGTGCGTGGATTCCATTTTTCCTGATACCGGCTTGGGCCTTGGCCTGAAAGACCTCTGCCCAGCTTTCAAGCTGCCACCAGCTTCAGTGAACTGCTTACCTCCGATGGAGGCGTGGGGTGTCGTCGCCTATTGATGAAGCTTTTGCTCATCGTTGATAGCTTGATTAGTCCAACAGCTTTTTGCTTCCTCATCCAGGTCTTACCTGTTGGATAAGTCTTACCTGAAGAGAAGATTCGGCGGCTGGTTTCATTTCCTGGATTTCATGCCCCTCCAATGTCACCCTGATAGCGCTGTTCACTGCCGGTACTTCTAGCGTGATGGGAACTCTGGCCCCTTCCGGGTATTCTGCCAATGGCTGGAGACCAACTCTTCCGGCAGCAACAGCTTCATTTGCGAGTATTCCCTTGAAGCCATATGCATGTGCTCCAATATGTTCCACGGACATACTTTCAATTTTGATTTCAGTTACACACTGACCACTCGCACTCCCCTCCACAGAGGCGAGATTCGTAGGCAGCCATGAAACAGGTGCTGCCGCAGGCCCCTTAGGATACCTGTGCTGATATGGCCCATACGGACCTATATCAGGTTTGAGCATCACATTTGTGGGATAAACGCCCGAGGGTGCTATCTATGCTCCATCTGGGTCAAACGTCCGAGGACGTACCCAGGTATGTCAGAGGGGAACCCTCCTGGCCTGACTCCCCTAGTCCACAGGCCTTACCGGCTTTCTGTTGGTTTACCCCCTTTCTGGGGAACCACAGCGGTCTGGAAGCCACTGACTGTACCGTCAGTGACTTGGGTGGCGAACCCGACGGCCGCCGGCTACCCGCACTTCCGCGGTCTCTGTAGCCGGTTCCCCCTGGTCCCGGTTTCCCCATGGTCCGAGACCGGGATTCCCCGTGGTCCATAACCGGTTTCGCGGCCCGTCCAGACTTCACCCCGAAATTAGTTCCAGCAGGAAAACCTATGTAACAGAGATTCCTGCAAGGAAAGAGAAAAACAGAACCTGGGAATAAGTTGAAAAACTTACCTTCAGGTTTAAACTTACCGCTGGAAGGAGCAATGCGCCCACCAGTCAGCTGTTGCGCAATGCCCTAGACGTAATGACCCGCATGTGGGCTGACGGCCTTCTTCACGTAGTCACTCACGTGACTCCAAAGTAAAATAGATGATTCAGGTAGGATGATACAGTTGCCTGATAAGAGCTCGGAAGAAATTGTCCCTGAATCTGGATATGTGCATTTTCACACATCAGGCAAAAGGTGTAGGTGTCAAAATGCAAACCTTCAGATTCTGGGACATTTTCTTCAAAAGATAGACACAAAAAGCTGGAGTAACTCAGCAGGACAAACAGCATCTCTGGAGAAAAGAAATAGGTGATGTTTTGGGTCAAGACATTTATCTGATTGGCGGATAGGTGGATTAAATGACGAAGGCTAAAGATAAAAAGGAGACAAACAGGGTTGGATTGGTTCACAGGATGGGAAGAGATCACGGATAATGGGAAAGGGATTGTTGGGGAAGGGATAGGTCAGCCAATGGGAGAAGAGGATCACAGATGGTTTTCTGAGGGAAGAAGAAGCTGTACCTCAGAACAACTTCCTTCAACAACAGCTCC
Organism: Raja brachyura; assembly: GCA_963514005.1. Next base: position 89,527,509 of record OY740782.1, read on the forward strand.
TGCTGATCCATAAATAGAGTTGCAGAGCATCTACCTCTTGGATTTGGCATTCCTGACCTAATGACTTTCTCAAGTCCTGACGTATTAAATTTAAGTTTCTGAAAAAATGGGAGGAGACCTGTCTCATTTAATGAATAAACTTATGAACTTCGCTCTGAGCTGAATCCAACCCTGCCATGGTTGTACCAGAAGTAGCTAGGGGTGTCAGTGGGGAGCAGGGACTATGTTTCCTGGTTCTTCATATTTTATCACCCCAACCTTCTTTCGTTCTCAGAGGTGGGGGGTTTAAAATTACCTCCACAGAGCCCTGATTTGCATATAATGATGAGATTGCAACAGTCTACTGAGTGCCTCAGATGCTGAAATGAAGTGCCTTGTTTAAAATGGTGGCAAGCAAGGAAATAGCAGAAAATGGTAGTAAGTCCTCCCATTAAATTCTCAGCTTGCTGTTATTCTGGCCTCGCCAGTGGAAATTGCTCTAATTCCCACTCTGGGGCTGAACTTACAAATTGTGGTACAGAGCACAATAGTGGAAGATATTCATGAGAATATCATTAATGCCTTGGTAATATATTGAAACCCTTCAAAAATGCAATGAATTGCCTTTGAAGAGAAAACGTTGATATATTATTGTGGCAAAGTTTCTTAGCCAGTAATTAAATCCTTTCTAATATTCCTTTGTTACAGCTATGGAATTCTTTGAAACTAACCCTATTCTGCTACCACAGCTTCACTGACCATTTGATACAAACCCCTTTTGTATTAAGGAAATGATTTGCAAGCTCACTTTTTATTTAGTCAGTCAGTCAGAAAGCTTTTGAGGAAAGTCACCCTATCTCCCTTGACTGTGAAGCCTAGTGTATACTCTACTTAAAAGTTTTAAATCTCATTCTATTTATAGCTTTTACTCTTGACCTGGAGTTTATCAGGTGTGCTCCCTCGCTCGGTAGAACTATTCCTGGTGAAATGCAGAGTGGTTACCATTGATAAGAATAGTTATTACATCACTTTAACTTTGGTTTAATTGAAAGCATAAATCCTATTGAATAGTCACTCTGACTGCAATCTGCATCGTCTGACAGAAATGATCATGGACTAAAAAACCTCTTACAAATCCCTCACACATCTTCCATTTCAACTTGCTGGGAGATTGCTAGAAAACTGCACCAATTTACTGCTTCCAACTGCCTGATAATGGACACTTTACTGTACACTTTTCCTTCATTATGGCAGAGGTCATGGCTGTCGAGAAGGGTTCTGCCACATTTGACAGATAGTCAGGTGCTGTCTAGATGAATGGCACTGACCACATGACCACTTAAAGCTATGCTTACCCTTTTCACTCCCTTAAAGCTTTCAAAATGTCCTCTTGAAAAAAAAAGTAATTTCATTTTTAAAGCCGACTGTTCTCAGAGAACAACATTAATTGATTGAAAGAGAAAGCCCAGGCGCTATTAATAAACTCTTCAGTGGGTAGGAAGTAGCAGATTTGAGTTGCCAGCATTTTGAAAATATGTTAAATTCTTATTTATGTTTAATAATTGTGCACAATTGACGCACACAACCAAAGATTAATTGAATTAATTTGAATCTGCATTTCCCTCAGCCAAGGTGGCTTGATTACTTTAGAAATTTACCTTGAAGCAGCTCGCAACAAATAGTGCCTGGAGTAATTGTATCATCTGCTGATCACTGATTTTACGAAGACAACTTTATAAATATTTAACCGCAATGCAATGCAATTTTGGCATTATTCTTGGAGTTTGGATCCGTATCCAGATTGGACCGATTTCTGTCACTTTGTCAATTCTACATAGATGATGAGTGGAAGGCTGGAAGAGTGGAAGTGAATGGGATGGGGAAGGAGCAGAAGAAAGAAGTATATATGTATGTCTATATATGTATATAAAGATATAAAAGCTGTTGTTGTTTATTATGGTGTTCACAGAGTACTATGCATATCTGTTATGCTGCTGCAAGTAAGAATTTAATTGTTCCATTCCTGGACTTATGATAACAAAGCATTCTAGACTTCATTAGAAAACACGAGAGCTCTGCAAAATGTTATGTGGTATTTTCATTTCTGATGGAACTTTGTGTTTGAAGAAAGTTCCCAAGTTGAAACATCACCTATCCATATTCTCCACGAATGCTGCATGACCTACTGAGTTATGACAGCATTTTGTGTCTTTTTATTTTATTTTGTAAACCAGCATCTGCAGTTCCTTGTTTCTAATGTTCTTTGTATTTACAATGCTGGAGGATGTAGGGTGAATATCTGCCATGTTCATTCATGTGTAAAGATTGCTTGTTTTGTTAGCTGAATACTAATTGATTTTTTTCCTTTAATTTTTCCAAAATATATCTACTGCTTACTATTTTTTTTTACAAAATGATTAATCTCATTCCTATTGATGTATAAACTTTTATTACTAGAGAGTGCTATTTTCAAGTTGAAAAGAATCATTTGCATCTATTTTTGTTTGTCAGGAAAATACGAAGAAAGGACATTTCATGCATTTTTCGAAGCTCTTCAACCACGGCAGCGGAAATATTTTTACCAGAATATATTAATCTGCTTGGATAACATTTCACTAGGAGAGGCTTCGGTATTGTTTTATGGCATTTAATATCTGATTTCTTTACTTATATAAGGAGGCTTATCTGTTAGCTTATTATTCAGAAATCTGTATATTTGTGAAGTGTTGCCCAGGGAGAGTGGTGAGCAATGAACTAAAAACTAAACGATCGCAATGCCTGAAGTCTTATCTTATCTAAATTCCAAGATCTACATGAACTGGAACTTGAGCTCCACCATCTTGAGTAAGGTGAAGGTGCAGATTCTTTTTATGCATCACTTATGTCAGGGAAATTCCCAATTGTTTTAAACTAAAATAATCTAAAATAATCTAATACCTTCAACTCCAAACTGTTTCTGTTCCTTTGCATTGCTCCACCTACTTCATTCTCCCACCACTCTGCCTTGCCATATCCATAGGCATCATAAGTGAATGTAATATTTTAAAGATTTTAAAATGTTTGGTGTTCGCTGATGTAATTCCATTTGCAACAGATTTAAAAGTAGGCTATACAATACATTGGCAAAACAGTTTTCTTCCCGGATCCACTGACCAGGATTCTGTTTGAAGACTGCTTTCATCAACTCACCCAATCAAACATACTTCTCGTATGATTTCTGAGCTTGGTGCTTTTATCAGCATCTGACAATGGACAGCTACACTAGGATTTTTACATGAGAGCTCCAGTGTGTGCAGTATTTCGCAATTTTCTGTTATTTGTCTCCCTAACTCTTTACATCGAGCCTCTCTTTAGGTTTTGTAGAAACAAGGAACTGCAAATGCTGGTTTACAAATAAGGACACAAACTGCTGGAGTAACTCGGCAGATCAGGCAGCATCTATGGAGAACATGGATAATGACATTGTGGGTCGAAAGGACCCAGACATCTTTTTTTCTCTTTAGTTTTAATTTTGGATAATGAAGAAAAATATGAAGCTTTGCCAAACTGGTTATACTTGGCAAAACTGGAAGGAGTTCACTGCCTATCTGCCTGTATTTCCAGACTTGTATCAGTAAATATATTTCATCATAGTGGAGCTCTACTGACATTGAACTGGACAAGTTGAAACTGGGAAACTGTTTCAATAGACCTGACGGGCAATCCCAACTTGCTAGAGTTATTCCCATGATCTTTCCACCACCCACTCCAGTGCAAGCAATGAATGCTTTAACTATTTGCAGATACGACAGCCAAAACAATATTCTCCTCCATGGATTAAAGTAGCATGAGCAGTTTGGCCATAGATGTGTAACTATTGCTGAGGGAGAAAAAGTAATAACACTTTTTAAATTCCAGGTTAAGTTTTGAGACAAATATTTCTCATTATTTCACATTCATGAACATAATAAAAACAATACATGATAAGCAAGATGCCAATTTTCACATTACTCAAAAGAGAGACTTGTGTAATTCAATCATGAATTAACAATTTATATCTCACTCCTCGTCATCTATTATCCTATTACTCTATTTAGTCTGCTGTTTCTTATTGATGCCGCTGTTATATTTCCCCATTAGTTTGAGAAGTAGCCATTTTCAAGATCACCTGGAAACTGACATCAATTGCCAACCTTTCACCTCCAGTTCCTCCTTTCACCTATGATATCTCTCCCCTAGGCTCTGTCTCCTATCTGCTCTCTTCAGAAGCCATTGTGGCTTTTGTTGGCTGATAAGAACTATTAAGAAATGAAGAGTGGGTCCCCAAGACTTGTGGGTTTGTATGTTAATTGGCCTTCTGTAAAATTGCCCCAAGTATGTAGCGAGTGGATGAGAAAGTGGGATAACATGATAACTTTTGTGATGGGTGAACAATAGTGTGGACTTGATGGGTTGAAGTGTCTGTTACTATGATCTAAACTAAACTAAACTATACTAAACTAGAAAGTAGAGCAGAAGTGCACAATGCAGCCCGAATGAACATGGTCCCTCGTTCATCAATATCACATCTCATCTTCTACCTCAACAGCATTTCTACGTTATCCTCATATTTCTTTAACATACAGGTATGTATCAATCTAAGTTTTAATATCCAGGTATGTATCAATCTAAGTTTTAATATCCAGGTATGTATCAATCTACGTTTTAATATCCAGGTATGTATCAATCTAGCATGTTGAAAACCTTTCTGCGGCCAAAACTTGGTCGTGATGGAGAAAATCGATAATTCTGAGTCGTAGGTGCAGTTGTAGTGGGGTCACCACGTAGTTATAGGTAGTTGAAGTAGTCGTAGGTAGTTTTAGTTAATCACCTTTTCATTGGCTCATTGGGGGAAAAAAACGTAAGCAGGAGTTTTCAGAACCAAGGATAACTAACAAGTAATGTTAAATGGCCGCCGAACTTCACAGCTGTGTATCTCTGGCTTATTAAAGTTGTCTGGCTTCTTAAAAGTGTCTCCACCCCTTCTCTCCCCTTCACCCCCTTCTCCCCCCCCCCCCCCCCCCCAATTTTAAAGGACTTACCATATACTAATGAATGATTTGCTGACAAACTGGTGGAAGTGGGAAGATTTCAGTTTCTTGGAATATTGGGATTTCTTCTGGTGCAGAAGTGACCTGTACAAGAGGGATGGATTGCATTTGAACTGGAGGGACATCAATATGGCAGTGGTGAGATTTGCTAGAGCTCATCGGGAGGTTGATACTAGTCTGGCAGTGGGGTGGGGCACAAAGCAGCAGTGCAGTGGATGAGAAACATTGAAGCAATGTGTAATTAAAGTGAGCAAGCCCAGTAGGCAGATTAGACAGATGCAGGGCAGGGAGCAAGGAAGGTCTAATAGGCTAAACTAGATTTTTTAAAATGCAATAGCCTGACTTGTAAGGCAGATGAGCTCAGGGTATGGATCAGAATCTGATCGTAATATTATAGCTATTGCAGAAATATGGTTGAGGGATGGACAGGACCGTGAGCTTAATATTCTGGGGTACAGATGCTTCCAGAAACATAGAAACATAGAAAAATAGGTGCAGGAGTAGACCATTCAGCCCTTGGAGCCAGCACCGCCATTCAATATGATTATGGCTGATCATCTAAAATCAGTACCCCGTTCCTACCTTTTCCCTATATCCCTTCATTCCTTTAGCTCTTAGAGCTAAATCTAACTCTCTTTTGAAAACATCCGGTGAATTGGCCTCCACTGCCACAGATCCACAACTCTCTGGGTGAAGAAGCTTTTCCTCATCTCAGTCCTAAATGGCCTACCACTTATTCTGTTGTGATAGAGGTGGGGGTAAGAGCGGAGGGGTAGTTGATTATAGGTGTTTATAACATGAAGTTTATAAATGTATAGTTTTATAGAACTGATAAATAGCCACAGTCTTTTTCCCAAGGGAGAGGAATCTAGAGTTTTAAGATATGAAGGGGTTGATTTAAACGGGATCTCAAAGCAAACTTAACTTAATCCATACCCATTTCATCACATTTCACCTGATTTTGATTTGCCGATAAATAAGACATCAGCAAGGGGATAACATTTGACTTCTACAGAAACTGCCATAAAATGTTCTGTGGCAAATAAAACCCTGATGTGATAGCACCCTCTCCCTCGGATGCCATTTTGATCCCTATCAGTTTCTTGAACTATTGGGAACTCTACTGGTGCAGAGGTGACCTGTACTAGAGGGATGGATTGCACCTGGAGAGGACAATCACCAGCATCACCTGGAACAGCTGGGTCCAATTAGCTGCTATTGGTTTGGCCACCTGAACCTCGTCAGCAAGCATTCTGGCCAGAAGGGGAAGGGTGAGAGAAGAAGAAAGGGGAATAAAAAGGGTTACATCCCTGCTGGCTGTATTCCCCTGTTGTAGGTTTGGGGAAGACTGAAACACTCGGGCAAACCTGAGACTATCAGCATCATCGTGTGAGCTGAGCTATTGGGAAGAAGCCCTAAATATTCAGCGCCTCTACTGCGGCCAAGATTGAGTGGTTGGGACAAGCCTGAGATGCCAGTGCATCTTAGCTCTCTACAATCAATGAGTGATAGTGCCTGCACACATTGGCAAACACTCAGCAGCTAGGATGACCCTGAGACTGCCAGTGCCTCTTCTCAAGGCAAGGGTGAACTGCAGGGAGAAGTCCAAGATTGCTGTGTGTCATCCTTCGAGACCAGGAGTGAGCTGCTGGGACAAGCTCAAGATCACCAAGGTCACCTCATGTGCACCCTGATGATGAGAGACAGTGCCTCTATGTGGATCAGAACTTTTTTGTCACTGCAAGTAAACCATATGATGTGAGTTCACCCTACTACAAATGTTGATGTGCTCGTTGCTGAACCCGGCGTTATCCTCGATGCAACACTGTTGATCGATTGTTTATGGTTTAAAACTATTTCTGGCTCTCCGTAACATTTAAAAGCGTTCAATCAACTTGATAACATTGACAGCTGATAACGCTGGGTAAATGGTTTAACAGGCTCTAGTTATTTTTGTCATGATGTGTTCATTTGTGTATTCACATTAGGAATGGAATTTGATATTATGTAATGCTCAATTGATGTTAGCAAAGTAGGTATGTTACAATACCTACCTTTAGTGGCGCTGCAGTTCTGCCACTCCTCGTGTGCGCGACTTTGGCGCCTTTCAGAGGGGGGCGGGTTTAAAATGCCATTTTTCCCAAGACAGTCCAAATTGATCAATCTCAGGCGATTTCGTCGCTAAAGAGAAATCGCTCCGACATTTAATTTAAGAAGGTATTTTTAAACTACGCTAGATCATTTATTAGCTAGATTAGTTTAAAATCATCTTCTAAACCTGTGAACGCCAACAACGGAACGGACCTAATGTAGGCGATAAAAGAAGGTACACAGTTTATTTTTACATAAAAACGTGCTTCTTAGGAAGCATTTAATCTAATTTTCATCATGCGAAAAGGGGACAAAAAAAATATACGAACCGGCTGTATTTTTCCTGCCGACTGTGGGTTAAATTCACCGCAAACCGCAACATTCCAATTCACCGCGTTCCACAAAAACCCACTTGCAAGTTGATTTAAATGGCCATTAATTTACAGGAATTAAACACTAAATTCCTTCATTTTGGCGTATAAATTCATGAAAATTAGATTTTAAAATCATGTTATATTGTGGATTATTGTGTGAATGTTATTTGGACACTTAGGCAATTTTAAAATGTTTATCATTTCTTAAGAAATGGATAGATAGCTATGTAGCTAGTAGCTATGGATACTATGAGTTTCAAAGTAAAAGAAGTACTGGCACTTTTGAAAAATATAAAAGTGGATAAGTCTCCAGGTCCTGACAGGATATTCCCTAGGACATTGAGAGAAGTTAGTGTAGAAATAGCCGGGGCTATGACAGAAATATTTCAAATGTCATTAGAAACGGGAATAGTCCCCGAGGATTGGCGTACTGCGCATGTTGTTGCATTGTTTAAAAAGGGTTCTAAAAGTAAACCTAGCAATTATAGACAGGTTAGTTTGACTTCAGTGGTGGGCAAATTAGTGGAAAAGATACTTAGAGATAATATATATAAGTATCTGGATAAAGAGGGTCTAATTAGGAACAGTCAACATGGATTTATGCCTGGAAGGTCATGTTTGACTAATCTTCTTGAATTTTTTGAAGAGGTTACTAGGGAAATTGACGAGGGTAAAGCAGTGGATGTTGTTTATATGGACTTCAGTAAGGCCTTTGACAGGATTCCTCATGGAAGGTTGGTTAAGAAGGTTCAACTGTTGGGTATAAATGCAGGAATAGCAAGATGGATTCAACAGTGGCTGAATGGGAGAAGCCAGAGGGTAATGGTGGATGGCTGTTTGTTGGGTTGGAGGCAGGTGACTAGTGGGGTGCCTCGGGGATCTGTGTTGGGTCCTTTGTTGTTTGTCATGTACATCAATTATCTGGATGAAGGGGTGGTAAATTGGATTAGTAAGTATGCAGATGATACCAAGATAGGGGGTGTTGTGGATAATGAAGAGGATTTCCAAAGTCTACAGAGTGATTTAGGCCAGTTGGAAAAATGGGCTGAAAGATGGCAGATGGAGTTTAATGCTGATAAATGTGAGGTGCTACACCTTGGCAGGACAACTCAAAATAGGACGTACATGGTAAACGGTAGGGAATTGAAGAATACAGTTGAACAGAGGGATCTGGGAATAACCGTGCATAGTTCCTTGAAGGTGGAATCTCATATAGATAGGGTGGTAAAGAAAGCTTTTGGTATGCTAGCCTTTATAAATCAGAGCATTGAGTATAGAAGCTGGGATGTAATTTTAAATTGTACAAGGCGTTGGTGAGACCAAATCTGGAGTATGGTGTACAATTTTGGTCGCCCAATTATAGGAAGGATGTCAACAAAATAGAGAGGGTACAGAGGAGATTTACTAGAATGTTGCCTGGGTTTCAACAGCTAAGTTACAGAGATAGGTTGAATAAGTTAGGTCTTTATTATCTGGAGCGCAGAAGGTTAAGGGGGGGACTTGATAGAGGTCTTTAAAATGATGAGAGGGATAGACAGAGTTAATGTGGACAAGCTTTTCCCTTTGAGAATAGGGAAGATTCAAACAAGAGGACATGACTTTAGAATTAAGGGACAGAGGTTTAGGGGTAACATGAGGGGGAACTTCTTTACTCAGAGAGTGGTAGCGGTGTGGAATGAGCTTCCAGTGGAAGTGGTGGCGGCAGGTCCGTTGGTATCATTTAAAAATAAATTGGATAGGCATATGGATGAGAAGGGTATGAAGGGTTATGATATGAGTGCAGGCAGGTGGGACTAAGGGAAAAAAAAGTTGTTCGGCACGGACTTGAAGGGCCGAGATGGCCTGTTTCCGTGCTGTAATTGTTATATGGTTATATGGTTATAGATGTTTAGATATAGTAATTGAATTTTGTAATTACCTATAAATAGGTAACTAACTAATTATATGCTTTAATTTCAGGCCATCCAAGTAAGATTGTTTCATTTTTTTTTCACAATGCTTCAACCTATAATAACTGAAAATTTAATTGAGTTATCTTAATTTTTAAGAAAGTTGTGGGCTTTTGAATGTCCTAGATCACAGCTTTTAAGTTAAGGCAATGGGGAACAAGATGCTGATTGCCGAGTATGAAAATGGCCATAACCTTTTTAATACTGAAGATATGAAAGGGAATTAGGTGTCAAATTAAACTTTTTATGCTTTATCTGATGGTATAAATTGCAGAGTTGATTTTCAAAAGCTCAAAATTTTGTATCATTGCTAAGCAATGGTTCTGAAAAAATGGCTTACAATAATATATCAAGTGTGCACTCGAGAAGGGCAGCACAAATTTCAAATTATAACTCCTTTTCTTGGGCATTTAAAACGCATGTTGGACGATATAAAAAAGGAATTTGTTTGATGATTAATTGGTAAAGAGCATATCTTGGAAATGCTCTGCATCATTTAGAATGGAGATGAGGAGGAATGTATTTCACCAGTGGGTGGTGAATCTGTGGAATTCATTGCCACAGACGGCTGTGGAGGACGTTAATGGACGTTTTTAAAGTGGTGATTGATGGTTCATTGATTAGTAAGGGTGTCAAAGGTTTTGGAGAGAAGGCAGGAAAATGGGGTTGAGAGGGAAAGATAAATCTGTTATGATCAAGTGGCAAGGTATGCTTGATGGGTTGATTGGCCTAATTCTGTTCATGTGTCTTATGATCTTATCGGTTAAAAGCAAAACAGATTTTGCATTGCAGGCTTTATGTTACATCTTTCACCAGTAATGGGGAAAACATTAGAATGGAGTAAATTTGAGAAGGAGAGGAAAAAACAATTGAGACATTTTGTACTGGTGGAATTATAAGTTAAAAGGGAATAACGATCCTCAGCAAATGACAATGATAGTTGGACAAGTAAAGAAGCAGAAGATGGATCCAGTTGATGCAGAATTATTAACTTTAAACTTGTCCTGAAATTTTGGCAAATTTCACTATTTACCACGAGCATTTACCTGCATGAGTTTGATCAAGCTAATGGTTCCTGAGTGTAAAGAGAAAACTTAAATCTGCTCGCTGGGCCTGGGCTTCGTGGTTGCTTTGGCGATTTCCAACTTTAAAAATCACATTGAGATCACTGGAGTGCAAGAAATTGCTGAATTCCTAATGCTTTGAAATATGCCCATTCAACCGGCATCCGAGACTGAACCAAGACATTTGAATGGACGGGAGAGGCTTTGAATGAGAAAAGTAATTTACATGATCTTTTATTTAATTGAGTTTGCTTTAATGTACTTTAATTGCGCTTAAGTACTTTAATTTGTTTTAAATCTTTAACAATTAAGAAAACATGCATAATTGACTTTAATATGACTTTTAATTGACTTTTAATATTCTGGCTATCAGTAACATTTGAAAGCCTTCAAAAATTTGACAGTTTTGACATTTGGGAAAGCTGGCTATGTGGTTTTGCAGGTTATAACATTTTATTTTCTTGTCATCATTTCATGATGGGCTTCTTCCATCCTGTTCGTGGGCGCATTATGTGTCAGGCAGCATCTGCAACCAATATAAGGGCTTGGCTGTGTGGTTATGAAGCTTATGATGTAGCAAGAATGTGCAAGAGATGAGTTTAAAGTTTTTACGTATATCAGCGGTGAGCGTAAATAGTTTGCTGCTGTCTGAAAGTTCATCACTTAATCTGAAATTGTTTGACAGCACTGGGCCTGTACTCGCTGGAGTTTAGAAGGATGAGAGGGAACCTCATTGAAACTTACCGAATAATGAAAGGATAGAGTGGATGTGGAGAGGATGTTTCCACTAGTGGGAGAGCATCAAACAAGAGAGCTTAGTCTCAGAATAAAAGGACATACCTTTTGGAAAGGAGGAGAGGAGGAATGTCTTTAGTCAGAGGGGGGTGAATCTGTGGAATTAATTGTCATTGATTGATACGGCTGTTAATTGGTATGTTTAAGGTGCACATTGACAGATTCTTGATTAGTATGAGTGTCGCGGGTTATGGGGAGAAGGCAGGCGAATGGGGTTGAGAGGGAAAGATAGATTGGCCATGATTAAATGGTGGTGTGGACTTGATGGGATGCATGGGCTAATTATGCTCTTCTAACATGAACTGTAGAAGAGGCTGAAGGCAAGCAGCTCAGAATGGGACTGAGGCTGAGCATTAAAGTGGAAGGTGACCTGAAATGTTAACCCTCATGAAACAGAAGTATTCAGCAAAGTGGTCATATCATCTGCCATCTACACTATCACAAACTGGTCTATATCTTTGTAGTTTAGCCCAGTTTGTGATGTTGTAGATGGCAGATGATATGACCACTTTGCTGAATACTTCTGTTTCTGACACAAAAAGCTGGAGTAACTCAGTGCGAGTCAGCATCTCTGAAGAGAAGGAATGGGTGACGTTTCAGGTCAAACCCTTCTTCAGACTGATACAATCAAAATACAAATCGTTGTATAAATATGCAATAAAATAGTTTTTTATGAGATCTGCATGAATTCTGCTGATTGCTGGTAGTGCGAGACTTTTATATCCATTCCTCATGCATGAATTTATGCACTTTGGCAGTACCAATCAAAATGTTTTCTTCTCCCATTAGCATTGTATAAATGTGTGTTTAGTGCTAAAACTGCCCAACACTAATTTATGTCATGACTGTACCTTGTAAAGTGGTGGTTTGCTGACTCCAACCACAGTTGGAAGTCATTGTGCAGAATGTGGGGTCCTTGGAACAGCCGGGTCAGTGCAAGTGTGGGAGTGGGCCAGGCACGTGCCGTCAGGGTAGGCAAGGTAGGTACTGCCTACCCTGACTAAAATTATAATATAGTCATTACTAAATATAAATAGTAAAGGCATGGGAGAATTATGCCTATGTAAGAGACCGATCTCTTAGGTAGGCATAATTCTCCGTGCCTTTCATCCGCAGCGCTTGTAACACGGGAAGGTCTGTGCAGCCCACGTGCCATCAGCGCTGCCTGAAGCCGTCAGTTTCAAGCGGGGCTGAAGGTAGCAGAAATTCTGCCTTTGCAGCACTGCGCATGCGCATCATCCTACTGCGCATGCGCAGCGCTAGTTTCTTGGCAGGGTTTCCTAATATGGTTTGTCAATATTTTAAGTGTATGTTAGGAAACAGCGAGAGAAGAATGGAGCTAGTGTACCAATGATGTGGTAAGTACATTTATTGGTGATGTTTTTAAATATCGTATTTCCCGGGGTGTGGGGAGAGCTCCTTTCCAAGCGTTTGCTGAGTCGGGCTGGGGTAAAGTTGCGGGGAGGGCACGAATGTTATGAAGGAGGGGATCGGGATAATGCCACTTGCGACGCTCCTTGCACGGAGGCGTGGAATGCCACCACATTGAGGCCGGGGGGGGGGGGGGGGGGGGGGGGTGAGGAAGAGAGAAATAGCTCGGGTGGCTGAGCGGCCGCCAAGCCGGACAGCGGAACCAGCCGCCACCTTAGCTCCTTCTGCCGGTCCCCGCTCACCTCTGGCAGCTCTCCGTCTAAAAGCCTCTCTCCTGCCGCTCGCTGGCCTCACTCATGTCCTTAAATTCCGACAGCGAATTACTCAGCTGTGGGAATTTAAAGATTTGCAGGAAGCCGCTGACATGAGCGAAGTAGGCGAACGGCAGGTGTTCCGACGGAGAGCACTGCCAAAGGTGAGCAGGCCGGCAGAAGGCGCTGAAGTGCTGGCCAGTTCTGCTGTCGGGTCCCGGTGGCCGCTCCCCAAGCTGCTTCTATCCCCAGCTACAGTGAGTGACTGAGTTACTGGCAGTATCCCTGGCACCCTCCTTCTCAACACTCGTGCCCTCCCACAACTTTACCCCGGCACAGACTCTGTGAAAGGAACTGTTCCCCCAATTGGTCCCTTGACAAGTGTTGTCATTCAATAAGATGACAACTGATTTAACTATTCCCTGTACTCTTGTTTTTCCCACCATCTCTCCATCTTTCCATATTTCCTTCTGCCATCAGCCTTCACCCCCCCCCCCCCCCCCCCCCCCCCCCCCAATTCAGTAATTCAGAATGAAGGAGACTAGGAAGCCTTGGGCAAATTGAATTGTCACTGTTTTAATTTTTTTATTTATTTAACGGAGAGACCAATCTACGCATGCGCGGTTTAAATTTTTTTAAGCGTACTGAGTGCCTACCCTGACTAATTACTCACGGCACGTGCCTGGAGTGGGCATTCTTGACACACTAAAGTTTCCAGGACAGCATTGGTAAGGGGAAATTCTGATTATCAAATAACCCAGGAAGTAAGAGTGAGCCGAATCGCTCAATGGCTGGAATGATACCACAAGAGCCTGGTTCCAGTGTTGTTAACCTGTTCAGTGCCACCCAGCGTAGACTCGGGTCATGGCCAATAGTGAAAAAAAAACTTGGCAATGAACAGGTTAAGGGCCTTATCAATGCAGCCAAAATCAGTGGAAAAAGGAAAAAAAAAATTGATTAATATATGCAGGGCTATAGAGCATATTATTCAAGTAGAGTGCAATATGTACCTCGTATGTATTTAGTTATTCAATCATGGGAAGTATTTCATGCTTGCAGACTGCAGTGTCCTCATGGAAGAAGAACGTTGCTCTTAAACCAACAGCTGGAGGTAAATTACAATGGGATATGCCGCCGGGGTACCTTCCATGGTCACTGGCTTATGTCTTTGGAAGTGAGAATGCAGGTGATCAGGGCTTGGCAGTAGTTCCTGAGCCTGTCAGTATGGTTAAGAACTACTTTCTTGTGGGTGAGCCTCTCAGCATGTCTGCTGCATATCAGTGAACAGATTATGTAGGAAGGAACTGTAGATGCTGGTTTACACCAAAGATAGACACAAAATACTGGAGTATCTCAGCGGGTCAGGCAACATATCTGTGTAGAAGTAATCGGTGACATTTCGAGACCTTCAGACTGAGATTCAGAGGGAGACACAGAGATATGTAAGGGTAAGGTGTTGCACATAGATTGACATTATCCATACATTCTTTGTAGGCTCCATTTGTACTGAATGATTGAAATTCAAATGATGCTCAATAAATGCTATAACATTTCATGATTGACCAAAAAACAATTCTCGCGTAAAATCAATGTAATTTGTTTTCTACTCTCCTTTATCACTTTCAAAATAAATCATTTCATCTTTATTGTCATGCCCTGATAAAGTGCCACCAAACTGAAAGGTTATCCTATTTCTCTCTTTGCAGTTGCTGACTGACGGAGTATTTCCAGTATTTTCTGTTTACTAAATATTTCCATATCTACAATAATTACTTGGAGAAAGAGTAGACGTTTCTTGGTCTACTCTTTGCTGGGACTTGGCTGTGGAAAGGAATAAAATAGTGTGGACATTAAATGTGGAATATGTTAGGCTAGGATAAAACCAGAAATTGCTGGAAACATTTAGGGGGTCAAGCAACATCAGGAGAGAGAAACAGATTTAACATTTTAGGTAAAAATGAGAAAAAACATGTTTTAAGTTACAGACGTGGAGGAAAAAATAGGGGTATCTGAAAGGGTGGAGAATGGGATAGTCCAGTGAAAAGTACTTTTGTTTTCTCCACCACTCCCCCACAACACAGTGTCACAGCTGGTAGAGTTACTGCTTCATGGTACAATCCCGACGATGGGTGCTGTCTGTGTGGAGTTAGCATGTTCTCCTTGTGACCATGTGGGTTTCCTCCAACACCTCAAAGACGTGTGAGTTTGAAGTTAATTGGGCTCTGTAAATTTTCCTTAGTATGTAGGGAGTGGACTCGAAAGTGGGAAAACACAGAACTAGTGTGAACGGGCGATTGATGGTCAACATGGTGTCTGTGTGCCGAAAGCCTGTTTCTATGATGTATCTCTAAACTAAACTAAACCAAACTAAATGACCCATATCATGCTTATATAACCAAGAAGAATCAACAACCTGAAATGTCAACTTTATTTTTCACTGCACGGCACCAACTGCAGTCTTTTAAGGTATTCAGGTCTCATCAACAATTTAAGTTCCTCTTGTTGGCTTGAGTGAAAACTTCAATGTCTGACTGTCCACCGCAGAGATAGCAGCCCTGCGCCAAGTCCCATAATGGGGGAATTGGATGCGATCATGAACATTTTATATTGTATTGTCATTATTTAATAGCAAAGTATGTAAAAACATACAAAGAATGCACGTGGATCTGCAGATGCTGGCTTACAAAAAAAGTCACAAAGTGCTGAAGTAACTCAATGGGTCAGGCAGCATATCTGGAGTAAAATGGATAAGTGACAATTAAAATTGGGGAAGGTTTCTGATTGGAAACATCGCCCATCCAGAGATGCTGCATGAGTTGGAGAAACACATTTGGTGATGAATTAGTGTGTTTTTCAAAGTATGTACATGACAATTCAGAGTGCATACTGGGATAATGTTATGTATGATCTTATCGAACATGCTGGTGTCAGTTATATTTATATCATATAATTATCTTCCAACTCACTTTATACTGATAGTTAAATAACTTGAAGACCAAATTCAGAGCACAATAGCAGCTTTATCTTCCATTGTATGGCACATTCACGTGAGCTCATTTACTGCACGCTCATTCATGGAGACACATGTCTACAATTTAATGCTTTTTAATGAGTATATTAGGTAGATGGTTTAATGGTTCAAGTTTATTTTATTGTTACGTACCGAGGTACAGTGACATTTTTTTGCAAACAGTTCAGAAAAAGCAATTCTATACATAAGCACAACCTTGAGTTTTGGTGCCATTTTCAAGTCCAAGTTGTAAAAAGTGCAGAGTTCTCAACCTAGTCATAAACGTAAGTTGTTCTGACAGCGTTACAGGGTCTGCCTGGTCAAGTAAAGCTGTAGTGTCCTCCACTACTGCTCCACCACTCCATTTGTCTATTGGAGCGGCGCCCGATCCAGTGGAGCCCCAGGCTGCTGCAGGGCCTCCATCAGTCCACTCCACCATCTCCTCGATCTGGATCCGCACATCCCTTCCCTCTCTTAGCCACCATTCAGTTGTGCCCTGGAGGCACCTCCCGCAGCTGACCTCATAGCATCCATTTGAGGGCTCTGGAGGCAAGACCTCCCGATCCGCTTTCTGGCACTTTGTTTCCTTGCATCCGCTGCCGGCGCCATCTTGAATCTCTTCACCCTCTTCTCCACCCCAGGACAGGGGGCTTGCTTCTGGGGGACGGGTTTTGTGGCTCCATGGTGGGTGTGCCGGGCCTTTTGCTGAGGAAATTCATGGTCCATCGGGCAGCCGCGGGGCACCACAATTTAAATTATGTAGCTGTCAAAGGAATATAAATGGGAATCTGATGAGGTGTATATTGCATTGGTATTTTTGCCATTGATAAACATATACATTTATAGAATATAAGAGCTAGTAAAAGCTAGAGGAGAAGTTCTGTATTTGTACTTTGTTCGTCCAAATGCATCTGAATTCATTTCAGAACCATTTGGAATACGAGTGCGCTGCATTTTCACTGCAAGGGATGCAGTTACTGAAGAAACAGCACAATGGTGAAAGATTTAATGGCTTTAGTAATGCAGAAGTGAATGGCATCAATTGGTCCTCAAAATAAAGGTAGTATTATTGAAATAAATGGCCTTTAAAATATTTCACGAGGCTGTATTTAAAATTATTTTCAAATCAATGTCTTATTTGAATTATGAAAAAAGTCAGTGAGATTCAAAACTACTGAAATTCTGAAATTAAAATGTTTGGCACATACATGGTAGCCTGAAGGGCATGTTCCTGTGTGGTAGTGTTTCAAGTTTGATCATCCATGAAAACAGAAAATGTTGGGAATGCTCAGCAGGCCAGGCAGCATCTGTGGAAAGAGAAACAGAACTTTTGACAATGGATTTTCAACCTGGAACGTTTACTTCGGAATGAAATTTATGATAGTCTTAAACTATAATCGATGTGTAGGGATAACGCAGAAGTCCAATGGAAAGAACGCACCTCCTCAAACTCGGCAGTACTCACTCATCGGGTACCTTCTTTCCCATCTGTGGAAGAGTGTATGGTTCCCTCATTCCCTCATCAGTCATCTCAGAAGTACAGAACTGGAGGTCCTGAGGGACTGCCTAATAAGAAAATGTAACAGTAAGATGCATGGTTAAAAATAACTTAATTAGTGATACAAATTTATATTGATTAGAATTTTCATTGTTAAATAATATTTCCCAAACTATCTAAGCATGGTTTTAACTAATTACATCTGAATATATGAAATGTTATTTTCTAGAGTGCTCTGGTTTACAGAAAGTTTATCATTGCATGCTATTCCAAAATTGAATGAAATAAAGTGGCACAGGCTGACATTTTGTTGAATTCGACATTCAAAAGAATCCAGGAGCCAAAAATAAGTATTGCATTCATATTTACTTGTCTGCAGAGTTTATTTGTGGGAGCTTAACTTTTAAATTTAGTTTAGTTTATTGTCATGCGCTTTGGTGCTCCGTGAAAAGCTGCTTTGTTACGTGATATCCAGTTAGCGGATAAACACCAAAAATGTAAACCCCCCCAAAAAGTAACAAGTTCCATGACAAATTGTGCAGCTACTGTTTTTATTTTTAGCAAATGACATTTAGCTTTTAATTTTTAATGTGATAGCAATGAAAGAGAAGCTGTTGATGTTCCCCCAACCATAGCACCTCAGTTCCCTGGTAGAGGTCCTTCCCCATCCAAACAATTTCCATCATCTAACAGCAGATTTTGTTTAGGTTAGTTTAGAGATACAGCACGGAAACAGACCCTTGGGCCCCCCGTGTCCATGCTGACCAGTGATCCCTGCACATTAACACCATCCTACACACACTAGGGACAATTTTACACATACACCAAGCCACTTAACCTAGATACCTGTATGTCTTTGGAGTGTAGGAGAAAACTGAAGATCTCGGCGAAAACCCACCCTTTTTTTAGTGTTTGTCATGGGAGGGCAAAATTACACTTTGCAGTATTGGTCTCTGCAGTGAAACATTTTTATAAGCAACATTCAGGAAATGGTATGGATCTGAGAATCTCATGACGGTGAGATGGAAGACGAGTCAAGACGCTGCCACCAGTTTGTCCTCTCATAAACATTCCCTTCCAATGGTCTCAAACCCATACATGCTGTACAGCAGGAAGAAGCAAACAGCTCAGTGATCGGCAATTGCATAAGCAGTCTGAAACCGCACTAAGGTGTCATTCAGACAAACACTGTCTCCCTATTTATAAGTGAGCCACCAAAATACGATTGGAGAATTAACATTAAAGTGAATATGATGTATTTTGTATTATCCTGAGCCCACATCCAATTTATTAGAGCCCTGGCATCATCCATCAATTACTTTGGGACAAATCTGCAGAGATATGAGAGTTGTAATCACCATTTCAGTAGTGAGATATTGGTAGATTGGAAGGATAGAGGTTTAATCTGATGATTAAAGCCTTTAACTTTTAAACGTGCAGTGTATTTAGAGGATACAATATGCCATTTTAAATAAAATTAAACTGAAGGTTAGAAAATGCAAACGTGTGACAAAATACCTACATGCATTACTGTAGCATTAACGCTTGTTGAAAATACTCAAAAGCCTGCATGCACGGTCTGTAGGCATTCACTGTAATTTAAATCTTTAAAAGCTTTTCTTGTCTCAGGGGGTCACTGTGAGACAGGCATAGCACAAAGCAGGTTGAGAAAGGAGAGTCAAAAGCACCAAACAAGCAAGGAAAATGGAGAGATGATTATCAGAATCTGGTGACCTCTGGTATTCCTCGATATCGCCTTATCACTGGCTAATAAAATAGTACCCCAATTTGTGTCAATGTCATTGTACTGTACAGAAAAGACACGGGTCCATTAAGCCCGTAAGGGAAAAAAATTGAGATCTTCTTTGGTTTTAAAATAACAACCTTTGAGACACTCTTGCCATAATTCTTAGAAAATTACATTTTATCTCTCATGTGCCCTACCTTTCACAATATGTTTTCATAGGGTGTTAAAATATTTCCCTCCTCACTATGCAAAAAGAAAGCATGAGCGTTTCTTTGTCATGCTCATACCTTTCTGTCTGTCGTCAGATGCTTTATAAGTTTTCCCATGTCCATTAGGCCTTGCAGTCTAATCTTGTAGTACCAATAGCTCCCATGGTGAGATCATTAAGTGAATTATTTTAAGATCAAACGGCCAGCAGTGACAATGAGGTCCAATGTAAGGTGAATGCTTCAAAGGCTTCCTCCTCAAATTATGGCTCTACAGGCTATTCATCACCTCTCGATGGGGCTTGCCCCACTATTAGTTGGCTTTAGCTGCAGGCTAAGGTAGCACCACTAATTGGCCTTTGCAACAAAACTGACCTATGGACAGGATAAAACTTGTGCTAAGCTTAAAAAAAAATTGAATGATTATCAAACCAATACTGCGACAGGCCTTGGCTATAGCAGCAAAAATATTTTTTTTCTTCAGCTAGTTCATATTAGGAGACAGCTAAATTTGCTAGCTGGCTAAAACAACTATTTTCCTAAGGAGCGCACTCTTAAACGTGAAGGACAAATGGATCTATAATTTTCTTCATTTTCTCCAGTTCCTCACAGTGCGAGCCTTTGATCTCTGAGAATAATGGCAGACAGAGCAACTTAAACTCCTTGCACCTGTAAGAAGCAGTTATTTAGCAGGTTGTCCCTTTTTCCCCTAGCACATTAGTGGCCTGCATACAAATAGATTTTTTCTGATAAATGCAGGTGAAATGGCATAAGAATCACAACAAAGACTTTGGTCACACCTGCAGGAATACGCATTTTAAAACACTACATAATTAAAGTAGAGTAAAATAGGATTCCCAAACCCCTGCTGACAATGAAACTCTTTGGCCAAAGTAGAACAAGATCATGCAAGGGAAAAAGGAAGCTTACCTGTGAACACATCTCAACTGTTTCCCACAGATAAAGGATTTCCAATTACTGTAGAGCCGCATTTGAAAGAAAACATTTGCCCTAGGTCCATTGCTAGATCCTGTAGTACACAAACATAAAGTGTGGGGGAGGGGAATGGCTCACGGTAAGCTGTAAATCTCCATCTAGTCTGCAAAAAATTTAAAAGGGACATGTGTTGGCTAATGCCATTCACAGTCAAAGGTTTAAGCTTTTTGTAATTTCCATGCAGTTTTTTTCAATGCCTGCTTATCCTAATTCTTCATCCTTGGGGGGGGGGGGGCTGTTCAACTGAACAAGGGAATTTTCCTCAACCCTTCCAGTACTATTGGAATATAGTGATCAAAATTACTATTTCTCCTGCCCTCTTCATTACCAAATACTGCAGTACCATGAACCCATTGTTTATTGTCACACGTACTAAGATGCAGCTAAAAACTTTGTTTTGTGGTCAAAGTAGGCAAATCATCCCATACATGAGTATATCAGCAAGTATAAAAGATACAGAATGCAAAACATAGTTTTAGAAATACAGCAGGGAATCAAGCTCCTTGGCCCACCAAGTCCACAATGACCAGTGATCACCCGCTCATGCTAGTTCTGTTATTCCACTTTCTCAACCACAACCTCCACATTAGGGGCATTTTGCAGAGGCCAATTGCCCTACAAACCATCAGGTCTTAGGGATGTAGGAGGAAACCTGCGTGGTCATAGGGAGAGAGTGTAAACTCCACAGAGAGCATTGAAGATCGAACTCGTCTTCAGGGCTATGAGGCAGCAATTTTACCAGTGGTACCACTGGTAAAATTACCAGTACCAATTACCAGTGGTACCACTGTATTACAGCTACAGAGAAAGAGCAAATAAAAATGTGCAAGAGCAGTAATGAGCTAGAGTGAAGAATTGGGATGATATGGATGACACAGCTTGTGCAGCTGATGTCTCACTGACTCAGCGACTCAGATTTAATTGTCCCATCAGGTTCTAATTGTGTGGTGTTTGCACATTCTCCCTGTGATTGCATGGATGTTTCCTGGGTGCTCTGATTTCCTCCCACATCCCAAAAACATGTGGGTTGGTGTGTTAGTTGGTCACTATAAATTATCCATATTTTGCAGTTTTGCATTTGGTAGAATCTGGGAAAGTTGATGGGAAAGTTGGGATTTAAAAAAAAAAAAATGGGATTAAGGTAAACGGGCGGTTGATATTCTGCATGGATTTGTTGGGCCAAAGCTCTTTTTACATGCTGTATCGACGATTCTATGTTTCTTATCCCTGGCAAATAAGTGGTCTCATATGCTAGGGATAGTGGTAGATCCATAAATAATTAAAACAATGGGCGTCATACAAAGAAAAGGATGAATACTTGAAATCTGAAACTGATAAATGCTTGAACTGTGGTCAGGCAAATCAAGATAAGTCTACTTTATTGTCATATGCACAAGTACGGTCAGGTACAGGTAGAATAAACATTTACATTTTGTTCTTTCCCTGACCACCACAGACCCAGCTCACCATCTCTCTACTCACCACTCCCCATCCCCACCTTCCCCTATAATTCTGCTACTTCTCAGATCTTCAATATTTTGCAATTCCTTGACACAATAAACAGCAACTTTGTGCTTTTAATTACCCTCTCCATTGTTTGAATGCAAGATTTTTCAGCTTGGATTAAGATTTCATCAACATCATTTTGTATTTTGTTTCAGTTGTTACTTTGGTTTCTTTACTTTGGTTTGTAGCAGTCTGGTGCTCGTGAGTAAGCCTGGCACTTACTTAATAACATTTGGCCCCCTTAGTCTGGCCTCTGTCAATCTAATTTTATTGACGTCATGATGAACCAGCCACCATCGTAAGTGAGCAGATTTAATCGTGTAAATGCTAATAAATTGCTCATAGTTTCAAGTATCCAAGAATCCAAACTAAAGCAGAGCAGCATAAAAATAGTTAGTGTGGTAAGGCAAGAACTGAGAGTCTCTGTCTCTCCCCGTCTCTGTCTCTCCCCGTCTCTGTCTCTCCCCGTCTCTGTCTCTCCCCGTCTCTGTCTCTCCCCGTCTCTGTCTCTCCCCGTCTCTGTCTCTCCCCGTCTCTGTCTCTCCCCGTCTCTGTCTCTCCCCGTCTCTGTCTCTCCCCGTCTCTGTCTCTCCCCGTCTCTGTCTCTCCCCGTCTCTGTCTCTCCCCGTCTCTGTCTCTCCCCGTCTCTGTCTCTCCCCGTCTCTGTCTCTCCCCGTCTCTGTCTCTCCCCGTCTCTGTCTCTCCCCGTCTCTGTCTCTCCCCGTCTCTGTCTCTCCCCGTCTCTGTCTCTCCCCGTCTCTGTCTCTCCCCGTCTCTGTCTCTCCCCGTCTCTGTCTCTCCCCGTCTCTGTCTCTCCCCGTCTCTGTCTCTCCCCGTCTCTGTCTCTCCCCGTCTCTGTCTCTCCCCGTCTCTGTCTCTCCCCGTCTCTGTCTCTCCCCGTCTCTGTCTCTCCCCGTCTCTGTCTCTCCCCGTCTCTGTCTCTCCCCGTCTCTGTCTCTCCCCGTCTCTGTCTCTCCCCGTCTCTGTCTCTCCCCGTCTCTGTCTCTCCCCGTCTCTGTCTCTCCCCGTCTCTGTCTCTCCCCGTCTCTGTCTCTCCCCGTCTCTGTCTCTCCCCGTCTCTGTCTCTCCCCGTCTCTGTCTCTCCCCGTCTCTGTCTCTCCCCGTCTCTGTCTCTCCCCGTCTCTGTCTCTCTTTCCCCCCCACTGCAAAAATGTAGATCTTTGCTTCACCAAAGCTCCCCTTGAAGTCCTTTTCGCTGTTTTTAACAAATCATTAATTGGAGGAGATGTCTAGGAAGGAACTGCAGATGCTGGTTTAAACCAAAGATGGATGCAAAATGCTGGAGTAACTCAGTGGCAGGCAGCATCGCTGGAGAGAAGGAATGGGTGACACATCCATTATTTCCCTCCAGAGATGCTGCCTCTCCTGCTGAGTTACTCCAGCATTTTGTGTCTATCTTCCATTATATGTAATTGTGTAACTTGATCCCTTCCTGTACAAATGCCACATACATTTGTAGAGAGACACGCTCTTTGGTCCATCATTGACGATCGACCACCTATTTACAGTAAATCTACACTAATCCAATCCAACTTTATTCTCTCTATTTCTATCAATCACACCCAGATTCTACCCTCATCTACACTAGGGGCAAGCTACAGCTGCCAATTTACCTGCCATATCTTTGGAATGTGGGGGAAACTGAAGTACCCTATATGGTGGAAACCAACGTGGGAGATGGGCAAATTCCACACAGGCAGCAACCAAGGTCAGGATTGAACCTAGGTCTCTGTTGCCACTACCAGCACCACTGTGTGAAACATTGCCAGCTCTCTTTCTCCCAGTGTTTCAGCCTCATATCCCTGTCATTCTAAATGCCTCCAGGGTCATATGCTATTATTCTTTCCTAAATATTTTCCAACTTTGCTATGAGTAATTAATTATTGTCGAGGATTTTTTGGATGTATAAAACAAACAATAAAGGGACAATAGGTGGTTGGCCTCTGCTGAGAGAGCATTATCCAGTAAACCGGACGTGGTGACATTGAATCTGACTATGTTCTCCAGAGATGTTGCCTGATGTGATGAGTTCTCCAACACTTTTGTGGTGATATGAAGTACAGTATTTGGCTGAAACAAGGTGGAAGATGCCTGGCATAAACAAATCAGTCTTAACATTGGATGTAAACCTCTAATGTAAAAGAGCACAATTTGTGTCTGCAAACACCACCAAGTTTTGAACATACAAAACAAATCAATGTTTCTTAGTAAAGAATCAATACACAGAATGTATGAATTTAAGGTTATTACTAAAAGGATTAGAGAGTGTGAGGACCATTTTTCATGAAAGTTTTGAAACCTTAGACACATTGGGGGAGCAAATGCCCACAGTCTATGGACATCCTGGAGCTAGACATCCTGACATGGATACAATAGGGTGAACACTTTCCTTCTATAAAACAAGCTTTGAATGTTCTGCGATGCTGCTTACATCAGAGAAATGGGCTATATGGCCAATCCCATCTGTACTGCTCCAAAATCCATAATTAATCTAACATCTCAACTGCCTCCCTTGGCTTTATATTTACCCTGACACTGCCTGGTCCATCACAGATACTAACCTTTCCATCTTGGGATCATTGGAGAGCTGTATCAAGAAAAGGCAGCCAATATCATCAAAGACCCATATGACCCTGGGTCATATCACTCAACCTCATTTCACTCCTATCATTGGGAAGAAGATATAGAAATCTGAAAACCATGATCACCAGGTTCAAGAATAGCTTCTTCCCAATAACTACCAGGCTCTTGAATACTGCACACACTACCATGAACACCGATGGACTATCCTTGGATGCACTTAGGACTGTGGAATTTTTGCACCAGTATTTTGTTATTAATTTATTGATATTTTGTACATGATATTATATGTTACAGGTCTGTTATGCCGCTGCAAGTAAGAACTTTGTTGTTCCTTTTTCGACTTCATATGACGATTAAACATGTTTGACTTGATTCTTAAGTATGTATCCACTTTCAGCAATGGCACAGATTATGTATTTCCAATTCATTTTCCATTTCCATCCTTATTTATCCACTTTCAGAAACAGCTGGTGCAAGAGAACACTATGTTCTACAATTCTTTTTGAAGCCGCAGGTCATCCTGAATTGGAAGTGTACCTCCATGTCTTCATTGTTAATTGGCCAAAGTCCTTACTGTATAGCACTGTGGGAATTGTCCTTCGTGGATTGCAGTGGATCAAGCTTTGCTTGGATTAAGAAGAGTGGTTCTCCTTAAGGCAACTAAGATAGATAGGAAGTTATGGTCAGGTTAGCAACATTCATATTCCATGTATGGATAATAAATGATTGTTTCCAGCACCATTTTGTAAAACCGAAGCAGAATAATAATTTAACAGTAATCCACAGATGTCTGGGCTGCTAAGAATTTCCATCATTTTTTGTTATTTCTGATTTGCATCATTAACCACTATGATTAGGCTCCCTTCTTCAAATCCTCGAAAGCTGTGTCATACCTTAGGCATACTTGTTTGCATTTTTAAATACATTAAAAATTCCATACCATTTGTTTGCTTGTTATTCACTGATCTTTTTGGACTTTACTCTTCCATTTATCCAATACTTTGCTCAAGATTTTCTTTGGCAATGTGATCAATATACAAACACCTACAAGCCAAATGCAGTGGTTTGGAAAAACACAAAGTGCTGAAGTAACTCAGTGGATCAGACAGCATCCATGGAGGGAATGGATAGGTGATGTAGGGGCCTTTCTTCAGACTACTTCAATAACCCACTGAATTACTCCAGCACTTTGCATTTTCCTCAAGATTCCAGCATCTGCTGTCACCTGTGTCTCAGGGTTTAGAAAACGAGACATTTTTAATTTACCCCAAAGTGAATTATAATTCCCGCTGAGATCAGTAACACAAAGCATGGAGAAATTATTTTGTTACGACAAACAGTGCATTTACCAAGGGAACCATATATGCAGGTTGTAGTTGGCTATTTGTATGCTCTTATTCTGTTACTAATGTGCTTTGAGCTATTCTCTGCACTGATGGAAATTAAAGATCATTGCACTATTAATGCTCTTGTAATATGGATCTATTTTACAAATCAGAAATATGCATAATTTATTAAACTATATTTTAAACAGTAATTACATGATAGTTTGGTATCCTGTGAAAGAAGTAATTATGGCACAGTCAATGCGATTTAATAATAATTGGACATATTCTGTCAGGGACCCAGTCATAGTTTATGGGTCCATAAATCCACATATTAATTTACAATTACCTCTGTTTGTAGCTCCTTCAAAATGCAATGTTTACAACATAAAATATGGAATAATAAGCATGGAACCATCTGTGGGATTGGACTTCTGTGGTGTATCAAATAAAATTGACCAGAACTACCTTCACATTACCTGAGAAAGAACAGATCCAAGCACCTAGCCAAAGAAATGTTGTAATAAGCACCTGAAGGGTTAAGAAAACCTCCCTTAAGCTGATACTGCTTGTTAAATATGGCTTAAACTAAAAGAGCTTTATTGCCCTTTTGATCTTTGTAAGTTGGGGGTAGAAAAGAAGAGCTTGCAATGCATGTTCAGTAAAGCTGACACCACTACAGATTTTGACTTTCGCCTCAGGATATAAATGTCAATCACTGACTTGTTGTTTTGCTGTACTGCAGACATAAAAAGATGGAAATGCCATTTACAGGAAACATTAGAGGCTAAGTGGATAATTTAAAAGTTATATCCCTTTCTTTTGATTGGCCTGGACAGGCATTTTTTACCCTTCAAAATTTTGTCACCCATTCCAGGCGACTTAGGTGTTCTTATTTAAACAGTTCTAATCTCATCATGTTTTGTTTAGTTCAAAAGGCACATGTCCAAAATGTTACCCATGTTACATGCCCTCATGAGCATTCTGAAGCAAGAATATGCTTTTGAGATGCCGTGGATTGAACATTATAGTTTTCTGACTAGCTTAAACTGGCATTCCAGTCTTATCCATAAGTGTATATCTGTCAAATGTTTAAAGGAGCAATTTCATCTGTTTCATTGACTATAAGTATGTAGACCCACTGCTGCTATACATCGAATCAAGTTTAAAATGTGCTAACTTTATTAATTTAGTGGAGACTGCATTATCTTTTTTTCCTGTATAAAAACTAATTTTGTTAATTTTGTATTAATCCTTGAAACAGCCCCAAAACAGTGGAAAAGCTGTTCAAATCGAAATTGTCAAAATGAGTGCGTAACTTTCACCCTATATATTGTGCATTGATCAGTTATTCAAAGAGGAAGAGAATAATTATTAATGGTAAATACACATTTGTTTCAAGAGCGATAAAATGCAAAACCAGGGATGTAATGCTGAGTATAAGGCACTGGTCAGGCAGCATTTGGAGTATTGTGAGCAATTTTGGGCCCCATATCTGAGGAAGGATGTACTGGCTCTGGCCAGTAGTCCAGAGGAGGTTTACAAGAATGATCCCAGGAATGAGTGGGTTAACATATGATGAGCATTTAACGGCACTGGGCCTTTACTCACTGGAGTTTAGAAGGATGAGGGAGGACCTCATTGAAATTTACCGAATAATGAAAGGCTTGGATAGAGTGCATGTGGAGAGGATGTTTCCACTAGTGGGAGAATCTAGGACTAGAGATCGTAGCTTCAGAATTAAAGGACGTTCCTTTAAGAAGGAGATAAGGAGGATTTTTAAAAATCAGTTGGTGGTGAATCTGTGGAATTATTTGCCACAGAAGGCTATGGAGGCCAGGTTAATGGATATTTTTAAGGCAGAGATAGATAGATTATTGATTAGTACAGGTGTCGGGGGTTAAGAGAAGAAGGCAGGATAATCGGGTTATGAGGGAGAGATAGATCAGCCATGATTGGATGGCGGAGTAGACTTGATTTATCCAAATGGCCTAATTCCTCTCCTATCACTTATGACCTTATGACTTCTGCCACTGCCATGCTCGGAATATTTAGTATTTTATTCCTCGAAAATGAGCAAGAAAGGCTTGCTTAAATATGTTTCATTTTAAAAACAATATATAATCATCCAAATGAAATAAATGGCTCTGAGATAATTAATGAATAAGGTGATCAATAGTTCCCAAGGATGAACAAATCATTAATTTGTTTTAAAAGAGGATTTACTCCTTATGGCCATCATTTTAGGGGTCATGGTTGCTTGACAGGAGTTCAGCTAGCCTTTTTTCTCTTTGGATAAGATAAAAACAAAAAATATATAGGCATGAGATTTTGAAATGGAATGCAGTGACACATCTAAGGCTGTGATAATGTTTGATTGTCAGAGAGGTTTGTCAGCAAAACTTGGTATATGACAATTCAACTGACCTCATAATTTGGGGGACTCAAGAGTATTTGTAATGTTTTGTGGACAAGTTGTACTGATTGAACCATGTGAAATGTTGCTTGGCATATTCACCCACTTTAAAATACAATTTGCATTGTGTTCTCAGTTAATGTTTGCACAGATTGTAAAGAAATGGACGTGCAAAAACGGATTTATGTCATACGAAATGTTATTGTAACATGCCTCTCCAGCCCAGTTTTATTATTGTGCCAATAGATATAAGGCAGTGTGTGTCAATTCCCTTCAAAGTTAGCTAAGATGAGACAACTGAACCCGAGAAGGTATTTATGGCAGATCACTCCACTTTCTATTAGCATACAAATGTGCTAATGGTTTGAACCAAGCAGAATTAGCCACAAGGAAATATATAAATGTGTTCAAACATTCATATAAAATCCTTGGGCTGTTCTTTAAGTCACCACAGTCATACAGTGTGGAAACAGGCCCTTCAGCCTAACTTGCCCATGCCAAACAACATGCCCCACTCCTTGTGCTTGGCCCATATCTCTCTAAACCTTTCTAAATGCGTCTTGAACATTGCAATAATACCTACCGCAACTACACTCCTCTAGCTCACTAGCCTGTTGTAACCAGGCTTAACATTTGCCACCCTCCAGTCTTCCGGCACTTCACTTGTATTTAATGATGAATTATACCTTTTGTACGTTTGAGAGTTCCCTGTAATATTTTGTTGCTTTTGGTCAATTCATGCTTTCATTGTATTCAGTCTCTTCTTATCTGCGTACTGACCTTCCACATTTTAGGCCTTTATCTACAAAGCCCATTCCTTCTATCCATACTGATGAAGGGTCTCGACCTGAAACGTCACCTATTGATTTTCTCCAGAGATGTCCCCTGTCCCGCTGAGTTACTCCAGCATTTTGTGTCTATCTTTAGTGTAATCCAGCATTGGCAGTTCCTATTTAGCTACAAATTTATTTTTCTACACAATAAAGGCTATTTTCAGCAGGATGTTCAAATGCTCAAGACCTTGAGATGGCTTTGACAGGGACTTAAACTGTAAAAAATAAAAGATACAAACTGCTGGAGTAACTCATAGATATCAGGCAGTATCTCTTGGAAAACATGTAGGTGGCATTTTGGGTCGGGACCCTTCTTCAGACATACAGATTTTATCTGTAATGCTGGTTTAGTTCAGGTAGAGTACAAATTGCCAAATTGTTAGTAAAGTCCCTGTCCCACTACGACCTAATTTGCGACCTCTGCCAAGTTTGCCCTTGACTCATACTCGCAGCATGGTCGCCAAGAGGTCGTAGGAGGTTTTCATAACTCTTCATCATGCTCGTGAGTTGTCTCCGCATACTCGTGACCTCAAGTAGGTTGTGCCGTTATTTCCAGCCTGATAAAAAATGTCCACGAGTAAAAAAGAAGGATAAATTGATACTTTTTACTCGTAGGTAGGTCGTAGTAGGTCATGATGGTAGCCGTAGGTCGGTAACATGACATCATTTTATCATGTGATCATTTTCCACTCGTAGCTAATCGTAGTTGGTCTTAGGTGTGAGTTTGAGGGGGGTCGTAGGAGGTCGTAGACACAGTCGTAGGAGGTCGTAGACATAGTCGTAGGAGGTCGTAGTCGTAGGAGGTTTTTTACTTCGGCGAGTCAACACGACCTTGATATTTTTTTCAACTCGTCTAGGGTCTTCTAAACTTGTGGATTAGGTCGTCCAAGTGGGACAAGCCCTTAAGTTGAAACTAATGGGTTTGTCCCACTTATGCGACGGCAGTAGACTTTGCAGTCATCACATGGTCGCCACGTGTTTGCGGGTGGTTGCCAGGGAGTTGCCTTCATGGTCGTGAGGAGTTTCCACATTTTGGGAACTAGTCACGGCCTCATTATGGTTGCGCTGAAATATTAGCGGCGACTAGAATGAAGTCGCCATGGAGATTAGCGAGAATTCTCAAACTGTAGGTGGGTTGCAAGGAGGTCCTAGTGGGTTGCCAGGTTGACGGTTCTCATAGGTTTGAGCCCGTGCTGACTGGTGAATTTCATTGGCTTATTGGGGGAAAAAAAGGTAAGCAGTTGTTTTCAGAACCAAGGAACCGACCAGTAATGTTAAATGCCGTGTATCTCTGGCTTCTTAAAAGATGTCTCTACTCCTTCTCCCTCCCTTCTCCACCATCTCCTCCCCTCTTTCAAAGGACTTACCATTCACTGCTCTTTAGCTGTCTTAATTACAGCGCCAACCTTCCTGTTCATCGTGATGTGTGTCTGTATCACTTTGGCTTTGCACCGTGGGAATCTTTTAGACAGCGCTCCCCCGCTTGCCCTGGCCCCGGCCTTTGCGATGTGTGTGTGTGTGTTCCACTCTGATAGTCGCCGTTCCAGTTCCAGGCTTTTCAGGCGACTGCCGGAAACTTGACAGTCGCCGGCAGTCCGCTGAAAAATCGCCTAAGTGGGACAGGCCCATAAGGCTGTGACCATTCACAAAAAAAATAGTTAACCAGCTGGTAGCCACTTAAAAAATCAGTTCGGACTCGTTAAAGAGGTCGCCCTTCACTCTGCTGGCTAGTGGCCTTAATAGCAACCAGATGTTTGGGAATGATTACAATACTGATACTGATTTAACGTGCTATTTTAATATACATTCACATTACCATGTTCATTACTGTTGGAGCCACAAAGCTCTGAAACTATGTGTGGGCTCATTTGACTTTCATGCAAACCTGAGCACTTTATTCCCGATCTCAAAAGAAAGGCTTGTATTATTATGATGGGTATAGATAGAGTGGACTGCAGGAAACTTTCCCCCTTGTCAGAACGGAATAAAACTTGGGGACATTGATTTAGAAAGGATGCAAGGGGGCATTTATACTCTAGAGGGTGGTGGGTACCTGCACTGCACGGTCTGCAAGAACTGTGGAAGAAATTTGAAAAAATGCGAGAACTTTAAAAAAGATGCACAGATGAGCATTGAAATTGCCCGGGTCATGAAGGCTGTGGGCCAAGTGCTGGGATTAATATAAATGTACGCCCACTGAATTGTGTGGACATGGCGGGCTGAATGGCCCGTTTCCATGCAGTATGACTCTGATGGCCATTTTCATATCCCTTTCAGAACGTTTTAAACCATTTTACAGCCAATAAAGCATTGCTATCTGGTAGAAATCCAGAAACAACCTCCCAAAAAGCACCGTGGGAGCACTTTTACCAGAAGGACTGCAAGGCTTCAAGGTTCCTCATCACCATCTTCTCAATGTCATTCACAACAACCTCTCAGTTCGGTTTTAAAAATATCCAATCCGCCCTTCGATCACTAGCTTGTAATGCGTTTATTGAAGAATTTTAAAAAGTTATCAACGATCTAAATTCATACACTCTATTAGTTCCTTTGCTTATTTTCCCTTGTATTTTTGTTACTCATCTTTATTTTCTTCCGAATGAATTATGAACTAGATATTTCAATAAAGAACACAACATATCAATCTAAAATCAAATTATTTTTGGATTTTAGATGATGATATTGGTTTAGTGTAGGAATGTGGCATTAAGATAAAAGACCAACAATTATTTTAATGAACAGTGGAAGAAGCAGCTGTGCCAAATGACCTATGGAGCCATAGATTCACAGAGAGGTATGGAAACAAGTCCTTCGGCTCACCAAGTCTGCACTGACTAGTAACTATCCATTCACAATAATCTTATATTAATCTTATTTTATTCTGCTCAAGAAGTAACCCAGGAGATTGACAAGGGAAAGACCATAAACATTGTCTATACGGACTTCAGCAAGGCCTTTGTTAAGGTTCTGCAAGGTAGGTTGCTCTGGAAGGTTTGATTGCTTGGCATGCAGGGAGAGCTGGCTAACTGGATAGAGAATTGGCTGAGGGTGGTAGTGGAAGGGTTTTTTTTGGACTGCGAGGCCGTGACTAATGGTGTTCCAATGGGGATCAGTGCCAAGCCCATAGCTGTTTGTGGTTTTTATCAATGATTTGGATAGAATGTACAAGGCATGATTGGTAAGTAGACAGTGCAGAAGGTATTAAAAATAACAACAGGATCTTGATCAGCTGGGCAAGTGGGTTGAAGAATGGAGTTTAATGGAGATAAGTGTGAGGTGTTGCATCTTGGGAAGTCAAACGTGACCAGGACCTTCACGGTGAATGGTAGGGCACTGAGAAATGTTGTAGATCAGAGGAATCAAGGAGTACAGGTTCATAATAATGATGTTAATAATAAGTCATGAGCAGAATTAGGCCTTTCGGCCCATCGAGCCTACTGCGTCATTCAACCATGGCTGATCAATCCTTTCCTCTCAACCCCATTCACCTGCCTTCACCCCCGAAAACTTTGATACCCTTACTAATTAAGAACCTGTCAATCTCCACTTTAAAAATAACTTGGCCTCCTCTGTTCTCTGTGGCAATTAATTCCTCAGATTCACCACCCTCTGACTAAATAAATTCCTGCTTGCCTCCTTTCTAAAGGTACATCCTTTTATTTTGAGACTGTGCCCTCTGGTTCTAGACTCTTCCCCCTCTGGAAACACCCTCTCCACAACCACTCTGCCCAATCATTTCACTATTTGGTAAATTTCAATTATGTCTCCCCTCATCCTTCTAAACTCCAGCAAATACAGACCCAGAGCCGTCAAACGCTCATCATACATCAACCCAATCATCCCTGGGTTCATTCTCGTAAACGTTCTGAGGATCCTCTCCATTGCCAGCACATCCCTCCTCAGATATGGCCCAAAACTGATGAAATTGTCTAAATGTGGTCTGACCAGTACCTTAGAAAGCCGCAAAATTACATCCCTGCTTTTATATTCTAGACCTCTTGAAATGAATGCTAACATTGTGTTTGCCGATTCGACTTGCAAATGAGCTAAATTATTTCATCTGCCACTTCTTTTCCCACTCTCCCAACCTGTGCAGTCTTTCTAAAGAATTTGAGTAATTCAGAAGAAGCAAGATCTTTTCATCCCAAAGATATGTAGAGAGTAAAAGGGTGGCATTGGACTGCTGGAAAATGATGCTGGAGGAGTAGTACTGGGGAATAAAGAAAAGGGAAAAACGTTTTTTTACGTCAGTCTTCACAGTGGAAGACACCATCAATTTGTCAGAAATTCAAGACACTTCAGGGGACAGAAGTTAGTGGAGTTGCTATTACTAATGAGTAGGTGATTGGGAAACTGAAAATTCTAAGGTGGATATGTCACCTGGACCAGATGAACTACACACCAAGGTTCTGAAAGAGGTAGCTTTAGAGATTGTGGAGGAGTTATTGGTGATCTTTCAAGAATCACTAGCTTCAAGAGTGGTTCCAGAGGACTAGAAAATTGCAAACATTACTCTGTTGTCCAAGAAGGAAGCGAGGCAAAATAGGGGGAAACAATAGGCTGGTCAGCTTGATTTCAGTATTTAGTAAAACTTTTTTTTAACATTTATTTTTATTTATAATATTTTTATTAGATTTCATATATAATAGGGTACATTAAGAATAATATAATACATTTCATGTAAAACTTCTTGCTTTTGGATTTATTAATAAAAAGTAATATAAGGAAAAAGAGAGGAAAATAAAGTTAGGTAAAGTGGTGAAAGTGATGGTTCGTGAAAAGTACAAGAAAAAGAGAGAAAGGAGGAGAGATATTATAAAATAAAAAAAATTTAACAAGAAAGTAAAGCAAAAAAAGAATAAAAGGAAAATAAAATGAAAGGGATATCTACTTCATATAATTTTGGTAACATTTTAGAGTCCATTATTAAGGATGAGATTTCCAAGTACTTAAAGGTACATGATAAAATAGTTCCAAAGACAGCATGGTTTTGTGAAGAGGAGATCTTGCCTAACAAATCTGTTGGAATTCTTTGAGGAAGTAAATAGTAGTATAGACAAAGGTGAGTCAGTGGATGTTGTTTAGTTGTATTTTCATAAGGCCTTTGATAATGTGCCGTGCATGAGACTGCTAAACAAGATGAGAGCCCATGGTATTAGTGGGACAATACTAACGTGGATCGAATGTTGGTTGGACGGCAGAAATCAAAGAGTGGGAATAAAGGGGGGTTTCTCTGGTTGGCCGCTAGTGACTAATGTTGTTCCACAGTGGTCTGCTTCTCTTCACATTGAGTTCTCTGAAAGAGCCGTACCAGGTAGATAGGGTTGTAAAGAAGGCTCTTGGTGCATTGGTCTTTATCAGTCAGTGAATGTAGAAGTTGGGACATAATGTTACAGTTGTAGAGGACATTGTGAGGCTGAGTTTGGAGTATTGTTTTTAGTTTTGGTCACTCATTAGTTTTGGTGTCATTAGGGTGTCATTAAGCTGGAAACATCAGAAAAGGTTTACAAGGATGCTTCCAGGACCCGAGGGCCTGAGCTACAGGGAGACACTGGGCTGTCCAAGAAGGAAGTGAGGCAAAATAGGGGGACATAATAGACTGGTCAGCTTGATTTCAGCGGGACTTTATTCCTTGGAACAAAGAAGGCTTAGTGATAATCTTGGGAGTAACTGAAATGGTGAATAGTTTTTTTTTATCCAGAGTAGGAATCAAGAACCAGAGGACATAGGTTTAAGTTTTAAGGCAAGCGGGGACAAATTTAATAGGACCCTGAGCAGCAACCTTTTCACATGGTGGGCATTTGGAATGAGCTGCCAGATAGAGGTAGTTGAGGCAGGTACTATAACAACTTTGAAAACACATTTGGACAAGTTTTGGAGGGATATGCTCCAAATATGGGTAAATTGGACTGCCTTAGTTGAGGTATGCATAGCTTCCTTTGGTGAATGGCATTATCCCTGATATTACAGAAAATTGGTCAAAGGAAATTCCATTCTGGGAAGTCTTTGGCCTGGTTCCCTGTGGTTACAGGATCTGGATGCTTGGATGTCTCTCATGTAGCTTCTTCTGACGTAGTAGATCTGTTACAAAGCTTATTTAGAGTTTGAACAAAGCCACCATAATTTGCAGCATGATTTGTAAATATCCAATGATATATTTGCCTCGCATGTGAGTCTGTGTGGTCAAAGTCTGTGGATCTATTAGTGATAGCAGCTTTCCTTACAAAATAGAGGTGGAATGGCAAAATTAAAAATGATCCTGCTGCGGCAGGGCTGGCACTGTTTTTCTCATTCTGGCTCTAGAGCTACATGCCCAAAATGCACTCATGGGAATGATCCCAAAGAGAACCCCAGTACTGTGGCTAAATCAAGTGCATTAGCACAAAGCCAAGGATTTTATGCCACATCATTATTTAATCTTCTGCATAATAGAAGCTGTTAAGTTGATCAGAATGAAAATGATTTCTGGAAGTGAGTGCCATAATTGAGATGTAATTTAAGCGCTGTGAGCATAGATAGTAAAACTCACGGCACATTTTCTAAAGAGGATCCTGATATTACATTCACATATGTGTGTGTATGTTATTATATCAAAACAGTCAGTTTCATACATTTCCATCGCACATTATCTATTGTTATCCAGTCAACAAGCATTGTATGAGGGAGAAATTTATTTTAATGATCACAACCATGTTTCTTTCAAAAATAAAGTGGGAGATAGAAAATGGTTCCTTCAAACTCATTACAATTCTACAGTATTTGTTTGGGACTTTCAGCAAACTTGATTAAATCAGTATAAGATGGCTGAATGGAAGCTCCCAACGAAGGGGAGAAGGGAGCTCAAACAGGGCAGACCACAGTACGGGAGTGTTCAGACACAAAGCATATTCCTCTTTCCACTGCCAATGACTTCCCTCAGTTCTGTGGCAGTCTTTACTGCAGCTATTCTGTATCAGTGGCTGCAACGGTATTTTTACTTCGGAGTCACGTGAGTGATTCCGTGAAGAAGCCCCGCCAGAGTGCCTGCGGTCATTATGTCAGACGCATTTAGCGCACCGACAGGCTGGAGAGCGCAGCTCCACCAGCGGTAAGTAAAACACCCGCAGGTAAATCTTTTAAACTTGCTGCAGTTTACTAGGTCCCGTAAGGCTGGTTACAGGAGCCAGCAGGGACACTTCCTAAAAGGGAAAAATATTAAAACAGTAAAAATAAGGCGAGTGTGTCACCTTTAATGTAAAACCTACCTGCGGCCTGTCCGGATAGGAAGGTGGAAAGGGTCTTGGAAAGAAGGCATCCCAGGTCTGTTCTGCTGCAGCACCACCTGCGTGTGATGCAAGGATGGGAAGAAGTAGCCGGCTTGCCCCACCAGCAAGCTGACGGAGCAAGGGTTCACTGTGTACCCGCACTGTACAGATCCCCTCAACAACGGGTGAGAGATATCCCCACTCGCCATCTGCTCCACCTCGGATCCACAACCGCTGAGCAACGAGCGGTAACTGGGAGCCTGGTTCAAAAAACTGGAGGCGGCGCTGGGGTAATTGAGAGTGTTGTGCGGATGGTGCAAGGAAAGGAAGGGTGACAGCGGCCAATGCAAGGGGTTGCTGCGTTCCACCAAGCCCAGTCCAGATGTCGAAAGGCGAAGTCCCCTCTTGCAAACCAATTTGCCCCGGGACGTGACCGACCTCCGGCGAAGTTTGCCCTTCATCCCACTGATGATCACATCGTCGCTGGACAGTATCCAGTAATTACCCTCGCAAGGGTCGTTGTAATGCCGAGGCACTTTGACGAAACACTTATTGAGGTGAGGTTGCGGTGGATGGCGTTCTGCCAGCCTTGCTTGTTCTCTTGATAGTACGGGAAATTCCTCATGATGAACTCGTAGCTGCGGTCAGCGGATGACGCCGGCTTTTGAGACGCCGACTTTAGAACCGCCGGCAGTTCAGCCAGCGGCAACAACTCTAGTGCTTTAAAGCACTGTGGCCACTCCTGTCGGGAGGCAGGCCAAGAGTAAATTGTCCAGGCCTGTCAACTCTAATGATTGAGGCCAGAAAGACTTTCCCCCTTCCAAAAATGAACATTGGGGACGTCTGGACAACGTGGAACACCTCATAGCTAAAATGATAACAATCAGAAGGTGTTCCAGCCCGGGTTTATACCCCAGAGTCCCCAGCAGCTTTCAGCAGCAACCTCTAGCAGAGGTCCGTATAGCAAAAGAGCTCTACGCATATGAAGGATAATATGCCTAAAAGTCTGCATGGGGACCCATAACAGCAGTACCTTGTTTAGGGCTGCATGTTACCTCCTGTGAGCATGAGCTGGGAGAAACCAGGGCAGTATGAATCTGACCCTGATGTTTGGTGTCACTGCTTATGTGCATACACCAAAGCACATGAGCTATGCTCCAGGTGTGCCGGATGTGGCCAGCAATTTGCCATACCGGTCGGAACTGGTGAAGCCATGGATGATAATCTGTCCAGCAATTTGATTATATGGCCTCTCACCAGCTCCAGGACTCCATGGAGGAAACTTCGCAAGAGATATCAAACACCTGTTAACTGTGCATTGCTCTAAAGGGGCACATCATGAGGGCGCATGAATAAAGGCTGCACAAAGTCCTAAAAACTGGTTGGAGCAGGAATAATGGCATTTGGGCAAATGGTACAAGGGCACCATTATCAAAACACAGCAGGATATGGACACTGCTGTGTAATGCCCATTTTGAGAATTAATTATTCACGAATAGCCATCCAACCTACGCTCAACCCACGGTTCACAGCCTTGCGCAGATCCTCTAATAGCCAGGAAAAGACCTGAACGATGAGGCAAAAACAATCAGCCTCATCAAAACTCATGCTGAGACCAGGATGCCACCTCAAAAACCATACCCTTTCAGAACAGGAAGGGGTAATTGAAAGTCCAGGATATATCCTCTAGAGATCAGTCACCAGTCAGGGGTAGGTAGCAATTGTTCTGTGATACATGGTGCTGCATAACATCAGATCTATTTATACTGGACTGTATCCGGGGGTCTCGAATGAGGTTTATCTCGAAAGTACATCCACTCGTACAAAATACATCTAGTCGGGTATTGGGTTTTCAATACCAGAAACTATACAGGTGAGTGATGAAATTGGTATATTATTCCAAAAAAAGGGGTAATTGAAACGACAGCATATCAGCCTCAACAATTTGTGTCCAGGATTCCCCAGGCAAAAGAACGATGGTGGGTGTCGAGTCATTCTGGACCTAACCAGGCTTAACTCTTAGGTCCAGTATAAACATTTTTAAAATGGAAACTTTCAGTACTGCTAAGCAACTGGTATCAAAAGGGTGTTATATGGCAACCATAGATCTGAAAGATGCATAATATTCAGCTACCAAACACCCGTTGAGAGGTTATGTTCCTCACCCATCTAATTAAATCCAAATTAGTACCATCTAGAATGATTGGCTATTTGGGGTTCATCATTGATTTAATTAACATGTCAGTACTTTGCCTACGGCCAAAACTGTAACTAATGTCTCACAATGTACTAGAGATATTCTGATTCAATAACCTTCAGTTTACAAACTAATGTGAGCGCTTCGGGATGGGGAGCCACTGACACCGAGTCTAGCTGTGGCAGCAGATGGAATGTGGAAGAGGCATTAATCCTGCAGAGGCGTGGGATAAACTACGTAGAATTGCTGGGTGCATTCTATGACCTAAAACATTCTGCTCAACAATGCATGATTTGCATGTGCAGCTTCAGATTGACAATACCACAGCTGTTGCATATCAATCACATGGGTGGAATTACGTCATTATTCTGTGACAATCTGGCTAACCTCACCTGGCACTGGTGTATTACGAGAGACATCTGGGTCTCAGATATCTACCTACCAAGTAGAGATAACGTGAAAGTGGCAGACACCAGGTCACGTAAATTCAATGACAATAGAATGGATGCTGAATCCAAAAATTTCAAAATGATTGTCAGCCGGTATGGATTGCCAGACATAGATCTGTTGCATCCAGGTTAAATCACCAGTTACCTAAATACGTCTCATGGGATCCGGATCCAGGGGCATTAGTGGAGGATGCATTATCGCTACATTGGGGACGTACGTTCTTACGCTTTTTCCCCATTCTGCTTCATCAGTCAATGTCGCACCAAAATAGAGCATGACTACGCTTTAGACATTTGGTAGTTCCTAACCGGTCCACACAGCCATGGTTCCCTTTGGTTCTGAGATTGATGACACAGCCATTCATGACTATCCCCAAATGCAGCAACTCATTGGTTCACTCTGGGACAGGAGAAAAGTTCCCCTTTACATGATCGTATTAAACTGTTGATTTGTATCTTCTGACCAGACTGTTCCAGGGACTCGGACTATCGAGTTGGACCGTCGATGTGATAACGGTGCCCTGGAGAGATAGTACTAAAAAAACTATATGCATCTCATATTAAGAAATGGGAGATGTTCTGTTTTCAGTCAAATATATCTTATCATGTTGCAGGCATACCGGATGTATTGGAGTTCCTTGCTACATTGCATTTTGACGAGCAGTTAAGCTATTGTGCCATTTATAGTTCTCGAAGTGCTTTGTCCTCCTATTTAGGGCAAGGGTCTGGACAACACTCTGTCGGATCTCATCAATTGGTGGCCCCATTCATAAGACAAATGTTTACAAAACCCTCCCAGACCAAGATATTTTGAAATCTGGGATGTGAGCATAGTTCTCGCACTGCTTTGGCAATGGGCTCCAATTACATCTCTGCCTTTCCTGAAGTTAATGCTCAAAGTGGTCATGTTCATGGTGCTAGTGGCAGCACAATGGGTCCAGATATGACAGAACAGAATGCATTCTTCTGTAGATAATATTACGTTTTATGTATATGAATTAATCAAACAGAGCAGGCCAGGGATGGCTGGAACCAAAATAAGCTAAAAATATACCCATTGACCTAAGACTATGTGTAGTTACGAACCTGAGCCAATATATCAAGGTCATCAAGAGTCTCAGAGGCTTTGAAACAGTGATGCTCAT
The DNA here is from genome assembly GCA_963514005.1 of Raja brachyura. The sequence continues at coordinate 89,567,688 of OY740782.1, forward strand.
CAGCCACATAAAAGCTCATACAAAGGTGTCAGTACAAACTATTTCTAGATGGCCGAAACAGGTTTGCATTATGCGGGAGTAGACACTGATGTGTTTAAATTACTCCACCAGGGCGGCGTCAATGTACGCAGCAAAGGTGCAGGACGTGCCTTTAGACCAAATCCTCACCACAGGATGGTCCAGTGAAGGAACCCTTTTTATGATTTATGATAAACCTGTCCTCGCAATGCAAGGATTTGGGCATGCTGTTTTGGGTTCTGTTCGAGTTCTCCTTTGTAATTTCCCCTGCGAAAGAGGGGTCATTACTGTTCTTTTATTGTTTAAGACGTTCATTGTATAATTTAAACAATGTTTAATACATTATTTGTTTATCCTGTGTCAACCAAAGCAGTGTGTCGTATGGAACTGTATCTACGGCATGAAATCACACAGCTTTGAAATCTTCACGGAATCACTCACATGACTCTGAAGTAAAATAGTAAGATTAAATGAGAACTTACCAGTTTGAAGTTTGATCTTATTTTATGAGGGGTTACGATGAGGGGTTACGTGCCCTCAGCTCCCGACCCTCATAATCGCAAAGATCATCTGGAGTTCTAGTCTTCTGAGTCTTACTATATCACTTTGACTGTAGTTTCTGTGATTTCACTCCGCTACTTTGAAGTATGATGCGCAGGCACTCTGGCGGGGCTTCTTCACGTAATCCCTCATAACAACTCATAAAATAAAGATCAAACTTCAAACTGGTAAGTTCTCATTTAATCTTACTATTTTACCTAACACTGCAAGCTACACACACAGCACCTGGTGGAATCTGATTCTGTTTGCAAAGCACCAGAGTGCTGTGTCTTTGTCTTTTCAGTCGAGCTCAGTGTTTAATACACATCATTGCAGCTCAACAACTGATTTATAAGATTGAATGCTGTTTTTTTCTCACTAGTGGGTTGATGTTTGGGAAAATAATTCCAACTCTTTTGCTCACAGGCGGAATTAGTTTAGTGGGTAAGAGAACATCATCCAAGAGTCCATGTTTGCCCATCATCAGCAAGTAACAGCAGTTTTCCTTTAGATTCAAAGACGTTTTGTAGTCTAGTAATGCCTGTTTTTTTTTTATTGGCAATGGGAACAAATAGGCCTTGTTGCAAGCCTATTCTGACAACCACCCCATCCCACAACTTTTTCCCTGCTGCATCAATCACTGCATTTGTGCTGCTTCCTCCACTTGTAGATTATGACAATGAAAGACACTGAATGGAAAGATTGTGGCGTCAGCATAAACATAGGCCACATAAGCTCGAACCCTCGTCAGGAGAGGGCGGGCACACGACGTCATGGGCAGAGGGAGTGTCCTGGTACATAAGCTCTCTCACCACGAGACCCACCAGGAGTTTACCGGTAGCTGAGCCCGAGGGAACAACCTCGCTCAGCTACAACAACCCTACATATAGTTAGCGCACCCACTATATGTGTGACAACAGAATAAAGAACCACTTGCACCAACCTGATGTCTATTCTTTATTCGCCACGTATGGTGCCGCTACATTGGTGACCCCCGACTGTCCGAATTTAAATTTGGACTCACTGAAGACGCAGCCTCGGGAGACCTGATGTCTGCAGCCGGCTGCCCAGCCCTGCACAGCTACGCTGCCGCCAACCAGGCCCTGCAGTATGCCGCCTCTTCCTCACCTGCTGCTGCTCACTGGAGCTGAGAAGCCACGGCTACCGCCGCTCTCCCGCTCCCGGCAACGAGGCAGGCCCCGCTTCCAGCCCGCACACCGCTCCAGGCCTTGCGTGACGGCCGCCGAGCCCCTCTGCATGACCTGCCAGGAGCCGACCACCGGAGCGGAGAGGTTCTAGCAGCCGCCGCTGCCCCGCCAGCTGCTGCAGGAGCTGCGAGCATAGCAGCCTCCTGCCCACGGCAGCCCCGACACACGCCCGACGGCCCTGGGAGCAGAGTGAGTACCTGCCACTCTCCCGCTCCCGACAACGGACCCCGGCTCCGGGCCTTGCACCGGAATGCAACTGACCAGGGACACCGCTCCAGCCCCTGCACCGGACCCCGGCCTCACCGCGTCCCCAGGCCCAGCACCAGACCCGGCTCCAGGCCTCACCGCGTCCCCAGGCCTTGCACCGGACCCGGCTCCAGGCCTCACCGCGTCTCCAGGCCCTGCACCACGCCTGGCCCCGCCGACCGCTGCACCTGAAAAAGTGGGCTTACCTGAGGCGGCCGCCGAAGCCGCCCTTCAGCTCCTCGCCGGCCTCCAGTCTCCAGGTGATTCCTCTTCACCCGGCCGGCAAAATGGCCGCCGCGCCATCTTGAAACGGGCGGCTTCCGACTACAAACATGGCCGCCGCCGGCCGGAAGTGCACTACGAACTTACCTGGCCGCCGTCTACAGCGCCACCTTCTGGCCGGATGCCGTCCCTGCAGCTTCACTGCCAGCAACAGCGCCACCGTCAGTTCGGCTGCTGTCACTGCAGTCTCACCGTCATCCACAGCGCCACCTTCCGGCCGGATGCCGTCCCTGCAGCTGCACTGCCAGCAACAGCGCCACCGTCAGTTCGGCTGCTGTCCCTGCAAACTCACCGTCATCCACAGCGCCACCTTCCGGCCGGATGCTGTCACTGCAGCCTCACCACTGTCCACAGCGCCACCTTCCAGCTGGATGTTGTGGCTGCACGATGAACACTGGACAATTTGAAATTTAGACACTGGACACATTATTATTATTTTTTTTTTCCAACTGATTTTTTTTTGTGTGCACTGCAATTAGTTTGTATATTGTATTTGGTTTTCCCCCCATCGTTTTTGGGGGCCGTGTGTCACAGGACACTCTCCCTTAGCTGGTCAAGGAGATGCAACCGTGTCTCTTCAGTCTCGTCGCACCCCTCGGTACATCGGGATCTCACACGCAGAGCGTCAACTGCGCCCGTGTAGAGCACCGTCCCGACCCACGCCCGGGGTGTCCCAGACCTCTTCTGTCCGGCGGCTTCTGCATCGGTCTCCTCGCACCCCTCGGTACATCGGGATCGCCCACGCAGAGCGTCAACTGCGCCCGTGGAGCCCTCCGTCCCGACCCACGTCCGGGGTGTCCCAGACCTACATGCAGGAGCCTCCCTTGACCAAGCTATTCCTTCCTCCTGTTCTGGGGGGGGTCCTGTGGCGTCAGCATAAACATAGGCCACATAAGCTCGAACCCTCGTCAGGAGAGGGCGGGCACACGACGTCATGGGCAGAGGGAGTGTCCTGGTACATAAGCTCTCTCACCACGAGACCCACCAGGAGTTTACCGGTAGCTGAGCCCGAGGGAACAACCTCGCTCAGCTACAACAACCCTACATATAGTTAGCGCACCCACTATATGTGTGACAACAGAATAAAGAACCACTTGCACCAACCTGATGTCTATTCTTTATTCGCCACGTATGGTGCCGCTACAAGATACAAGTAAATGATTAGAAATGATCTTCTCTGTAATTCATGCAATGTGATGAGAAAGGCAACATTACATATGCAGCTCAAGGTATTTTTATAAATAGGGTTGGGTATGGGTGTTAATGTTGGGGAGCAATGAAGGACAGGAGGACAGTGAAATCTGAAGAGTGAGTGTACAATGAGCTAAGCTGAATTGAAATGAAATAAAATAGTAAGATTAAATGAGAATTTACCAGTTCGAACTTTGATCTGTATTTCATGAGGAGTTACGATGAGGGATTACATGAAGACCCCGTCCAGCACGCATGCGCGACATTCTGCAAAGCAGCGGTGTGGATTCACAGAAAATACACAACGGTTGAAATAAATATAGTAAAGAAAAAATAAGAACTTAATTACCAGTTGATCTGTATAACTGAGGGTGGGAGCGGAGGGCACGTAATCCCTCAACGTAACTCCTCATAAAATACAGATCAAACTTCGAACTGGTAAGTTCTCATTTAATCTTACTATTTTATTTCGGAGTCACACGAGTGACTACGTGAAGACTTCAAAGCTCTGTGATTCTGAACCGTGTACAAGCTCATGCTTCACATCACTGTCTGAAGACCTTTGAGGGAGGAAGTATGTTATCACAATCAACAATAACCTGTTTGTGAACAAAAAAGGTTTATTAATAACAACAAAAAACAGAGAACTCCCCCGGGCTTAAATTAAATATTATCTGCAGACTCTAAAATTCTGTCTGCAAATGTAGCAGGTTCTGCCAGCGGCTTATTATAAAACCTTTGGAAAGTTCTTTCCAAGGACCATCCCGCTCTGGCCAGAATGTGGTCCATAGGCATGTCCATTCGCCTAGCCACCGACGTGGATGCAGCCCTGGTGGAGTGAGATTTGTAAACATTAGTATTGACTCCCGCGGACATAAGCACCTGCTTGAGCCACTTTGAAATGGGTTGGCTCGTCACCTGACCATGAGGCTTCTTGTGGCTTCTCCATAAGGCTTTTTCTCTCCCTCTTAAGTTGTATTTTGTGTCTATGTAATTGGCGAGATGGGTCTTGGCACACAGCCGTGGGTCAGATGAATATGCCCGGAAGTCCATGACTGGAGGCGTGGTTCCTAGTCTAGTTTGTTTGACCAGACCCTGAATATGGAATGTGATACAGTCCAATGACTCTGTCATGCTGTCCAGCCTCAGAAGGTGGAGGGACTGTACCCTTTGAGCTGACACTAGTGCCACGAGCATAACTGATTTCAGGGTAAGTTGTTCCAGCGTGAATGACCTGGGTGGTGGTCATCCCCTAAGGTGCGTCAGCACAATGCTGACATCCCAGATCTGAGTGTACCTTGTTCTGGGGGAATTAGTGTTAAAAATGCCCCTCATGTTTTTGACCATGAGTGGATGGGACCCCAAAGCCTATTGTCCTGCTGCTGGAACCAAATAAGCTGACAACGCACTCCTGGATGTATTGATGGTGCTGTAGCTGAGTCCATCCCGATGTAATCCAACCAGGAACTCCACAACACTGGTGGCTGTTGCTGTAGTGTCGGTAGTTCCTGTTTTGGAGCAATACCGTTCCCATTTCCTTATGTTGGTCAGGTATTGTCTCCTGGTGGGCTCCCGGTGGGATGCGGTCATTATATTGATGGCGTCCTCAGACAGTCCCAGGCCCAGTAGAGGTCTTTTTAGAATCTGCAAGCCAGGAGATTGACTCTGTCATGGCACGGTGACTAATGCCTGACATTGGGTGGATTAATAAATCTGGACTGCTGGGGAATTCCAACAATGTTTCGATAGCTATGTCGAGGGCCACTGGGAACCATGTCGAGGGCCACTGGGGCCAGTCGGGTATTATCAAGAATCCTGTAGCGGAATCCAATTGAATCTTGCGTAATACCCGGCTGATGAGGCAGAAGGGAGGAAAAGCATTAAAGAACATTTTCCCCCAATGCAGCGTGAATGCATCAACTGCTGCTGCCTCAGGGTCTGGTTCCCAAGTGACATACGTTGGTACCTGGTGATTCAGCCTAGATGCAAATAGATCGATATCTGGTGTGCCATATTGCTTTGTAATTTCAGCAAACACTTTGATGTGTTTGCTGAAATTTAACATCCATTCGAAGTTATCGTTAAACTTGCATGACCTGGTGTCTGCCACTGTATTTTGCTTACCTGGTAGGTAAGTTGCTGATAACCAAATATGTCTTTCGACACACCATTGCCAGATTAGGTTGACCAAATAGTCACATGATATTGACTTTACACCACCCATGTGGTTGATATAAGCCACCACCGTGGTATTATCTAATTGCAACCGGACATGTGCATGATGCGTATTAGATGAAAATGCTTTTAAACCATAAAACGCACCCAATATTTCTAAGTAGTTGATACCCCGTGTCTGTAGGCAAGATGATTTAGAATTAGTCTATCTGCCCCCTGTGCTGGATTGCATGTTAGTTGCTCCCCAGCCCAAAGCACTGGTATCCGTTTGAATGGTTAATACTGGGTTGGTGATTATTATGGGACTGGAACTGAGCCTAATGTTCCTTGTACGCCATTGTAACTCTGGAATGGATTCAGCAGTTAAATTCTTAGCTCGGTCAAAGTGACCTGAGTTTTCCTTTAGTGCGTGCACTTTTGCTCTTTGTAAATATTGATAGTGCAATGGCCCAAATTGTACAGCTGGAAAGGCTGCTACCATTTTCCCAATAACACTAGCTACCTGCCGTATGGTTAGCTGATGATTAACCATTAGTTTGTTACATGATAGTGCCAACTCTGATGCTTTCCCCTTCAGCAGAGTTACAATCATGCGAACAATGTCAATTGTAAATCCAAGATAGTCCATGGTAGTGGACGGTGTCAAATTGGATTTATCAGGATGTATGACAAACCCCAAAGTTTCAAATAAATGTTTGGTGGCTGCTACTGCCACAATAGCTGTCTCCATGGTTTTCCCTACTATTTAAATATCGTCTAAGTATGCAATGACTATATGCTTATGTTTCCTCAACAATGCCAAGGCAGGTTTTAAGATTTTAGTGAACAACCTTGGAGCTGAGGTTAGCCCATTTGGTAAGGCATTAAATTGCCATAGCTGTTTCATCCAGATAAACCTATGGTATTTACGATGCTCCTTGATATATTTGTCATAAATGATGGATTCCCATGTATCCAAAAACAAGTGCAATCTCCCCCCTGTTAGTATAGAGCCCCTACTGCTCATATGGTGAGAGGAATCAGACACACCTACATCCATGGTTACTGGTGCTTCTTCTGCCTCTTCACTGGACGATGAGGTGTCTGCTGGGCTGTAGAGGGCTGCTGTTGATGTTGCTGTTGATCTTGGGGGTGGCGCATTTTCCATGGGGTCCGCTCTGGGCCCTGGCCTATAAAAGGCTTACGGGGAATGATTGCGGAACCCGAGCTTTCACCAGTCCCATATCGTAGTCGAGGACTGGTGGACGCAGTAGGGTACTGCTGCCTGGGTTTGTAAGGTCTGCTCGGTCCCAAACCTGCCCTCACAAGACCAAAGGTCTTGGACTCTTCCTCTAGGTCTTTCACCTTTTTTGGAAGGTCCTTTCCAAAGAGCAGAATTGGAGGTTCTGAACCCGGTGTTTTGCAAAGTCCTTCAAACTTAGGGTTGAGGGCAGGCTTGATGATTTCCTTCCATAAATTGTTTATCTCATATTGAGTGGTGCACAGCAGAGCTAATGTGTCTTGCTGATTTGCGGAGATGTCCACACCATCTATGGACCAAGCATATGATGTTATTCCTGCAGTCAGGAGTTTAAGGGTTTTCTGGAGCTTCAACTCCAGGTTCCTGATGTTCTGCCCCAAATGTCCCCAAATTTGGCTGTTTACAGCTGGTACATTCAATGATGTACAATTTTCCGGGGCTGTATATAATTCAAGAGCCTCATTGACCACCCATTCTTGTAAGGGTTTTGAGGACAGGTGGTCAATGCGGGCTGCAAGTTTCGGCTCTAAAGGCCGACCCGCTCGTGGAGTAGCCACGTAGTGGTTGACCACACCCAGCAGCTCTTCCTGATCCTGTACACCTTGCGTACTCCGGACATCTTCAGCCAATGACCCCTCTTCTTGACCAGCCCAGACCTGGTCGCCAATGCTGCCTTCAATAGAAGGTGAAGCAATGGTCAGTGCCGTAATGGGCACTGTGGGAGTGCCTGAGTCCCTTGGCGAGTCTGCTGCTGCTCTCTCAGCAGATCTCGCTGGAGCAATTGCTCCATAAGCCGTTCCTTTTGGCTTAGGCGGCTGCCTGTGCCGCTCTTGAGCGGTGAGGCATCTTTATCCGAATCGTCAGATACTACCGCCCGGTTCTGGGCTGCAGGCACCTCCAGCCCACTGCTCAGGCTGCACTAGCGGTGCTGGGCTCGGCTCGGTAGTTAGTCCTTGCACCTCTTGCCCCCCCTCCAAAGAATGCTCCTCAATGGGAGACGAATGGGGGCGAGCTGCAGATTTCTTCCCTCTGGTCTTGCTCATTCTCCTGGAACGTAAAGCAGACCACAGAGAAAATACACACGGCCACAGTAAAAAGTAACCTGTTGGCCTGACTTTCAATTTGTAGCGGGAGCACCTTGAACTCCCGTTCGTCGCGGGTGCACTGCATGAACGCTAATGTCGCACGTGCGTGCTGGACGGGGTCTTCACGCAGTCACTCATGTGACTCCGAAATAAAATAAAATCCATGGAGACTTTGTGAAAAGGATATTGTTTCATGCTGATACTTTCATTGAGATTTCCATGTCCCACTTATTCAAGAAGCTTAAAGGAAGTTATGAACAAGATAAGAGAACACAAAGCAGTACAAGGGAGGGATTTTTGAGGGAGAATAATATGTTTTGACAAATGATATATCTTAGATGAGTATGATAGCTGAAAAAGTAATCAGCACTTGGAACAGGAAGGTAGTCAAAAATGCTGGAGAAACTCAGTGGGTGAGGCAGCATCTATGGAGTGAAGGAATAGGTGAGGTTTCGAGTCGAGACCTTCTTCAGACTGATGTGGAGGTGGGGAGGGGGGGGGGCGGGAAGAAGAAAGGAAGTAGTGGAGACGGTAGGCTGTGGGAGAGCTGGGAAGGGGAGGGGAAGGAGGGAGAAAGCAAGGACTACCAGAGATTGGAGAAGTCAATGTTCATACTGCTGGGGTGTAAACTGCCCAAGCAAAATATGAGGTACTGCCCGTCCAATTTGCAGTGGGACTGGGTGGGAAGGGACGAATTGACCAGGGAGTTACAGAGGGAGCGGTCTCTGTGGAAACAATGGATCCTTTACTTGGAACAGTGTCATCAAAACCAAAGATCATAGAGCGGAGCAAGATAGTCCACTCCTGCGAAATCCAATGGACTGACGTGTAGTATGCAACAGAGCATAACTTCTGCCGTTTCAGTCAACCCGACCCAAATTCAGTTATGCTTCTCGCAGTGTAATCAGCGTCGCGAGGGAACGTTTTTGTGTGTGTGATATAGCTCATATACCACATTCATAATTTTGTTAATTTAAAAAATAATGTTTTTAAAAATGTTCTTGTTAAGTGGCTCATGTCCTGTGTTTGAATTGCTTTTTGTATTGAACTTGCAATCTGTAATTCATCTAATCCCATTGTTCACAACTACTTGTATGCAGCTTTCAAAAGAAAATGTTGAAACCTCTTCAAAAAACGACAATGCAGACGGGAATGGGTGCAGGATTTTCTGGAGCTCCGTCCTAAATGGCAGTATTTTGTATGCTCAAAGTAAAATAAGGAAGACTAGGCAGGAATATCAAAATGATCACCTGCAGCTGAGAAATAAAAGATGATTTGTGTGTTATTTGGTAAAATAATAGCAAAACTTTTTACCCTTAGTCCCACCTGCCTGCACTCATACCATAACCCTCCATACCCTTCTCATCCATATGCCTATCCAATTTATTTTTAAATGATACCAACGAACCTGCCGCCACCACTTCCACTGGAAGCTACTGAGTGAGTTACTGGCATGTTCACCTGACCCCCCCTCCTTCACAATACTCATGCCCTCCCAGCAAATTTACCCCTCGCGGCCCAGCCGTGCTGACCCGCGCCAGATTCCCCACATGCTGTGGAAGGAACATAGGCACATTTTGGCTTTTTTTTATGTGATTTATGGATTATGCACCAACCCACTCAATTTTAAATAATTCAACATTGAGATTCATAAACAAGGATAACACTTTATTTCTGTCATTCATGGTAAGATTTACATATTTGACATTGTTTTGTGCACAAGATATATTGGGTTGCAGTGTTTCGCATATCAGCTAACCAATGACGGCAGTTCTTTGACAAGTACTCCGTAGTTTGGTGTAGGCGATCTTGTCGACGAGTATTCTGACCCACTGTCGACATCAGAAGTTACAGAAAATATCATATAGGATTAACATAAGAACAATCTTATTATAAGATTATTTTATAAGAATATCATATAGGATTAATCTATAAGAACAAATTTGATTATAACTACATACCTGCAGAACGGATGACATATCACAAAAGCAAACATTGTTTTCAGGGGTGGAGAGACATGTATATTGAAGACGTATTTTCCTCTAATATGTCCCCAATTTATCTTAAATGTAGAAGAGCTTATTAAAATCTTCTTACACTAGCATGCATGCCTTCAACAAGAACAAAACCAAAAATGTACAGCAGGTGCATAAATCCTTGTAGGAGGTGGGGCAGGTTGACAGAGCAATTAATAAAGCAAATAGGATGCTGGACATTAATAGAGACATTAATATAAAAGTAAAAAAATGATGTTGTATAATATAATACGTTGTTGGGATCATAAGAATCAAGTTGTATGTTATATGTATATGGTTACAATTAAGGCTTTAATGTGTGCTCGTCGTGGCATGTCGTTGTTCCCTTGGATATGGGAGCAGTACAAGTGCAATAGAGTCTAGATCAAAGATCATAGTCCCTTCTACGATCTTTGGTCTAGATGTTCAGCTGAATTGCTATGAGAGGCAGAAAGAAATTATATTATTTAGCCTGCCCGATCTCTTCCACTTGATAGCTAAGATAGTCGATTCCTGGCAATGACTCGACTATCTGAGCTATAGGGAGAGATCGGGCAGGCTAAATAATATTTTCACTACACGACAGAAAGTAACACATTTTTTCTCACCTTTCGTTTTTCGTGGGGAACCTGAAGGAAGACAGGTCGGGTTGCCTACATTGGTGATTCGAGCAAATTATAGCAGAGCAGTTCGCTCCGCTTGTAGATGTGGACGCTATGATGGAAGCCGGTTACGGAAAAGGCGCTGAAGATTACCCATCACCTACTACGGCTTTTTCGTGGAGTGGACTATTTTGCTCGGCTCTATGATCTTTGATCAAACATAGGACAAATGCACAAGGAAGTTACAGAAAAATGGTGACTGGAAGACCAAGGATAGTAAAAGAACCAAAGCTGCTGGAGCACAAAAGAGTTACAAAAGAGATTTTACGAAAATAAATAAAATTGAATCCCAATACATTCACTCAAAGGAGGTAAAAGGTTTCCGAAATAAAAGGTCAAAAGAAATAAGCCCATTGAATAATAGCCTAACTTTATGTCTCTTTATCATTCCTTTGCAGTTGATGGTTGTGTTTGTGAATCCTGTACAACAGGCGAACTCCATGGTATCCACCTACATTCAGCACTATACCTTCATTGCTATATTCATTTTTAATTTTCTTGCAACATATTTCCACAAAATATCATGCCATTCATAGAACATGAACAAAAAGCATAGATGCAGAGCCTGTGGCCCACCATGTCTGCACTGACCACAATGCCAATCTAGACTAATCTTATTTACCTGCTCATGGTCGATATCTTTCCTTCCCTGCCTGTTTGAGCAGCTAAACAATTGTTATCATATTTGCTTTGACCACTTTCATTGGCAGCGCTTTTCGGCACTTGCAGGTAAAACAATTTGACTCTTAAATCTACTTTAAACTTTCTCCCTCTCACTCTAAAGCTATGTCCTCCTCTACTTGACGTCTCCATTATGGGAAAAAGACTCAGACTATCTAGCCCATCTATGCCTCCCATAAGTTTATATACTTTTATCAAGTTGCCATTTAACTTAATACGCTCCATCAAAAATCATCAAAGTTTGTCCAACCTTTCCTTTTAAGTAAAATTCTCCAAGCAACATCTTGGTGAACCACTTGTGCAGTCACACCAAAGCCTCCACATCCTTCCTATAATGCAGCAACAAAAACTGCAAATGTGGTTTAACTAAAGTTTTATACAGCAGCAACCTCTCTTATATGTTCATAATTTTTTGCAGCAGAATTAAGTCATTCGGTCTCCTCCGCTATTCAATCATGGCTGATCTATTTGTCCCTCTCAACCCCATTCTCCTGCCTTCTCCCCACAACCTTTGAGACCCTTAATGATCAAGTCTCACCAAATACCCCGACTGATGAAGGGAACCTTTTGTCCATTTAGCCAAATGGGGAATTTAGGTCATTAGCGTGGACGTTTTCAAAAATTCTTTGTAAAGGATAGAAGATAGAAATATTCCATAAGTCAGTATTGTAGCAAAGTTTCATAACTTTTCCACTTCTAGCCAAGATTAGAATCATTTGTTACAGTGTAAATTAAGTTCTGGCAAAGAGAGAGAATGAATCAACTGTACATTTATCCTGACCCAATTTAAAGTGAATCATCAGAGTGCAGGAGAGGTGTACACAAATTATGAGTAACAACTTGTTTTCATCCACAAATATTTAAAAGTTTGATATGAATCGTTTAATGTTAATACACTAACATATCCATCTACTGAGTGAGGGAAAATATATCAAGGTAAATACCAACTGCTCTTGTGGTTTCTTCACTGACAAGCCAATGCACAGTGACTAGACAGTGATTACACATGCAATGTCATCTACAGTCAGACATTATGTAACCATAGGCCAACTGTTCTTCAATAGAAAGTCAGGTAATTACACATTCAGCGGCTGTTACTGAAATAAAAAGTCTGAAACCCCAAGCTTTCTCAGTGGTTCATTAGGGACAAAGAAGCTTGGCACTTATCTGGAGATTGCTTGCTGCCACTGGTTTCTATGAATCGCAACAGAAAAATAATACAGCATTGGAATTTGTTAGATCTTCCTGGCAAGCATTTGTATTGTCTGAAGAAACATCCCAACCCAAACATTGCCTATCCATTTTTTCGACAGATGCTACCTGATCCACTGAGTTACTCAAACACATTGTATATTGCTCAGGTTTTTGCATTCATTGTTTCTGCTACCTGGGAGTGTACATGTGGGAAGGCACAGGACAGGTAGAACAAAGTGAACAGGAAAAGATCATGTCCAGTTGAGGCCAGCGAAGATCAGCTATGATCACATTGAGTGGCAGGACAGGCACAGAGAATTGAATGGCCTACTCCTGCTCTTATTTTCTAGTGTTCTTGCCATGGGATTGTATTTATTTGTAATATCCTCTTCACTGGCAGAAACATTGTTTAGTGTTAAATCTGTGACCCCATTTTCTGCAGGAAATTGTTTTATGGGGAATTCAAGTGGATGGTTGGAAATACAACTTTGTAGGTCCAATCCATCTTATCTCTATGGATTGACCTCTAGGTGTCCTTTTGTTTCCTTTGATTTATTTGTTTTCTAAATACTTCAAGATATTGCGTACACTTCATTAATGGAGATGCCAGCATATCTAGATTTTTCAAGTCCCCAGGGATTTAAAATATAGAATCCAGGAAATTAGGACCAAATGATTCAGAGAGCAAATTATTGGCTTAAAATCTGAGTGTCTTTTAATTAATTTATAATTAGTTTGTTAGAAAAATATCATGCATGGGTTGGTGCTATAGGGTGAGGCAGGAGATTGGCCAGTAATGTGGGTGATGATAGTGGAAGACATCCGATTGCATAATGAGGCGTCTTTTTGCTGAGAAGTCGTGTTGGGTAACTGATGGCAAGATAGTGGGATTGATGGCATTGGAGGCAGAATGTCACATGATGATGGCTCCAAGCAGAAGATCATGTGATGATAACTCCAACTACAGTTGACAACGTGATTTTAAGAGAACAAGCGGCCTGCTGATGTCTTCCCCTCATGCTCATTCTTGATACATCTCCTGGTCACTTGGCTATACAAATTCAGTAAAGGTCCTGTCCCACTTACGTGCCCTCGGCACGAGGTCGCGAATCAAATTACGCGACCTCGTGGTCGTGTTGAGCCGTGACGGTCACACGCGATTTCATGCGTACGCACAGCTGTCTGGAGCGCGTGACATCATTTGAAGATGGACACAAAGCTGGAGTAAGTCAGCGGGACCAGCAGCATCTCTGGAGAGAAGCAATGGGTAACGTTTTGTGTCGTGACTCTTCTTCAGTCTGAAAAGAAGGGTCTTGACCCGAACCATCACTCATTCCTTCTCTCCAGCGATGCTGCCGGTCCCGCTGAGTTACTCCTGCATTTTATGTCCATCTTCAATTTTCTTGGCCCCGCTCTGGGAGTAGAAGTGGCGGTGGATCCGGAATGCAACGGCCATAAGCCCCAGGCCGAACTCGCCGATCGTTTGCCTGCTTCTGCTGCTGTTTGAGGTGAGACGTTGCATCGCGCCAGGGTCTTGGGCCTGTTCCACTTTGGCCGTCAGTTCCATGACAGGTCATTGGCACGTGAAGATTTTGTTCGCTACAAAAATTTCGGAGCCCCACGCGATGTCGCGCACACCTACGAGGTCGCGTAATTTGCATGCCAAGGACACGTAAGTGGGACAGGCCCTTAAGTCACTTGAATGCACGGCAAAAGGAATCCCGTCAAGCTGCCTGCGGTGAAAGTAATCCCAGAGAGCCGAGGTCCATCCCAACAACAGTCTTGGCTCGCCCGCCATAAACCAGGAACCCACCCAGATAGGGAAACTGTGGGAATGGAGGGAAATTGTACCGATTTCTTAGTATCCAACCATATCAAACTTAGCAATGCCCCTATAAAAATGTCCAGGAACTCTTTAGTCGCTAAAACTATTACTTAAATGGAAGTTATTGTAGTGTGAGTAAAGAAAATGGAGACTAAACGAGCATCTGAGATTAGGCTGGCATGTTTGTGGGGAGAAAAACACAAGTACAGAATTACTGTACTAAATGGGCTGTTGCGACACTAAAATTATTTTATTTCTGGATTTTCTTTTTCATTGCCTGGGTTCAAGTGAACCACACTTTGAACTTTGAGGTTCAGTATATTTATGTTTTTATATTGGACAAGCAAAAGCCTCACCTCTTTCTCCTGCTTCTACTACTCCCCTCAAACCATTTACTTTATATCAAAAGTAATACTCTATGAGGGTAAAGGGTTAAACAAATATGTACATTTTCTCAGTATATTTTCCATTCCCCGTTGGGCATGTTGTGACCAGTTATCATTTGGCAACTTCTGCACCATTGAGATGAAGCTTACCCTCTCAACAGGAGTTTGGTGCTCAACATACTTATTGAATTGGAATAAATCCATGCATAAATAAATAGAATGCATGTAAATAAAATCGAGGATAGGTTCTTCAGTTATTCACTTACCAGAAACAAAAGGCTTGTCATGTCTTTGCTTTATGTGGCATTGACAATGTGATTATTTAAAACATATCATTTGATGGCTCTCAAAAAGGAGTCACAATATTGCTTTAAAGGACTTCTGTCGCACAGCATCTTTATTGCAAAAGTTACCAGCCAGTGCATTGCTTTTCTAATTCCATCTAATTTCATCCACTGTAAATCTAAAACAAGGCAAGGGTTGCAATCATTACCAGAAAGGCAAAACAATGGCAGCTTTTAAAGTTAAGCAACCATTCAAATGCTAACACAGCAAAGACTAATTAAACAGTATTCACTGGCCACTTACAACCCTTTCATCCCAGCAGTCTAGTCACTCAAATGCAGTCAGCCAGTGTTTTGTTATTTTGCATTTGCAGTCATTAATTTAGAAGAGTGACATAAAATCTCTATTGTGTATGATTTTTTTTTTAGGCATTCAGTACTTAAGTGAGCTGAAGATGGAAGCCCTCATAGAGCTGCTATGAAGAATTTAATTAACGACAATTTGTTTCAGAAAAATAGGTCCTGAGGTGAATTTTGATTAGTCAGCATGAATATTGGAAATTAATAGAAAACTATCTTCATCAACACTTTATCATTTCACAAACGTTTTTCTTGTTTTAGTTTCTTTGCAAATACCGAGTTTCAGAGCTCTAAATACTTTCCTACAAGGAGATAACATTGTTTTGATCTGTGTGAGCAAATGACTTTACAAGAGAGAAAAAAAACATTTGTGAAGTACTGATATGAAAGGAATGTTGTCCAGGCTGCTTTATAAATCATAACCTCCTTCGCTTAACTGTGTACTTGTTCCTATAGAAACCTGGTAAATGTAGACCAATTAGGGACATTTTCACCCCTGTGTATAGATTTACAGTGTGTACATACAATCTACATTTCAGCAGTAGAATAAATGTCATCCATTCACACTTTTGTAATTGCTAATCTCTTAATTATTTGTCTAAACAAGTCGGCTTTCACTAGCTGTTAAAGTATAGCAGGTATAAAGGTCATGGAATGGATTTTGCCTATTGTCACGTAATCGTAGAGACCCAATGCTTGTTACTGGATCCCATTCATTTCTTGAAAGATTTATTATTATGTTCTATGACCAATTCACATATTTCTTTTAATGTAAAACAATATTTTTGTGCATAGATTCTTCATGGTAGTGCTTTGTTCCTTCATTGAGTATTACCCTGCTCTAATACAATTACAGTAACAGCCATTGCAATTAAAATCAGTTCTTTTGGAAGCTTTCTTTGAGCGAAGCATTAGAATTTACATTTTCACATTAGAGTTATTTTGTTGCTTTGCAGAGATTTAAAGGAACACTAAAATGATAATGTGTAGGAAGGAACTGCAGATGCTGGTTTACACCGAAGATAGACACAATAAGTCAGCGGGACAGGCAGCATCTCTGGATAGAAGGAACGGGTGATGTTTTGGCTCAAGACCCTTCCTCAGCTGTGACCCGAAACATCACCCATTCCTTCTATCCAGAGATGCTGCCTGTCGTGCCGAGTCACTCCAGCATTTTGTCTACCAAAATTACCTTGTTCAATTTTTGTCAGCAACCCAGGACCGTTGGTCCATGCGACAGAACGACCATTGGGCTACGGCTCTCTCCCAGCAGGCGGCCTAGTTCGCCTCCGCGGTACCTAAAGACTGAAGTTGCCGAGCCCAGCCACTGTTCGTCCAGAAGGACCGGAAAACCAGAGAGTAAGGGGAGACACCGGCAGCTAATGCAAGACAAAGGCCTGGTGAGAGGATCTGGGGTCTTACATTCCACAACCGCAAGATCGGCAGCAGGAGCCGCCCCCGGGGCACAGGAGCTGAAGTTGAGGAGAATGCACAAAGGGCGAGGAGAGGGACGACTGTTCTCTGGCTGATCTGTATCGAGCTAGAACCCCTGCAGCCAGGGGAACGGGACTTTGTGGCCACCTGCAGCTTGGACTTTGAAAATGGTGCCAAAACCTGGTGACTCTTGTAAACTGTCTCAGTGGGCTATTTCTACACACTTTGTACTTAATTTGGGATTGTATTTATGTATAGTGCTAATTTAATGAGCTGTATGCAAAACAAAATGAATTTCACTGTACCTCAGTACATCTGATAATAAAGAACCATTGAATCTTTGATGAATGTCTGCTGTGATTCATTGGGTTGATAAATGGATGAAGAGATTGAGACTGGATACATTTGTGTTCTGTTCCTTAAAGATTGATCAATTAAAGTAGATTAAAAAAACATGTTTCCCTCAAGAACATCCAGAGCAAGGGAGAATATTTCTTAATATAAGTCTAAGTGTCAAAAGTGATTCAAGGCAAAACTTTCTCTTGAAGGGGCTGTGTTGAATATATTGCTGCAGAAGGCAGATGCCAAATTAGCTAGACATTTTAAAGATGCTAACCCTGAGAGTGATGGTTTTGGGAGCTTTGGAGGAAAATGGGATTCGAGGGCATTTGAATTAAAAAGACGCCACTTTAATGGCAGAAAAGCGATAAAGGTGATTAGATTAAGAAAATAGCCTATTCATGTTCCCAGGTAGACAAAAATGCTGGAGAAGCTCAACGGGTGAGGCATCCCAAATAAGATTAACCAGTATTTGGGTTTTGCTTTCACCCTTGACTCAGTGGTAGTACTCTCACCCCTGGCTGAAGATTATGAGTTTGTTTCTCTGCATTAGGCTGAACACAAAGCGTAAACTGGCAGTTCAGTGACGTTCCAAAGGAACGTAAATGGATGCAAGTGCTTTATAATCATTAAACTGTACAGAGAGTTCCTGTTCTTGTTTTCTGTTTATTTTTCTTCTTTGTCAAATGAGAGCTTCATCCTAAATGTACCTTTCTGCAATTGCTGCAGCACGTCTCCCAGTATCCATCCTTCATTTCCAAGCCTGAACGAGAAGGCTCTAAATACTTGGAATTCTGCCTTACTGTAACAAAGAAGGAGCAGGATTTTGTTGCGCATCAGTCTGAAGAAGGGTCCCGAACCAAAATGTTACCTATCCACATTCTCCAGAGATGCTGCCTGACCCATTGAGTTACGCCAGCACTTTGTGTCTTTCTTTGCGCATTGCTGTTTCTGTCCCAACTACTTCAGAGTTCTGCAGTTCCTGATACTCTGCTTAACAAACAAAATTCTCAGATTTGAAACTGGCTTATCCTCAATATGCGGAACCATACATTTATGTTATTTTTCTGGTGCAAACTCTTTCTCTGCCAAGTAAAAGTGCCAGGAGCTGCAGAACTCTGAAATAGTTGGGGTGAAACAAAGAAATCCTGCTTCTTCATTGTTACAGTAAGACACATTTCCAAGTACTTAATTTCTTCACAGGATCAAATAACTGTTTGTGAGGTCAAATTGCTGTTCTTGAGGTCTAAGCACAGAGGTTTTGGCCACTGTGCTGGACGCTGTTAAGTTACAATAAGTCAAGGTAAGAACTTTCCTTTTTCTTTGAGCTAGTGGTTACCTCCAGAGTAGAAATGACTGACAGTGTAGTGGTATGTTTCTCCTGTGATGTAAGGGAGATCAAGAAGTCAAGTGTCCCTGACAACTGATTGATTGAAAGGTACAGTATTGGAAAAGGACCTTCGGCCCACCAAATTTATCCAACCATCAATCACCCAGGCACACTAGTTCTATGTTATCTCACTTTAGCTTTCACTCCCTAGAAAGCTTGATCAGCCATGATCATATTGAATGGCGCTGCAGGCTCGAAGGGCCGAATGGCCTACTCCTGCACCTATTTTTTATGTTTCTAAACAAAGATCAATTAACCTACCAACCCATACGTCTTTGGGATATGGGAGGAAACCGAAGCTCCCGAGGAAACCCATGTTGTCACAGGGAGAATGTGCAAACTCCACACAGATAGAACCCGAGGTTAGAATTGAACCCTGTTCTATGTCTTTATGTCAGTAGCCTTTTGTGTTCCTGTGCATTGGAATTGCCATACCAGACATGATGCAACCAGTCCAGATACTTTCTACTGTATATCTGTAGAAGTTTGTTAGAGTATGCAGAGACAAACTGAATCTCTTTAAATTTCTGAGAGAGCAGTGTACCTTCTTTGTGATTATATGTATATGCTGGGTCCAGGGTAGGTCACCTGAGATGTTAATGCCCATAAATTTGAAACGGTTTTCTTTCCACACCACTCACCCACCAATGCAAACTAGCATGTGGTCTGATTTACCCTTTCTGATACAGAAGATGAGTTTTTGGTCATGTTAGCACTGCATGAGAGGTTGTTGTTGTGGCAGCACTCAACCAGCTGCTCTATCTCTCTACTGTATGCTGACTCATCACCACTGGTGATGAAATGAAATTATAGATGCATTAGAGCTGTTAGAACCACACATTCATGGGTGTAAAGAGTGTAGAGCAGATCTTACACAGCCTTAAGGTGTACCTGAGTTGATGGTCAGTGAGGAGATGTAGTTATGAATTGATGTTGATTGACATATGCCGATGAGGAAGCCAAGGAATCTCTTGCAAATGGATAGATGTAGAGACTTTGGGACGGGTACAGAAGAGGTTTACCTGGATATTGCTTCGATTGGAGTGCATTAGCTGTAAGGAGAGGATGGACAAACTTGGATAGTTTTTATTACAGTCAAAGGCTTATGGGTGTCCTGATAGAAGTTTATTAGATCATGAATGGCATAGATGGGGTAGAAGACAGTCAGTCTTTTTCCCAGGATGCAAAGATCAAATGTAAGAGGGTATGTTTAAGGTGAGAGGGAGGAAGTGTGAATGAGATTGGTATGACAAGTATTTTGTAGGATAGGCACCTGGAATATTCTCCCAGGCGAGGTGGTAGAAGCAGAAACAATTGCAATATTTTTGATAGACCTGTGCACAGGCAGGTAATAGAGGGATATGGACCATTGTGGGCAAATGCGATTCATTTAATAAAAATTGGGTACAAATATGGCCTGATCTTGTGCTGTATTGTTATATGTTCGATGATCACACTGAACAACTTGCCTCTAAATTTAAAATTTAATCGTCTTGTATAAGGATCTGCATTAAAGGAAATACTTTTTCCTCATTTCTCCAATCAATTTTAATCATCTTAAACACTAGAATTAGATCGAGTGAGAACTCTCCTTAGTCTTACACACTCAAGGGAATACAAGCTCCTCCAAATCTAAATTCTCCACTCTAACCAGTCTAACCAGAGCTCTATATAAGTGGAACATATCTTTGACCCTTTGGGAAAGTGGGCCAAGGAATAGTAAATTAAATTAACTCTGACAGGTGTGAGGAGTTGCATTTTGGTATGTCACACCAGGGCAGGACTTATCCGGTAAATGAAAATGCCCTGGAGAGTGTTGCAGAACAGAAATATCTGGGAGGATGAGTGCGTGGTTCCCTGAAAGTGGCGAGTCAGATGGACAGAGGACGAGGAAGGTGTTTGGCACACTTGCCCTCATTGGAAAGGGTAATGAGTACAAAAGTTGGAAGATCATGATACAGCTGCACAAGTCATTGGCGAGACCACACTTGAAGTACCGTGTGAACATGACTCCGGCGACTGTGCAATCCTGCTCCTTCTCGACCTCAGCGCAGCGTTTGATACAATGGACCACACCATCCTAATTGACCGTCTCCGGTAAGGGGTTGGTATTGATGGCACTGCCCTGAGCTGGTTCGTTTCCTACCTCAAAGATAGGAGTTTCTCTACAAACATGGGCAACTCTTTCTCTTCCCCAGCTAGCCTTTGCGGTGGGGTTCCACAAGGCTCCATCCTAGGCCCCATTCTCTTTTCTCTGTATATGCTCCCCCTAGGCCAAGTCATTCAAAGGCACGGCATTTCCTTCCACTGCTATGCAGACGATACACAGCTCTATCTCCCCCTGAAACCCAACAACTGAGCAAATCTATTCAGCCTTATGCACTGCCTCGAGGGTTTAAAGTGTTGGATGACACTGAACTTCCTCCAACTAAACAAGAGCAAGTCTGAGGTCATCCCCTCGGACTCCATCAAAACATTAGCAGGCAGCTTTGGAAGCCTTACCTCCTTACTCAAACCGCACGTCAAAAACCTTGGCATGATATTTGACTCCGCATTGAAGTTTGACAAACAAGTCAATGCCGTGGTAAAAGCTAGCTTCTTCCAGCTTTGCACGATAGCTAAAATCAAACCATTCCTCCAATCCGATGACCTTGAAAAAATCATCCACATATTTATCTCCTCCTGCCTTGATTACTGCAACCCCCTATACACTGGCATCAGCCAATCATCCCTGTCCCGCCTGCAATTGGTCGAAAACGCTGCAGCGAGACTTCTGACGGGCACCCGTAAAAGGGACCACATCACCCGATTCGGGCCTCTTTCCACTGTCTCCCGGTGCGGTTCAGAATCAATTTCAAGCTCCTCCTATATGTATACAAAGCCCTTAACGGGCTTGGCCCCACCTACATCAAAAATCTGCTAACCCACCACTCTACCTCTAGGTCCCTCAGGTCGGCCGACTTGGGGCTACTGAATATCCCGTGGTCCAGGTATGAGCTCAGGGGCGACCGTGCTTTTGCGGTTGCATCACCTAGACTGTGGAACAGCATCCCTCTTCTCATCTGAACTGCCCCCTCCATTGACTCCTTTAAGTCTAGACTTAAAACCTATTTCTACTCACAAGTGTTTCTTGAGGTCCTCTGAGGGAGAGCTGTATGTATGTATTTATTTGGAACACATTCTGATCAGTGAATTCTACCTGCCACAATTTTACCGGTTAATGTAGTTCATAGTTTCTGCAACTCTCATCCTTATTCTTCACAACCTACTGAGTTAGCATCCTTAGTTTTGTCAGAAAACTGGGAATATTTTTATAGATCAAACTGTATTGGTGGTTTGTGCTTTGCTCAGGATTCCAGCATCTACAGTCCCTTGTGTCTCTACAATATTCGTGTTTTGTTTTTTTTTAAATTTGGCATGACCTCCCTACTATTTGTACTCAATATTTCTGTTTATGAATTTCGATCCCATATATTTATTGATTCGTGATATATCTTGCCAGCTTCAAAGATCCATGCACTTGAAGCCAAAAAGCCACCTGTCCCAGCACACTTTCACATTTGCTATCAAACCTTTCTTGCTTCTCCTTATTTCTTCTGTCAAAATATATTACTTCATCTGTGTAACAAACGGTATTTTAGATCACTAGAATAACAATAACATCATATCAATTGAGTACATCAGCTCTTTCAGCTCCTACTCAATTCACTTCCCATGTTGAAGTGTTGCCTCCAATACTAAATCATCCCACCTACACTACTGTGGAAACAAACTTTCATTAATGCACCTCAAGAGTCAATAATCAAGTGTTTAATTGTCATATAGTCAAACAGTGTGAAATCAGGTCCTTTGGCCATCTTACCCACGCCGAACAACATGTCCAGTCTACATTGGTTCCACCTGCATGCATTTGCCCCTCATCTCTCTAAACCAGTCCTATCCATGTACCTGTCTAAATGTTTCTTAAACATTGTAATAGTACATGCCTCAACTACCTCCTCTGGCAGCTTGTTCTATACACTCACTACCCTTTGCGTAAAAACGTCACCCCTCAGGTTACTATTAAATCATTCTCACCTCACCTTAAACCTGTGCCCTCTGGTTCTCGATTCCCCTACTCTGGGCAAGAGACTGTGCGTTTACCCAATCTATTCCTCTCATGATTTTGTACAGCTCTATAAGACTCTATAAAATCACCACTCATCCTCCTGCGCTCCAGGGAATAGATGGCCTGCTCAACCTCTCCCTATAGCGCAGGCCCTCGAGTCCTGGCAATATCCTTGAAAATCATCTCTGCACCCTTTCCAGCTTGACATTATCTTTCCTATAACATAGTGCCCGAACTGAACACAATACTCTAAAGGTGGCCTCACCAATATCTTATGTAACTATAACATGACCTCCCTACTCAATATTCTGACCGATGAAGGCTAATCTCCCTTTTGACCACCCTATCTACCTGTGACGCCACTTTCAAGGAAATGTGTACCTGCACTCCTCGATCCATCCCTCTGCTCACCATCACTCCCCAGAGCCCCACCATTCACTGTGTAGGTCCTGCCCATGTTAGACTTACCAAACACCTCACATTGCTCTGTATTAAAATCTATCAAACATATAGATGATAAACAGCAATGCGCCCAGCACTGAAGCCTGAGACACAACACTAGTCACAGTTCTCCGGTCCAAAATGCAATCTTCCAACATCTTATTAATGAGAGGCTGAAAATGTCTGCAAAAAAAACTCCAGCCAATCAGGGTCAGATGCTCTCCGAGGTTCACCCTCATGAAGCATATCCACCTCTGTGACTGAGATTACAGTGTCGTCAGAGTCAGTGGGGCCCGAGATGGTGCATTAATGTTGTTCATTTCCAAGCAAGCATAGAAGGCATTGAGTAAGAAGGAATAGCAGATGCTGGTTTAAACCAAAGATAGACACATAACGCTGGAGTAACTCAGCTGGACAGGCAACATCTCTGGAGAGAAGGAATGGGTGACCTTTCAGGTCGAAACCTGAAACGTCACCCACTCCTTCTCTCCAGAGATGCTGCCTGGCCTGCTGAGTTACTCCAGCTTTTTGTGCCTATAGAAGGCATTGAGCTTGCCCAGGAGGGGGATGCCTCAATGTAACTTGAGATATTACTTGGCTTCCTCTACTACCACTAATACCACCACCACGTCGCAGCGGCCTCTGCAGTCCGTCAGTCTTTTTTTATTTGTTTGTCTCGTTTGAATGTAGTTATAGTGTTTTTATTTTAGCTGGGTATGTGTGGGGGGGCAGGGGGCGGGGGGTGGGGGGGGGGGGGATGGGGAAACTTTTAAAGTCTTTTCCCTGTTCGGAGGACCCGACCTTTTCCCTGTCGGGTCTCCGTTGTCGTTGTGGAGCGGCCTCCAACCTGAACGACCTGGGGGCTCCAGTCGTGGGGCTGGCTGGCTTCGGAGCGTGGAGAGCTGTGGTGGCGCGCTGCTGCAGCCCGACCCCGGAGATTCGGAGCCGCGGGTCCGGTGGACGGTGACATCGGGAGCTCGCGGGTCCCTGGTGGGAGACCGCTTTTCGGAGCTCCCGCGGCGGCAACTTCTCCTGCCCGAGTTGCGTGGTTGAAAATGACCTGAAGCGGGGCCTTACTTCGCACGGCGTGGCTTTAATGGCTGCGGGACTTGCTAGCGCCTGCCGGGGGCTCTAACATCAAGACCCGGAGAGCGGCTTTGCATCGCCCGGCACGGAATTAATGGCCACGGGATTTACTTACCATCGCCCACCGGGGGCTTTGACTTTGACATCGGGAGGAGAATGGGGAGTGAAGGGCAGAGATAAGCCTTCCATCACAGTGAGGAGGAGATTCACTGTGATGGATGTTTGGGTAAATTGTGTTGTGTCTTGGTTCTTTTTCTTGTTTGTATGACCGCAGAAACCAAATTTCGTTTGAACCTCAATGATGTTCAAATGACAACAAATAAATTGTATTGTACTATTACTACTACTACTACTACTACAACTACTACTGCTATTACTACCACTACTACTAATACTACAACAACTACTAGTAGGACTGCTAGTACTACTACTACTATTACTACTAAACCTGGTTGGGTGACTTTGTCGGCAGCTTTTCGATATAATATTTTATACATTGGATTTCTACTTTCCTTTTTATTGAATTGAATACTTTATTGTCACATGCGACAAGTTAGAGTGAAATTCTTTGCTCAATGTAGGCAAATAGTCACCATGTAGAGGGCGCTCACAAAGTTACAAAGTATCCCGCACCAAGTCCTCCTTTGTTCTCCCCTCCCGTCCCCCTCACCGCAGTCCACCCATGCCAGGTCCTCCTTTGTTCTCCCCCACTCCCCCTCATGTCGGTCCCCCTTCACTGGGTCCTCCTTTTTCCCTATAAAATAGTACCATTACTCAAATTCTCCTGGATGCATACTGCAGCGTCAGAGGGAACAATACAATACAATATCATTTTATTGTCATTTGAACCTCAAAAGAAGTTCAAACAAAATTTGGTTTCTGCAGTCATACAACAAGAAAAGAACCAAGCCACATAGCCAACACAATTTACACAAACATCCATCACAGTGAATCTCCTCCTCACTGTGATGGAAGGTAAAGTCTTGTCTCTCCCCTGTGTTCCATTGTTCTCCCGATGTTAAAGCCCCTGGCAGGTGATGGTAAGTCCCGCGGCCGTTAAAGCTGCGCCGGGCGATGTAAGGCTCTGCTCCGAGTCTTAATGTTGAAGCCCCCGGTGGGCGATGGCTAATCCCACGGCCATTAAAGCCACGCCGGGCGATGCAAGGCCTCGCTCTGGGTCAATTTCAAGCCGCAGACCTCCGGTGGCGCCATCATGAGGTGAAGACGCCCTTCCAGCCAGCTCCGTAAGAACGTTGAAGAAAACGGGGTAAAAAACGCTGAAAAAACGACCTACCTGCCGTCTGAAGTCTTAGTACCGATCCGGTGAGTGACGTCATCAGCCCTGCGACAACATGCAACGGACACCCGAAGAAAAAGTGAAAACCCGGCTGCCGATCTCCCGGGCAGAACGGGACCCGGCAGGCCGCTCTGAAGCCTCGGTATCGGGTAGAACCCGATCCCAAGAAGACATCTCAGCAAAAAAACCTGGAACTGAAGAATTTAAAATGAAGCTGGAGATGGAAGGACTGAAATCTCTTATTGAAAAAGAGATGGCAGGTATCAAAACTGAAATATTGAATTTAAAGAAAGATATGAAAAAGATGAATATTAAGGAGGAAGTAGAAAGGATGAAGGAAGAAGTGAAAGACTTGAAAACTGAAATAAAAGACTTGAAGACTGAAATGACTGATTCTGCTCAAGCACTGAAAAAAGAGATTATGGACAAATTAGAGGACAACACTGAACAGATGAAAATTAAAATCGAAGGCCTGGTGAATGACAAGCTTTCTGAAGTGGAAGATGCATTAAACCTACATTCGACAGACATAAGTGCCATTAAAGACTTAGCCGAAACATCGGCTCAGAACTCAGACAGAGATATACAACGCTTATCTGAACTTCTGGACAAAATAACAGAAAAATGCACTGAGTTGGAAGGTCGCCAAAGAAGGCAAAACCTTAGAATTGTGGGAATTCCGGAAGGCAAAGAAGGGAACAACCCTCGAGAATTTACAGCGGATTTACTGCAACAAGTTTTAACCTTGGATCAGAAACCGTTACTGGCTCGTGCACATAGAGTGAAGAGACGCTTTACAGGATCAGGTGCTCCCCCAAGACAAATGATAATAAAAGTACAGTATGATCACGTACTGGAAGAAATGATGGGTAAGATTATAAGAAGTAAAAATCTTACTTTTGAAGGAGCCCGGATTAATATTTACCGAGATTATCCTGCTGAGGTTGCCAAGAAACGAAATGCATTCATGGAGACTAAAAGAATTCTGAGAGAATTGAAGAATGTAAAGTATACTCTGAGATATCCTGCTACCTTGAGGGTGACCCATGACAATCAAGAACACTTCTTCAAAAATCCACAGAATGCACTGGACTTCGCGCAGAGGATTAAGAATCACGAAGAAGACTGAATAATATCTCACTTTTGAACTATATTAATGAACAAACTGTGTTTGCGTTGGGTCTAAATGATTACCGGGCTATGGACTGGTTATAGACTGGTTACAATCAAGAAAGATGAAGAAATAAGTGGACTGGGTCTTATCAAAAACATGGACTGGATTTTTTTCTTATGTATACCAATAATTAGAATAATAACAATACTAATGGAAATAATTAACACACAACAAAATACTAATATACTAAAATTTAATCCGCGGTACTGTTACTAACTAAAATGCATAATAAATACTAATGACTAAGACTTAGACTTAAATATAAGTAATCTCCTTATTACTTCGTACACATATATACTTTGTTTATCAATGTTTAATACTAACCTACGTAAAATTCAAGAAAATAGTAATTAGTAGATATACTCCCTAAGATCATATATTTGATTATACCTATAATAGTTAAGATCTCCTTGATATTTGCTTTTAATATGTTATAGGATTGATGAAACATTTTAGAACTATATATTCCCGTTAAAATACCTTTTGTAAGATAATAATTTTAAAGACTTATGGAGCTGGCTAGGTCACAACATCGAAACTGGAAGTCCGTAGATGGCTAGCCATGCTAGTATGGCTTTCACTAACTGCACCTACTATAGCTGTAGTTTTTTCCTACTTTTCACTATTTACTAACCCTCTATTCTATTTTCTGTTTCTTAATATTATTTTATGTTTTTATTTTTTTATATTACAGTGGGCTCGTAATCAGAAGAGATATATTCGTGAGAGATATTTGAAAGTCTTGAAACTCGTCCTTTCAGAGTTCGGGGGTAAGGTTGGGTATGTCGAGCTGAGACACTTGAACCATTACAGACCACCTTAAATAAAATGCAGGACTCAAAAAAGAATTTTGGGAATGAGGGAATAACCTTCGGCAGTTGGAATGTTAAAGGTCTTAATGAACCCATTAAAAGAGGCAAAGTATTGGCACATTTACAAGCACTCAAAATTGACGTTGTTTTTCTTCAAGAGACACACTTAAAAAAAGATGCCGAGCATAGATTAAAGGCTAAATGGATTGACAAAATAGATCATTCATCTTTTACTCATAAATCCAGAGGCGTAGCAATATTGATACGTAAAGGTACTTTATTTAAGCATACATCAACTATAATTGATAAAGAGGGCAGATTTGTTATAGTAACAGGAGAATTATATGCTCAAAAAGTAATATTGGCCAATATATATGGCCCAAATTTCGACAGTCCAATTTTTTTAAAGAAAATATTTAATACAATCCCTGATCACGCACAACATAATTTAATAATTGGAGGAGATTTAAATTGCACTCTAGATCCTTATTTAGATAGATCGTCAGGACAGAGGAAAATTAAATCACACTCCAGTGATTTAATAAATGCATACATTGATACTAGTAAAGTTAAAGATGTTTGGAGAATGGAACACCCAACAGGACGAGAATACTCATTTTATTCCTTGGTACATAAAACATATTCTAGAATTGACTATTTCCTTGTAGATATAAAGCTTATCCCGTATATCTACAACTCTAAATATCAGAACATTATTATTTCAGATCACGCTCCATTAACATTTAAAATTAAATTTAATGATAACATGAAAAAACCAGGACAATGGAGGCTTAATCCACAAATTTTGAAAGATAAATCATCCAATGAATATATTATAAAGCAGATTAAGACTTTTTTTGAAATAAATGATAAACCAGAAATATCTCCGTCTCTATTATGGGAAACTTTTAAAGCTTTTACTCGCGGAATTATGATATCTTCACAAGCATTTTATAATAAAGAAAAGCAGAAGGAACAACAAATTTTGGAAACGGAGATAAAACAATTAGATATAGAAAATGCTCTCAACCCTACTATGATAAAACATAATAAAATTACTGCACTAAAATATAAATTAAATAAGATATATGCTGACCAAGTGGTTAAATTATATCAAAATACAAAACAAATACAATTTGAATTTGGAGATAAACCACAAAAATTACTGACCCGCCAATTACGAAAAATAGAGGGAGAAAAAATAATACATCGGATTAAATCAGAAAATGGTGAATTCTTAACACAAAATAATGATATTAATGAGAGATTCTTACAGTATTATAAAGATTTATACTCATCCAAAATGACTGAAAATCAGATAGGAATTAATACATTCTTAAACGACTGTAATTTAATAGGATTGGATTCAGATGATACAAAACTATTAAATGCTGAAATAACAGTTAAAGAAATTGAGGATTCTATTAAATTATTAAAAAACAGGAAAACTCCAGGGCCAGATGGTATTGGTTCGGAATTCTATAAATTATACAATGAGCTGATAACACCTTATTTGAAGATACTTTATGAATATATATATATGCACAACAGAGTTTACCAGAAACACTAAACAAATCCATTATAACTCTTATACCAAAAATGGATAAAGACCTAGATGACCCGGGATCATATAGAGCAATAGCTCTCCTAAACACGGATCAAAAGATATTAACTAAAATATTAGCTAAAAGATTAAGTGTAGTGATTAATAAAATAATACACCCAGATCAAACAGGATTTATACCAAAACGATATTCATCATATAACTTGAGACAATTGTTTAATATTATATATTTGAAAAGGAGTTATAATAAAGACTTAGTAATAATATCGTTAGATGCAGAGAAAGCCTTTGACCAGGTTGCATGGCCATATTTGTTTGCGGTTATGGAAAAGTTAAACTTGGGAGACAAGTTTATAAAATGGATCAAATTACTATATACTAATCCAACTGCTAGAATCTTAACTAACCAAATGATATCCACCAAATTTAGTTTATTTCGAGGATGCAGACAAGGTTGCCCACTATCACCATTATTATTTGCGCTGGCTATACAACCACTAGCCATTCGGGTAAGATTACATCCCGAAATCTTTGGATATGAAACTAATGAAACAAGAAATAAAATTTCCCTATACGCAGACGATGTATTATTATATATTACGAAACCTGAAATTAGCATACCTAATTTATTAAATTTAATAACTCAATTTGGCTCATTTTCTGGATATAGAATCAATTGGAATAAAAGTGAACTCATGCCATTAACACAAGATAACTTAAATGTATTAAGACAATTTCCTTTTAAGATTGTTAATGAACAGATTAAGTACTTAGGAATTCACGTTACAAAAAAATATGATTCTTTATTCAAACATAATTTTTTACCTCTATTAAACAAATTATCTAAGAATATTCTATATTGGAGAACACTACCCATCTCAATGATAGGTAGAATTAATGCGATAAAAATGATTTTTCTCCCACAGTTATTATACCTATTTCAAATGATCCCGATATATCTCTCTAAAAATGTTTTTAAAAAGGTTGACTCTATAGTCACTAATTTTGTTTGGGACTATAAGTGCCATAGAATAAATAAAAAACATTTATGCAAATCAAAAATTAATGGAGGTTTAACATTACCTAATTTTATATTTTACTACTGGTCAGTTAGTATTAAGAATATGAACTTCTGGTGGGTGGAACTTGATGAATATCCAAACTGGTTACTTATGGAAAAGGAAGACTGCTTACCGTACGAAATCAGTTCTATATTATTCTCTAAAATTAAAATATTTAAGAAAACTTATCGAGAAAACCCAATAATCAATTGTGGAATTAATATTTGGAAACAGTTAAAAAGAACGCTAAAATTAGAAGCTATTCCTTTAGTTCTTCCCATTATTAATAATGTAAGTTTTAAACCATCCCTGGAAATTTAGGATTCTTACAATGGAAAAACCAAGGTATTAATAAGATTAGTGACCTCTACAGGGACAATCTTTATCTTTCATTTAAAGAAATACAAGAAATATATGGACTGCACTCTAAACACTACTTCAGATATTTACAAATAACAGCCTACATTAAAACAGCTACACAGGAATATAAAAAGAGAAAGACGGAAATTCTAGATGAATGCTTGAATAAACACCCAAACACGGAAAAATTAATATCATACATTTATAATATTTTATTAGAAAATGATATACCCGAAACGGAAAAATACAGACATCAATGGGAAGATGAACTAGGTAAAACAATTGAATCTGATATCTGGGATGAAAGTTTACGATATATACATAATTGTTCATTAAATTCAAGACATTCCCTGATACAATTCAAAGTCCTACATAGATTGCATTTTTCAAAATCCAAATTACATAGAATGTTTTCTAATGTATCTCCTATATGTGACAAATGCCAATACCCAGAAGCTAATTTAACACATTATTTTATAACTTGTATAAAAATTACTAATTTTTGGTTGGAAATATTTAAGGTAATCTCGAATGTTGTAAATAAGAAACTAACTCCAGATCCAAAATTAATAATATTGGGAATATTAGAACAGGATCAATTAATCACGATAACACAAAGAACTTTTATTGATCATAGTTTAATAATTGGTAAAAAATTAATTTTACAATTTTGGAAAGGTCCCACATCCCCTACAGTTAAATTGTGGATTTCAGGAATGGCAGAGACTTTACACTTGGAAAGAATAAGACTTGCACTGTTGGGCAAGTTAGACCAATTTAATGGGATTTGGTCTCCATTCCTTGAATATCTTAAGGGCTCAATGTGACTCGGTTCGAGGGCCTGACCGAGACCTGAACGAAGGAATGGACGAAGAATAATATATTATTGATCACGGATATATTACTTCATAAATATTGTTTATATAATACACCACTGTTATTTTATTATTTTTCACATTTTCCTACTTTTCACTAAAAAAATTATAATAAAATGTTTAGAAGTATAAACATGAAATGATGGTAACCTTTAAACAAATACTGAAATGTTGGTAATGAAAATTTTATTCATACAATCCATCGCTTTCCTAAGAATGTTGTTTTAATATGTATTTATACTTCTAATAAAAAATATTTAACAATTTCAAGCCGTAACTCGGGCAGGAGAAGTTGCTGTTGCGGGAGCTCCGAAAAGTGGTCTCCCACCAGGGACCTGTGAGCTCCCGATGTCACCGTCCACAGGCCTGCAGCTGGAGCCTCAGAGCTCCGGAGTCGGGTCACAGCCACGCACCACCACAGCTCTCCACTCTCCGAAGCCGGCCAGCCCCACGATGCCGCAGGCTCCGTGACTGGAGCCCCCAGGTCATTCCTGTTGGAGGCCGCTCCACGGTGCTAGGCACCAACGACAACGGAGACCTGACAGGGAAAAGGTCGGGTCACCCGTACAGTGAAGAGATTTAAACCCCCCCCCCCCCCCCCCCACATATACACAGCTAAAAACAATATAAAAACCACAGCAACTATACATTCAACAGGACAAAACATTAAAACAAAGACAGACAGACTGCAGAGGCCACTGCAATATCAGGCACGCCGAGGGAACACTAACATGGGCAGAATCAGTTCTGGGTGACTGAGCACAGTAAGGTAACAAAATTAAATCTATAACTATTTTGTTTTTAATCTCCTAATCTCATACACTACCTGAATGAGCTATTAAATGGAAAACCTGAAGGTAGACAAAAATGCAAAAGAAACTCAGCGGGTGAGGCAGCATTATGGAGCGAAGGAATAGGCGACGTTTCGGGTCAAGACTCTTCTTCAGACTAGATGCTGCATCATCCGCTGGGTTTCTCTAGCATTTTTGTCTACCTTTGAGGTTTCCAGCATCTGCAATTCTTTCTAAAACAAATGGAAAGCCGGAGTATTTTCTCTTGAAAGGAGCAACAACTTCTGCGTCCCAATGATCAGTTGAGAGAATGTCAAATTTGATATTACAAGCTCCTCTGCCCTTCAGGGCACTCATGAAATATATGTTGCCTGTCTGTCTGTTTACCATCGTCCTGACAGCTGTTTTATTATGTTGGGATACAGAACACATATCGAAGTTCAATTAATTAACTGGAAGATATTTCCATAATAATTTTTTTTAATGTTGCTATTCTGAAAGGCATAAGTAGGATTCTATTTGACTCCAATTCTGAGTGAAGATGAAACATCAACAAATATTGGAGTCATGCAAAACATCATGTTCCCCAATGTAACTTTTTGCATCACTTTATGAATATTTTGACAGCCATTGGCTATTTCTGAGTGTCAATAAAAATAATTTAGGAACATTTTACCTTTCAGTCAAAATGTTCACACAATATATTAGATGATCCTCCTTGGTCTGTGATTTCATTGACATTAAACACTCAAGAAGCTCAAAATGAAAATGCAGTTTTCGGCAAGGTTCAGTCTACTTCTGTATTCTAAAATTGCCATTAGATTTGCAAAATATTTTGGTGTGATTGTTTCTAAGGTAGATTGCTCGTTCCGCATGACCTTACCAATTTTATAAATAAAAATGGTTTGTATTTATATTGTTTTTCTTTATGTTTAAAAGGACATGGCACCACAAAATTGCGTCACCACAGAAAAGCTGACATTCAGGCATAAAATATTTTAGGATGCATCACCAGAGGTCTGGTCGGGGAAGAGAGGGGCATCAGGAAGGGCAATAAAGGAGTAGAGAAAAGTGAAAGAGAAAATAAGTTCTAGGATGGAGTTTCAAAGCTTGCAGGTTGGTGTTGGACCAGCCTTCAGTTCTAGGAAAATTGTAGAACTGGAGGATGTTGCAGGTCCAAGAGATAAAAAGTAGAACAAAATCTATTGGGTTTTCTCAGAAATCCAGGAGAGTAGTCTAAATTATCATGTTAACCATTTTGCAATTAATTGTTTCCCTTCAAATCAGAAGAACTTTATGTCAATTCTATTAAATAATGCTAGAATGATGCTACAATGCTTTTTGCCAGAAGGCAATTTGTAAACATGAAATGAAACACAATGATGTACATTGGATCACACCAGAAATGTTACATACTGTTTAATGGAGCATAATATGATATAAAAAGTGATAAAAATAGAACATTGAAATGTATAACAAGACAATAGCTTCAGAGCTATTGTATACTTGCAATTTTCTCCCGTTTCTTTCCAACCTCCCCTCAAGATCTCTTTGAATTTATCTTGTCATTGAGATCCAAAATACATTTGGACAGATACATGGATAGGAAGGGGTTAGAGGGATATAGCCAAATACGGGCAAATGGAACTAACCCAGAATGCCAACTTAGTCGGCATGGGCAAGGTGGACCAAAGGGGCTATTTTTTAACTGTATAGCTCTATGACACTCTGACCATGCTTTTTCTGTTCCCTCAAACCTATTCACTTTAAACTGCGGAACACCCAACTTATCTCTCTGACCATATATATTGCAAATGGTTTTCTCACCACCAGTGCTATCCTCTTCCCCCTCAAATCTGCTGTCATTACCACTCTCATAAAATTTGTCTGATTTATTTGTGTAAACTTGAAGTCATCCAAAGAGAAAATAAGTTCTGTGATATTAAAATCCCCTGGGCTTTCTATTCCGTCCTATATTTAGATGAATCCTCCCAAATCTGGATCCACTATTTTGTATGTCCTTGTTTGACTCCCTTCAGTCTTTCAGCCTCAAGCAGAGTACTGAAATATATAGTTAACCATATAACCATATAACAATTACAGCACGGAAACAGGCCTTCTCGGCCCTTCCAGTCCGTGCCGACCATTTATTTTCCCCTAGTCCCATCTACCTAGTCCCATCATTAATGTGAGGGAATGAATAGTGATTTATCCAGTCTTTGACATGGATGACTGCAATGTCTTTAACCAATGTACTTACACCATCATTCACATGGATGGACTTGCTTGATTCTATTCTTATCCATTGGTTTTCTGGGAATCGTTTTTTTGGGGACTTTTCTTATTCTACCTGTGTCATCAAACTTGGCCTCTTTCGTATTTCTCACCAATAGGTATTACTTTTGAGTTAAATCATCTGAAAACATGTATGTAGTGACAACCAGCTGTTCCCCACCGCCATCTCTCTCAAATTCTCCATCACCTCTAAACTATTGGACCACTTGATTGTATAGGAAGAAATAAGGTTATTGCAGCCCAATTAACCCATTGTCTTTGGTGCCCGACACAAATTTTACACCTTATTTTATATCTCTGGCTCAATCAACTGAAATGGAAAAAGTTAAATTTGAGTGAGATTCTGTCTTTAGATCCAAGCCATAATTAATATTTTCACTTTATTACATTGCTTTCTTTCCTCCACCTCTACTGGTGCTCACCTCATTTTCTCACTTATTCCTCTATCAAAAGTTATACCTATTGGTGAGAAATACCAAAGAGGCGGCAAGAGTCTCTCACTGAAAAGCAGTGAATCTTTTGAAATAAACGATTAAAACTTTTAAAAGTTCAGAAATATAGGTTGGAATGTGACGGGAAGATGGCTATCCCGTCGAGGGAAAAAATGCGAGTAGAATATGTGAAAATGGGAAGGCTGTGGCCTAGCGTTTGGAAGAAGATACAAATTAAGGAGATTAAAAGAAAGCCAACGCAACCCTGGCCCACACAGACATTTAGAATTTTAAGAACAAAGGGAAGAGTTTTCGTATAATAGAGATGGATAGATTAATGGCACTCTGCAAGTACAAATTGTTATTGTTGTAAGTCCTGTTGTAAGGTGACATAAAACAAGATGTGGAAATTGTTGTGACAGAAAATGTGCAAGAAGAGAGTCATGAAATGGATTGTGAATTCAACTGTGATTCGACCTCAAAGCTAATACAATGGAAAATCTGGTACATCCAAAAACATGGTGCAACATTAAAAAAACAATACCCTGTAAAATGTGACATAACATAAATACAGGGTAAAAATGTATCTTAAAGTGTGATACTGCCAAAATATTACATGATGTAAAATATGATATCATGCATATTAAAAAAAGGGAAATACAATGTGACAGTAAACATGAAACTGTAAAGTAAAATGCAATGAGATACATGTGATAACATGAAACATATGGGAAATAAAACCTTGCCAAACGTGACAAACGTGAGACCTAAAATAGGTCACCAAATCAAGGTAAAGTGTTTTTGAATGGTACATAGGTGAATACTGCAGAAACCATGGGTTCGCTGTTGAACAAGATTTGATGTTATGTCTGACCTAATGTAAAATGTAACAGTTTTAAAAGCAGGAAGACACAAAATGTAGCATTAGAGGCAGCGTAGCATAAAATGTGATGTAAAGTCAGGCACAATACATGTCATAACGGAACACATGACACTGCAGCAGAAATGAGCTGTGTATATTTTTTTATTGCAATGTGATGCAACTTCCGATGTGACCTGATGGAAAATGTAGTGCAACGTAAACACAGCACCGTGTGAAAAGTGAACATGATGTGGAAAGCATTGCAGTGCAAAGTATGTCTGAGGCAGAATAAAATGTGACATGATGGCAAATTGTTAAACATAATGACGACAGCTTAATATAAAAACAGTGAAAATATGAAGCAATGCAACTGATGAAATGACAGAAAGGTGAGATAAAATACGTTACACCATGAAGCATGATGTAATATTACATTTGATATGTGTAAACAGTGATATGGAACATGACATGTCATAAATGGTTAAGAACTGAAATTGTGTTATGATAAAATATATGGCAAGCGGTTAAGTCTAAAGGAATGGTGTAAAATGCATCATGGATATCCAGATCATATGGTTTCCCACCACATCCCAAAGCTGGGCTAGTTGTTAAATTAATTGGCTGTAGCAAGTATCCCTAATGTAGGAAGATGGTAATGGAATGAATGTGGAATTGATATGCATGTGAGAGAGGTTTGGCGGTCAGGAAATAGATAGGGGAGTAGGATTTAGGAGATTTCTCTAAGAGCCAGCATAGGCTAGATGGGCTGAATAGCTCCTGTGTCGTAGCGTAATATAAAAGAAAAGAAAATATGCCATTAACTTTGATACTAAACATTACAAAATTAGACAATAGACAATAGACAATAGGTGCAGGAGTAGGCCATTCAGCCCTTCAAGCCAGCACCGCCATTCAATGTGATCATGGCTGATCATCCCCAATCAGTATCCCATTCCTGCGTTCTCCCCGTATCCCCTGACTCTGCTATTTTTAAGAGCCCTATCTAGCTCTCTCTTGAAAGCATCCAGAGAGGCTGAGAATTCCAGATATTAAATAAGTTATTGAAAAACATGGCAAAATAGAAAATATCATAAAAATATCTGCTACAAAGTGCAACATAATATATCATAGGTCAGAAAGAGTGATAAAAGAAAAATGTGCCTATGTCAAACATAACAAAAATGTGTGTGACATAATAAATACACCAATGTAAAACATGACATGAAACATAGTGCTAAAACATTACCTAAAGTAAGTTTGGTGTAATGTTAGACAACATGTAAGCCGTGAAGTAATTGTAAAACAAGAAGTATCATGTGTATATGTTGTATCAGAAGAAATGTTAATGATGCAATGTGAAATTATGAGGTAATATGCGATGTGCAGCAAGAAAAAGGTCTCATTAAGATGTTACACAGGAACAAGAAATAAACTGCTACCTAAAATAAGTAAATTGTAATACGATGTAAAACATGAGATTTTATAAAAGGAGTAAAATATACACCCTTAAATACAAAAGCTCAGGATTCAAGAGTTTATTGTCATAAGCTGAAATAAGAACTGAGAACGCTGGAAAATACTGAGCAAGTCAAGCAGAATCCATGAGGCCACTATAAATGACCTGGATGTAAATGTAGATGGGATGGTGAGTAAGTGCTGATTATACCAAAATTGGAAGTGTTGCAGACAGCAAGGAAGATTGTCTGAAGATACAGCAGAATAGAGATCAGCTGCAGAAATAGGCAAATAAACTGCACATGGGTTTTAACCCGAGCAAGCCCCCGGTGTTGCACTTTGGGAGGTTGGATGTAAGGGGAAAGTTACAGTTAATGGCAATATCTTCAATGGCATTGATGTGCAGAGGGATCATGGAATCCAAATTCATAGCTCACTGTATGTGGCAGCACGAGTAGATATGGTGGTAAAGAAGGCGTATTGCATTCTTGCCTTCAGCTCTATAGGTCTTTGGTTAGGCCGTATTTGATTGATTGTGTGTAGTTCTGGTATCCCCATTACAGGAAAGATGTGGTGGTTATGGAGATGTTGCAGATGAGGTTTACCAGAATGCTGTCTGGATTAGACGGTTTCAGCGACAGAGAGAGACTGGATAGATTTGTATTGCGTTCTCTGGAACATCGGATGTTGAGGGGAGACTTACTAAAATTATGAGAGGCATAGATAGGATAGACAGTCAGAACCTTTTTTTCGGTTGGAAATGTTCATCACTAGAGGACATGCCAATAAAATGAGATGGAAAGATTAAAAGAGACGTAAAGGGAAACATTTTTTACACAGATAGACGGTAGATAGATAGATTCTTGATTAATACGAGTGTCAGAGGTTATGGGGAGAAGGCAGGAGTATGGGGTTAGGAAGGGGAGATAGATCAGCCATGATTGAATGGCGGTGTAGACTTGATGGGCCGAGTGGCCTAATTCTGCTTCTATCACATGACTTTATGAGAGTGGAGGGGCCTGGAATGTATTGCCAGGGGTGGTGATGGAGGCAGATATGATAGTTTAGAGGCTTTTAGATAGGCACAGGGAAGTGCAGGAATAGAGGGATATGGATCATGTGCAAGAAGATTAGATCAGTTTAATGGCATCATGGCAAAAACTTTGTGGGCCAAAGGGCCCTTTCCTATGCTATACTGTTTTATGTTCCACTAGACCAAGGGTCCTGTCCCCTCAACACGCAGTTGTGGGGGGGGGGGGGGGGCGCGGCCTTTGGCATCACACACACACACTGACCCCCCCCTTGATATTATATCAATATTATTCATTTGCTCCGATAACCCCTTCCCCTGTCCTATCAACTCATGCATAGCCCCCAACTGTGCAGGCGTGGCTAGAGAGAGGGGGGGGGGGGTGGAGAGGGGGGGGGGGGAGGCAAGGCGTCCCATGGGAGGGCTGGTTCCCGAATGCAATACTCCACCACTCATCCATACGTCCCAATATTCACCACTCCCCAGAGAGGAAAGGGGGGGCAGAGAGGAAAGGGAGGGGCAGAGAGGAGAGGGGGGAGGACAGAGAGGAGAGGGGGGAGGACAGAGAGGGAGGGGGGAGGACAGAGAGGGAGGGGGGAGGACAGAGAGGGAGGGGGGAGGACAGAGAGGGAGGGGGGAGGACAGAGAGGGAGGGGGGAGGACAGAGAGGGAGGGGGGAGGACAGAGAGGGAGGGGGGAGGACAGAGAGGGAGGGGGGAGGACAGAGAGGGAGGGGGGAGGACAGAGAGGGAGGGGGGAGGACAGAGAGGGAGGGGGGAGGACAGAGAGGGAGGGGGGAGGACAGAGAGGGAGGGGGGAGGACAGAGAGGGAGGGGGGAGGACAGAGAGGGAGGGGGGAGGACAGAGAGGGAGGGGGGAGGACAGAGAGGGAGGGGGGAGGACAGAGAGGGAGGGGGGAGGACAGAGAGGGAGGGGGGAGGACAGAGAGGGAGGGGGGAGGACAGAGAGGAGGGGGGAGGACAGAGAGGGAGGGGGGAGGACAGAGAGGGAGGGGGAGGACAGAGAGGGAGGGGGGAGGACAGAGAGGGAGGGGGGAGGACAGAGAGGGAGGGGGGAGGACAGAGAGGGAGGGGGGAGGACAGAGAGGGAGGGGGGAGGACAGAGAGGGAGGGGGGGAGGACAGAGAGGGAGGGGGGGAGGACAGAGAGGGAGGGGGGAGGACAGAGAGGGAGGGGGGAGGACAGAGAGGGAGGGGGGAGGACAGAGAGGGAGGGGGGAGGACAGAGAGGGAGGGGGGAGGACAGAGAGGGAGGGGGGAGGACAGAGAGGGAGGGGGGGACAGAGAGGGAGGGCCCCCTCCAGCCCCCTCTCCTCCTTCCTCTCCCCCTCCTCCCCTCCCCCTCTTCCATTCCACCCCTCTTGTTCCCCCCCTCCACCCCCCTCCCTCTCCCTCCACCCCACTCCCTCCCCTCTACCCCCCTCTCAATTTCTCTGTACCAGGAAGGGGGGGCGAGAGGGAGGGGGAGGGGGGTAGAGGCAGCACCTACCCAGGTTGTAGAGCAGAAGCCTGCCCATCAGGTGCCGGGCCCAAACTTGGCGTTAGTATGGGTGTTGTGTGCTGAAGAGACTGGGTTCCAGAGGGCTAGTATGGACATTGTGGGCCGAATGGATTCTTGGGCTGGTGGCTCAGTCACTCCAGCCTGTTGTGCTGGCATCTCACTCACTCACGGCTGGTGGGCTCGCAGTTGACTCACGGCTATTCCTTGAAATTCCATTTCAAGCAGGGTGCAAGGGCACGAAATTCGTGCAGTTTCATACCATTTCAAGCAGGGTACAAGGCCACTATAGACAGTGAGTCGTGACCTCTCCCTCCCCCATCTTGCAGAGACTGAGCTATGCCTAAACCTCCAGATTTTATAGTCCCTTCCCCCTCTCACCAGACCTTCATGACCTTCATGGCATGGTTGACAGGAGGGAGAATCTCAACACTTTTTAACACTAATAAATCTTTTATTTTGGCACCTGATGAGCAGAGGGGGACTGAGTAAGATGGCCAAAACCCACAGCCATACATGGTAGCATTTTTTCTAAAATCAATATACAGCGCAAACAGGAAGTGGTTAAGATTAGACTTATAATTATATAGAAGGCAAATCAGCTCAAATTAGGCAAGGTAACTCTAATTAGATAAGGCAGCTCACTTTAGCACTTTCAAAACCAAGGGCAAGGCAGCTTGCTTTAGCACTTTCAAAACCAAAGGCAAGGCACCTTGCTTTAGCACTTGCAAAACCAAAGGCAAGGCAACTTGCTTTAACACTTTCAAAACCAAAACACACTTTTGTATTTTCAAACTACATTTTCAAACCACATTAAGGGCACAGACAGGTCAGTAAAACCACTTACAGTTTAGTAGACATGTGTTCAGTGTTATTCACAGCTCAGACTGAGAATTGCAACCACTTGCTTCCCCCATCTTGCAGAGACCTGAGGCACCTCCACACTTCCGGGTTTTATAGTCCCTCAGGAAGGGGCGTGGCCTTCAGGAGAGAGAATCTCACCATTTTTTAAACACTAATAACTCTTTTATTTTTCATCGATGGGAAAAATCCTCTTGTCCTGCGCAGCGGAGGGGGACTCCGAGTAAGATGGCCACATTTTGTTCCTTGCAGTCATACATTTAATAAATTAACAAAATACAATAAACACAAATTAACATCCACCACAGTGAGTTCACCAGGCACCTCCTCACTGTGGTGGAAGGCAAAAGTCTTAAGTCTTTGTGTCTTCCCTCCTTGCTCTCCCTCTGCGCTGAGGCGATCCAGGCCTCCGATGTTGTGACCCCACCGGGTGTTGGTAAGTCCTGCGGCTGAATCCGAGCTCCGCAAACAGGCCGGTTCAAACTCCATGGCCCAGGGTGGTTGAAGCTGCCGAAGCTGCCGCCCTCCAGTCCAGCGGATGAAGCTGTTGCCGTGGGAGCTCTGGAAAAGCAGGTCACCAACCTGTCACCTGCGAGCTCCCGACGATGTCGTCTGCTGGGCCCGCGGCCGAACCTCCGAGTCCTCATGTCCTCAGTCCCGAGCTGGGCCGTCACTGCCGGGAGATCTCCTCAGCCCTGAGTCAGGTCGTCACCGCCGCCGGAGCCCGCCACAGCCCCGAAGTCAACCAGCCTCGTGCTGGTAAGTCGTGGCTGGCTCTGCCTCTGGAGTATCGGGTTGGTCGCAGTTGGAGGCCGCCAGCTCCGCCATTAGGCCTCAGCGCAGACGGAGACGGGGGATACGACAAAAAAAAAGTTGCATCCCCATTGAAGGAAGAGACTAAAAACAAATTTCTCCCACCCCCCCCCACCCCCCCCCCCCCCCCCCCCCACATTCACAAACTAACTCAAATTAACTGGCTAAAACACGACAAGGACAACAAAAAAAAAAGAAAACAGACGGACTGCAAGCGAGCCGCAGCTGCTAGGGCAGCGCCGCCACTTCCGGATTGAGTGGTCAAGATCAGACTTTTAGTAATATAGATATGATATGATAATAAAAAAATTGCAAGGTAAACCATGCTGCGAAGAGGAACATAAAAACATTGTAGCTAAAGTAATGAAAGTAAGCATGCAGGTGCAGCAGGCAATGAAGAAAGCAAATGGCATGTTGGCCTTCATAACAAGAGGAGTTGATTATAGGAGCAAAGAGGTCATTGTGCAGTTGTACAGGGCCCTAGTGAGACCACCTGGAGTATTAGGGTTTTGGTCCCCTAATTTGGGGAAGGACATTCTTGCTATTGACGGAGTGCAGCATAGGTTTACAAGGTTAAATCCCGGGATGGCGGGACTGTCATTGCTGGGAGAATGGAGCAGCTGGGGTTGTACACTCTGGAGTTTAGAAGGATGAGAGGGAATTTAATTGAAACTTATAAGATTATGAGGATTATTATGAGGATAACTTATAAGGATTTGGACATGCTAGAGGCAGGAAACATGTTCCCGATGTTGGGGGATTCCAGAACAAGGGGCCACAGCTTAAGAATAAGGGGTAAGCCATTTAGAACTGAGACAAGGAAACACTTT
The DNA here is from genome assembly GCA_963514005.1 of Raja brachyura. The sequence continues at coordinate 89,609,906 of OY740782.1, forward strand.
TTCTCACAGAGAGTTGAGAGTCTGTGGAATTCTCTGCCTCAGATGGCGGTGGAGGCCGGTTCTCTGGATACTTTCGAGAGAGAGATAGATAGGGCTCTTAAAGATGGTGGAGTCAGGGGATATGGAGAGAAGGCAGGAACGGGGTACTGATTGGGGATGATCAGACATGATCACATTAAATGGCGATGCTGGCTCGAAGGGCCAAATGGCCTGCTCCTGCACCTAAAACAGGTGAAAAAACAGAAATGCTGGAAGAATTCAACCAGTCCAGCAGCATTTGTAGAAAGAGAAGACGATGTTAGGTATCTGACCCTTTCTCTGAACTGCTATGGGAACTGGGGGTGGGGCTTGAGGAGTGAGGTTTAAGATAAAAACCTATATGAGGATAGGTTAAGACAAACCAGGTGAAAAGGAGCATTAGACCAACAAGACATTAAAAGAAACAGTGTGAGAAAGTGACAAACTTTAAACATGGTAATGGAAATTGATGGAAGAACATCTTATCTGAATAACATCCTGGAAGAACATTGCACATTGATGAAAGGATATCCATTTAGCACATGTTCTCCCTTTCATTGAGATCAGGGTTAATTTGTGATCTACCGCTATAAATGGGCATTTCTTTCATATTCTTTAACATATTTGGTTATTAAAAGCCTATCAATCTCAGAATTAAAATGAATATTTGAACTTGCATCAATTTCTTTTGGCAAGAAAGTTCCAAACTCCATCTGCAGAAGTGTTTTCTAACTTCATTGCAAAAGGGCCTGACTCCAATTTTTAAACTTTGGTCCCTGGTCCTGCACTGGAAATAATTCATCTCTATGTGCCTCATCGACTTTTCCTTACATCTAAATGTTTTAGTCAAATCATCTCTTAAAAACTTAAAATCCTTTTATTTTATGTTCATATCTGTAACATTTTAATGATCTCTTGGTTTGCTTTACTTCCATTCTGTCAGGTTTTTATCATTCAGAAAAACCTGTGGCTGAGGGGACGCAGGGAAGCCAGGCCTGCAGGGAAGTCGGGCCACGGGGAAGCCGAGCCATAGCGGCTGTGGCTGTCCCCTCCAGCTGCTTCCGGCCAACTTGCTGTGGCCGTGTAACACCTGACAACGCCGGGCGAGGCGGGTGCCGCCGGTGAATGACAGTGGACACGGCCAATCAGTGCAGCCGCGTCCGCTGTCCCGGCAACACCCGTTCCTGAGTGACATGAGAGGCGACTGACAGCAATCTGCGCATGCACGGTTTTCACGATTTTTAGACCTTAATTACTTTTACAATATACCATCGATCGGAACAAAACTTGTTGCATTTGCAGCACAGGAGAACGGTGAGTTAGCTGGCGAAAAATCGTAGTGCTATCGTGTACCAGTTTTGCACAAATAGAAAAACCCCGCAAACCGGAAGAGCACAAGGTCATAGGTTTAGTTATGTATAGATAGATAGATAGATAGATAGATAGATAGATAGATAGATAGATAGATAGATAGATAGATAGATAGATAGATAGATAGATAGATAGATAGATTGATATAGATAGAAGATAGAATAGATAGATAGATTGATAGATAGATAGATCGATAGATAGATGCAGTGTTATAATATGTATGGTGGAAAACATAATATAATAGTAAGGATGAAAGATAACGCTGCCCTCAAATGGACACAACAAATATAATGACACATTTTTGCACAGGAGCAGGAAATACAACCCTTTTGCATCGACCAATGTATCATTGAAAACAAGGTGTAATTTTTAAATTATAAACCAAAAGGTTTCTTACACAAAGAGTGGTAGGTATATTGAACAAACTGCAAGAGGAAGTAGTTAAAGCAGGTAGTATCACAACATTTAAAAAACATTTAGACAGGTACATGGATAGGATAGGTTTAGAAGGATATGGACCAAATGCAGGAAGGTGGGACTAGAGTAGATGGGGCATTAGTAGTTGGTGTGGGAAAGTTGGGCCAAAGGACCTGTTTCCATGCTGTTTGACTTTATAACTCCATCAAGACTGACATCATGGATGAATGCCTACCTTCTCGGTTTTTATTTCTTGTGAATGTCTCCTTTTTCATGATTTTTTTCAGAGTGAACTTTGGCCTCAATGATTTTTACAAATGCTTTCAGGGACATATATTTATTTTCCTATTTGGCTGGTTTATAAAAGTTTTTTAACAGATCCTTCTATATTTAGTCAGAGGGTGGTGAATCCGTGGAATTCTTTGCCATAGAAATCTGTGGAGGCCAAGTCAGTGGATATGTTTAGGACAGAGATAGATAGATTTCATTTCGGAGTCACGTGAGTGACTTCGTGAAGAGCCCGCCGGCGCGCATGCTCGACATATCGTCGTAACGCGTTGCTGCGACGGCTGGCGGTGGAGCGCGCTCCTCGCCAGCCCTTCATAAGGGGCCACGGAGGTGAGTATTCCACCTTTAGTTGGTGGTCCTTGTTGTCTGATTATGTCTTGCAGCAAGGACATGGATGGGAGTTCGAAGGGCCGGAGGACGTCAGGACGAGTTCGCCGGTCAACAGTTCCGGGGCCTTTACCATCGGCAGTACCTGCAGCGCAGGCCGGGACTCAGGCGGAGATGTGGGTAAGCCCTGTGTTCACAGGTCCAGATCCGCCAGCACACCACAGCTCGGAGGAGTTCGACGAGGAGGAGTGTGGTGTGCCGCCAGAGCAGGGGGACCCTGCCATGGCAGTCAGGTTGTCAGCGGGCTCGCTGGCGACCTCGAGCAGGGCGCGTGCCGTTGCACGGCCTGTTCCACTCAGCCCTCCGAGAAGGGGGAGGGGAGGAGCCCAGAAGCCTAACCCTGTCAGGGCTAAGGCATTGCCTGTCGCGGAGGAGCGGTCAGGTTCCAGGGCGAGACCCGGGGCGGCTGTGAGGTCCAGCCGGCACACCCCGACTCTCGACGCCGGGACGGGTCGGTTGAGTCGGGTCTCGTCGCGGTCGCCGAGCCCCCCATGGATGGGTGGGCGGCACCATGCGTCGGCAACGTCCACGATGTGGGCAGCCGGCAAGACTGCGCGGGCCCCAGGCAGCCATGCTTCGGCTGGTGCCGACACCTCGCCGCATGTGCCCTTAGTGGCAGCGGCTTCAGCTCTCGCTAAACGGAGGCGATTGAACACGCCCGCGCAGGAATCGCGCAGTTCGCCTCGGCGGCTGTTAGCGACAACTACCGGCACCGGCAGGGCCTCGACGAGGTGCGGGCCGATGACAGGAGCCCGGTTTTCTTTTCAGAGCCGGAGGACTCCGACCACCTGAGTGTTCAGGGTGAAGGGCGTATTGACCGTATGGAGCGGCTGCTGGAGCTCCTGCTTCAACGTCAACAACAGCAGGGCAGCAACAGGCACAGGGCGACTTCACCAACATCTACTATCAGCCTGGAGCAGCACGAGGAGGAGGTTCTGGTGGATCCCGTACCACCTCCGGTGGAGGTGCCAGCGGAGGAACTTTTGGATGTGGCGACCAAATTCGCGGCCCCACATACGGCTGGTCTTCCTCTCAATTCAAAGCTGGCAGCCACAGTGGACTTTCTTAATAATCAGGTGCTGCAGGAAGAAGTCCTCATCCAGGCTATGAGCCGTCACAAGGCTCCATCAAACTGCAACTCCCTCAACGTGCCTGTGGTCAATACGCCAATATGGGGCAACATCAGTGCGGCTATCCGTCAACAAGAGCTACAATTGCAGCGGATCCTGAAACTCCTCACGGCCGGTATTACCGCCTTTGCGCGGTCGGTGGACGAGGACGAGCTGAATTTGGACCAGGAAGATGCTCTGGCCTTATTGTGCGCGACCCAGCACGAAATCAACGGGTTTCGCAAAAACAGCATCCGCCCAGCACTCAACCCGAAGTTTGCAGGATTGTGCAAACCACCGCCGCCGCCGCCGCCCCGTCAGCTCTTTGGTGAGGACCTCTCGAAGAGAGTCAAAGAGCTTGACGAACAAGCCAAAACGGTGGGGATCATGCGCTCTAAGAGTGCCCCCACACCGTCCGGCTCAAAAGCTCCATACATTCGCTCACGAGGGTCGGCCAGTGCCTCGACGAGGACTCACCCTCTAGCTCCACAACGACAACAACACCAGAACCAGCACCAAGGGTCTTTTTTAGGACAGGGTCGGCAGAGACCTTTTTGGAAATCGAAGACGCCGCGCCCTCAAGCCAACCCAGCACCTCCACGGCCACCCACACGTGTCAAGGACCGCCGGTAACCACGGAGGTGAGGGGGTCTGGTTCTCTCATTTCTCTCTGTTTAACTTCCCATGTTGGTGGTCGTTTACGGTTGTTTTTGGATGCATGGGGTAATTTTACTGGTGATGAGTATGTGTTGCGGAATATTCAGGGGCATAGAATTGAGTTTATTAATGGCGACATTCCTCCATCCCAGCACATGCCTGGTCGTACGTTCAAATTGTCTGCTGCAGAACAGGCAGCAGGTTACAAGGAAATTTTAAGTTTGGAACAGAAGGGTGTGATTGAGAAAACAGTGCATGAGCCAATTGAATTTGTTTCGAACATATTTACTAGACCTAAGAAGGATGGAGGCTGTCGTGTCATTATTGATCTAACCCGTTTGAATACGTTTGTAACATATACTCATTTTAAAATGGATACGTTTGAAACAGCCAAATCATTGATTTCTCATGGCTGCTTTATGGCATGCATTGATTTGAGGGATGCATATTATTCAGTATCCATCCAGAAAGATGATAGAAGGTTTTTGAAATTTATCTGGATGGGGCAACTTTGGCAGTATAAGGCTTTGCCTAATGGGCTTACCACAGCCCCTAGATTGTTCACTAAATTGGTGAAGCCAATCATGGCTTATTTGAGACAACGACATCATATAGTTATGGCCTATTTAGATGATGTCTTTATTGTGGGCCACACCCTGCAATTGGCTGAACAGGGTGTTGCAGCTGCTGTCAATATATTTCAACAATTAGGATTCATTGTCCATCCAGAGAAATCAAAGTTCTGCCCTACCCAGGTAATTAATTACCTAGGGTTCACGGTGAACTCAATGAGCATGAGGATAACTATACCAATTAACAAAATTGAGGAAGTCACTAAGGTGTGCAGAGATTTAATTGGCACCAATATACCATCGATTCGGCATACAGCCACAGTAATTGGCAAGTTAGTGGCTTTGTTTCCGGCAGCACGATATGGACCTTTGCATTATCAGAATTTGCAAAGAGCTAAAATTACTGCGTTAAAATGGAACGCTGGTCATTACGATCGATCTATGCAGCTGCCGTCCGAAGCGATAACTGAGTTGCAATGGTGGGTGTGTCACATTAGCAACTCATTTAAGCCTGTCAGGGAGGCTAATCCGGTGGTATATTTACAGACTGATGCAAGCTCCAATGGCTGGGGAGCTACTGATAATTGCTCTAGTTGTGGGGGTAGATGGGACACCCTTGAGGCATCGATGTTGTTGACTCAAGGGATTAACTATTTGGAGTTGCTGGCAGCATTCCACGGACTTCGTGCATATTGTTCCAAGCTTGTTGGAGCACACGTCCGTCTCCAAATAGACAACACCACAGCTGTGGCATATTTAAACCATATGGGTGGTACCAGGTCAGTTTCGTGTGACAAATTGGCTAACTCAATTTGGCTCTGGTATATTCAAAGAGACATTTGGATTTCAGCTACCTATTTGCCAGGTGAGCTTAATACTGTGGCGGACACCAGGTCACGCAAATTTAATGACAACATTGAATGGATGTTGCATCCTGAGATTTTTGCTAAAGTCACAGCCAAATTTGGTAAACCGGACATTGACCTTTTTGCGTCACGGTTGAACCATCAGGTACCAGCCTACGTTTCATGGGAACCAGATCCTGGGGCAATAGCGCTAGATGCGTTCTCGCTGGACTGCGGGAATTGGGTTTTCTATGCCTTCCCTCCGTTTTGCCTCATCAGTCGGGTATTGCGAAAGATTCAGGCAGATGCTGCCAAGGGCATCCTTATTATACCCGACTGGCCCACACAGCCTTGGTATCCGGTGGTCTTTGACATGCTCAACGAACCTTGGGTCCTTTTGAAGGGTTGCCCACAATTGGTTACTCACCCTGTGTCAGGGGAGCCACATCCCTGCCATGGCTATTTAAATTTGTTGGCTTGCAGGTTCTGAACAGGCCGTTAGTCCAATACGGCCTCTCGGCTCGGACCATGGATACCATCGGGGCGTCGTGTCGAGAGTCCACAAGGCGAAGATACCGCTCGCATATTAAGAAGTGGGAAGCCTACTGCAGCCGCTCTCGCATCACGTACGATGACGTGACAATAACCGACGTCCTGGAATTCCTCGCGGGGTTGCACCATGATGAACACTTAAGTTACAGTGCCATCAACAGCGCCAGAAGTGCGCTATCATTCTACCTCAAGATTGGGGTAGGATCCAACAGGCTAGTGTCCAGACTCATGCGGGGTATATTCAATATGAATCCGCCTACACCACGCTATAATATCACCTGGGATGTCAGGGACGTATTAACCCTGCTCAGGACGTGGTCTCCCATGGAAGGGCTCCAACTGGACCAACTCACCATGAAGCTGGTGATGTTACTAGCGCTGACTTCAGCTCAGAGGGTACAGACACTACACAAACTGCGTGTCGACAGAATGACATCTACCCCTACAGAAGTAGTCTTTTTCGTTGACGAGCTACTAAAGCAGCATAGACCTGGGTGCACAGGGCTGCAGCTGAAGTTCCCGGCATACCCCGCAGATGCTAGGCTATGTTTAGCCTCACATATCCGCCACTATGTCAAGGTGACGGCACGCATCAGAGGAATGGAGAGATACCTGCTTGTCACTCATAAGAGACCTCATCATCGAGTGACAGTCCAGACGATATCCAGGTGGCTTCGAGTCGTCTTGGGTAAGTCAGGTATCGACACTAATGTGTTCAAGTCTCATTCCACCAGGGCTGCATCGACGTCAGCGGCGAGGGTCATGGAGGTGCCCATGGACCAAATTCTCGCCACAGCAGGATGGGCGAATGAAGCTGTGTTCCAGCGTTTTTATAACAAGCCTGTTGCTGCTCCTCTACAGTTCGCAGAAGCCGTGCTGAATGCAGGTCAAGAACGTGGAGATGTCCCCGCATGAGGGGTTTTTGATTTGTTATTAATAAATATGCTTTTGTTTTGCAGTATGAGCTATTGAGCCAGTTTGTTCCTCCCATCCATCCCTGGTAGTGGTGTGTCAGCATGGACGTGGTCCAGGGCGTGTAATCACAGAAGCTTTGAAGTCTTCACGAAGTCACTCACGTGACTCCGAAATGAAATAGTAAGATTGAACGAGAACTTACCAGTTCGAAGGTTGATCTTTATTTCATGAGGAGTCGAAGTGAGGGATTTCGTGCCCTCCTCGCCCAACCCTCAATCACCTTCATCTGGTAATCTTAGTCAATTCAATCATACTATGCGAAGTCATTTCTATTGTTGGTTCTGTGATTCCACGCCGCTACTTTGAAGTATGTCGAGCATGCGCGCCGGCGGGCTCTTCACGAAATCCCTCACTTCGACTCCTCATGAAATAAAGATCAACCTTCGAACTGGTAAGTTCTCGTTCAATCTTACTATTCTTGATTAGTACAGGTGTCAGAGGTTATGAGGAGAAGACAGGAGAATGGGGTTAGGGAGAAATAGATCAGCCATGATTGAATGGCGGAGTAGACTTGATGGGCCGAATGGTAATTCTACTCCTATCACATGATCTTATGATCTTATATTATCTTTGTTAAGTCTTTGTTAAGAGATACTGCCTGTCCGGCTGATTCACCCCAGCATTTTGTATCTATCGATTTAAACCAACATCTGCAGTTCTTTCCTACATATCCTAAGCATTTTGCGGGTAGTGATCATAATTATATAGATTTTAAGATTGTTTTGAATAGTAAAAAGGCTGTACCTTGCAGGACGGTGCTAAATTGGAGTAAGGCAGTTATTAGAGAGGGGCTTGGAAAGATACACTGGGAGCAATTGTTATTGGGTAAATCCACATCTGCCAAGTGGGAGTTGTTTTAAGGCCAGTTGATTGATGTTCAGAACCGATATGTTCAAGTAGGGAGGGATCAGGATGGCAAAGGATGGGAACCTTGGACGACCAAAGAGACTGTAAATTTGGCCACACAGAAAAAGGAAGTTTACGCCAGGTTTAAGAGGTTGGAATCAGACAGCACCTTTGAGGAATATAAAGAAAGGAGGAAACAACTCAATGGCATTGTATACGGCAGGTTGTGTCTTAATAACTTGATCGAGATTTCTGAGGAGGTGACGAAGGTGATTGATGAGGCTGGGATGGTGGATGTTGTCTATATGAATTCAGTATGGCATTTATTAAAGTCCACCATGTCAGGCTGATCCCGAAGTTTAACACAACTCCCAGAAAGTAGCAACAAGAATGGAGAGAGTACTAAATAAGACACATGGTATGCTTGCTCTCATAGGTTGGGGGCATTGAACAAAAAAGTCAGGAAGTCATGATGCAAAATTCTAGGACTTTGGTTAGGCTGGATTTGGAGTATTGTGTGCATTTCTGGTTGGCCCAGAATATGCTTTCATATTTTTCAAAGGAAGAATATGGAGGCTTTGGAAAGTGTGCAGAGGAGGTTTACCAGAAGGATGCCTGGATTTACCAGAAGGAGACCTGATAGTAGTATATAATACTAGACTAAGTGGGACCCATTGGGTCCCTGTCACACGGGAGACCTGGTCCCCCAACGCAACACTTTCCCCAACGCAATATTCCACCACTCACACTATCCCCCTCCCATCAAATCCACTCCTCCCTGTCCCCCTCTCCCTCTCCCCCCCATCCCACCTTGCCAATCACCCCTTCCACCCCCTTCCCTACCCCCCTGCACTCCACCATCCCTCTACCCCACTCCCTCCCTCTCTTTCCCCTTCCTCCCTCCCTCCCCCTCCCTCTCTCATCCCTCTCTCCCCTCTCCCTCCCTTCCTTCCCTCCTTCATCCCTCTCTCCCCCTCCCTCCCTCTCCCCCCACACTCCCTCATCCCTCTCTACCCCCTCCCTCCCTCATCCCTCCTTCCCCCCTCCCTCCGTCTTCTCTACCTCCCTGTGCTGTGGGCCGTGCAGCGGCACTCCCTCTCTCCGTGTCATGGTACAGTGCGTTAGGACCGCACCTGGTGTCCGCGACCGTGGGCAGGAGCCGCTGGAGCACTGCCCGTCCCGGGACCCGAGGTGTCCCTCGCCAGTGGGTAGACTGCAGGGCTCCCCCACCCCCAATCTCCCACCCCCCCATTTCCCTCACCCTCCTCCCCAAACTCCCATTCCTTGCCCTAGAACCTACCCAGGTCATAGAGCAGCGCCAGGGCCTGGAACTCGGCCTGGTTCTCGTACTCGGCCCGGCCCTGGCTGTAGGTGGCTGAAGCACTCATGGACCTGCACCTCGACGGAGCCGGGCTCGCTGTGCAGGGGGCGGGGTGAGGGTGGCGGGCAGCCGAGCCAGAGCTGCCCGCAGAGCAGGAAGCGGAGACTGTGCTGCAGGATGGCAGCTGCCGAACGGCCCCCAAGGCGCTGGTACACCTTGACCCAGGCCCCGGGCTTGGGCACAACTCCAGCCCACAGCTCGGCCGCCGCCTGGGCTCCAATCCAGGCCCCGACTTCATCTCCGGGCTCGTCCCTGACCCCAGACCCAGGCTCGCCCTTGGTTCCAGCCCAGGCCCAGTTCCCGGGCTCGGTCCACAGCTCCAGCCAAGGCCCAGTCCCAGTTCCCGGGCTCGGTCCACAGCTCCAGCCCAGGCCCAGTCCCAGTCCCCGGGCTCGGCCCGCGGCTCCAGCCCTGTCCTGTCCCCGGGCTCGGCCCGCGGCACCACCCTCCCCCTCAGGTACTGGGCGGCAGCACCACTCCTTCACCATGGCGACCTCCAGCCGATTGACAGTTGCTGTCCCGGCAACACCCATTCCTGACTGACAGGAGAGGAGACCAATCTGCGTGGCGACGACTGACAGCAATGAGCGCATGCGCGGTTTTTTAATGATTTTTAAACATTAATAACTTTTACAATATACCGTAGATCGGAACGAAAACTTGTTGCACTCGCAGCACAGGAGAATGATGAGTAAGCTGGCAAAAAATCGTAGAGAGAAAGAGAGAGGGAGAGGGGGAGATGGAGAGAGGGGGAGGGGGGAGAGGGAGGGGAGGGATAGAGATGCCATGGTTGCTGGTGGAAGCAGGTGCATTTGTGCACTTCAAATACTTTTTGATAAGCATATGGATATGCAGGGAATGGAGAGATGTGCATTATGTGCAAGTAGGTATATGATGGTCTTTGATTCATGTTTGGCACAGACATTGTGGGCCAAATGGCCTGTTCTTGCCCTGTACTGTTTGATGTTCCAATCCAAACCTGCAATGCTTAATTTGCCAGATGCTGAAACTATTTTAAAACCTTGTATAAAATGGGCATGTGAAATGCTAATGAATAAGCCATTTGTGTTTTTAAGCTTGCTTTGCATTCAACAGTTGATTAAAATATCTAACCTTAATGAAAAACACTTTGCAAAAAATTGTTGCTTCAATTGATTGAGGTGTATAACCGCAACAAAAGATAAAACATACTCACTGATTGCCTGCTTGATTAGCTCTTGCAGCCAAAACCTTACCAACAGGGCAAATTCTAACTGCGGCCTCTCAAGCAGACACTTCAGGCTTGCATCACACAAATCTGTCAGTAACTGTTGAAGGCAGAAAATTGTCATCTCAGATGTTACAGTACAGCAAAATCGCCTCACTGCACATGCTGCCAAAAATGACAGCTTAATTTATGCCATGCTCGAGCCACATCATATAGCCATTCAGTATGGCAGCTAAATTCACTCCCAATGTACATCGCCACTCTTACCAAGTAACCTGCATCCTGACAGCCAGAGGAATTGCTATGTGTGCAACAGTATGAAAAAAATCCTAACAGCAAAGGTGTGAATTTGCATTTCTTTGTGGTAATCTACATTTTGGAACCAGCTGAACTGACTCCACTCACTCAGCAGTATGAAGCAGATTTAGATGTAAATGTGCATGCAAGTTATAACAGATATTATATAATGTTGCTTATGGAAATATTCTATGACAGGCAGCTGAATATTATAGTTGAAAAGCTGAACATTTTATAGGCAGTAAGCAAAGACAGTAGGCTGTATTTTAACCTAGACGTGAGTGCAGTGGTAGTGGGTGAGGGGGTGCTGTTTGGTGAGGTGGTAGTGACAGGGTGTCATCCTCTGGCAGAAACATCAGGCTGTCCTGATTGCCAGACCTTGGACATAAGACTGTGGTCCAAACATGGCAAAATCAAATGGTAGGTAGACAAAAATGCTGGTGAAACTCAGCAGGTGAGGCAGAATCTATGGAGCGAAGGAAATAGGCAACGTTTCGGGTCGAAACCTTGTGGCTGGATGGATGAGGAGATTCAGATGGCAGGAACACTTCTGATACTCATGCAAATGAGACTGGGAAATACACAAAGTTCTGGAGTCAGTCAACGGGTCAGGCAGCATCAATGGAAAACATGGTTAGGTAACATTTCGGGTCAAACCCTTCCTCAGACTGATTGTAGAAGGGGGAGAAAGCTGGAAGAGAGGAAGGAAGCCAGGCAAGTGTTTGGTGGATGGAGGTAAAGGGGGTTTGATTGTCAGATGGATGGACAAAGGCCCGAGATGGGAAGAAGACCAAAGACTGTGAGATAAGGAGAGAAGAGGCACGAAATGTGAAACTAGAGGGATATAGGTGGAAGGGAATGGGGAAAGGAGAGGGGGAGGGTCACATTGTAGTTAGCCCCCACCTCTCTTCCAGCTTTCACCTCCCACTGCAATCATTCCAATGAAGTGCCGACCCAAAATATCACCTATCCATGTTCACATTGGATGCTGCCTGACTTGTTTAGTTACTCCAACATTTAGTGTCTTTTTTTTGTAAACCAGCATCTGCAGTTCCTTGTGTTTAAATGAGGCAGGGGTTTGACAGTGATCTAAGGAGAACAATGTCATGCAGGGACTGGGGAATGAGTATTCCTGCTTCCTCAAAGCTGCAGGAAAACCCTACTTATTTTAATTGAAGCTCTTGCTGTGTTAAATTCACTTGTCTGACTGTGACTGTGACTCAGCCATTAACCTGACATCGGAAAGGAGTATCATGAGAATGGAAGGTGAGTGTCCAACTCTGATTTTAACCTCCTGCAGCTTGAGCAATGTAAAGGGTTCTATGCGGTGGTTAGTTAAAAATAAGGAATTGATCCACTAAAATTACTGTCATTGCAAAATACAGTATGCTTCTTGGAAAAACAAAGAAAAGTTGCCAAATATTTCATTTTGTTTGAACCAAGTACTGCGAAAAGAGAAATTAATTATCTACCCACACATTTCTGTAACAAAACACCAAGAGTTTTCATTGAGACTATGCAAAGGGACAATAATATGAAATAAATGAATAGGTGGGAGAAAAGGGGTCAAGAGGTAATACACATCTGATTATTTTGATGGTTAATGTGGATGATAAGATTGTTCTGTTGACATTCCTAAACTGAGATGACCTGAACCTCCGTCATTAAGCAGCAATATGCATAGAACATTTGCATTTGCATGTGTTTGCCGGCTGAGTTTAAACCATTACTGCATCAGATGAGAGAATGAGAAATCCTTTAGAAAAAGAGTTACTGCAATCCTATTCCTCCAACTACTTCCCTGCAACCTATGTTCTCATACATGCTCAGTAACCCACAACCATTTCCTAGTTCCCCCCCCCCTCACTCCCCCACCTCCCTACCTCCTCATGCTCCTGCTATTGCCCACCTATACCAGAGAATATACAGTATCCATTAATTACTGATCAGTACATCTTTGGGGTGTGGGAAACTGGAAAACGCAGGACAATCCTACGTAGTTCAAAGGTTCAAAGGTTCTTTATTTGTCACATACACCAATTGGTGTAGTGAAATGCGGATTGCCATCGCAGCACATTAAAAATAATACAACATAACAATAATAAAGAAATTTAAACATAAAAACATCCCCCCACAATGTTTCCCATTATGAGGGAAGGCACAAAGTCCAGTCCCCATCCCCATGTCCACCCATAGTCGGGCCAATTGAGACCTCCGCAGTTGCCTTTACGGAGGCCCGCTGTTCCAGGCCCTTCTCGCCGGATGATGGTGCTCCAGCGTTGAGAGAATCCTCACGGCAGCTTGGGATACCTGGAACGGCCGCCTCCTTACCCGAGACCGCGGCTTCCGAAGCTAACAGGCCGCACTGGATGGAGCTCCACCACTGGCGATCTCAGCGAGAGATCCCTGGCTCCTGATGCAAAGTTCAGCGCCGCCGCCCGCAGCTGGCCGTTCCACAGACCGCTGCTCCGCGATGTTTCATCGTCGGTCCCAGCATAACGGAGTTCCAGCGCGGTGACCCGGGCAAGGCATCGCCCGCTCCACAATAGCGCTCCAGCACTGTGCCGCCCAGAAGCCGATGTTCTGGCTGGTCCCCTCCGGAAACGCTGCTCCAGGCCCTCTGGTAGGCCGCGAGGAGGGGTTGAAATTGCTGCCCGGAGGAAAACCGCCTCTCCAACCAGATAGAGACCCTGAAAAGCAGTTTCCCTCTCCCCCCCACAAAAAAAAACAGCTCCAAAAACAAAACACTTTAACTCACTAAAAATACAAAAAAAGAGTGGAAAAAATGGACAGCTGCACACTGGGCAGCCATACCCATACCGGACGGCACCCACTAGTTACATGAAGGAGTGCAAACCCCACATGAATTGCACATGATGCCAGAATCAAACCTAGATTGCTGGTGCTGTATGTTGCATGCTGTGCCTATGTTCATTGCTTTTTATGTTTGTGCTTACTCCTTTACTTCCAGTTATCAACCAGGTGGATTCCTGGAACAACGGTGACACTGAAACTAGACTGTTTTGTAGCCTTTGGTACTTTGGGTAGGATGCTCTAGTTAGATGGTGACATTTGTCCTCCTGCATGTGCTGAAAATCCAAAGTGGCAACTTAACTCAGCTTTTGTTTAACTCAGCTTTCAAAGTTGATGTTCTTTGAAGTCAATAGAACTTATTTTCAGAAATAGAAAGTAGGGCACACAATATATTCCAACATGTGTTTAAAGCATAGAGGATACATTTATCCATCTAGATGTTTAATTAAATTATATTAGAAGGCAGAGAGATGACATATTGTTCATTTTACTTTAATTCCAAGTGATTTACAAATGATTTTGTGGCAGGTAGGCAATTAGTGGCCTCATTGGAAAAGCAGAGAAGAGAAATTTTGAATTCACACATTTTTACTTTGTCTATCATTTATCAAACATTCAGGCATTGATACACAGCAGTGTGAATTCAGCATCTGAACTACAAAACTTCTGGATAAAAACAAACATTTTTTTTCTCTGCACATCCTAAAATATAATGTTCACGTTTTAATTCCTAAGTCTCTGGAAATCCTCACGGATAGAAAACGGCTGTATATAGTAAGGTTTTGCTTCAGAAATATGCCTAAAGGATTAAACACAAAAGTGTAAAAGTTCTATTTATTTCCTGACAATCTAAAATATGAAAAGTAATCTTAAATACATTGAAGCAAATATTAAATGTCTACATTTCTTAGCACATTACTGTGCCATCCTCCATTATGAAAAAATAGGTTTTGTTTTTCGTAACAACATCTCACATTAAAATATTTGAAATGAGGTAAAACTAGTTTATTTTGGCCCATCAAAAGTGAGATGACTAAAGATGTAGTCAACAGCAAGAATTTCTGAAGCACAATGAAATGCAATAAAAAGGAGCTCAGATTTCTAGTTGCTAGGAGACGTGCATTACAAACTATGACTGTTGAATTGTGACTCAAATTGATCTGCAATTTAACTCTTTGTGATCTATCTAATTCACCAAAACCAACTGGAAGCCATTTGATTGTCAGCCTGTAATTTGATCACAGACCAACACCAACTATTCTGCTAAAGCTTAGTAGGAAACGCAAGAAAGGTGGCAATCTGATTAAATGGCATCATGTGGGGTTTGTGTTTTTAAATAAGTAGGAAGAAACATTCATATCAACCCAAAATCATTATATGAATAATAATAATGTGCTTATTTTAACATTATTTCGGTCTAATTATGAAATTACGGCACTGGGCCATCACAAAAAGGGAATGTAGACAGCTTTCTGGTGCTATTTCTAAGACTTGCTCCATGTTTTTTTTCTGTAAGTGGTGAAGAGAATTTGAGTTTTTCCTTGCGTTATTTGAGACAATACTTTGCGTAGTCAAAATGAAATTTACTGCAATCCTATTTGCTGCAAGATTTCAATATCTGACACATTTTTCAACATTGCTAGTTTATAAACAGGTAATAAATAATATTAAATAAAACTGTCTTGCTTACAATGTTTTTTGATTTATGGATGACCTGCACGTTGAACAAAACATCAGAAAGTAGCTGGTGACGTGATTATTTTGTCACATTGGAGCAATCCAGAGAAGTCGAGCCATTTCCTGCTTCTCTCAGTGTTCAACGCACATACAGAGGCTTCGACATGTTTATTTTCTTGAAATTTACAAATTACAGTTACTATGTATGCATTTAGGATGAACTATCTCTTCAAATGAATGACATTGGTGTAATCTCTGTGAATTCAGCAAACTATAAGTCATGTCAGCCCTTTCCCTACATCTTTACAAGACTGCAGGTTCCTAATCAATCTCACAGTCATGTTTTTAATCCAAAATGTTTAACCTTGCCCATTTACAATGTCATGTCTTGCAAACATGCATTACAAACCAGACTCATTTTCCTGCTCAGAAATTGTCCCTAATAATTCTCTATATGTAAGGACTCATAAAATACACCAATGTCAGCAATGGTGCAGGATTTCTGAAACTAATATTCAAATATTGAAAACAATAAACATCACTGGAATATATACATCATATAATCAATTACAATCAGAATGGAGAACAAAAGATATGGGAATATGATACTGAGTTTGGTTTAAAACCAGGCACATTTACAGGAGAAAAATAATTTAAATGCACACCACAAAGAAGGAATAAAGAAAAAAACTGCCCCGCAATATGGTTGCAAACTGAGAATGTTTATGTCAAAAATAGAAATGACTAAAAAGGAATTATACCCTCATATTATTATGTGCCAGGAAGGAAGAACACTAATAAGAAGAAGAGTGATTGTGACAAGTAATTATGTCACCTGTGTGAACAGCTTAATTTTCTAAATTAGCCACTTTGATAATTATGACATCTCATTTGTCTTGCATTCCATGAACCCTGAAGTTTACCTTTTGATTTTCTTTTCTCAATCAGATAACAGGCATGGATATGCCAAGGGCCTATTAAGTTCGCTGGGTAACTCAGATTTCAAGGTGATTGGAGTAGCTGATTTGTCTGAGCTAGGATTCTAACAGTAATCCTAAAACACACCTTGTGTGAGATCACTTCAAAACAGATTTGGTTTCATATGTTTGTATAGTGCATGAAAATGTGTACTAAGCAGATTAGAAGTCTTAAGCAAAGGGCTATTTACACTACTTGACTTCAGGAGTAAACACGATTGTTAAAACTGCAGCACCTTCACTTATTATTGTGAAACACAAAGAATTATAACTTTTCACTATTTCACAATTGGATTTCAAAATTACTTAAAATAATGTTACTCTTATCAATTTGAAGCAACCTGCTTTAAACAAGTAAATAGACCAGAACCTTTGCTTAGCATTTACCTGCTGCCTTTATGGTTCTTTTAAAATCAGTTTTAGAATTTGATTTGATTAGTTTAATTTAGTTTAGTTTAGAGATACAGCGTGGAAACAGGCCCTTCGGCCCACCGAGTGTGTGCCAATGATCCCCGCCCACTTACAATTTACAATAATACCAAGTTTGCTGACGACATGACCATCCTGGACCTCATCACAGACAACAATGAGACGGCCTATAGAGAGGAGGTAAAGGAACTAAACAGCTGGTGCCAGGAAAATAACCTCTCTCTCAATGTCAGCAAAACTAAAGAGATGATCGTGGACTACAGGAGACAGCAGGGGAATGGACACCTCCCTATCCACATCGGTGATGCTGAGGTTGAGAGGAGTCAGCAGCTTCAAGTTCCTCGGTGTGCACATCACTGAGGACCTCTCTTGGACACTTCACACGGACACAATAACAAAGAAAGCCCACCAGCTGCTCTTTTTCCTGAGAAGACTGAGGGAATTTGGCATGAACACCAGCATCCTCACAAACTTCTACAGTTGCACATTCGAGAGTCTGCTGACGGGCTGCATCACAGTCTGGTACGGGAACATTGATAACATTTTTATCAATGGACATGAAATTCCTGAAGTAACATATACAAAATTTTTAGGAGTAACCATTGATCAAAATTTAACTTGGAAAGAACATATCAATATTGTCTGTAGAAGATCAATGAAAATGCTTGGTATTCTGAGAAAGGTTTGTGCATTTATTCACCTGTCTTCCCATCTAACAATATATTACAGTTTGATTTTTTCTTATTTCAATTATTGTAATATTGTTTGGGGTTCTACCTATCCTTCCTATCTTTCTAAGCTACTCATCATACAGAAGAAATTTATGAGATTAATTTCTCACTCAAATTCACAAGAACCTTCTGTCCCTCTTTTCAAGAAGTACTCAATTTTGTCTGTAGATAAACTGAATGCATTCCAAATATGTATTTTTATTTTCAAATATCTTAAATGTAAACATGATTTGCCTGTTTCTCTTTGTGATCTTTTCACCCTTTCTACTAATATTCACCATTACCCAACCAGAAGAAGAAATGATCTTCATCTTCCGTTTTGTCGAACATCCAAACACCAACATTGCATTACTTTTAAATGTCCTGAATTTTGGAATACCCTGCCTCTGTCATTAAAGTCTCACACCTCCTTAGCCACCTTTAAGATTGAGCTTAAAAAGTTTCTCATCTTGTCCTGAGTTCTGATCTCTAGCTTTTTGTAATGCTATTTATGAGCTCAAACTACTTCTGTTGACTCTTATCTCATACTATACCTTATTATTTTATTTATTTTCATATTTTTAATTTCATATTTTTAATTTTCATTCTTAAACTGTATTATTGTTTATTATTGTCTTTTTTATTTCTCCTACCCCCTGATTTGCCATTAACGCTCATTTTCAGATGGGAGAGGACTTTGTATAAGCCCTCTGGGCTTCCCTTCCCTCCCAGCACTGTATGGTATTATAAATTGATCGTGAGTCTTCTTTTAAAACATGGTGCAAATAAATAAACAATAAACAAAAAACAAACAAACAATAAACAATAAACAACTGTTCTGCCCACAGCTGCAAATCACTACAGAGAGTGGTGAAGGCAGCACAGCACATCACTGGCAACTGTCTCCCGGCCATTCAGGACATTTTTCACAGGCGGTGCCTGCGGAAGGCACACAGCATCATCAAGGACCGCAGCCACCCAGCACGCAGACTGTTTTCTTTGTTACCGTCAGGCAGATGATACAGGGGCATGACTGCACGTACCACCAGACTTAAGAACAGTTTTTACCATCGGGCCATCAGGCTTCTGAACTCATAAACACATCACATATGTTGATTATTTTATTTATTATTGTCTTTTACCTAGCAATGTCACTTTTATCTTATCTCATTTTATCTTATTTTTATCCTTGTAATATAATTGCTGAGGCGACCCGTTGGCTTGTCAAACACATTTCATTGTACCGCTGACCCTGTGTTAACCTACATATGACAAATAAAACTGAATTAACTAACTAAGCCAATTAACCTACAAACCTGTACGTGTTTGGAGTGTGGGAGGAAACAGGAAATACCAAAGAAAACTTACGCAGGTCACGAGGAGAATTTACAAACTTTATACAGAAAATATTCTTAGTCAGGATCGAACCTGGGTCTTTGGCGCTGTAAGGCAGCAACTCTACCACAGCACCACGGTGCTGCCCTGCACATTAGTTTCAGTCATTTCCACCAGGGTGCAATAACATTTCTTGTTTGCATTCAGCTTGTATTGTAAACAATAATATTAAAAGTACTACAATGAATACAACAAATGTAAAACAGCAGAATGGTTCAAGATTGGAGAACAATCTGAAATCATTACAAAAAATGCAAAAGTTCAAATACAGAATAACTGAATGAGATAGAGTTAAGAGTAAGAATACATGGCAGCACCTCCAGGAAGGGAATGTGCAAGAAGTGATAGGTTCTGGAGTCAGATGGCTATGGGGAAGAAGCTGCTCTTAAGTCTGGATGTCTGGCTTTCAAGCCCCTGTATCTTCTCCCAGAAGATATAAAGTAACAGGCATCCTTAATGATACTTCCAACCATGCTGATGTTGTGCACCATGAAGATAGAGTGGATGGAAGGAAGCAATGAGCCTGTGATGAACTAGGCACTGTTCACCAATCTCTACAGGTTCAGGCAGTATAGCAGTTGCGACACCAGGCTGAGCTGCTTTCCATCTATAACAAATCTGTAGAGGTTCAATAGAATCAGCGTGGATATGCTGAACCCTCACACACCTAATATCCAAACATGCTGATGCACTTTCATAATCACTGCATCAATGTGAAGGGACCAGTTTAGATTGTTGGTGATATGGATGCCCAGAAATCTGAAGCTGTCGACCATCATTACAGCATTTCCATTGATGAAGACAGGGTTGTGTTCACCACTGTCCCCCTCTCCCCCCACCCCCCCCCCCCCCCCCCCCATCAGCAATCTCTCTGCTTTCCTTGGTCAACAGCCAATCCCATTTTCTTGGATATGCAGGAAAACCTGCTATATTAAGAGACATGAAGAAGTATCTGTCATATAATTGATACATTCAATTTGAGAAAGGGCAAGTTTATTAATCTCATTTTAATGCTGTGTTGTGAAGGATTCCTACAAATGTTCATTTTGTAAAGTGAAGAATACCATTGTTTTTCTGCTGACTCCATAAGTCCATAACTCTATCCTTTCATAGCTAGCTTACCATCCAGGTTTCAGGTTTAATTTCTCTACACATTACCTGTCTTACATACCTTTGTGACTTCCTTTATGAGATAATTATTTTAATTACTGAAGAGGCTTTGATAATCAAATCATTTCTCATCACTTTCCCCATTGACACCGTGCCTCATTACACTCTCTAATGCTTTTCAGGTCCCTGTCGAAGCTGGATCAAGCTTAAATGTTCATGAATAAGTGAACATGATTGATAGACATCTGTAATGATTATCATGCGCTGTGCAGAATAGGTGGATAAAAAATAGATGAACATGTGATCTAATTAAATGTTGGAACAAGCTTAAAGGGCTGAATGGCTCATGTTTTGATCGAAGGTAAAATGGCAAACATAAGAAAAAGAATAGGCCATTTGACCCTTCAAGCCTGTTCTGTCATGCAATTAGATCATGACTGAACACTGCCTTTGGTTCTCATGATGCGCTTACCAAATAAAACATGCTTAACATTGAAATTTAAACCTGACCCTGCATAAAAGGAAAAAGGTTGCAGAATTCCCCTGGCCTTTGTGTGAGAATGTACTTCCTGATATTACACATAATTAATCTACCTCTAAATGTCCCCTTGTCCAAAATTCCCTTTCATTTAGGCTATCCTTCAACTTTCTAATTTCATGGCAAAAATAAATCAATTTATTACTATTTGCCCTCCTAAATAAATCCTTTAACCCTGATGTCATTTGCATCTATCTATGCTGCATGCAATCTCTAGCTTTTCTGAATGTTGGTGACCATAAGTGAGCACAGTATATCAGATAAATCTGAGTGATGATCTGTACAAATGAAGCCTCACTTCAGTAATACAACCTTTACTGAGGTAAAGTTCAATATTTTATGAATCGTTTTGATTACTTTATGTACGAAACAGTAGATTTAAGCAATATATGTACGTGAACATCTCAATCATTTTATACTCCAGAGCTGTCTCTTTTCATTATGAAAATTATCTTTCTTTGATTTATCTTTCTCAGAATGAAAGTAGATGATCTCAGAGATCCACAAATTCAACTCCAGCTGCCACAATCTGCCCATTCTCTTGCTCTTTCTTTGTTTCTCCCAGGTTAATGTCATTTTGCAAATTTGGATTTAAAACGGTCCAAGTTATTAGTACTTAGAGTAAAATATTGAAGACTCAAAAGAATCTTTAGAAAACATCACACGAGACCTCACCAGGCAGAATACGTTCATGAAGATGAAAACAAGATAAAGGAGCAAATAGAGTTATA
This sequence comes from Raja brachyura, assembly GCA_963514005.1. The sequence goes on from OY740782.1 coordinate 89,631,209, forward strand.
GTGTAACAGAGATATACAGACTGGCCACCAAGTGTTGATCTATACTCATCCATTTGTCCAGCACTCAGCCTTCTATGTCACAGTGTTGCAAGTGGTCATAAAAATACTTCTTAAATGTTGTGCAAATACCTGACATTTCCTCAGATAGTGCATTCCATATCTCAATCACCATCTAGGTAAACACTTTTTTTGCCTTAAACCCACTCTCTATCTCCTACTCCATTGCCTTAAACCTATGATCTCTGATAATAGGGGAATAATTTCTCACTAGCTACCCTACCTGTGCCCATCATATTTTTTTGAAAATCGATCCTTCAGTTTTATCAACTGCAAGATTAAACCATCCAGCTCATCGAGTGTCTCCTCACAGCTGACATGCTCTATTGCAAGCACATCCTGGTGAATAGTTTCCAATGCAAGTGCAAGCTTCTTATAGTGTGGTGGCCTCACTATTGATTCTTATAGGTGCATCACAATGACCTGTTCTTATATTCCCCGGTCTAGTTAAAGGCAACTACTCCCACAGATATTTCTTAAACACCTCTGTTGCCTTCAGAGATCCTTTGACAAGTACAGCAAGATCCTTCAGTTGCTCAGAACTTCCAAGGTTTCTACCATTCAATATCTATATTCTGGAACTAAAGGACATCTTCAAATACAAGCAGCTTTCAGGATTAAATTCCAAGCACCCTTTCGTATCCCACCCTACCAAGTGATCATTATCATTCAATTGGCAATGATTCTCCCACTCTTCACTTTCAACAACAACACAAATTTTCCATGGGGAAATTACAGGGATACACAAGAACAATCAAAGGGCTATAATGGTGAATCTTAATTGCCTGAATATTGATTGGAATGATGTTGAAGCGCAATATCGCAAGGAGGGAGATATTTTTCAGGAGTATGTTCAGAAGTTTCTTAAGTATGTCCTGAGCACTGGAAAAGAAGCATTGATTGATCTAGTGCTGGGAAATAAGGTGGCTCATGTGAACAACATTGATGCGACATCTGCAGCAGGTGGCATTTTCTAATGGGATGGCAGAGCAACACACTAGAAGAAGAGGTTGGCTCCAAAACCTGGAATCAGTTATTGCTGGACTGCTTCCCATAGCGGAGGTGAAGTACATCACATGGCATTGTCGGTGGCATCATCAGTGTGTTGTAACTGCTCCCATCACAGTACGGTCTGCATGCCTTCATCAGAAGCTTGGGGCTACTACCAGAGTTCATTGTTCGGTGACTTTAGGGCATAAAATAGATTCTGCTACCTTCACCTGAACTCGCACGCTGGAATATACAACATTCAAAATCTAGCATAATAAATGGTTGGATTGGGTGATTTTCTGGTCAATGGTAATGCAAGGATGTTTCCAACATGGCATTCCCCTTCACCCGGAGAAAGAGCTAACATCATGGTGAAGTGTGAGATCCTTTCTCCAAAGAGGAAAAAGAGAACAGTGGAGTAGTTCAGCATGGTTATAAGGTCCTCATAGTCCTTCCACCAGCATATCCACAACAGCATATTGGCAGCAAACCTTACTTAGGCAGATATTGGAGGAGGCACATCTTCATAATGTTGCTTGCACGCCTGTACAATGAGGTCATAGAGTCACAGAGTTGTACAGTGTGGAATCAGGCCCTTAGATCCAACTTGTCCACCTTGGCCAATATGCCCCATCTACACTAGTCCCACCTGCCTGTTTGGCCCACATCCCTACAAACCTGTCCCATCCATGTACCTGTCTAATTGTTTCTTAAATGTTGCAATAGTCACTGCCTCAACTACCTCCTCTGGCAGCTCTTTCCATGCACCCACCACCCTTTGTGTGAAAAAGGTACCCCAAGGATTCCTATTAAATCTTTCCCCTTCACCTTAAACCTATGTGCAACCTGTGACCTCTGGTTCTCGATTCCCCTACTCTGGGCAACAGACTCTGTGCATTTACCAGATCTATTTCTCTCATAATGTTATACAGGTGTGTTAGGCTATTACACACTAAGCTTTCCATTGTGCTGGATATGGGAAGGTAGAGCAGGATAATCGGGAGTCAATGTCTGGCCAGTTGAAGCTGGACAATCATGTGGACCAAACAAACCCGACATCAAAAGACTAACAGAAGGCTGTGGAGGCCGAGTCAATGGATATTTTCAAGGCAGAGATTGATATATTCTTGATTGGAATGGGTGTCAGGGGTTATGGGGAGAAGGCAGGAGAATGGGGTTAGGAAGGAGAGATAGATCAGATCAGCCATGATTGAATAGTGGAGTAGACTTGATGGGCCTAATGGCCTAATTCTGCTCCAATCACATGACCTTACGACCTTATGACTAACCAGATCGCTGAGTGTCTAGCTCAGCAGAGGCATGGACACTCAATTAGTTGCTTGTTATATCGGCTCCTGTGACTCCAGCATGGTATGGAACCTGCACATATGCAGTGATAGCAAAAATAAGCTGTGGTCTGCAGCTTGACTACACCTCCAGCATCATGGTACAATGCCAACCCATGAAACACTCTAATAGAATTGCAGAGCAAAGAACTTTCCTTGTGTACATCTCATGTTCTATCAGCTGCACATCAAAAGCTATTTAAAATGTTTCTGGTCTGTACCAGAGTTTGCGTTCAGGTACATGCCTGAACCTTTTAGTTACTTTCCCTTCATCCAGGTCTGGCGTTTCTTAATCCCATGCCTTTTCATCCTTGGTAAATGTTTTCATGCCTTTTAAAGCTCACTCTTGTAATTTTCTCTATTTAATGCTCTTAGCTTTAATCTTTGTCTGGCAGGTGCTTTTATGCAGATGAAGGACAGGTAGTGTAAAAGAAGCAGAGAGTCTGCGGAAAGAATTGGACAGGTTGAGTGAGAAAGCAAAGAAATGACAAAATGTGTGGTCATGCGCTTCGGTAGTACGAAAATGTCATTAAGCTGGGAGGAGCGCTAAAATGGTTTACAATAATGTTTCCAGGATTCGAGGGATTGAGTTATAGGGTGAGGTTGGGCAGTTTAGAACTTTATTCCTTTGAGGGTAGGAGACTAAGGGATGACCTCATAAGGACATTGAGACATACAGCATGGAAACTGCCAACTTGCCCATATCGACCAAGATGCCCCATCTACACTAGTCACACTTGCCTGCATTTGGCTCATATCCTCTAAACCTTTCCTATCCATGTACCTGTCCAAATATTTTTTTAAATGTTAAAGCAGTGTATAAAATCATGATCACTCATAGTCTTTTTCCCAGGGAAGGAGAATCAAAAAGCAGAGGGCAAAATCTTCAGTTGAAAGCTTGAAAGATTTAAAAGGGACTTGAGGGGCAAATTCTTCACACTTCAGTGTGTATATCGAATGAGCTGTCAGAGAAATTGAATAAGGTAGGTACAAAAACAATATTTTAAAAACATTTGGATATCTTAGGGGGATAATGGGACAAATGTAGGCAAATGGGACTGATTTGGATTGGTATCTTGATCAACATGGATGAGTTGGGCCAAAGAGCCTTTTCTATTCTATATGACTATGACTCTGGTTGCCAATGAACATGCCTCTGAGGCCATCTTAGATTGTTTGCTGATACCAATCAAGCAGACGAGTATAAGACATGCTTGAAAGTAAAGTCCATGGTCCACTTAGTTTGTCACCCATAAAACTAGTAGTTACATGATCTGACAATTAACATTTATCAGTTCAAGTCTGAGAGATGATGTGAGAAAGTGGTGAAGAGGCTCGGGAACCACTGACACACAGCTATCTCTATTTTCTTAAATGTGTTACTCTTACTACAAACTATAGATTTCTTAAAAATAATGTATGAAATGGATTTTATTGAAATCAACCATCTTAATTGCACGGTTTCTTGGGAGTTTATTCTGTAAGTTGATAACATGCTCATTAGAACATGGAACTTGAATTTGTTTTCAGTCTGTCACTTTTGTAGCCGAGCAATGTGCAGAACAAACTTAAAACTACATTTGCGAAACATTAAAATTCTTGACAATATTTTTTGTTAGCATCCTGCCACCTTCTTTGAAAGGTGTTTATTATCAAAAATCTAATGAGAATGGGGGCTAGGTTTTAAGCCACATGCTTATGTGATTGAAGACATTTCTGTTTGGTCACCTGATTCCTTAAAGAAAAGCAAGAACAAACCTGTATGCATTTTTTGCTTACTCTTAGTTTTTGTACATAGCACTGAGGAAATGCACTCTTGCTATCACGCAGCATAGTTTGTTTAGTCTGGTGTATGTTTCAATAACAAATAACCAATTGTAAAATAGGACGGCTTATTAGAAATTGATATTTCAAAAGGAAGAACCATACATTGAGATTTTTAAAGTTATTATCGAACCAATGATAAATTGTTGGCCACTTCTGGAAGAGAAACTATTTTCTTTCCAAAGAAATTCTCACCTCATTTCAATTCTCAGATGCCTAATTGACGTTCGGTGATTTAAGTGTTCTCTAATTTTATTGAAATTATTTTGCACAGAAATTTAGAAGTACTTTGTGGACTTTTTATATGCTTTGCCATTAAGCCAACTTGTTTAATTTGTTATATTATTTTGATATGATTTGTTAATGTCCCTTGATGTCACAAAGAAGTTTTTTGCTCTGACTTCAAATAATGATAATATCTCATCAGAATTATGATAACCTAAGAATTCAGTTTGTGAATACCTTTTCAAAGACAGCTAAGATACATTTTAATGTTTCATTTAAAGTAAATGTTTTGTTAAAAAACATTGAAGTGCCCTGAATCCACATTCATTGAGTAGAGATAAATGAGAATATACAGAGGCATAAAAAAAGGATCTGTACATCATAAACATCACTGCGGGACTTTGCCAAAGCAACTACAAGATTTGGCTTGTACTGAGCCGTGCCTTCAAGGGATGATTGCAGAATGTGCCTGACGCCAGTCACTACTGTTTCTGTCTCTGTTTATTAGTGCAAGAGGCACCAAGCTGCAAATACCTTGTACACTAGCCAAAGGCTATCTCTACATTGTATATAATTCATTTATAGAAATGTTTAATCTTTTGTTACATGATAGGCATACAATACAAAATACATCTGTGTGCGTGAATAAGCTTTCACATCACCAAAGTTAAAATGCACAAAAGCAGAAAAACCTAGACCTTGCCCAAAATGCAAAAATCTCGTGTTCTGAGGACATCTGTTGTTTTGAAACAAGCTCTCAATATGGTGATTACATCCTTAGTGAAACTCCCAGGCTTCTAACCGCGGTTATGTGAGTAACTAATAGATGATAGCATTCATGAGTAAACCCACTTCTCAGATCAAGACAACTACTTCCTACAGGTGACAAGTAATCTACTGCAATGTCTTCACCTGACTAGTCATTTTGGACATGATCACAAGGGTTGGAGAAGGATGAAATTATCCCAGTCAACATCAAACACAAAGTGGTTGTAAATCAGCTGAGGCCAACGACACAAGGCAACCAATTCATGTTTTATGTCCTTTTTCTTTGCTTTTTTTTTGGTGGCTATCTTAAAAATCCAAATGTTAGCAGATTACCTGAGTTGCTTCATTTTTCATGGTGAAGGTGAAATTGACAGATTCATTATGACTGCTTCAATGCTTGGAGAAACAGTTTAAACTCCTTCTTATCCATTCAGTGGGTTCTCAGCTCTGGAGTTTGTAACATTTGTGATAAAGTGTGGAAATAGGCCCTTTGGCCCAACTTGCCCACACTGGCCAGATATCCAGATACTCAATTCCAAGATACTGTGATTATTGTGAATTTGACTTCAATTATTTTTTTTATCCATTTGATAATTTAAAACTTATTCTGTGTGCTATTTTGTAAGTGGAGAAATACCAAAAACAGAGTATCTTTCATTATTATTTTTAACTGTGGGAAGAGCCCTACTGGGTCAGGCATTGGATAACAATAGATGCCTGATGAAAATAAAATTAAAAAACTGCTGATGCTGCAAACCTGAGATAAAAACAGAATGTTGGAAAAGTAGGTCAGGCAACATCTGTGCAAAGAGAAACATCAACATTTCAGAGTTCAGAACCCATCATCAGAACTACAGCTTTCAGTTCTGACAATAGATATCAAATTCTTGCTTGAAAAATTGGTGATTTCCATTTGGAGGTCCAGAGAGTACTTGGTGCACTTATCTACCCTGCCAGATTCGACATTCATCAGCATCACATAGGTGTTCAGCATGTCCACCAAATGTTCTTATTGTGAAAATTGGTTCCCTCTACATGTTTTAAGATGCTATTGCATCTTTCAAGATGAGATGTCTAGGTCTGCACAGCTTTTGTCAGGTCCATTTTCCCACACGTTAAAAGTTGTAAACAATAAAATGGCCGAAGTTGTCAAGACCATAGTGGTTGTAAGATGCAGCAAATGTTACATTTTTGGCAAAGTCTGAGACGATATTGATGAGAACAGTTAGTAGGTCTGAAGGTGTTTCATATGATTATCCATGGTGGGCTTGCTGAGTAAGGAGGGCATTGAGAGAAACGTTTGAGGATGTTGAAGTTGCTGCTTCTAGATGCAGCAACAGGTCCCTCAAAGGGATCTTTGATGATCACTGTGACATAAATGGTTGTGCAGCTTTATTTAAAGATAATTTGTGCTTGAAACCACGACAGGGAGTAGGAAGGCATACCTTGATATCAACAAAAGGATTGGGATTTATGCAGCGAAAAGACAAGCTAAATGGACAGATGCTTTTTTACAGAAGCAGGTTATATTATCGTCAGCCTTATAAAATATTCACAGTCAGGTAAAAATATCTCGAGCATAATATATAGTTCATGTTTTAAATGCTAAATTCAACTACCACTTGATTTTAGGGAAATAATAGTCTTCGAGGCAGGTTTGTTCTATAGCTTGTATTGAGTTTGCAGATATCCACAAAGATATGCAGCAGGAAGAAATAAATCAACAAGATTTCTTTATCTTACTTTTTATGAAAAATATGCTTGTGGGGACATTGGCCAAGCATTTATCTGTAACCAATTAATTTATCCCCTACTGAGTTTGAATGAACATTTTAGGTGTGGGTGAAATGACCTTAATGTTCATATTATATTTAACATTAACCTGCTGATAATTGCATCATTAAAATCATGGACAGAGAGCTGCATGAATTCCTTTTTGCTCCTTCTGTCATATCTCATGTTTTACAGTATGAGTCATAGGGGTTAAAAGCACAGAAACAGGCCCTTCAGCCCAGCATATCCATGCCAAACAAATTGCCTACATGAGTTATTTTCTTTTGCCTGCATTTAGCCTATACAGCTGCTCCTCGACCTCCGATGGGGTTACTTTCCGATAAATCCATCGTAAATCGAATATATTGCAAGTTAAAAACACATTTAATATATTGCGATCACGTGACCAGAAGTGATGTGTGGCTCGCTGCCGTTGCCCAGTGTTTGCTGAAAAAGTCGAAATATCACAAGTCGAAGCATCGCAAACCGGGGAGCATCTGCATCCTTGTAAACCTTCCCTATCCATGTACCTATCTAAGTGTCTTTTAAATTTATAATTATACCCTCCTCTACCACTCCCTCTGGCATCTTGATCTACACATCCACAGTCCTCTGGGTGAAAAAGTTGTTCCTTCAGTCCCTTTTAAATTTCTTCTGACTTTTTCTCTAAACTATGCCTTCTATTTTCTGACTACTCTCGCCTGGAAAAATAAATTATGTCCATTCACTTAGCTGAGCCCCACATGATTTTACATACCTCCATGAGGGCATCCCTCAGTCTCCCAAGCTCCAGAGAATAAAAAGCCCCAGTTGATCCATTCTCGCCTTATAACTCTTCATTCCAGTCCCCATAGGAATCTTGTGAATTTTTACTACACGCTTTCCAACTTGATGACAACCTTCCCATTGTTTGCCAACCAGAACTGCGCACAATATTGCGAATGTGGTTTCATCAAGAAGCGGCTTTTAGATAGAGACATGGTAATGCAGGGAATAGAGGGATATGGCTCATGTGTAGGTAGATTAGGCTCCTTCCTGTGCTGTGCTGTTCTATGTTTTATGTTCTTCTAGTAGTTATGATGCTGAAATGGTTGCTCTTCTTGGTAAGGGATAATGCTAAAGTTATTGTCTTCGCAATGGTAGTGCCATTGATCTAAAACAGCAATTTGTGTTTCCCCTTTTTGAAATAATTACTTTGTGGCATTTGTGCGATAACAATGCCAATTTACCACTTGCCAGTCATGGCCTGGATGTTATAAATTAAAAGAAATGCTGATTTACTTAAGGAATCTCAGAATACTTCCCGCATCTCAGAAGGGCATTTAGCCTGCCAATTTGTTAAAGCAAACTGACTAGTTCCACTCCCCTTCCTGTAAACATGTATGTGCTTGTTGAATGGTACAGAGTTAAGTTTTACGTTAAGCTGATGTTTGTTAGTTCCTCTGAAGCATACAAAAATACTTCACAATGACATTAGGTTGTCAATGAAGCTTGGCAACATTACCTATGCTCCTGAATGCCATTGGCATACTGCTTCTTTTTTGTTTTTCAGTGCTGTCTTACCCATGTTTAGTTTAGTTTAGAGATACAGCGCGGACACAGCCCTTTGGCCCACCCGTTCCACGCTGACCAGCGATCCCCACACATTAACACTTTCCTACACCCACTAGGTACAATTAAGCTACATACATGTACGTCTTTGGAGTGTGGGAGGAAAACGAATATCTCGGAGAACACCCATGCAGGTCACGGGGAGAACGTACCAACTCCATACAGACAGCACCTGTAGCCAGGATCGAACCCGGGTCGCCGGCGCTGCATTCGCTGTAAGGCAACAAGTTTTCCGCTGTGCCACCGTGACCGTGTCTTCTCCAGTCTGTCAGAAGACATCAGATTCCACCCTCAGTTTCCAATATGCAGTCATTGTGTGGAATTCACTTGACAAATCACAATTTAATTTGATCTATAATTTCCAGTCTCTTTTCAATTGCTTCCACTTTCCTAATTCTGTATTTACACCCCATTTCAACCCCATTTTCCCTGCAAACCTCTTCTCCAGTGAAGAAATGATAAAAATGAAATGTTCCCACTAATTTCGTGGCCCTGTAGAGTGCACTAGCTGGTCTTTGTTTGTAATCTTTCTAACTAACAAACTGGCAACTGGTTCTATTCACTACATGGAATGGCTTGTCTGACAATGACGTATTTACACATTGCCACATTTCTGGCCATCCCCTCAGGTAAGTACAAAACTATAGATCTTTATCGCATTTAACAGAAACATCAAAACATGTGTGGTGTACGCATCCGCTGCACAATTCTTGAGTGCTAACTTACAGTAACAGTAATCGTGCTTTTTGATTACGATTTTATGACAGTTTACACGTAAAAATCAAAAACAAATTGTTTTATAATACACACTCTCTCTTCCTGGTCCTACAAATTATTTGTAGTTACTTATGGTATGATTGGCTCTGCCTTAACTACCACCCCTGGCATTGCATTCCAGACCCTAACCCCTCATGATGTAAAAACATTTTTTCTCAGGTCATCTTCAGTTCTTTTGCCATTCACCTTCATTCCTTGCCTCTTAGTTTTTTACTTCTCTGCCAAGCAATAGTTTCACTTTGTTTACTCTGTCTGCACACTTTAAATACTTCTATCAGATGCTTCTGTTGCCTCCGATCACAAGAGAATAACCAATTTTACCAGACTATCTTTCTTTGTTGTTGTTATTTTTGTTAGAAGTAAGAACAATAGTGTGGTACTTGAGTACCTAATACATACATACATATTTCCATTCTTGTACAACTTTGTATTTTTAATTTAATAATAAAAGAACAGTGAGAGAAAAAATAAATAAAGAGTGTCGGAATAGATAGACAAGCGAGTAGAAACAGATAGCAAAAGAAATAAAGGACATAGATGAGAAGCTAAAAAGATTGAAAGAAAAGGAGAAAGTAGAAAAAAGAGAGATTAGGAGAGATTTACCTATTTCGTATTTTAGCCCATCCGTCATCCGGATCTAAACCATTTGATTTCTAAGGTTATGTTATGTTGCACCATATGCTTGTAAAAAGTTGATAAAAGGAGACCAAGTCTTTAAGAATTGGTCTACTTTGCCTAGTAGGAGGAATCTCATTTCTTCAAGATGTAGCTTTTCCGACATATTTGAAATCCACATTTTGAATGTTGGCGTGGTTGCGTTTTTCCACAATTTGAGTATGTTTTTTTGCTGTTATTAAACTGTAATTAAGAAAAGCTTCTTGGAATATAGTTAGTTTACTTCCCTCTTCCATTGATCCAAAGATAATCAGTTCTGTATTGGGGTTCAATTTTTTGTTAAATAGTTTTGTAAAAATTCCAAAAATTTCATTCCAAAATTTATGCAGTTTTGTACAAGAGACAAAGGAATGTGCTATAGTGGCATTTTGAGTTAGACATTTGTCACAGATGGGGGAAACATTTGAAAATATTTTATTCAGTCTAGTTTTCAAATAATATAATCTATGTAAAATTTTAAATTGAATTAGGTTATGTCTTACATTAATTGAACATTTATTTACATATAATAGATTTTTTTCCCATCTATCGTTCGGAATTAGAAACATAGAAACATAGAAAATAGGTGCAGGAGTAGGCCATTCGGCCCTTCGAGCCTGCACCGCCATTCAATGTGATCATGGCTGATCATCCAACTCAGTATCCTGTACCTGCCTTCTCTCCATACCCCCTGATCCCTTTAGCCACAAGTGCCACATCTAACACCCTCTTAAATATAGCCAATGAACTGGCCTCAACTACCTTCTGTGGCAGAGAATTGTTATCAATAACTCTTGTTCCCAGTCCCTTCTAATTGCCTCTGTCGTTGGTGTTTCTATATTTAGAATTATATTATATAAGTATGATATTAAATTGCTTGATTCTGCCTTTCTATTCATTCCTTCTAATAAATCTGGGGTTAGAGTTTGATATCCTTGTATATATTTTTTCAAATAACCTTGAATTTGAAGATATTTGACATATTGATTACCTTTCGAATTATATTTTAGTTGTAATTGTTGGAATGATAAAAGTTTTCCCATTTCATACATATCTCCCATCATTTTAATTCCTATTCTTTCCCAATGGATAAACGTTTTATCAATAATAGATGGTTTGAATGAGGGATTATTAGCTATTGGAGAAAGAAGTGATAATTTTCTTAATTTTAAAGTCAATTTTATTTGTTTCCAAATTCGTATTATACTGTGAATAATTGGATTCTTCTTATATATTATATTGTTCAGCTTCATTGGGGAAAGAAGGATCACTCCTATATTATAAGGGGAACACTCCTCTTTCTCCATTCTTATCCAATCTACCTGTTGGGCAGAACTGTCCAACCAGTAGATTATATTTTTAATATTCACTGCCCAATAGTAATACAATAAGTTAGGGAGTGTCAGTCCCCCTGATTCTTTAGATTTACACAAGTGTTTTCTTTGAATTCTATGTGATTTATAATCCCATATGAAGTTTATAATATCAGAATCTAGTTTTTTAAATATTTTTTTTGGTAAGTATATTGGTATTGATTGAAATAGGTACAGTATTTATGATAAGAAGATCATTTTTACTGCATTTATTCTGCCTATTAAGGACATCGGCAGTGTTTTCCAAAATTTAATCAACCCATTTAATTTAGTTAATAAAGGCATATAGTTTGCATTGAGTAATGATTTATATTTCCTATTAATTTGGATGCCCAAATACTTAAATTTTTCTGTTGCAATTCTAAAAGGAAATTTCAACAGATCTGTCGGCTCTTGAGGTTATATCATCATAATTTCGCTTTTGTTCCAGTTTATTCTATATCCTGAAAAAGAACCAAATTCCTCTATTAAATTTAGTATATTTGTATGCTAATTTGCGAATTTGTAATATTGGAATTGGAACTTCGGGGATAATATATTATTAGTCAGTATTCTAGCCGTCGGCTTATCGTATAATAATTTTACCCATGAGATAAAGTTATCTCCCATGTTAAATTTTTGCAATACTCTGAATAAATATTGCCATTCTACTTGATCAAAGGCTTTTTCTGCATCCAATGAAATAATTGCTAAGTCTTGTTCAGTATTATGTGAGCACATTATATTAAACAGCCGTCTCAAATTGTTAAATGAGTATCTCTTTGGTATAAACCCTGTTTGGTCCGGGTTTATTAGTTTGCTAATATATTTACTCAATCTTCTCGCTAGGGTCTTTGCTAATATTTTTATCTGTATTTAGGAGTGCTATGGCTCTATATGAGCCTGGGTCTTCTAGATCTTTATCCTTTTTTGGTATAAGTGTAATAGTTGACTCAGTTAGTGTTTCTGGTAGTTCATTTTCTTTAAAAGCGTGTATATATAAATCTTGCAGGCGTGGAGAAATGATCTCGTAGAATCTTTTATAGAATTCATTACTAAAGCCATCTGGTCCTGGCATTTTGCCATTCTTCAACGAATTTATTGTTTCTTCTATTTCCTGAAGTGTAACCAGACTATCTGTGCAACATAAATATCTCATTTACTATTTGGAGTCTGGAATCAATTTAGTCAATTTAATTTTACCTTTTTCGAGCCACTTTCCTAACATTTGGTGCCTGTATCAGGACACAACCTACAATTGTGATCAAACCAATATTTTATGGCTCAGAATGATTCATTCAGTCAAAATGTCTTTAATGAAGACATTGAAGATTTTAAAACCGATGATATTTCTCTGAAGAACCATTGCAATGTTAGCCTGGACAGCAATGATTCACACCCTGTAACTGTAACAACATCCTTTGCATTGTTGTTTTCAGATAGATGTCTATTTGGATTGTATTTGTTCTTTCAAGTTGATTTTAGCCCCATTTTGACAAAGATTAGAAGAGCTTTTCTCTGCATCCAGGCCGAAATTTATCCTTCAATCAACAGACTAATTTGTAATTATCGCATTTTGTTGTAGGAACCTGTTATGTGCAAATTTGCTGCCACATTTTATATACAATTATAGCAACAGAACTGCAAATGTCATCAAAGTAATGAATTGTGTTGCAATAAATTGTGTGCGACCGCACTTAGAGTATTGTGTGCAATTGTTAGGAAGAATGTGATCAGAGGCCCGGGACCGTTGGTGCGAGTGGAGGAGGGTCAGCAGCGGTGAGTACCTAAACCCAGCGCGGGGCTTGTTCAGGCAGAGGCCCGGGACCGTTGGTGCGAGTGGAGGAGGGTGAGGGGCAGTGAGTACATAAACCCAGCGCGGGGCTTGTTCAGGCAGAGGCCCGGGACCGTTGGTGCGAGTGGAGGAGGGTCAGGAGCGGTGAGTACATAAACCCAGCGCGGGGCTTGTTCAGGCAGAGGCCCGGGACCGTTGGTGCGAGTGGAGGAGGGTCAGGAGCGGTGAGTACATAAACCCAGCGCGGGGCTTGTTCAGGCAGAGGCCCGGGACCGTTGGTGCGAGTGGAGGAGGGTCAGGAGCGGTGAGTACATAAACCCAGCGCGGGGCTTGTTCAGGCAGAGGCCCGGGACCGTTGGAGCAAGTGGAGGAGGGTCAGGAGCGGTGAGTACATAAACCCAGCGCGGGGCTTGTTCAGGCAGAGGCCCGGGACCGTTGGGGCAAGTGGAGGAGGGTCAGGAGCGGTGAGTACATAAACCCAGCGCGGGGCTTGTTCAGGCAGAGGCCCGGGACCGTTGGTGCGAGTGGAGGAGGGTCAGGAGCGGTGAGTACATAAACCCAGCGCGGGGCTTGTTCAGGCAGAGGCCCGGGACCGTTGGAGCAAGTGGAGGAGGGTCAGGAGCGGTGAGTACATAAACCCAGCGCGGGGCTTGTTCAGGCAGAGGCCCGGGACCGTTGGGGCGAGTGGAGGAGGGTCAGGAGCGGTGAGTACATAAACCCAGCGCGGGGCTTGTTCAGGCAGAGGCCCGGGACCGTTGGGGCGAGTGGAGGAGGGTCAGGAGTTTACCGAAATCCGGAACATTCCATTCTGAATAGGGAGGTTTCTGGTGGAAGCCGCTGATTGGTGGAAGCAGACTAGAGGAAGCAGCTGATTGGGTGGAGCCTCTGGTTAGTATTTCTGCTTTCTGGTTAAAAGTACAGTGGGTGAGTAAAGGTACAGGGGGTGAGTAAAGGTACAGGGGGTGAGTAAAGGTACAGGGGGTGAGTAAAGGTACAGTGGGTGAGTAAAGGTACAGGGGGTGAGTAAAGGTACAGGGGGTGAGTAAAGGTACAGTGGGTGAGTAAAGGTACAGTGGGTGAGTAAAGGTACAGGGGGTGAGTAAAGGTACAGGGGGTGAGTAAAGGTACAGGGGGTGAGTAAAGGTACAGGGGGTGAGTAAAGGTACAGTGGGTGAGTAAAGGTACAGTGGGAGCAGCTGTTTGAGTCAGATACCTGCTGATTTCTCCTAGCAGTTTCCATTATATTATACTGATATCGATCCAGGGTAAGGCAAGAGAATGTCAGCCAGAGCAGTGTACTGTACTGCATGTCAGATGTGGGAGGTCAAGGTGTCGGATGGCCCTCTTGACGTCCACATCTGCATCAGGTGCAGAGAGATGGGGCTCCTAAGGGACCGTATTAGGATCCTGGAGCAGCAGCTCGATGACCTCTGCCTGGTCAGGGAGAGTGAAAAGGTGATAGAGGAGAGTTATAGGGAGGTGGTCACTCCAAAACCACAGGAGAGAGACATGTGGGTCACGCTAAGGAAGGGCAAGGGGCAGAGGCATGAACGAGTGAGTACTCCAATGTCAGTACACCTGGCAAATAAGTACTCCTGTTTGAGTACGGATGGGGGTGACAGCCTACCCGGGGGTAGCGACAGCGGACGGGCCTTCAGCACAGAGACCGGCCCTGTTGCTCCGAAAGGTAGGGGAAAAAAGAGGAGGGCAATAGTAATTGGGGACTCTATTGTTAGGGGGTCGGATAGGCGATTCTGTGGACGCAGTCGGGAGACCAGGATGGTGGTCTGCCTCCCTGGTGCCAAGGTCTTGGACGTGTCTAAACGTGTCCAAGATATCCTCAAATCAGAGGGAGAGGAGCCTGAGGTCGTGGTACATATAGGTACCAATGACATAGGTAAAAAAAGGGAAGAGGTCCTGAAGGGAGGATTTAAGGACTTGGGAGGAGAGTTGAGGAAAAGGACCAAAAAGGTAACAATCTCAGGATTACTGCCTGTGCCACGTGACAGTGAGAGTAGAAATGGAGCAAGGTGGAGGATAAATGTTTGGCTGAAAGACTGGTGCAGAGGGCAAGGATTCAAGTTTCTGGATCATTGGGACTTCTTTTGGGGTAGGTGGGACCTGTACAGAAAGGATGGGTTGCACTTGAACCCGAGGGGGACCAATATCCTGGCGGGGAAATTTGCAAAGGCCACTGGGGAGACTTTAAACTAGAATGGTTGGGGCGAGGGATGCAAATAGCAAAAGCTAGTAGACAGAATGGGAGGCAGGAAGCAGAAAAGGGAAGCACTCGGACACAAGAGGAGAAAGAAAAAAAAGGAAATAAACAGAGAACAAGAGATGGGGGGTTTCTTAAATGTGCATATTTTAATGCTAGGAGCATTGTCAGAAAGGTGGATGAGCTTAGAGTCTGGATAGACACCTGGAAGTATGATGTTGTGGCGATCAGTGAAACATGGTTGCAGGAGGGCTGTGATTGGAAACTAAATATTCCAGGATTTCGTTGCTTCAGGTGTGATAGAATTGGAGGGGCAAGAGGTGGAGGTGTTGCATTGCTAGTCAGGGAAGATATTACAGCAGTGCTTTGGCAGGATAGATTGGAGGGCTCATCTAGGGAGGCTATTTGGGTGGAACTTAGAAGTGGGAAAGGTGTAGCAACACTTATAGGGGTATATTATGGACCGCCAAATGGGGAACGAGAATTGGAAGAGCAAATATGTAAAGAGATAGCAGATATTAGTAGTAAGCACAAGGTAGTGATTGTGGGAGATTTCAACTTTCCACACATAGACTGGGAAACACATTCTGTAAATGGGCTGGATGGTTTGGAGTTTGTAAAATGTGTGCAGGATAGTTTTTTGCAGCAATACATAGAGGTGCCTACTAGAGGAGGGGCAGTGCTGGACCTCCTGTTAGGAAATGAGACGGGACAGGTGGCGGAGGTATGCGTAGGGGAGCACTTCGGGTCCAGTGATCACAATACCATTAGTTTCAATATAATTATGGAGAAGGACAGAACTGGGCCTAGGGTTGAGATTTTTGATTGGAGAAAGGCTAACTTTAACGAGATGCGAGATGATTTAAAAGGAGTGAACTGGGACATTTTGTTTTATGGGAAAGATGTAGAGGAGAAATGGAGGACATTTAAAGGGGAAATTTTAAGAGTACAAAATCTTTATGTTCCTGTTCGGTTGAAAGGAACCAGTAAAAATTGGAAAGAGCCCTGGTTTTCAAGGGAAATTGGACATCTTGTTCGGAAAAAGAGGGAGATCTGCAATAATTATAAGCAGCATGAAGTAAATGAGGTGCTTGAGGAGTATAAGGAATGTAAAAAGAATCTTAAGAAAGAAATTAGAAAAGCTAAAAGAAGATATGAGGTTGCTTTGGCAAGTAAGGTGAAAGTAAATCCAAAGGGTTTCTACAGCTATATTAATAGCAAAAGGATAACAAGGGATAAAATTGGTCCATTGGAGAGACCGAGTGGAGAGCTATCTGCAGAGCCAAAAGAGATGGGGGAGATATTGAACAATTTCTTTTCTTCGGTATTCACCAAGGAGAAGGATATTGAATTATGTGAGGTAAGGGAAACTAGTAGAGTAGCTATAGATACTATGAGTTTCAAAGTAAAAGAAGTACTGGCACTTTTGAAAAATATAAAAGTGGATAAATCTCCAGGTCCTGACAGGATATTCCCTAGGACATTGAGGGAAGTTAGTGTAGAAATAGCCGGGGCTATGACAGAAATATTTCAAATGTCATTAGAAACGGGAATAGTCCCCGAGGATTGGCGTACTGCGCATGTTGTTCCATTGTTTAAAAAGGGTTCTAAAAGTAAACCTAGCAATTATAGACCGGTTAGTTTGACTTCAGTGGTGGGCAAATTGATGGAAAAGATACTTAGAGATAATATATATAAGTATCTGGATAAAGAGGGTCTAATTAGGAACAGTCAACATGGATTTATGCCTGGAAGGTCATGTTTGACATCTTCTTGAATTTTTTGAAGAGGTTACTAGGGAAATTGACGAGGGTAAAGCAGTGGATGTTGTCTATATGGACTTCAGTAAGGCCTTTGACAAGGTTCCTCATGGAAGGTTGGTTAAGAAGATTCAACTGTTGGGTATAAATGCAGGAATAGCAAGATGGATTCAACAGTGGCTGAATGGGAGAAGCCAGAGAGTAATGGTGGATGGCTGTTTGTCGGGTTGGAGGCAGGTGACTAGTGGGGTGCCTCAGGGATCTGTGTTGGGTCCTTTGTTGTTTGTCATGTACATCAATGATCTGGATGAAGGGGTGGTAAATTGGATTAGTAAGTATGCAGATGATACCAAGATAGGGGGTGCTGTGGATAATGAAGAGGATTTCCAAAGTCTACAGAGTGATTTAGGCCAGTTGGAAAAATGGGCTGAAAGATGGCAGATGGAGTTTAATGCTGATAAATGTGAGGTGCTACACCTTGGCAGGACAAATCAAAATAGGACGTACATGGTAAACGGTAGGGAATTGAAGAATACAGTTGAACAGAGGGATCTGGGAATAACCGTGCATAGTTCCTTGAAGGTGGAATCTCATATAGATAGGGTGGTAAAGAAAGCTTTTGGTATGCTAGCCTTTATAAATCAGAGCATTGAGTATAGAAGCTGGGATGTAATGTTAAAATTGTACAAGGCGTTGGTGAGACAAAATCTGGAGTATGGTGTGCAGTTTTGGTCGCCCAATTATAGGAAGGATGTCAGCAAAATAGAGAGGGTACAGAGGAGATTTACTAGAATGTTGCCTGGGTTTCAACAGCTAAGTTACAGAGATAGGTTAAATAAGTTAGGTCTTTATTCTCTGGAGCGCAGAAGGTTAAGGGGGGACTTGATAGAGGTCTTTAAAATGATGAGAGGGATAGACAGAGTTAATGTGGACAAGCTTTTCCCTTTGAGAATAGGGAAGATTCAAACACGAGGACATGACTTTAGAATTAAGGGACAGAGGTTTAGGGGTAACATGAGGGGGAA
This sequence comes from Raja brachyura, assembly GCA_963514005.1. The sequence goes on from OY740782.1 coordinate 89,649,384, forward strand.
CTTCTTTACTCAGAGAGTGGTAGTGGTGTGGAATGAGCTTCCAGTGGAAGTGGTGGCGGCAGGTTCGTTGGTATCATTTAAAAATAAATTGGATAGGCATATGGATGAGAAGTGTATGGAGGGTTATGGTATGAGTGCAGGCAGGTGGGACTAGGTGAAAAAAGTTGTTCGGCACGGACTTGAAGGGCCGAGATGGCCTGTTTCCGTGCTGTAATTGTTATATGGTTATATGATTAAAAGATTCACAAGGATGTTTATATGGCAGAAGTATTTGAACAATAAGGGAAGGCTGGACGGGTTGAGATTTTTATCCCTGGAGCCTAAGAGTTTGAGGGCTGACCTTAAAATGGTCTATAAATCCATGGGAGGGGTGTGGATGAGGTCTTTTTTCCTGGTATTTTTCCCAGGGTAGGGGTGTTAAAAGCTAGGGGGATAGACACAAAATGCTTGAGTAACCCTGCGGGACAGGCAGCATCTCTGTAGAAGGGTATCGACCCAAAACATCACCCATTCCTTCTATCCAGAGATGCAGCCTGCCCCGCTGAGTTACTCCAGCATTTTGTGTCTATCTTCGGTTTAAACCAGCATCTGCTGTTCTTTCCTACAACAAAAGCTAGGGGGCATTGATTTAAAGTGAGAACAAAGATTTAAAAGGGACTGAACAGGCATTATTTTCAAACAGTGCAGTAGGTATACTGAACGAACTGCTAGAGGAAGCTGTAGAGGTGGGTACAGTTCTAACATTAAAAATACATTTAAACAGGTACATGGATAGTTTAGTTTTTTTAGTTTTGAGATACAGTGTGGAAGCAGGCCCTTTGGCCCACCGAGTCTGCTCCGTCCAGTGATCCCCACACATTAACATTATCCTACACCCACCAGAAAGGAATGCGATTGATGAATTGGTTTAAACATTGATTAAACATTATGTTTAATCAGTAATGTTTTATTATTAATGTTTAATGTTTTATGTATCATTCTTAACTGTCACTGTAGGTCATGTTGTCACTTGTGGGCGGAGCACCAAGGCAAATTCCTTGTATGTGAACACTTGGCCAATAAACTTATTCATTCATTCAGGGACAATTCATACATATACCAAGCCAATTAACCTACAAACCTGTACGTCTTTGGAGTGTGGTAGGAATCGGAAGATCTCTGAGAAAACCCACGCAGTTCACGGGGAGAACGTACAACCTCCGTACAGACAACACCCATAGTCAGGATCGAAACCGGGTCTCCGGCACTGCAAGCGCTATAAGGCAGCAACTCTACCGCTGCACCACTTTGCCACTGATAGGAAAGGTTTAGAGCAAGGGGTGAGATGCGAGCACTTGGGACTAGTTTAAATAGAAAACTTGGTCAGCATGGATGAGGTGGGCCTGAGGGACTGTTACTGTGCTGTATAATTCTATGATGCCATAAAAACAGAATTGCTGGAAATGCTCATCAGAACAATCAGCATTTGTGGAGAAATAAACAGAAATAATTTAGCATAATGTACAGTACCTTATTTCCTGTTGAGCACTTCGGCATATCCTGAAATCATGGAAGGCCTCTATTTCAAGTTATTGCAGGGTTTGTGCTTTGATCATTATTGACCAGTTTTGCTTCAATTCATCAATGCCATTTGCGGCCAAATATTTAAAAAATCCTGTTTTCATTTCTCCTCTACCATTGATCTCCACAGTCCATGAGTATAATCTGAACCAAGCATTAATGAGCTATATGTGGGTGAATTTTTCCACGATGACATTGTTGATTAGGAATGGGCTTATAAGGTGATAATTAGTGGGCAGAAATGTTCTCGGATAAAAGCCAGTTTAATAGTTCTAACGGAGCAGTTTGACTTGAGGAAGAGGATATTCTAATCCATATGCTTTTGGAAGTACCACCACAAGGTTGAAAACAAATCACTGTATCCAGTTCACAATTTCCATTGTGAAAAGAGTAGACAGTGACGCTGGCTACTGTGGAACATTTTAACCAAACACAACCGCAAACATCTCATTCTTACCTCTTGGACCAGTGCAGAGTTTGACCCGTTAGTAGAAACAAGGAACTGCAGGTGCTGGGTTTATACCGAAGATAGACACGAAGTTCTAGAGTAACTCAGCGTGTCAGGCAACATCTCTGGAGGAAAACAATGCATGACGATTTGGGTCAGCCTCCTCTTCAGCCTACAGTAATTTATAGATGTCATATTTTGGGCAGCTGGGCTTGTTCTTTGTTTGTTTTAATTTGTATTGTGGTGTTGCTAAACTACATGGTGATAAATTACGTCAGGGTGGAATGACACCTCCACAGATGGCTGCAGAGGAGGTTTCATCCCCTTCTGAGGTTTGTGTTGTGCCATCCATCATCCCAGGATATCTCAAAAATGTTCCACAGGGTTTGCTTCTGACATTCAGTTCCATAAATTTCAATGGATTCATATTTTGGTTGTAGAGCAAAATGGGTATCCACCACAACGTTCCATGTTCAGCACACAGAGCCAAGGAAGAATTTCCATCCAGTATCTTGTCTAGAAGGAAATAACTCTAGAAATGCCGGATTAATTCAGGCAGTCAAGCAGCCTTTGTGGAAAGAGACCACATTGTTATTGCTTCAGGTCAACAACTCTACCCCAGACTCCTTTGAATGCTTGCTGACTTGACTTCTTTTCCCACATCTGCTGGCTCAACTCTTCCAGGTTTTTTGTGTTTGTTTCAGATCTCAGCACCAGCAGTTTTATTTGTCTTTCAGTATCTTGCCTATCTCAGCATTTCACATAACATCAATTGCAGTCATGCAATTCTGGAGTTACCAACTCCTCAGCCCTTGCATACTTCCATTTGGAATTTCTCCAATAGGAACTATCCCTGCCCATCTCCTTGACCTCCATCAGCTAAAGGCAGGAGTCAGAGTTGCACAACCACAGGTTCTAGTTTGCTTTTGTCAGTGATCCGGGCAACTAGACAATTCTCCTCTTGCTTGGTTTATATACACCGGATTCCAATCCCAAATTAAAATGCATCTTTTGGTAGCTGATCATGAATTCTAACTCACATTTAGTAATGCCCAGTGCAAGAGACAGCTCTATTGCTTAGAACAAATTCAAACTCACCTTTGTTTCATTTTGACTTGAACACATTTTCTTATCAAGATTTAAGCGGAACAACACAAATGCTCCAGAATTCCAAGTCATCAGCAGTCCACCCACAATCCTGGCATGTCACACTTCATGATCAGTTTGGGTCTTGCACCCTTGTGCATTGCACATATTAAGTGAACAGCCGATAAAGCACTTCCTTAGAAAAATATCAATATATTTAGCTGATATTTTCACTCGTGTGTCATATTTTTATTTGTTGTTTTTAATCCAAGCAGTTTTCCACTTTTTAGTGATACTGAAATTTCTTCACTTCTCTGCACTTTGTTTGAAAATGCAAAGCTTTGTTTCAAATTGGAAATGATTCCCAATAGTTGCAATTGAAGATATGTTATTTACCAAAATGCTAAATGGGGACAGAGTTAGTTAGTAAAATAATCATTTGTAAACTTTAAAAAGTGGATTTACACTGCTGCCTAGCCACATTACTGAAACATCTCTGATGACCCTTTTCCCCTATCTCCATTTATCTACTACTACTGTCCACTAATAGATTTCTGCTTTTTGATTTATTGCAGAACAAATGTCACACAGGAATGGGCTTTTGATAAAACTGTTCAAGGGTTCTTGGCCAATAAATCCTAATCTATCTATCTGAGTTGAACGCTATTTCACTATCACTACATTATTAATAATGCATGCCAGTTTTGACAATAAACCAATTTATTAAATGTTTTCAATTTTTTAAAGCACAACGACTAGCATTTTTGATTAAAGCAATTGGAAAACTGTCCCACATTTTAGATTTTTTTTTCCACTTTAAACATGTTGAATAGCTGTTGGCACGAACACAGGAACACAGGAAAAGGACCAAAACAGTTAGCCTTTCTGCCATTTAAAGAGATTGAATTTGATTTGTGACATAACAACATAATATTGCCTTTAATCCATATCCCTTAGTAAATAATAGAATCCAGATTCAAATTTACTAATTGATTTTGCATGAACTGCTGTTTGCAGAACAAGCAAGTGCCTTTCACACTCTACATGTCGAAATGTTTCTTAATTTTACTCATGAAAACCCCAGCTCTAACTTGTGGACTCTGCCTTCTCGTCCTGGCTTGCCAAACAACTAAATTGTTTCTACCCCACTTACACTATAGATTTCCATTAACATGTTGAAAGCTTTTATCAAAACATCCTTGATGTTCTATAATTCAGGAAATGAGTTCCTAATTTTTGTAATATTCCCTTAGAATGTAACTCATTCAGTCTAGCTATCTTCTGATTATGTAAAATTGCACTCCATTTGCGACCAATAGACCGTTTTGTGATCTGGTACTTACTGTACATCTGTTCAGCATAATCCAGGCACTGCTACAAAGTTTGAATAGCGTTATACAGTATGACTTCTAACTCTTAGTATTCTAGTTCTTTTGATGCACAGTCATGGAGAGATACAGATAATTTTCTGTATCTCTCCATGATACTTTAATGACCTTTGTCTCCTTGGCCTCCAACTTCATCATTAATAAGGTAGTCTATCTTTTTATGTCCACAATAAATTACTTCTCATTTTCTGTGCTGGTCTACATAATGTGATTTATTAACTTATATGCTGATAGCCAAATTTGTTCCTTGCCCTTATCAATGAAATTTAATGTATTTAGATTGCTATTAAGGTAATTTGAATTAATATGAATGACACCATTTAGCAGACATGTAAAATAAATACTTATGTACTCCACATGTAGTATTTTTAAAGAGATAAATTACATTGTAGGTAGCATCTAATATAAGACTGTCTGACTCAAAATGTGTCCTTCCCACACAGCAACAAATTGGACAGTTAGAGTTGTTACATTTCACTGAAATGGAATACTTAAAGACAAGGATTGTTATGGCCGATGTAATATGTTGTAGCACAAAGAGAAAACCAAAATTATTCTGGAGGTACCTCGGGGTGAACCTTGGGATTATATGTTTGCAGCACATTTCCAAACAACTAATGTGAGTACAAAAACACTTAATTTTCCCAGTGAAAGACCTGGTAGAAAATCTATAGATGATGTTTGCTTGTCCTAATTTCCCAACCAGCTGAAAGAGAGAATTTCTGTTACTTTTACTGGGTCCCCTTAACATATTGAAGGCATATTGATATGTTCACCAATCACTTCTATCCTAGATGAGCTACATGGGATCATGATTAATCAACATCTGAGTTTTTAAATATTTGTCCTTTTCCTTTCCTTTTTATTTCTGTAATATCTTCCAATCCTACAATTTTCTGACATATTTACTATTCTCCATTCCTGGCCTACTTGTTCAGCCCAAATTCAATTGCTCCATCACTCGTGACTAAGCTTTAAAATTCCTTCCCTCAAACCTTATCTCTCTTTCCCCTCTTCCCTTGAACTTTACTTCTCTATCTTTTTTTTAAGACAATCTATCTCTTTGACCAAGCTTCGCTCTTCAACCTAACAGGAAAATTGATATCAAATTTTGTTTGATGACTGTCCTGCAAAACACCATGGATTTTACTATATTTTTAATATAAATAGTAAGATTAAATGAGAACTTACCAGTTTGAAGTTTGATCTTTATTTTATAAGGAGTTACGATGAGGGATTACGTGAAGAGCCCACCAGCCCGCCTGCGCGTCAATCTTCAAAGCAGCAGGTGTGAAGTCACAGATAACAGTTGTGAACTGATGATAGTAAGAATCGAGAACTAGAACTGCCAGCTGTATTTTATGAGGAGGGTTGGGAGCGGAGGGCACGTAATCCCTCATCGTAACTCCTCATAAAATAAAGATCAAACTTCAAACTGGTAAGTTCTCATTTAATTTTACTATTTTACTTCGGAGTCATGTGAGTGACTATGTGAAGATTTTGAAGCTCTGTGACTTCATGCCGTGGAACGAGTCCATGCGTCAAACACTGCATAGTTGACCAAGGAGGGGTGGAAACCAAGTATTCAGATATGACATAAATTTTGAACATGCTGAAAATATTTTAATGAACAAAATAATAATAGAAACCTCTCTCACCCGAGAGGAGATTACAAAACAGAACTTAAAATAGAGTTTGCCAAATCACTCGATCTGGTTACAGGTTTATTATAAAACATCTGGAACGTGCGTTCTGAAGACCATCCTGCGGCCGCTAGGATTTGGGCCAACGGGACGTCCAGGACCCTTGCTGCGGACATAGCTGCAGCCCTGGTGGAATGAGATTTGAATATTTCAGTTTCTATGCCAGCATCAGCCAGAACATGCTTCAACCACCTGGAGATGGTCTGAGCTGAAACCTTTTTATGCGGTTTCTTGTGACTAATAAATAATGTTAGTTCTGACCCCCTAAGACCCTTGGTGACCTTAATATATTGCTGGAGGTGTGTGACCACACATAATCGGGGGTCCAAGGGGTATGCCATAAATTGTAGCTTGAGACCGGAAACACCAGGTCTGCTGTGTTTAATTGGATCATGTACAAAAAATGTTGTATCACTAGCGGAAGTGATCATCCTATCCAGACGCAGCTGCTGTAATGACTGGACCCGTTGAGCTGATACTAGTGCCACGAGCATCACTACTTTGTAAGTGAGCCGGAGAAGGGACAGGGATGTAGCTGGAGCCCATTGACGAAGTAGTGTTAGAACCACACCAACATCCCATATTTAGATATATCTTGGCCTCGGAGGGTTTAAGTTAAAAATACCCCTCATGAATCTGGATATTAACGGATGAGACCCAACGGAGTGTTGACCTGAGCTTGGCAACAAGTATGATGACAACGCACTTCTGGCACAATTCAGAGCACTGTAGCTCAACCTCTCGTCAAAATGAAGTTATGAAAGAAATTTCAAAATGTTGGTTATGTGCGCTGTCTCATACGTGATATTAGTTTGCAAACAGAACTCTTCCCATTTCTTTATGTAGGAGATATATTGTTTTTTAGTGCTGTCTCTCCAGGCCGTAGTTAGCACATCCACTGTACGGTCAGCTAGTCCAATCCCAAGAAAAGGTCTTCTTAGTATCTGCAAACCAATACATTTAGTCGATCATATAGAGGATGTTCATCCCCAGTGATGGGGTGGGTTAGCAGATTCCTGCATTTGGGAACCGCCATGAAGGGTTCTGTGATCATACCCAGAATGAGTGGATATCATGGCTGAGTGGGCCAGTCAGGGACTATTACAATGCCCGAGGCAGAGTCTTGCTTAATTTTAAGCAGGCATCAACTGACAAGGCAGAATGGGGGCAAAAGCATAGAAAAACATTCATCTCCAATACAGCGAGAATGCATGTAACGCTACTGCCCCTGGGTCTGGTTCCCAAGCAATATAGTTTGGTAATAGATGATTAAGTCTGGATAAAAACAAATCTATATCCGGTGTTGCATACCTAGAGATAATAAAATTAAACATTCTATGATTCAACATCCATTCTGTGTTGTCATTGAATTTGCGTGACCTGGTGTCCGCCACCATGTCACGCAAATATTGTACTTCCACCATTTTAATTCGGCAATGGCTTCAGCCAGTAAATGCATAGGCCTGAATTTTGTGGCTGGGAAAGCCGCCACCAATTTGCCAATGAAACTGGCCACTTGTCGAATAGGAGGCTGCTGCTTTGTAATGAGGTAATTGCAGACTTCCAATAACTCCAATTAAAAAAAAAAAATTTGCGACAAGGCAGAGTTACAGACATGTAAACAGAGTTAATAGTGAATCGTAAATAATCCATAACTCGGGATGGTGCCAACTTAGATTTAACTGGATGGATGAGAAAACCCCAATTGCTCTAACAAGAGCTTGGTGGCTGAGACTACCGAAATAGCCAATTCCGGAGTTTTGCCTATGATAAGGATATCATCCAATTTTGCCATTACTATATGTTTTTGAGCTTGTAATAGCGCAAGTACCGGTTACAATAATTTGGTGAATAATCTGGGAGCTGAAGTTAACCCATTAGGCAATGTTTTAAACTGCCATAGCTGCCCCATCCAGTTGAATTTTAAGTATTTCCAGTGATCCTTATGAATAGGCACCAAGTAGCATGCATTTTTGAGATTGATGCATGCCACCTAACACCCTTTGGAAATTAATTGTTTGGCAGTAACAACATTTTCCATTTTGAAGTATCTGTACTGCACAAAGGTGTTGAGTTGGGTCAATTCGAGGATAATGCTACATCCCTCATCTTTCTTTTGTCTGGTAAATATATTAGACACAAATTGGTGAGATTCATGATTCGACTTGTCAATTACCCTTTTTTGAATATAATGACTGAATTTCAGCTTGTACATCCAAACTTTCTTGTTGTGAACGAACAAAGATTCGGTTTGGAGTATGCTGCGTGGGTGGAAGTGAATCTGAAACTCAATTTGGAATCCATCTATACTGTGCAGTATAAACAAATCTGATGTTATCCAACGCCATTCATTCAAAAGAAATGTAATCTCCCACCAACATGTGATTGACCCACACACCGCATGTTCCTTAGAGAACCAGACCCACCTACCTCCATGGTTGCTCGTTGATATCCGGTGTTTACTGGTGTATGCCAATTGCGCATCTTAGATGTCTGTCAGCTTGAGCTTTGTCCTGGAAAAGGCCTTTGGCTGGTTCTGTCGGTCCTTGAGCTGGTACTGGCTCCTGCAGACCGTCTGCTGCTAGCAGAGGCATATGGGTGCTGCTGTCGGAATGATGAAGGTTTGTCTGCTGGTGGAGCTCCGAGTAGCCCCACCGCCTTTGACTCGTCGTCGAAATCTTTAACTTGTTTGGACAAGTCCTCCCCAAATAAATAATTGGGTGGCTGCACATTTGTGGATTTACATAATTCTGCAAATTTTGGATTGAGTACTGGACAAATGGTGTTCTTCCAAAAGCAATTGATCTGAAAATGTGCATTGCACATCAGAGCCAATGCGTCCTGTTGAATCTCCGACAGGGAGCTTGCATCTACTGACCTGGCAAAGGCAGTGACTCCAGAAGCTAGCAGGCTCAGGATTCTTTGGAGTTTGACCTCCTGAGTCTTGATGCCTCCTTCCATGTAACTCCAAATGGAGCTATTGACGGTCGGGACTCTGATTCGAGGCGCAATTGCTGGGTGTCTGATATTTCATAGCCATTTCTAGCATTACCTGCTCCTGTAGCTGGTGAGAGGTTAGGTAATTGATACTGGCCGCCAATTCTGCATTCAACGGCTCACCGACTTGCGATGGCATTGCAAATTTGGACACCATGGTGGCACTTTTGCTTCATGTAGGTCTTGTGTCGTGGAACATTCTGACATGCCACTGAAGTGTGAGTCAAGCCAGGACTGATGACCTACACTCTCTTCCTCGGACTGGGAGATATAACGCAGCCCTGCACTAGGCGCTGCCACGTGTCCCTGAATCCCTTGCTGATATGACTCCTGTTCATGGAGTATATCATGCTGGAGCATCTTATCCATAAAATGCTCCATTCGGGAAATATGTCCGAAGACGTTCCCTGTTGGGGGAGGCAAGCCCTCCCGGCCTGACTCGTCCGAGTCAACTGGCCTATTAGTTTTCTGCTTGGCCTACCCAACTCTCGGGGTAACCAAGGTACCTTCTATAGGTACTGAGTCTGAAGTTGCTGGCTGTTCTGCCAGCGACCGAGATGGTGTGACCGGTGGCCGCCCGCTAACCGCACACCCGCGGTCTTCAGTAGCGGTTCTCCCCGCGGCCCGCCTGGACTTCACCCTAGTCTTGTCCATTGTAGTTTGTTTCTCAAGCTGAAACACAGAAACAAAAAACGACCGCCAACTAAGTTAGAAAACTTACCTGGAGGTCTTTAGACTTACCGCTGGAGAAGCAACGTGCCTACCAGCCAGTCGCGGCGCCATGCGTTAGACATAATGACGCGCATGTGAGCTGTCGGGCTCTTCATGTAGTCACTCACGTGACTCCAAAGTAAAATATATGTTATTTAATGATGCTGTTGGTATGGGCTTGTGCATAGGTCAGATCACCTTCTCAATGAGCCAGAAATATTTTTAATACAATCTGACTCTTTCATGATTTAATTCAGATTTTTTTTAAATTCAAGATATTTTGAAATTGAATTTTATCACTCAAATTGTCTCAGTGGACTGGTATTGCTAAACTGGGGATTACTTGTACAGAAAAATAATAAATGGTCTGCCATATCCACAAAGCACCTTAATACATAATTTCCATGTGGGTTATCAAGGTGAAAGATATCCCCATACAGATTCACCACCCTCTGGTGAAATAAATTCCTCCTCATATCCATTCTAAAGGTACATACTTTCATTCTGAGGCTGTGCCAGCTGGTTGTAGACTCTTCCACTACTGGAAACATCCTCTCCACATCAATTCTATCTCGGCCATTCTTTATTTGATAGGTTTCAAAGAGATCCTCCCCCATCCTTCTAAACTCTAGCGAGTACAAGCCCAGAGCCTTCAAATGCTCCTCATATGTTATCATCCGCTGATAACCCAATCATCCGCTGGATAATTCTCGTATCCTTCAGTCAATTTGCCAATCTTGTGCCATTCTGGTGACAGTGTGGTGGGGATCCACATCCACTGAAAACTGAGGTGACACCATTTACTACCGTTATAAATTGCATCCAATTAGGCTCAAAAGGTATAGGATAGGGCAGGAAATATTGCTGGCAGCCTCATGGGTTGTAGATCCTTATTGATAAGTAGGTCATGGAATAGTCTACATCTCTGATATCTTTTGGTTAGTTTAGAGATACAGCATGGAAACAGGCCCTTCAGCCCTCCAAGTCCAACCTGCGATTCCCGCAAATTAACACTATCATACACACACTAGGGACAATTTACACACACACACACACACACACACACACACACACACACACACACACACACACACACACACACACACACACACACACACACACACACACACACACACACACACACACACACAGAGCCAATTAACCTACATACTTGTATGTCTTTGGAGTGTGGGAGGAAAACAAAGATTGCAGAGAAAACCCACGCGGTTACGGGGAGAATGTACAAACTCTATACAGACAGCACCCGTAGCCGGGATCGAACCCAGGTCTCCGGCGCCGCAAACGCTATGAGGCAGCGACTCTACTGCTGTGCCACCCTGCCGCCCAGCAGATGATCTACTGCTTTGCTAGATTTGCATGCTACTGGCATTTCTCCACACCTGTCTGCACTTATGTGTTCTCATACATCTTTACATTATGGCCTCCTTTCATCCTACATGATAATTAATTGTATCATTAAATTACCTATCCTTCATTCAATCAGAAATTCTCTTTCCCTCCTTATTGGTGTTCCATTCTTAAATTTCCTCAATTTGACAAAATATCCTTGAAAATTTGAACCTGCTGCAGGAATTCAGCAGGTCAGACAGCATCTGTGGAAAGAAATGAAAAGCTGACGTTTCAGATTGAGAATTTTCATCAGTCCAGTCTTGCTCCCAAACATTGACTGCACATTTCCCTCCATGAAAACAGGGTGACCCACTGAGTTCCTCCAGCAGTCTGTATTTTTTGTTCCAGATTCCAATATCTGCAGTCTTTGTGTCTCCTCAAAATCTTAACCCTATTTTCTCCAAAACATGGATACCGTATGAATTTTGTATTTTTTTCATCATTTAATAAATTTTAATCTTTCAACGTGTGCAGCCCTTTCACCTTGAAGGTACATGATGAGACTGCAGATGCTGGAATTTCTGGCAAAATGTCTTATAACACCATTTAAAAGACCTGAAACATCACCTATCCATTCCTTCCACAGATGCTGCCTGACCCACTGATTTACTCTAGCACACTATTTTTTAAACAACCTTTAAAAGACAAATAAATGAATAGGAAAGGTTTAGATGGACATGGGCAAGGCGCAGGTAAATGGGTTAACAAGGATGGAACATCTTGGTCAACATGGATAAGTTGGGCCGAAAGGCCTGTTTCCATGTTGACTGACTCTCTAACTTTATTGATTGTCGCATGCTTTGAGATATCCTGAAAGACTATGCAATGTGTGCTTTAAAATTACATATCTTTCGTTCCTTGCCCTATCACCTGAAGATGACATTTGATCTTTACTTGCCACGTGCGTTACAATGGGAGATCGCCTAATAATTTCATAATAATAACATATAGCTGTGTACATTGTACAAATAGTTCTCAGCATTTATCATCATTATGGGCGTTAATTAAAATGGATTAAGTGTACCGACAGTTTGAGCAGCTTTAATCAGCTGTTCATAATTTCTCATGGGCAATTACCTTAGTGATGTGTCGTCATCCTTAGATGTCTGCGACTTGAATAAGCCGCTTCCCTGGACCTGGTCTCTGGATCTCTGAAACTCGTGCCACCGTTGCACAGTCTTGTTGTCAGCTTGTTGAACTTTTGTTGATGGCAATTTCCAGGTGATGAGTGTGAAGCCCGACTTCTTGTCTAAAAATGCATTTGCTTCTAACCCCACATTCACAGCTGCCAGATATTTAAGGACAGTGACCAGGTGAACCAGGACATTACTGCAAAGCAGTTCCCAATGTAAAGATCAACCCCCAACATTAGTTTTCCTAAAACCAGTTATTCTGATTACTATATTTACATTTTATTCCAGCATGCAACAGGGAAACAGAATCGATAGGAATGCAGTATGTCCGCTCTAAGTGATGTGAGAGAAAGAGAGAGGAAAATGTATGTCAATAAATCTTAGATGGATTTGGCTCAACTTGCCCATGCTGACCATGATGCCCCATCTACACTAGTCCCACCTGCCCACATTTGCCCATATTCTTCTAAACCTTTTCTATCCATGTACCTGCCCAAATGCCTTTTAAATATTGTTCTAATACCTGGCTACCTCTCCTGGCAGCTTGGTCCATGTATCCACCACCCACTGTGTGAAAAAGTTGCTCCTCATTAAATCTTTCCTCTCTTACCTTAAACCTATGTCCTCTGTTTCTTGATTACCTCCATAACTTGCTTTGTGATATCTGAACAAAAATATTCTGTACAATTTTTCCCCATGTATCTAATTTCATAAAGGTCATCTCACTTTAGCCAAGTGCATCCACGCCACTCACCACAAATAGTTTCAACATTGATTCATGCTTGATAATGATTTATTGTTAGTTTGCGATGAAACATTTATAATGTAAGCCTTTGAGGGATTGTACATTGGCAGCAGCAGTTTGCTGCATTAAGTAAGACGTTCATGGTTCCAGTTCACATCCGGTGCATACGACAAATAAACACTCTTGATTTTCTGAAGACAAGCAGAAGGAAACCTGTTCCCAACAGTAACAAATGATCAGCTCTGTGAATTCACCCTGGGGAACTGAGTACAAAATCAAGGCAGCTACATTGATGGGGTACCGTGGGGATGCCTGAAATTGGGAGGTGCTGCCATTAAGTCCTCTTATGATGATGTAAAATATCTCTGGGACTAATCAACGATGAGCTGGGGAATCTTCCTGGGTTCCCAACCAAATTTCTATCCTTCAACATAAATCACTGAAATACAGAATTGGCCATTGGTGATTGTGCAACCATTGTATTAAAATTGGATGTCATGTGTTCTACACTTTGACAGTGAAAGTTCTGTGAAAAAATGCACTTAATTCACTGCAACGCTGTTTGTGGTGTCCTGATGTAGCAAAAGGCACAATTTAAATGTATGTATTTCTCTTCCACATAAATTGGTGGAATTTGCTCTTGCAATAAAGTTTTCCCAATACCCTGAAAGACAAAGAACTCTTGCAGAAAGATTGTGTTATTTATCTATTGGTGCTGTTGCAATGGGCCATTTGTCTCATGCCTGAGAGACACTTACAGACCAGTAGTTCCTATTTGCATAATGTAAATACTGCCACAACAGTGTTGCTGCTGGCAGGGGACACAGAAGTTCTACAATCACCAATGCCATAACAAATTGGACGTGAAATTGGACGTGAAATTGGAATGCACACTATATAATGCTGTACTGGCAAACAGAAAGTGTAGTTTGTGATACGTGGTAAGCCTGAAAAAGATATTGCTTGAAGAAAACTTAAAACAAGAAAGGCTTCTTGCCTTACACAGTCTATTGCAAAGGTTAACTGTGGAAGTTTTATGAAAATTACTTTTGTTGCAAAATCAATGCTACTAGCCTTTGGCTAAAATTCAAAGATAATTTATAGTAACTATAATGATTAGCATCTGGAATCTCCGGTCTGACCTGTCACTTGAATGTTATGTTCTCCTATAAAGAATTGTGCACCTACAAAGCTGGCGCCACAACTGATGAGAGAATGAGTTTAATCACTTCACAGGATTGCCGTTGCGGTCTTGCTGGCATGATCTGAATGAAGTACTTTGGGAAGAGCAGTGGCTGACAAGGATGCCTCACAAGACTGTACAGGTGATTTTCAACAAAGCCAAACATGTAAAAACAGGTACATTTAAACAACGGGATAAAGTCTTGGCGCCTTTAATAACAACCCTCTTCCTCATGAACTCTACATTTGTTAGAGCCCTGGAGCAACCATAATTACAGCTGTCTTCTAATTTGTTCATAAAATAGAAAATAATTTTACACAAGGATAATAGTCAGAATCAAATCATTTTCAAAGAGGAGCAACGTCATTGTGGTTTCTTTTTGGTTGTGCTTAATTGTAGAACCTATGCAGTTGCAAGATGCTCCAGTTACAAATGAATACTTCTAAATCTTAACCTAATTATATCTTAAAAGGTTACAGTTGCTAATATGATGTGAGCTTGAGATCATTGTAGTGTAAATCAAAGTCGCTGAATATACTACAGAGCACAAAAGCTGTTTGGTCTTCTGACAACATAAATACTGGATGTCCCAGTGACACATGTACACTGGCCAGTTGATTGTCTCTATACTGGGCTCTTTGACAATTGCCTTCTGAGCCACGAGATGGAGTGACAGGTAGATGCTGACAGGTTGGGGGTGGGGGTGAGGGTGACGTGTAGAGGGTGTTGGAATAATATTGATGAGCTTTCTCAACCTAAATTAGACTTAGAGATGTCGAATTTGGAAATCAGTTAATTTGCTTCCTTCAGGCCAGTATTCTCTTGTATAAGATAGACACAAAAAGCTGGAGTAACTCAACGGGACAGACCCTTCGTCTGAAGAAGGGTCTCGACCAGAAACATCACCCGTTCCTTCTCTCCAGAGATGCTGCCTGTCCTGCTGAGTTACCCCAGCTTTTTGTGTTTATCTTTGGTTTAAACCAGCAGTTCCTTCTTACACATCCTCTTTTTTTAAATCACTTCAAAAACTAGGAGTGCAGTTGAATCTTGGCGAGTGTGAGAAACACAGGATAAATTGTAAAATTGAACAATTAAACACATTTTGTACATTTATTCTCATTGAATATTTTCCATAATTGTTCAGTTAATTTCTGATTTATTTTGCCATGCCAGCAAGATTATGTGCTAGAATGTACAATTGGCTTGAGCTGTTTGTATCATTGAGATCACACAACTCAAAAGGAAACCTGTGCCAATTAGTTCAGTCTGAAGTAGAGTCTCGGCCCGAAATGTTGCCTATTTCCTTCACTCCATAGATGCTGCCTCATCCGCTGAGTTTCTCCTGCATTTGTGTCTACCTTTGATTTTCCAGCATCTGCAGTTCCTTCTTAACCAATTAGTTCAATTGTGTGATTGATTTTCCATCTGTTGTGGTTAAACTGAATTGGAAAATGAATCACAAAGCACAAATAATGCTTCCTAATGCATTCAATGCTTAATGTGATTTAGGACTGCATATTTCTGCACACGTAATATTCACGTAATTATCACTGGGACTACGTGCCTACCCTATGCAAATAAGTTGCAAAATGCAAATTACCACTTCTTGTTTATAGTGCCAGGAGAGCAAGGTCTCCAATCCAAGGAGCCATGCATTTCGAGGCTGTGATCTTCAGTAACAGTGATGACTGAAACATATTTCAACTTCTGTCGACAGAAACTCAACTATGGAATCATGCATGGACGTTACACTGAATATTTTAGCTGCTGCATCATTCTTGGCAGAGGTGCCATTCTTTATCATTACCTATGGGATGTCACCAATGTTGTTTACTCAGAGAGAGGGCCTTCCTGTTGAATAAAGAGAAACGGGTGTCATGGGAAAGTGGACTGGCCAGTATTGCATCTCTCAAGGAGATATAAACTATCAAACTTATTGTAAAATGTTAAGTCGCTGTCAAAGTAATAATGACAGGCTAATGGATACTATCACAGGCACTCCCTGGGGCCAACCATCAACAATCCTACCTATTTGATAGAGGGCACATACTGGATTGCCATGACATCCTAAAAGCTCCTGGCAAAAACTCATGCCAAACAGCTGTAGGATGTTTCGGACAACACTTGGATGTCTTCTGCCTGGGCTCCAGCACAGGCTGTGCCTCACACGTTTATTTGTGGACAATTGCAGATTCATAAGTGTTGACAGTATGTTGGCCATTATTACATTATTGAAAAAGGACTGGCTCCAGAGTCTGTGCAAAATTAGGTGCAACGTTGCATTTGATCTTCCACGCCCCCGGAGACACTCTGCAGGATTTCCGACAGGTCAGATGATGTAATCACCATCTCCATATGAATGCTGATCAGCCATCATCGACTAACTTGGCACAATCCACTTTGTGTGAACTCTGACAAAGCAATTGAGCACTAACCTAATCTCCAGGAAGATAAGTTATGAACTCTCTTTTCCCCTTGACTTGGCTACAGTCCACTCATAACAAGTGAATCACTTTGTGCATGGTTTCATCTCTATACTATCCTATACTGTATGCAATCAGCCAGGATGTAAGCTAATATATTGCCAGTGACAAATGTCATGATGCGGCGTCTTCTCCCTTCTCCTCTCAATGTGGAAATTCTGGTTCCCTAGTGTGACCATTGTTTCTGAAGCAGGATGAACAAGCACGTAGTCTTGGTGGATAAGGTAAGAGGGGCATTTCTGAGCTGTTTGGATGTTATGTCACAAAAGACTGTGGAATAAATGGGAGGTGGGATGTGAGAGGTTTCCAGCCTGCAGCTACAGATAATCACCCAATGCTCATATGAGGTGGTCATACAAAATAACCCATGAACAGCTTCTGGTCATAAAACTGCACTGGATCATAATTCAGTGTGACGTTAGTGCATCCTCTAAAGGAGTACTGAATGTATGGCCCCTTTTTTGAATCTATAAATCCATCTGATCTAAAGGAATTACAAGATCAAGAAAAACCCTGCCAGTCAGACGATAATAGCAATACTGGCCTTGATTGTTTAAGAAGGAACTGCAGATGCTGGAAAATCGAAAGTAGACAAATGTGCTGGAGAAACTCAGCGGGTGCGGCAGCATCTATGGAGCAAAGGAAATAGGCAACGTTTTGGGCCGAAACACTTCTTCAGACTGATGTAGGGTGGGTGGGGGGGGGGGGGGGGGGGGGGGGAAGAAGAAAGGAAGAGGAGGAGTCAGAGGACTGAGGGAGAGCTGAGAAGGGGAGGAGAAAATAAGGGTTACAGGAAATTGGAAAAGTCAATGTTCATGCTGCTGAGGTATAAACTGCGTAAGCGAAATATGAGGTGCTGCTCCTCCAATTTCCGGTGATGCTCACTTTGGCCATGGAGGAGGCCCAGGACAGAAAGGTTGGATTCAAAATGGGAGGGGGAGTTAAACTTACTTGATTAGTAAGTTTGCAGATAGAAAACATCGAAACATAGAAAAATAGGTGCAGCAGTAGGCCCTTCGAACCGGCACCGCCATTCAATATGATCATGGCTGATAATCTAAAATCAATACCACGTTCCTGCATTTTCCCCATATCCCTTGATTCCTTTAGCCCTACGAGGGAAATTTAACTCTCTCTTGAAAACATCCATGAATTGGCCTCCACTGTCTTCTGTGGCAGAGAATTTCCGCAGATTCACAACTCTCTGGAAGAAAAGGTTTTCCTCATCTCTGTCCTAAATGGCCTACACCTTATTCTTAAACTGTGACCCCTGGTTCTGAACTCCCCCAACATCGGGATCTTTTTTCCAGCATCTGGCCTATCCAATCCTTTAAGAATGTTATATGTTTCTTTAAGGTTCTCCTGTTTGTCTATAAAGCCCAAAATGGGCTTGCTCCCTCCTATATCACAGACCTCCTTACCCCTTACTCTACCTCCAGGTCCCTGAGGTCGGCTGACTTGGGGCTCCTGGCTGTCTCACGGTCTAAACTTAAGCTCAGGGGTGACCGTGCCTTTTCTGTTGCGGCTCCTAGACTGTGGAACAGCATTCCCCTCCCTATCAGATCCCCGTCCATCGACTCTTTTAAGTCCAGGCTCAAAATTTATTTTTATTCACTAGCGTTTGAATCCTCCTGATGTGGCTGATCTTTGTTTTGTGTTTTGAGCTGATTATTTGTACCTGTGTGCTGTGTGCATTCCTGTGTATGTCTGTTTCTTTTTGTGATTTTAGCGACCTGCTCTGGTCTGTACAGCACTTTGGTCAATGTGGGTTGTTTTGAAACATGCTTTATAAATAAATTTGACTTGACTTGACTTGACTATAAGAGCCCCTCTCATCCTTCTAAATTCCAGTGAATACAAGCCCAATTGACCCATTCTTTCATCATACTGTATGTCATCCAACCATTCCGGGAATTAACCTGGTGAACTTACGCTGCCCTACCTCAATAGCAATTATGTCCTTCCTTAAATTGGGAGACCAATTGCACACAATACTCCAGGTGCGGTCTCACCAGGGCCCTGTACAACTACAGTCGGACCTCCTTGCTCCTAAACTCAAATCCTCTCACAATGGCCAACATGTCATTAGTTTTCTTCACTGCTTGATGTACAGCATGCCACTACTTGGCCATGACATTAAAGTGGGTAATATTGTAGATACTGAAGATGGATTTCAAAAATTGCAGCAGGATCTTGAATGGTTGGTCAGCAGGGCTGAGGAATGGTCGATGGAATTTAATACATAAAAATGTGAGGTGTTACATTTAGGGAAGTCTAGACAGGACCTACACAGTGATTGGTGGGGCTCTGGGGAGTGTTGTGGATCAGAGGGGTCTAGGAGTTGAGGTACATAGTTCCTCAAAAGTGATGGCACAGGTTTATAGGGTTGTCGAAAAATCATTCGGCACATTGCTCTTCATCAGTCAGAGTATTGAATATAGAAGTTTGGAAGCCATGTTGCAGGTATATAAAACATTGGTGAGGCTGCATTTAGAGTATTGTGCTCAGTTCTGGACACTATGTTATAGGAAAAATGTTGTCAAGTTGGAAAGGGTCCAGAGAAGATTTATGAGGATGATGCTAGGACTCAAGAGCCTGAGCTACAGGGAGAGGTTGAGCAGGCTATGACTATATTCCTTGGAGCGCAGGAGGATGAGGGAAGAGCTTATCGAAGTCTACACAATGAGAGGAATAGATCAGGTAGTCACTGAGTCTCTTGCTCAAAGTAGAATTGATAACCAAAGGACATGGGTTTAAGTTGAGGGGGGGGGGAGGAGATTTAATAGGAACCTGATGGGTAATTTTTTCACACAAAGGGTGGTGGGTGTATGGAATGAGCTGCTGGAGGAGGTAGTTGATGCTGGTACTATCGTAATGTTTAAAAAACATTTAGACAGGTAGATGGATAGTCTAGAGGAATACAGGTCAGATGCAGGCAGGTGGGACTAGGGTAAATGGGGCATGTCATTCAGTGTGGCAAGTTCAGATTCAGATTCAGATTCAGATTCAGATTCAATTTTAATTGTCATTGTCAGTGTACAGTACAGAGACAACGAAATGCATTAAGTTGGGCCGAAGGGTCTGTTTCCACACTACATGACTGTGAATCTATGAATCTATGACTTGTGGCCAACATTTTAGTCTTCTTTTCACAGGAGTGTTTCATGATTCTTTGCCTATTTCTGTAGGAGTTAGTGTGGCAATTTATAAATGTATTTAACGGAAACATATATCAAAAATAACTCATTGGAAATGCTCAACACGTCTAATGATTGTTCATCAGGACTTTCTGATGAAGAATTATCAACCTGAAACTGTAATCTGCTTCACTCTCCATAAATGCTGCTTGACCCGTGTATTTCCTGCATTTTCTACTTAAAATTTTGAATATCCAGCATCTGTAATCTTTTTTTTGTTTTGAGTCTGATTCAGGTTTAGTTGAAAAATAGTAAGATTAAACGAGAACTTACCAGTTTGAAGTTTGATCTTTATTTTATGAGGAGTTGCGATGAGGGATTTCATGAAGAACCCGCCAGCACGCATGCGCGACATACTTCAAAGCAGCGGTGTGGAATCACAGAACCAACAAACAAAGAAATGACTTGTTATAGTAAGATTGAAGAGACTCTTATTACCAGTTGACTTTATGATCGAGGGTTGGGAGCGGAGGGCACGAAATCCCTCATCGCAACTCCTCATAAAATAAAGATCAAACTTCAAACTGGTAAGTTCTCGTTTAATCTTACTATTTCATTTCGGAGTCACGTGAGTGACTTCGTGAAGACTTCAAAGCTCTGTGATTACATGCCCTGGACAACGTCCATGCTGTCACACACGCCACTGTAAGGATGGATAGGAGTAATCAAATTTTTCAGACTGCTTGTACTGAAAAATAATAATATTTATTAATTATAACAAAACAGAAAAAAACCCTCACTGGGGAGTAGTTGTATGTTCTTGACCCGCATTCAGCACGGCCTCTGCGAACATTACAGGAGCGGTAACAGGTTTCGTTATAAAACCGTTGAAAGGTGGCTTCACTAGCCCATCCTGCTGTGGCAAGAATATGGTCCATGGGCACCTCCATGACCTTAGCCGCCGACGTTGATGCAGCCCTGGTGGAATGGGATTTAAAGACATTAGTGTCAATACCTGCTTCGTTCAAGACGATCCTGAGCCATCTGGAGATCGTCTGTACTGTCACTCTATGGTGAGCTTTTTTGTGGCTGATTAGCAGGTATTTTTCCATTCCCCTTAATTTCCGCGTCACTCTTATATAGTGGCGGATATGGGTGGCTAAACATAGCCTAGCATCAGCGGGGTATGCTGGAAACACCAGCTGCAGCCCTGTGTACCCAGGTCTATGCTGCTTTAGTAATTCATCAACAAAGAAAATTACTTTCTCTGGGGTAGAGATCATTCTGTCAATCTTGACCTTATGAAGTGTCTGTACCCTTTGTGCTGAGGTAAGTGCCAATAACATCACCAGCTTCAGGGTGAGTTTGTCCAATTCAAGCCCAGCCATGGGCGACCACGTCCTGACTAGGGTTAATACTTTCCCAATGTCCCAGGTGACGTTGTAACGGGGTCTTGGCGGATTGGAATTAAATATTCCCCACATCAGTTTGGACACCAGTTTATTGGATCCTACTTCAATATTGAGGTAGAATGATAGCGCACTCCTGGCGCTATTGATGGCACTGTAGCTGAGGTGTTCGTCATGATGCAACCCAGCAAGCAATTCCAGCACATCTGTGATTGAAACGGAGTCATATGCAATGTTCAAGCGGCCGCAGTAGGTTTCCCATTTCCTGATATGCGTTAAATATTGCCGTCTTGTGGACTCCCTGCATGATGCTCCAATTGTATCCATTGTCCTTGATGAGAGACCATACTGCAGTAATAGTCTATTCAGAACCTGCAAGCCAATAATTTCAAGTGACTATGGCAGGGATGATGTTCTCCTGTAACAGGGTTCGTCACCAATTGTGGGCAATCCTCTAAGAGGACCCATGGTTGACTAATCATTCCAAGGACCATCGGATACCATGGCTGAGTAGGCCAGTCGGGTATGATAAGAATGCCTTTAGCAGCATCTGACTGGATTTTCCGCAATACCCGACTGATGAGGCAAAATGGAGGAAATGCATAGAAAAACCATTTCCCCCAGTCTAGCGAGAAAGCGTCCATCGCCATTGCCCCAGGATCTGGTTCCCATGATACGTATGTTGGTACCTGATGGTTTAACCGTGACGCAAAAAGGTCAATATCCGGTTTACCAAATTTGGCTGTAATTTTGGCGAATATTTGGGGATTTAACATCCACTCAATGTTGTCATTAAATTTACGTGACCTGGTGTCCGCCACTGTATTGAGCTTACCTGGTAAGTAGGTAGCTGAAATCCAAATATTCCGATGTATGGACCAGAGCCAAATTGTATTTGCCAATTCATCACATGAAATTGACCTGGTACCGCCCATATGATTTAGATATGCCACCGCAGTGGTGTTGTCTATTTGGAGACGGACATGAGTGTCAGTAAAGTTTGAACAATAAGCTCTAAGTCCGTGGAATGCTCCCAGCATCTCCAAATAATTTATCCCTTGTGATAACAACAGAGTAGATTCAAGGGTGTCCCATCTGCCTCCACAACTTGTGTTGTTGTCCGTAGCTCCCCAGCCATGGGAGCTTGCGTCTGTTTGTAAGTACACCACCGGACGAGGCACAATGATGGGTTTGAATGAGTTACAGATATTATCAATCCACCATTGTAACTCAATTTTTGCCTTAAATGGCAGCTGCATGGGTCTATCAAAATGTCCATCAAAATTCAATTTTAATGCTGACATCTTGGATCTTTGCAAATTTTGATAATGTAAAGGTCCAAATTGAGCAGCTGTGAAACTGCTACGATTTTCCCAATCACCTTAGCAGCTTGTCTGATTGATGGTATACTGGCGCAGACCAGATTCTTACATGCTTGAATGATATCCCCAACTTTGTTAGTTGGTATGGTGGCAATCATGCGATTGGAATCAGCTGTGAATCCCAGATAGTCCATGATCTGTGAAGGACAGAACTTTGATTTATCTGGATGGATAATAAATCCCATTTTTTGAAATATTTCCACAGTGGCTGAAACTGCCAATTTTGCTGATTCCAGTGTTTTTCCAATGATTAGGATATCATCCAGGTAAGCCATAACCGTATGGTCTTGCCTCCTCAGTGTTGCTAGCACTGGCTAGAGTAATTTAGTAAACAATCTGGGGGCTGTGGTAAGCCCATTGGGCAAAGCTTTGTATTGCCAAAGTTGATCCATCCAGGTAAACTTCAAGAACTTCCTGTGATGTTTCTGAATGGATACTGAATAGTATGCATCTTTTAAATCAATGCATGCCATGAAGCAGCCCTTAGAAATCAAAGATTTGGCTGTTTCGAACGTGTCCATTTTAAAATGGGTATATTTTACAAAAGTATTCAAATGGGTTAGATCTATAATAACCCAACATCCTCCATCTTTCTTGGTTTTTGTGAATATGTTAGATACAAATTCAATTGGTTCATGTATAGTTCTTTCTATCATGCCTTTCTCTTGTAGTCTCAAGATTTCAGCATAGCCTACTGCTGTTTCCTTGCTGGAAAGTGCAAATTTGCGATTCGGCATATGCTGAGGTGGAGGAAGTTGACCATTTATAAACTCAATCTCATGGCCTTGAATACTTTGTAAAATAAACTCATCTGAGGTGATGATTTCCCATGCCTCTTTAAAAACCGTAGTCTACCCCTAACATGTGAGGTTAAACATGCAAGTGCATGAAATCCAGACCGCCTTACCTTCATGGTTATCGGCGGTCCCTGACATGTTTGGTGGGACGTGGAGGTGCTGGGTTGTGCTGGTGATGCGGTAACCGCATCTTCCATGCTGGTCGCTGCGGGCCTTGCCCTAAAAAAGGCCTGGGCTGTTGAAAATGTTGGTATTGTGGAGGCGCCGGTGTGTAGATCCTTGCTGGCTTTTCGGTTTGACCCCGCGGCCTGAAATATGATGTTTTCCTGGCCGTTTGTCTGGTCAAGGTGTGTGACCTCATAAGACCCACTGTCTTGGCATGGTCATCTAAATCCTTGACCTGCTTCGGAAGGTCTTCTCCGAATAGCTGTCTGGGTGTTGGTGTTGGAGATGCTCTGCATAGCCCCACAAATTTGGGGTTTAACGTAGGTTTGATGATGCTTTTTCGAAACGCATTTATTTCATATTGCGTGTTGCATAATAATGCAAGAGCATCCTCCTGTTCGGTGTTCAAGTCCATACCGTCCACCAACCTCGCAAAAGCAGTAATCCCAGATGTGAGCAGTTTCAGGATTCTTTGTAACTTTACTTCCTGTGCTCTAATGCCCGGGCTAATATTGCCCCAAATAGGCATGTTCACAATAGGCACATTAAGCGAGTTACAATTACTCGGTGCCTTGTGTCTGTTCATGGCCTCCGCAAGGACCTGATCCTGTCGCTGATGGTTGGTGAGGAAATCAATGGTAGCGGCCAGTTTAGTATTGAGGGGTTGTCTCGATGATTTGGGTAACGCAAACTTGGCTGCCACGTTCAAAAGTTCTTCCTGAGGGACCTCAGTTGCCACTGGCACATGTACCAAGATCTCCTCTTCTTCTGGCTGCCTCATGCTATCCATTGATGATGGGGATATGTCCAAGAGTCCCCTGGAACTGGATGTTTCCCGCCGTTGATTTTGCTGCAGGATCCGTTCCATCATCCTCTCCATCCGTTCAATGCGCCCTTCATCATGCGTGAATGGGAGCCCTCATGCCCGAAGGAACTCCTGAGGCTCCTATCATCGGCCCGTACCTCATCGAGGTGATCTTGGTACTGTGACGAAAAGTCGCTGCCAGCCGCCTCAGCGAAACTGTACGACTCCCGCGCGGATCTGCTCATACGCCTCCTTTTGGCTGAGCTAGGTCCGACTGCCTCGAAGGGCATATGCGGTGTGATGTCGGCACCCAACGCCACAGCGTGGTGACCCGACATCCGCGCGGGCTTGCCGACTGTCCTTTTCCTGGACTCAGACGGCGTACGGTCCCGTCCTGCCGCCAAAGGGGGATGCGGTGACCGTGGCGAGACTCCACCTGTATGACTCCTCCTGGTCCAACTAGGTGGTGAGTCTACACTGGCCCTCCCTGGTCTGCCAGTGGACTCGGGTCTCGCTAAACCACCAGTCTGCAATCTAGCGGTCTCTGGTGAAATCTCTGCCCTAAAAGGGCTTAGTTGTTAAGCTCTATCCCTGGCTCTTCCACGAGGGCTCAGGGAGAAGGGCCGTGCAGCAGCACGTGAAACCCATTTGCTCATATCAGCCAACGATCCTGTTGGCGATAATGAAATGGAGTCAGGGTCTACCTGCTCCGGCGCCGTACCAACTTCCTGCTCTGCGGGAACCCCGCTTGTGCACAGCTGTGTCGGTGGGTCTGGTCGTGTAAACACAGGGCTCCCCGATTTTCGCGCCTTTTTCCCGGCCCGTCTAGCGGGTGCTGTCGTAGAAGAGTGCTCCGGGATTAGCGGCCGACGACTCCTTTTGGAAGTCCTGCGGCCCGTACTCCTCTTATCCATGTCCCTGTTGGAGAAAAAACAATTCAAAACAGCAGAGACAACCAGCTCAAGGTTGCCTGTACTTACCTGAGTGGCCCTTATGAAGGGCTGGTGGTGAGCCGCGCTCCACCTCCAGCCGTCGACTGCAAATGTGTAGCGACGATATGCCGCGCATGCGTGCTGGCGGGTTCTTCACGAAGTCACTCACGTGACTCCAAAATGAAATACAATGTATTTCTTAGGATTGCTAATTAATGGAATGTAGGGTATTCCGTTACGCTTAAAATGAATAATTATTTTTTAAATTTTTAGTTCAAAAGATGATTTGACAAAAATATCATTTATGGATCCATGGGTAAAAATATTATTGTTGTTAAATTAAACAGTTGTAATGGGTGCATTCTTGAAATGTAATGGCTGGAGATATTATTTGTTTGCATTAATTTTAAAGTTTAAAATGGCCCATTGAATCACAGCTACAAGAGGAAATGATTAATCCCCTGTTTTACCATTGAATTAGATAATGGTGGACTTCAAATTAAATTCAATCTGTGTGGCTTGGATCTATAACACATAGCTAACACTATTAATCTTAATGTTGACAATTTCAAATGATATTGTAACTGTAGATAGAAGCAGAATATCTTGTGATAGTTCCAGATCTCCACTATACGTTGTACGATGAAATGCTCTCCGATCCCACACCTGTAAGGTCTAGATCTAATTTTGATATGGGCTCTTTTGTTCTAAAACACCCACGCCTCCACCAAAGCAAACAATTCCTCTATTGAAGATAGACACAAAATACTGATGTGACGCAGCAGGTCAGGCAGCATCTTTAGAGAAAAGGTGATATTTTGGGTTGAAATCCTTCTTCAGACTAACTATCCTCTATCGATTTGACCAAATTCTTTAATTACTATCACCGCCTCATTTTGCCCACTGCTTAATCTATGCTAAAGGGAACACAAATCTAGTCTATGCAACCTCATATCATATTTAATCCTTTTTAGCCAAGTAAATATTCTGCTACATCCATACTGCAGTCTCTCCAAGCCCAATGTTTCCTACCTATTCTTGAGCCTAAAAATAAGTGTAGTTTGTCAGGTGGGCTCCAACTAGTGGTTTGAAGTGTTGTAAATAAACCTCTTTCCTTACTTAGTTCCAGAACTACACATCCACAGTCCAGTATCCTTTTCGTCTTTAGTTTGGAAATCCAGTATCTACTAGTGGTGTCTGCACATTGACAATAGTTCAGATAGGCAATGACCTCTCGTTGTTTGGAAAATATTTTGATTTTGGGTAGCAAAGTAGATGACTATGCACTTTTACACATTAACTTCATCCACAGCAGTTATACTCATTCACATATCTAATAACATTCTACTTGTATCTAGAGTATTTTCTGTTCTACATTAAGTACATCTGTAGATTAAAGGGCCTGTCCCACTTACGTGTCCTTGGCAGCAAATTACGCGACCTCGTGGTCGCGTTGAGACGTATGGGCATCGTATGGCCGCATGGGGCCGGTCCCACTTAGAACCGTGGAGGGGTATGTAGTTGTGCCCGGCATCGCGCGGGGCTCTGAAATTTTTGTGGTGAACGAAATCTTCGCGCGCCAACGGCCTGTAGCGGAACTGATGGCCAAAGTGGGACATGCCCAAGACCCTGGCGCAATGCAACGTCTCACCTTCAACAGCAGCAGAAGCAGGCAAACGATCGCCGAACTCGGCCTGGGGCTCACGGCTGTTGCGGTCCGGATCCACCCCCACTTCTACTCCCAGAGCAGGGCCAAGAACATTGAAGATAGACACAAAATGCTGGAGTAACTCAGCGGGACCGGCAGCATCTCTGGAGAGAAGCAATGGGTGACGCTTTGGGTCAAGACCCTTCTTTTCAAACTGAAAAAGAGTCTCGACATGAAACGTCACCCATTGCTTCTCTCCAGAGATGCTGCCGGTCCTGCTGAGTTACTCCAGCTTTGTGTCCATCTTCAAATGATGTCACGCGTTCCAGAGGGCTGTGGGTACGCATGTAATCGTGCCCGACCTTCGCAGGACCATCGAGGACCATCGCGGCTCAACACGACCCAAAGCGACCACAAGGTCGCGTAATTTGCGTGCCAATGACACGTAAGTGGGACAGGCCCTTTAGGTATCTGGCTCACTCCTTGCAGCCTCATAAAATAGAGTGTAAAGACTTAGCAGGAACCTGAGAGCTGCCAAAGGAAGTAGTTGAGGCAGTACTAAAGCAACATTTAACAGGTTGGATAAGTACCTGAACAGGAAAGGTTAGAGGGTCAAATGCAGGCAAATGGTATTCATGTAGATGGGGATCTTGGTTGGCATGGATGAGTTTAGCTGAAGGGCTTCTCTCCGTGCTGCATGACTATGATTCTATAACTCGGCTTGCACTCGCTGGAATTTAGAAGATTGAGGGGGGATCTTATAGAAACTTACAAAATTCTTAAGGGGTTGGACAAGCTAGATGCTGGAAGATTGTTCCCGATGTTGGGGGAGTCCAGAACAAGGGGTCACAGTCTAAGGATAAGGGGGAATTCCTTTAGGACCGAGATGAGGAAAACATTCTTTACACAGAGAGTGGTGAGTCTCTGGAATTCTCTGCCACAGAAGGTAGTTGAGGCCAGTTCATTGG
Source organism: Raja brachyura (assembly GCA_963514005.1). Next base: position 89,677,474 of record OY740782.1, read on the forward strand.
CTATATTTAAGAGGGCGTTAGATGTGGCACTTGTGGCTAAAGGGATCAGGGGGTATGAAGAGAAGGCAGGTACGGGATACTGAGTTGGATGATCAGCCATGATCACATTGAATGGCGGTGCAGGCTCGAAGGGCTGAATGGCCTACTCCTGCACCTATTTTTCTATGTTCTATGTTTCTAACTCTATTCAGCAATTGAATTCCAATTTCTTGTAACTGTAAGCTTTTTCTTAATTATGCTATTGAAGGCTTAAATGATTCTACTTTACAGAGCATCCAGCTGCTCAGCAAGAGAGATACCAATGTGAAACAAACTTTGGGTATCTCAACTCCATTGCTACAATTCCTTTCCTCTTCCTTTCAAATTCTTCAACTTGTAGGGTTTAAATTGTTAGATGCTGGTTTACAAAAAAATAGACAAAGTGCTGAAGTAACTCTGCATCTCTGGAGAGCAAAGATTGGCGATGTCCTGTCTCCAACATTCCTTCTCCTCGTGGACTGCCCTTGATGGCCTTTAACCCTCTCTGGACCTTTTTATTTCTAACTTCCAGTGCATCTTCAACCATCTTGACTTCTCTACTCCCCTTATCAACTTTAATCTTGCTCCCTCTGAATACATAGCCTTCCAGCAGACTATCTGACTTAATGGCAATGTAACTGGATGGTGTACAATAATAAATGAATATCCGCACGTCTGACAATTCGATTGAGGTGCAGTCAATTATAAGTCGTTGGTTAGGCTTGAATACAGCACTAAAAAGCTCCTGCACTAATATTCTGAAACCAAAACAACATGCCTTATTTTGTGCTGACATGCTCCACCAATGAGAAAAAAAACCCTGCCTCATTCCTGGGAATGACGTATCAATTGTTTGAAGACACTGGGCCTGGAGTTTAGAAGGATGAGGGGGAACCTTATTGAAACTTTCTGAATAGTGAAAGGCCTGGATAGAGTGAATGTGAAGTGGATGTTTCCACTAAAGGGAGAGTCCAAGAACAGAGGCCATAACCTTAGGATAAAATAACATACCTTTGGAAAAGAGGAAGGCTTTTGCTGCCTTCCCCCACAGTGGGAACCATTGTGTGGATATGTTTTTATGTTTATTGTTAAATTATGTTAAATTCTTTAATGTTGTGTCTTATCTTTAATCGTGTGCTGCAATGGCAAGTCAAATTTCACTACACCAATTGGTGTATGTGATAGTAAATGTCCTTTGTATCCTTTGTTTATATCCTTTGTAGAAGGATTTTCTTTAGTCAGAAGGTGGTGAATCTGTGGAATTCATTGCCACCGACAGCTGTGTAGGTTGTCAATGAATATTTTTACGGTGGAGATTGTTTGATTCTTGATTAGTAAGGGTATCAGTGGTTATGGGGCGAATGCAGGAGAATGGGGTTAAGAGGGAAAGGTAGATCAGCCATGATTGAATGTCAGAGTAGGCTTGATGGGTTGAATGACCTAATTCTGCTCTTAAAACATATGAACTGTCATTATTTTTATATAATTACAAATATATAAATTTGAAAAATCAATAAATAAATTATGAGGCATACAGGAGCTAGTTTTCATGCAGAAAAGCAGTTGGATTTGAACATTAGAAAGGATCATGTTAACCATTTGCATCAAAGGTGTCTCCAATTTTTACAACGTATGCCATTGCAATGAACCGTGGGGAACTGTTTCAATAATGTTCAATGTGAGTATCGTGACTTTGATGAGGCAGTGAACAACATTCAAAACATTCTAGTTGCTGTCGGTCAAAGTAGGTAACAATATCTTCATCCCCATCACACCACCCCTGTTTCAAATCACATTGATCCTTTTCATTCAGGACATTTCTTGCTAGCTCATCTCCACAGAGATGAAGAAGAGGGGTCTCAACCCGAAACGTCACCCATTCCTTCTCTCCAGTGCTGCTGCCTGTCCCGCTAAGTTACGCCAGCATTTTGTGTCTAACTTCGATTTAAACCAGAATCTGCAGTTCTTTCCTCCACAGAGAATCCATTGGAGTTCCCTGAATTAGAGGGATGTCCATCATAAAGGCAGATTAGCTGGAATATTCAATTCTGGCCAGAGCATGAAATGGTTAGGTTTCAAATATTTTTGTCATGGTTAATCTTACTTGGTCAAACTGATCACTTGAAAATTGTCCCCTACCTCCTCCCATATGTACCAAAGCACAGATAAACAGCCATTCAATTTTTAAAGAAATTTCAGGCAAATTTTAATGGAAAAGTGCTTACAAAATGTTTCTTACTTTAAATAGTTTTGAAAATCAACCGCAAAATTGTGTTGGGCATACTGAGAACAGATGTGATTACAAGCATAAAAAATGGTTATGCTATAGATGGCCCAGATAAAGAAACTACCTTTGGCATAAAAGGTCACAACAATTCAATGGATAAAATGAATGGATGAATGAAATACATTTATTATCAATTATATTCTTTTATTTTGCTTTGTGCTGTTAAATACATCACTTAAAATTTCAGTTGCTGCAAAAAAACAGAAAAAGCATTTTTAAGAGAATAGCATAACATAAACATTTTTTTATGAGGAAACCATGATAATTACATTTTGACATTTATATATAGTGTAAATTGTGACATATCCATGTAAATACAAATATCTCATAAAAGTGCTGCACAGCAAATTAGAGTAGTGCTTAAATTAATTCTTAGCAAAATGTTATAGATATACAAATGTTTATCTTTCTCTAATGTCATATTAAAGAGGTCTGAGTGTAGTGTAGATAATAAAATAATGTAGGAAGAAAGGCATAATTGATAAAGGAAATATTTACTCTTTCTCCTATTAATTAAAAACTGAATTCCATGAGGGATTCACAATCTTTATCATAAAGCATTATTGCTGCCTTCTGCCTAGTGAAGCATAATTCCCAGTAGTTATTATTGAAAAATTATGCCATAGGGCCCAGACATATTTGCTTTGTTATTGGTAGGTAGGAAATTATGAGGCCTGCTAGCATATTGGAACATTCCACTGTAGAGGCAGGACACAGCAACTGACAGAACCAGGGGCAATTCTTAAGTCCATTTAAAAAACAAAAGGAACAATAATTGTTTGGCATGGTGGCACAGTGGTAGAGTTGCTGCCTTACAGTGCCAGAGACCCAGTTTCGATCCTGATCATGGATGCTGTCCGTACAGAGTTTGTACGATCTCCCCGTGACCAGCATGGGGTTTTTCTGGGAGCTCCGGCTTCCTGTCACAATCTAAAGGTTTGTCGGCTAATTGGCTTGGTATAATTGTAAATTGTCCCTATTGTGTGTATGATAGCATTAATATGCGGGGATCGCTGGTCGGCGCGGACCTGGTGGGCCGAAGGACCCGATGCTGCACTGTATCTCTAAACTAAACTAAATTAAACTAATATTGCTGACAGGTAACATAACCTGCATTCTATTTCATTCCATTTATATTCTTTGAGTACTTACTGGAAAATTCATACTGTCAATAATATAGGTGAGGTCGACAGAGTACCCTATAACATGAATATATTTTTGACTGAAGTCATGAATTTCTAAGTGCATAGTTTCTAAAATGCATGAATCTAACAACAGTATTTCCATATTGATTGGTGGAAAACTAATGTACACTTTAAACAATAGTGTATCTTTGCATGCCTTTCGTGCTCACTACAGCATGTGTTTTGAATCAGAGGGGTAAGTAATAGTTTCTGTTCTGCTTCATGCTGATATCACTAACTGAAGATGATTGCCTGCTGACAAACCACCAATTTAACCAATTATTAGGGGGCGTGTCCAATCAACTTTGGACTGGTTGCAATTTTCCACCATCACTGCAGCTTTCCACCAGGTGTGGAATTAAGGCTCAATGAGCCAGGGTAAAAATTATGCATTTTGTTTTATGGAAAAGATAACCTATTTTACCATTGAAATCTAATGCTAGACTTGTCACACCATAAATATATCACATCATTCCTTACTTCCATGGGTTTTGGAAAATAAATATACCTTCGTACTGTATTGGAAGCTAACAATTTACAATATAATGATATGTTTGCATAAATGGCCATATGTATTGGTTTAATATTGTCACATATACCAAGGTACTGTAAAAAGCGTTTGTTTGCCTGCCCTCCAATTAAATCACATCATATTGCACTTGAGTACAAATAATCCATGCACAAGTGCAACAGGTAGTGTAAAGAGAAAAGTCCAGAGTGCTGGAATATTGTTTACAACACTTTAGTGTTACAGATCCTGAGAAAATGTGCAGTGTCCCATAAGAAGTAGATTGGAAGATCAGGACTACACCCTAACTTATGAGAGGACTGTTCAGCATGCATATGTGAATATTAATGTAATGACAAATGATTCATTTATTTACAAAATGGTACCATCGAGTTTGCAAGCTGCATTCCATTAATGAAGGTGGAACTCTAGTGTAAAACTGAGCTATATAAGGCAGATAACAGAAATCATTAATCATTCATAACCAGCTGCCTAAATGGGACTGAGCTGTTGTGTCAAAAAGGAAAATTGAAATCTATTATGTTAAAGAAAAATGGCAGGTGGTAGAACAATAAAGTAAAAGCAAACAAAACAACCTGCAAATTCTAGAGACCTGAAATAAAAATAGAAATTACTGGATGCACCCAAGTGACCATGCAGCATCTATATAGAGAGAGAAAATGTGAGTTAATGTTTTAGGTTAAAGACCTCTTCATCAGCTCAGCAATCTGCAATGTTTACTCTGCTTTCTCGCCATAGTTGCTGCTGAGAATCATCATTATTCTCTATTATTTTATTAAACTAAACTAAACTAAACTAAACTATAGATTACAGAGCAAAGATAGCTTTAGGCATTTTTTTCTCAATAAAGATCAGATCATATTGTTGAAATTATTATGTTAAAAAGGATGAGATGTCACAATATATCCCCCAATCCCTCCAAAATCTAACATGATTTTCACGATAAATCTTCATTGGCTCATGTAAAGGACTCTAGGATTTTCTTAAAGTGTGTTTTATCTACCTTACAGGCGGTCTGAATGGTGAAGTGTAAAGGATGGCATGAATTATAGTTGGAATACAAAATTTATATACTTGAGATTATCTGCGACAATAACTATATCCTGTAATATTGTGAAACTTTGTGCTGTGTACACTTGTTCTTATTTCATGTGGTTGAAACCTTAGATCTAGAATGAAGATCTATTTCCTGCAAGATCAGGAACTATAATGATAAATGTGAAGGAATAATTCCTGTGAGGTTAAGTTAAGGTGCTCCTTTCAGAAGAATTGGTTTAATGGATCATGTCTTCAAATAAAAGGAGTCCTTTCATAGTTCAATCACACACTCAGGGGAATTGATTGCACTTCTACAACTCTTGGCCTTCTGTGCCTTCTTTTACTTTAACACCACCTATCTCTGTGGGAAGTTGATCGGTGATTATCCTTTGAGATGATGTTAATGGCCAGTTGTATTGATCTCTCAGGAATGTGATTGTGGATACAACATTTATGGTGGTATAATGGAAATAAAACGTCTCCATTTACCTTACACCATAAAGAAAATAAGAATGAGTTAAATTGCTTCAGGGGATATAACAGCAAAAATAACAGTTACAAATTTGTGAATAAGCTGTGACCAAGACCTTTGAACGAGCTTTTCATAGTATTCTACATAAAGCCTTGTGTTTCATGATACACAATGTATGGAAAATGATACATAGATCTGTTCTGATAAATAACAGAGTAACAGAATGACAAAATATAATTCCTCAGGAATCAGTGAAGTCAGATCAAGTAATTGTGGAAATTGGAATAAGAAAGTCATCTTTGAACAGGAAGGAAATTAGAATAAGTAGCCTGCTAATGTGCTTTTGTGGTGGGAAAAGAGGTGTTAAACAAAAATCACATTTTTCCTGCTGCACATTATCATTTATGAGGTTGGGTCGGTTTTCTTCAGTACATATGACTTTTGAAAACAGGGTAATATTATTGTTTGTTCTTATGGACAAATGTTTAAAATGCTTATGACATTTCTTTGCATAATGTGTTTTAGTATTAACTGCTCAGTTACAAATGTGTTGACTCCCAATCACATCTGATTGTGTGTCATTTCAATTTTCCTGTCCACTCCCACACTGAGCTGTCTGTCCTTGGCCACAGTGAGACCAAGCACAAACTGGAAGAACAGCACCTTTCAATTCACTTTGGTTGCATACACTCCAGTAATCCACTCCCCCTCTGTTCCTTTCCTATTCTCTCCGGTCCACTCAGGACGCCTCTCCTTTTGTTCATCTTTTCAAGTCAAGTCAAGAGAGTTTATTGTCATGTGTCACAGAGAGTGGTGGGTCTCTGGAACTCTCTGCCACAGAGGGTAGTTGAGGCCAGTTCATTGGCTATATTTAAAAGGGAGTTAGATATGGCCCTTGTGTCTAAGGGGATCAGAGGGTATGGAGAGAAGGCAGGTACGGGATACCGAGTTGGATGATCAGCCATGATCATATTGAATGGCGGTGCAGGCTCGAAGGGCCGAATGGCCTACTCCTGCACCTATTTTCTATGTTTCTATGTTTCTATGTCCTAGATAGGACAATGAAATTTCATTTCGGAGTCACGTGAGTGACTTCGTGAAGAGCCCGCCGGCACGCATGCGCGACATATCGTCGCAACGCATTGCTGCCGACGGCTGGCGGTGGGGTGCGCTCCCCGCCAGCCCTTCATAAGGAACCTCTTAGGTAAGTTAAACTAACCTTAAGTTGGTTGGCCCTTGCTGTCTGTTTGTCTTTCAGCAAGGGCGTGGATTGGAGTTCGTTGGAAATGTCTGGTCGAAGTCGTCGTTCGACCGGCCCGGCGCCCTCATCATCGTTTACACCTGGTGCCGGGAGAAAGGCGGGGAAACCGATGCCTCCTGCTTCCGCAGGTCGGGACCCGCTGACTCGCCACAGCTCCGAGGAGGAGTTCGTGGAGGACGACAACGGGGTGCCATCCGAACAGGTGGACCCTGCCACATTCAGGTCGCCAGCGGCAACCACGGGGAAGGGGTCTCGTGCGGCTGTACGACCCCCCTCCGCTAGCCCTTCGATGAAGGGCAGGGGAGGAGCCCGTAAGCCTAACCCGGTACGGGCTAAGGCTTCACCTGCCGCCGAGTTGCGGTCTGGTGCAACGGCGGGACCTGGGTCTGTGAGGTCTGCTACCCAACTCCCAAACCCCGCCGCCGGGACGGGGGGCTTGGGTATGGTCCCGCCTCGGTCGCCGAGTCCCCCATGGATGGGTGGACGAGACCATGCGTCGGCATCGTCCACGATGTGGACAGCCGGCAAGCCCGCGCGGGCGTCGCTCCATGCTTCTGCTGGAGTCGACCCCAAGCCGTCAGGGCCCTTTGTGGCAACGGCTTCCGCTCCCGCTAAACGGAGGCGGTTGAACACCTCTCCCGCGCGGGAATCGCGCGGTTTCGCTTCGGCGGCCGATAGCGACAACTTCTGGCACCGAGATCACCTCGACGAGGTGCGGGCCGATGACAGGAGCCCCGGCAATTTTTCTGAGCCGGAGGACTCCGACCACTCGAGTGTTCAGGGTGGTGGGCGTATTGACCGTATGGAGCGGCTGCTGGAGCTTCTGCTCCATAATCAACAGCAGCAAGTGTCCACCAACATCGACAGGCACAGGGCCGTCTCACCAGCCTCCATCGTCAGCGTACTACCGGAGGAAGAAGGATTTGACCCTACACCAGCTCTATCGGAGCCACCGACAGAAGAGCTACTGGATGTAGCGGCAAAATTCGCTGCCCCGGTCACAACTGGACTTCCGCTTCACCCCAAGCTGGCGGCCACGGTGGACTACCTTACGAACCACCAGCTCCAGGAGGAAGTCCTCTCGCAGGCCATTCATCACCACAAACCTCCCTCCAACTGCAATGCCCTCAATGTGCCTGTGGTCAATACGCCCATATGGGGCAACATCGGCATGGCAATCCACCATCAGGAGCTGAAGCTCCAGCGGATTTTAAAACTCCTCACGGCCGGTATTACCGCCTTTGCGCGGTCGGTCGATGGTGGTGATCTCTCGTTGGACCAGGAGGATGCTTTGGCACTTTTGTGTGCCACTCAACATGAAATCAATGCCTTCCGCAAAAACAGCATCTGTCCATCCATCAACCCTAAGTTCGCTGGGTTGTGCAAACCACCACCACCACCGCCGCCCCGACAACTCTTCGGAGAGGACCTTCCGAAGAGAGTCAAAGAGCTTGACGAGGTAGCCAAGACGGTGGGACTCATGCGGTCTGAGATCGCCCCCAGACCGTCGGTGCCAAAAGCTCCACCTGCTCGACCGCGAGGCTCGGCCGCTTCAGCAGCCAGACCATATGGTGCGACACCACACCGATATCAACAGGGCCAGCAGCTGCGGTCTTTTTTGGGGTCAGGTCCACAACGACCCCAGTGGAAAATGAAGCCACCCCACCATCAACCCAACCCAGCACCTCCGCGGCCAACCAAACATGTCAAGGACCGCCGGTGACCATGGAGGTAAGGCGGCCTGGTTTTCTTTTTCCTGTTCCTTTAACATCACATGTTGGAGGGCGACTCCGGTTCTTTTCTGAGGCATGGGAGACTGTTACTTCAGATGAGTTTATTTTGCAGAATATTCGGGGTCATACTATTGAGTTTATTCACGGGGACATTCCTCCATCCCAGCATATGCCTCAACGGAAGTTTACGCTGTCTGCCGTTGAACAGGCAGCAGGCACAGCTGAAATTTTTCGTTTGGAACAAAAAGGCATGATAGAGAAAACTATGCACGAACCTATTGAATTTGTCTCCAATATCTTTACTAGACCAAAAAAGGATGGAGGTTGTCGAGTGATTATTGACTTGACCCAGCTGAATACTTTTGTAACATACACTCATTTTAAAATGGACACTTTTGAGACAGCCAAATCACTGATTTCGCATGGTTGCTTTATGGCATGCATTGATTTAAAAGATGCATACTATTGAGTATCCATTCGGAAACATCACCGGAAGTTTCTGAAATTTGTTTGGATGGGTCAGCCCTGGCAATACAGGGCTTTGCCAAATGGGCTTACAACCGCCCCTAAGCTGTTTACTAAATTGCTCAAGCCTATTATGGCCCAATTACGAAAACAACAACATATTGTAATGGCCTATTTGGATGATATCCTGATTATTGGCAAAACCCTGGAGGCAGCTGAGAGGGCAGTTTCGGCCACTGTCACGATATTTCAGCGGCTGGGGTTTATTGTCCATCCAGACAAGTCCAAGTTCTGCCCGTTCCAGGTTATGGATTATCTGGGCTTCATGGTGGATTCCAATCGAATGAGGGCCACCATACCAACTAACAAGGTGGAGGATGTCACCCACGCATGTCAGGATCTTGCATTCGCCAGTATACCATCTATCCGGCAAACAGCTAAGGTGATTGGCAAAATCGTAGCATTGTTTCCGGCAGCCCAATTTGGGCCTTTGCATTATCAAAATTTGCAAAGAGCCAAGATTGCCGCGTTGAAAGAGAACGCTGGTCATTTCAACAGACCAATGCGGCTGCCTCCTGATGCTGAGGTTGAGCTACAATGGTGGGTGTCCAATATTGGCAGGTCATTCAAACCCATTATTGTGCCCAATCCGGTGGTATATTTGCAAACTGACGCAAGCTCCCAAGGCTGGGGAGCTACGGACAGCTGTTTTAGTTTTGGGGGCAGGTGGGACACCCTTGAAGCTAGCATGTTGCTATCGCAAGGGATAAACTATTTGGAGCTGCTTGCAGCATTTCACGGACTGCGGGCTTATTGTTCCAATCTCGGTGGAGCTCATGTTCGTCTCCAAATAGACAACACCACGGCGGTGGCATATTTAAATCACATGGGCGGTACCAGGTCAGTCTCTTGTGACAAATTGGCTAATACCATTTGGCTCTGGTGTATTGATCGGGATATTTGGATTTCAGCCACCTATTTGCCAGGTAGGCTTAATACTGTGGCAGACACCAGGTCACGCAAATTTAACGATAATATTGAGTGGATGTTGCATCCTCAAATATTTGCCAAAATTGCAGCCAAATTTGGTCAACCGGATATTGACCTTTTTGCGTCACGGTTGAACCATCAGGTACCGACATACGTTTCATGGGAACCAGATCCTGGGGCATTAGCGATGGATGCATTCTCGCTAGACTGGGGGAGTTGGTTTTTCTACGCATTCCCCCCGTTTTGCCTCATCAGTCGGGTATTACAAAAAATCAAGATGGATGCCGCTCGGGGCATTCTTATCATACCCGACTGGCCCACACAGCCTTGGTATCCGGTGGTCTTTGACATGCTTAGTCAACCCTGGGTCCCTTTAGAGGGTTGCCCGCAATTGGTTTCTCACCCTGTCTCAGGGGAGTCACACCCCTGCCATGCCTACTTAAAATTACTGGCTTGCAGGTTCTGACCAGGCCATGGTTGCAGTATGGCCTCTCCACCCGGACCATGAACACCATTGGGGCATCATGTCGAGAGTCAACCAGGCGAAGATACCTCTCCCACATCGCCAAGTGGGAAGCCTACTGCAGCCGCTCTCGCATCACCTATGATGATGTCTCCATAGCCGACGTCCTGGAATTCCTCGCGGGGTTGCACCACGATGAACACTTGAGTTACAGTGCCATCAACAGCGCCAGGAGTGCGCTGTCATTCTACCTCAACATCGAGGTCGGATCAAACAGGCTAGTGTCCAGGCTAATGCGGGGTATATTCAATTTGAATCCGCCTACACTATGCTATAACATCACCTGGGATGTCAGGGATGTACTAACCCTGCTCAGGACGTGGTCACCCATGGAAGGGTTACAGCTGGACAAACTCACCATGAAACTGGTGATGTTACTAGCGCTGACTTCAGCACAGCGGGTTCAGACGCTCCACAAACTCCGTATTGACAGGATGACGTCTACCCCTGGAGAAGTAGTCTTTTTCATTGATGAGCTACTTAAGCAGCATAGACCTGGGTGCACAGGGCTGCAGCTGAAGTTCCCGGCATACCCCGCAGATGCTCGGCTATGTTTAGCCACTCATATCCGTTACTACGTCAAGGTGACGAGGAGCATCAGAGGAATGGAGCAATACCTGCTTGTCACTCATAAAATACCTCACCATCGAGTGACAGTCCAGACGATATCCAGATGGCTTCGGATCGTCTTGGGTAAGTCAGGTATTGACACTAATGTGTTCAAATCTCACTCCACCAGGGCTGCATCTACGTCGGCGGCGAGGGTCATGGAGGTGCCCATGGACCATATTCTCGCCACAGCAGGATGGGCGAACGAAGCTGTTTTCCAGCGGTTCTATAATAAGCCTGTTGCTGCTCCCCTACAGTTCGCGGAGGCCGTGCTGAACGCCGGGCAAGAACGTGGGGATGTCCCCGAATAAAGGGGATTTTGCTGTGTTATTAATAAATATTCTTTGTGTTTCAGTATAACCTGGTTTCATCAACTTGTTTACTCCCATCCATCCTTGCTAGTGGTGTGTCAGCATGGACGTGGTCCAGGGCGTGTAATCACAGAAGCTTTGAAGTCTTCACAAAGTCACTCACGTGACTCCGAAATGAAATAGTAAGATTGAACGAGAACTTACCAGTTCGAAGGTTGATCTTTATTTCATGAGGAGTTGCGGTGAGGAATTTCGTGCCCTCCGCTCCCAACCCTCGATCATACTCAACTGGTAATTAGAGTCTCTTTAATCTTACTATGCCAAGTCATTTCTGTTGTTGGTTTCTGTGATTCCACACCGCTACTTTGAAGAATGTCGCGCATGCGTGCCGGCGGGCTCTTCACAAAATCCCTCACCGCAACTCCTCATGAAATAAAGATCAACCTTCGAACTGGTAAGTTCTCGTTCAATCTCACTATTCTTGCTTACTGCAGCACAATATCATGTTTTAGGCATAAATACAAATCAGATGAGATCAGTGTGACCATATACCATAGAATATATATATACACTCATAAATACACAGATAAAGTGCAATAGGCTGTTATAGTTCATAGTTTGTTTGAAATTGTGTTTAATAGTCTGATGGTTGTGGGGAAGAAGCTGTTTCTGAACCTGGATGTTGCAGATTTCAGGCTCCTGTACCTTCTACCTGATGGCAGCGGAGAGATGAGTGTGTGGCCAGGATGGTGTGGGTCCTTGATGATGCTGGCAGCCTTTTTGAGGCAGCACCTGCGATAGATCCCCTCGATGGTAGGGAGGTCAGAGCCGATGATGGACTGGGCAGTGTTTACAACTTTTTGCAGCCTTTTCCGCTCCTGGACGCTCAGGTTGCCGTACCAAGCAACCGGTCTGCATGCTCTCCACTGTGCACCTGTAGAAGTTCGAGAGAGTCCTCCTTGACATACTGACTCGCCGTAATCTTCTCAGGAAGTAGAGCCCCTGATGTGCTTTCTTTATGATTGCATCAGTGTTCTGGGACCAGGAGAGATCTTCAGAAATATGCACACCCAGGAATTTGAAGTTCTTGTAAATTTATTTTACATCTCTCCCCCACCCCACCCTTTATTACTGAACATACCACCCTTCAGCACCTTCCGTACACCCACATGCCTATAGGGGCGCTGTGTTGAAGCAGCCTCTCAACAGTATGTTTGGTTTTCTATATATTTTTTATTTTTAGTTAGTTTTAAAAGTATGTTTCTTTAGATTTTCTATGTGGGGGAGGGGGGTAGGGTAAGGGGGAGACTATTTCCTGTTCACTTCCTGGTGAGGACGTGACTATTCTCCGAGTCATGTCCTCGCCCCCCCACCTCGTGGCCTATCAACTGGATTGGAATGGCTTCTTGCTGGGGACTGGACCAGAGCCCCAGCAGTGGTGGCGCAGCGCTGGATTCAACGTGGAGTGGGCGATGCCCTACCTGGGATCGCGGTTGAAGCTCCGGAGTGTTGGGCCTGCTGCTTCAACATCACGGAGCTGGGGTTTGAAGAGCTTCCAACGCTGACTTCAACATCGCGGAGTCCTGGGGCCCTTTGCCGAAGGCTGCCAGCATTGAATCTCCGCCCAGCGCGACCTGTGGACTTCGGGAGCCGCGAACTCCAGTAGGAGGTGGCCATTTCAGATGTCCAAGCAGTGGAGGATGTCTTCCAGTCCTGACGTCGGACTTCCATCACCCCGGCGAGCGGGCCTGAACATTGGGCCGCCCATACCGGGGACAGCGGGGGTCCGGGAGCCCCCCGACCACGGGAGGACAACAGAGGAGGATGGCTAAATGTTGGAGCCTTCCCCCTCAGTGGGAAACTTTGACCCCACTGTGTGGGGATGTCTGTGTTAAAAACTATTGTGTTCTGTGCTCTTTATTATTCGTATGGCTGTATGGTGACCACACATTTCACTGCACCAATTGGTACATGTGACAAATAAATGTATCTCGTATCTTGTATCTATAGGTCTGGGTTTCTTCACCTTGGTCCACCATTTTGTTACCCTCCCCCACTTGGTTCAATCAGCTAATCATCCTTCCCATTTATGGTTCTGTTGAAACTGCAGTATGACAAAGGTTAAGATAGCTGTGCAGCACAACACCCTTTAGGCATTCCTTGACACACACCCCATTGTTCCTGATAAATATTTTCCTTGATGCACATGACAAAGTTCTTGATAGTCACCCTTACTAAATTTAAATAAAAGATCGAATAGCATGTAGTTTTACTTGTATTTGTGTTATTGCATTTGTATTAGAAAATGTGCCCAATTTCAAGGGTCATAATCTGTTTAAAAAGCTGACAGCTGCAAGTGGAATTTCAGAGTAGTACAGAAAATGGGACTGTGCTGCTTTCCTTGTGCACGAGTAAATAAAGTGTGTCTGGAAAACAAATGTCAGAGTCCAGTTGATCGGTGAATACAGTTCCATCTATGTGTAGGAAGGAACTGCAGATTCTTCAGAAGAAGGTTCTCGACACGAAACATCACTCGTTCCTTCTCTCCAGAGGTGCTGCCTGCCCCGCTGAGTTACACCAGCAGTTTGTGTCTATTTACAGTTCCATCTATCATCTACCAGCCCATTTCTCACTCTTCCCTCTCACTTCAATGTACAGGCTATCTTCATTCTACCGTCTCAAACCTGATGCAGCGTCTCGACCCAAAATGTTGATCATCCCTTTGCCTCCATGGATGCTGCTTGACTTGGCAGTTCTATCAGCAAATTTTATTTTGATGCCTAATTTAGTGGGCATAGTTTTTGTTTTATCATGAATATTAAAAGATTCATTTCAGTATTGTTTCACCAAAATGGACCCTTTGCCATTGAAAATTATGTATCTTATGTATGGTTTTCTATAGTGTTTCTTGTGGTAAAGCCATAATTTGCATGAATATGATTGCTATATCAGATAAATAAGTGGCAGCTCCTCATTCTTCTTCTTATCGAGTTCACACACAAGATTAGAAGTTGTTCAGCCAGAGCTGAACACACTTCTCGGCATCTGCATACAATGGTGTCTGTCGTCGCTTCTTGTGCTTCTTGTGCGTGGTGGTGGAAAGATTAGTGGAAACAGGGCCGCGATGTAAACGCTCTTTCCTTGACCCCAACTCCTCATTAGTAACCTATGTTTAATTAGAAGAGAAAATCCTGCTGCCCTCAGATTGTTTCAATTTATCATAGTGGATGATGAGTGGAACATTCTTCCTCCACATATCCAAATACTTAATATCTAATATCTAATATCTAAATACTAAATACTTATCCAAGGACCCAAACAGTCTTTCCAGGAGAGGCAGAGGTACAATAGCACCTCCTCCAACCTCATCTATTGTATCCGCTGTTCCAGGTGTCAACTTCTCTACATCACCGAGACCAAGCGCAGGTTCGGCGATTGTTTCACTGAACACCTCCGCTCAGTCCACCTTAACCTACCTGATCTCCCGGTGGCTCAGCACTTCAACTTCCCATTCCCAATCTGACCTTTCTGTCCTCGGCCTCCTCCATTGTCAGAGTGAGGCCAGCGCAAATTGGTGGACCTCATATTTTGCTTGGATAGTTTACACCCCAACGGTATGAACATTGACTTCCCTAACTTCAGATAACCCTTGCTTTCTCTCTCCATCCCCTTCCCCTTCCCAGTTCTCCCACTAGTCTTACTATCTCTGACTACATTCTATCTTTGTCCTGCCCCCTCCCCTGACATCAGTCTGAAGAAGGGTCTCGAGCCGAAACATCGCCCATTCCTTCTGTCCAGAGATGCTGCCTCACCTGCTGAGTTACTCCAGCATTTTGTGTTTATATTCTAAATACTTAAAGTCTGATTTAGGTGCCTTGCCATTCTTTTTCAGGATAATATATCATTATATATGTATACAGTCATAGAGTAATACAACATGGAAACAGGCTGAGGATGAAGTCTTACCTTACACTTTCCCATCAACTTCCCCAGATTCAACCACTCAACTACACTGGGGGCAATATACCACTACACTGGGGTAATATACAGAGGCAATGTACCAACCTTCATGTCTTTGGGACATGGGAGGAAACCAAAGATCACGGAGGAAGCCCACACTGTAATGGAGAAAACGTGCAAAGTCCGCACAACAGTCAACAGCACAGGAGATCATGACTGAACATGAATCACTGGAGCTATCAGGTAGCAGCTTTACACGTTGTGTCACAGTATATGGCGTAACAAATGGTGAAGATCCTTATGACAATAAACTGTCCAATTTTTCCTGCAGTTTATGATCTTTTGAGATAACTAATTAAAGTAAAGGTGTAGCACTACGTCGATCCCACAATGGGAGTCGCCACAAAGTTACATATATCTATTTGCCTATCTTTATACAAATATGAAATGTTTAACTTACCAACAGTTAATTATGGATTAAGACATCAAATTTATTTTATAAATATAACTACATTATTTGACTTAAAGAACACAGGGCCACGATGTCCCTGCCAAACGATGGCAAGTTAAACTAATGTCCTCTGCCCGCACATGATCCAAATTTCTCCATTCCTTGCATATCCATGTGCCAATCTAAAAATCTCTTTAAAATGTCGCTGCAGTATCTCCCACAAACATCACCCCAGCAATACTTTGAAACTATGCCCCTTGTCTTTGACATGGAAAAAAGGTTCTGTCGTCCCTCTTATGCCTCTCATAATTCTTTATACTTCCATCAGGTCTCCCCTCCACTTCTGACATTCCAGAGTAAACAATCAAAATCTGTCCATCCACTCCTTATAGCTAATATTGTCTAATCAAGGCAGCGGTTTGGTAAACCTCTTTTGCACCTTCTCCAAAGCATCCAAATCCTTCCTGTAATGGGGCAATCAGAACTGCACACAAGACTCCAAATTCAGCCTGACCAAAGTCCTATAAAGCTGCTTAAGAAGGAACTGCAGATGCTGGAAAATCGAAGGTAGACAAAAGTGCTGGAGAAACTCAGCGGGGGCAGCAGCATCCTATTTTGCGTTGCCTATTTCCTTTGTTGCCTATTTCCTTGGGTCCTTAGATGCTGCTGCATCCGCTGATTTTCTCCAGCATCTTTGGCGACCTCCTATAAAGCTGCAACATGACTTCCTGACTCGTAGTCAATGCCCTTACCGATGAGGTACGCACACCATATGTCTTCTTTAGCAATCTATTAGCATGACCACTTTCAGGGTGCTGTGGGCTTGGACCCAAGGTCCCTGAATAAATCAATGCCGTTAAGGGTCTTGCCATCAACTAGATACTTCCCCTTATATTCAACCTCCAAAGTGCACCACCTCACACATTTGTTTTGAATCAACACCATCTGCCATTTCTTCACCCATTTCAGTCGCTGATCTATACTTTGTACTTTGACCGCCTTCCTTTACTGTCCGCAACTCCACCAATTTTGATGTAATCTGCAAACTTGCTAATCAACCTATCCAGATTTATGTCCAAGTCATTTATATACATCACAAACAACAGAGGTCCCACACAGAACTCACATTGGTCATGGACCTCCAGCCAGTTAAACACCCTTCCACCGCATCCTCTGTCTTTTATGGTTAAGCCAGTTCTGAATCCAATGACCAAGCCACCATGGATCCCATGCATCTTATTCTTCTGCAAAGGAGTTCAAAGATTTTATATAATGTTGCATGATTAAAATATATGCTAATTGATAATTGCTACAAGCATTCTGTTCTGAAAGACTATCAAATTTGAAAAATATTTTTATTCCTCGTATTTTTACTATAGTATTTCTATATTTTGTTGACAATTTTTAAGTAAAATATTTGCTGATGAGAATACATTTTTCCCCATGTAATTCACTCATTATTCATGCCTGAGCCTGTTACTAGCACAAACTATTAAAATCACAAATATTATCCATACTACACCATGATTAGATGTCTAAACCAATTTCAAATGAACAATCCACTCCTTTTCCTTCAGGGGTAATAATGCATATAACCACAAACTGTATCAGAACACAGTACTAAAGAATAACAACCACATTTATTGGAGTTAAATTTGAAACTCTTGAAAATCAAAATCATGATGTGTGTTCTTTCAAGGTAAAGCAGAAAATAAAGGGAACACTCAGTTGATCAGCAAGCATTGTGGAGTGAAAAATAGTTAATGTTTATTTTCAGTCACATCAGAGTTTTGATGAAAAGTCATCAACCTGCAAAGTCAACTATATTTCTCGCCCCATAATTGCTCTCTGACCCGCTGAGTTTTCCACATTTTCTGTTCGTATTTCAGGTTTTCAGCAGTTTGCTTTTCACCCAAGATCTTGTTTTCACTGATTATAATGAAGTCAGAGTGGCGACAGCGTTACCATTGACCTTACTAAGAGGGTGGTGAATCTGCAGAATTCATGGCCACAGAAGGCTATGGAGACCAAGTCGATGGATATTTTTAAGACAGAGTTGGATTTTTGATTAGTACGGGTGTCAGAGGTTATGGGGAGAAGGCAGAAGAATAGCGTTAGGGGGAGAGAGAGTTGAGCCATGATTGAATGTCGGAGTAGACTTGATGAGCCAAACTGACTAATTCTGCTCTTATCACCAATGAACATGAAGAGCTGAATGTTGTTAGTGTCTGTGCTAGTTGAAAAGGTCTATACTTCTTAAAACCCAACACCTCTGAAACAGGAGCTACACAGTGGGTTCCGGCAGGCATTTTGGGACCAAGATTGATCTGGAGTCCAATCAATAAATGCAAGCTGGCCCTTGATTTTGTGACTGTAACTGAAGGTTGTGGAGAAGAATTAAGCCTTGTTTCTGCAAAAGTTCAGAAGATCTCTAACAAAATCTCAGGAATACGGTTCCACACAAACAGCACAGACGATGGGCTGAATTGTTTCCTGTCATTTTGATTCTATGATTGTAGCCCTAAGGCTCTGATTGCAGGAATGTCAATCTCACAGGTATAGCCAAGGTCAGTGAATGCATTTCCAGCCATCCTATTCTAACTAGCCTCAGGTACCGAGAGAGAATAGATCACATGACTATCCCTCCCATACCAATAATCTCCATATATCAGGCACTAACATTTATCTGCTCCTTTGTCCCATTCTATCCACAACAGGGGGGAAGGTATAACACATAGATCTCAATTCACCAGAGGTCAAAGTCCCACATGCCTTCTGCTGCAGAAGGACAGTAAAGGACTTCAAAGATGGGTATGCGCATTGCTTAGTGCATTGGCAGCTTGTTAGATAGACTGTGCTTTGTCAAAGTGAATGCAGAAGCAATGATCAACCCTGCAGAATGCAGTGGAGAGCTTGGTGCCCATATATTCCAGCATGAGGAATGTCATTACATGCAGACCTTAATTTGACGCAGTATCTCAGGGCTTGTCTCAGCTTCCAATGTCATACAGGAGGAGCTCACTTATTGAATAGAAGCTGTAGTAGCAGCTCCGACATTGTCTTCCAAGTTCAGATTGTAGTTATACAAGTGCAGCAGCATTCAAATGGCCAGCAACGTGTCAACAAGTCCAACAATCGGCTCTGTAACAGATAACTTGGATTTGTGGATTTGGTTACAATGTTTGTATTCATTTACAATTATCACCACGCAAAGACTTTTATGTCTCAAGCAGAGTGAAGTTGATGTGTGGGATAGTGGATGAATGGATGTTTGAGGTTGCTGTTTTGCAATTTTAATATGTTGACTTGCCGAGAAACATAGAAACATAGAAACATAGAAAATAGGTGCAGGAGTAGGCCATTCGGCCCTTCGAGCCTGCACCGCCATTCATTGTGATCATGGTTGATCATCCAACTCAGTATCCCGTACCTGCCTTCTCTCCATACCCCCTGATCCCTTTAGCCACAAGTGCCACATCTAACGCCCTCTTAAATATAGCCAATGAACTGGCCTCAACTACCTTCTGTGGCAGAGAATTCCAGAGACTCACGACTCTCTGTGTAAAGAATGTTTTCCTCATTCCGGTCCTAAAGGAATTCCCCCTTATCCTTAGACTGTGACCTTAGACATGCTGAGAAGCATGATGTTGTTGTGACATATTCTCATCTTCTACTCACTCTTCTTTATTCCCCACCCCATTTCCTCCCCATCTGGTTCCACATATCACATACAAGCCTCTATCCCACCCACCCCAACCCCGCCACTCATAGAGCTATATATTGACAATCTTTCTCTTTCCTCTCAGTCTTGATGCAAGGTCGTGACCAGAAACATCAACCTTTTGCCTCCACCAATGCTGCTTGACCAACTGAATTCTTCTAGCATTCTGTTCCAGTATCTGCAGTCTCTTTCATCTTCTTTAGTATCTATTCACTTGGCCACCCACCTCCTGCTCGGAACGTTGCTGCCACAGAGCTGGTAATAAAATGGAAAGATTTATGATGGCAAGCCCGTGGAGCATATTATAGATCACAGCAAACTTTGAGGCCAGAGAAGAGCTGGCATTCGAATTGCTGCTTCAGCATGCCTACGATCTGCTTATCATCATTACTCTGGTTGTGTGCCTTGTTTATCATTACTCTGGTCTTGACATTGCAGCGCAGTCCATTACAGACTCATCACGTCCTTCCAGTCAATCTGTACCATGCAATGCATCAGAAGGGCTGGAAGTATTTCCAAAGATGCTTGCCGCCCTGGCCATTCACATTTTTCTCTTCTGTCTTCAGGGTTTGAAAGCTTGGACATCCAGACTTAAGAGCAGCTTCTTCACCACTGGAATTAGAGCCCTGAACCAATCTCTTCTCGCACACCCCTTCACAGAGTGCTGACACGTATTCACACTTAAAATGACCTCATACATTTATATTCTACTACACCAAGTGAGACCTGTTTGGTCCCTGTCACACAGTGGTCTGGTCTCCCAAGACAACCCATTTGTCCAGCGCAATATTCCACACTCACCTGTTCCCCCAACACAACACATCCCCCAATGCAATATTCCACCACTCACTCATAGCCCCCAGCTGCACAGGGGTGGCTCATTTCCCCTTATCCCCTAGCACTCACTCTCCCTCTTCCTCCTCCCTTTTTTTAAAATTTAAAAAAAAATCAAGCACTTGCTGCCAGGACTTTAAAAGAAAATCCAATTCCACTTCCCCTGCCTTCCCCAGCACTCCCTCCCCTCCTTTTCAGCCTCCCTCTGCCAGGACTCAGTGTTTTGTGATTGCAACATTGTTGCAAATGAGATCCCATTGTCACATCATAGCTGTAACTGCCTGTGCAACCGTCACTGCAGTGTTCAAGTCATTCTTTCTCAAACTGATTTTGAAAAGTTAAAAATATGAATAATGTAAAAAATAACATAAATCTGATTGAAACTTGATGAAAACACACCACAAGACAATTGTGAGTAGGGTGGTGCAAAGATTATAGTGTTATTGTGTGCCGTTTTGGCATAATTTCAGGATCACACAGACATATATAGAAACAAACAAAATGATATTTTTAGTAATATATACTCTCTGTCACACGGGAGGCCTGGTCCCCCAACGCAATATTCCACCACTCACCTATAGCCACTACAGGAGGCCTGCCCCAATGCAACCCATTCCCCCGATGCAATTTTCCAACAGTCACCCATAGCCCCCAACTGCTCTTTTTAAACTATAAAAAATGCAATTGCACTTGCTGGCAGGGAAAAAAAAACGCAATTGCATTTGTTGCCAGGACTCACTGTGTCCTAGGATTTGCTATGTTGTAGCGAGCAGGGCCTGCAGCAGTTTATGTAAATGAAATCCCATTGTGATGTCATAGCTGTAACTGCCACTGCAGTTTTCAAGTGATTCTTTCTCAAACTGGATTTTGTAAAGTTAACAATGTGAATAACTTGTAAAATATAACATCAATGTAAACAAAACTTGATAAAATAGACACCACAGGACAATTATGAGTAAGGAGGTCCAACATTTGTAGCGCTATTGTGTACTGTTTTCCGTAGTTCTGGGATCACACACATAGACACAAACAAGATGAGAGTTTTAGTAATACATAGATAGATTATTGCACTTTAATATTCTTCTTCTTATCAAGTCCACACACAAGATGTTCAGCCAGAGCTGAACACATTTGGCATCTGCATACAATGGTGTCTGTCTTGTCACTTCTTGTGCTTCTTGTGCATGGTGGTGGAAAGATTGGTGGAAACAGTGCCACGACGTGAATGCTCTTTCCCAGACCCACTTTAATATTATTTTTGTATTACATGAAATTGCACACAACAATCTTTGCACCATTCTGTGGTCCTGCATTTGTGTTTGTCATTATTGTTACATTTATAATTATCATGTACACTGTATACACTGAGCTTCATGTGAACAAAGACTTTCATTGCACTCCATCTGAATCTGATCTCAATGTCTCCTGTTGGCACAGAATCCAAAGTATGTGTGTCATTCATGTGTGTAAGAGTCAAGGACCATGTTGCCAACAGTTAGCCCTTGTCACCCAACAAGCAAACATCACTCTGTATTGATAGAAAAAATGCAGATAACTCTGAATTGTTAGAGAAATAGGTATCATTGCAGATGCCGAGTTAGTTAGCATTAATTAGGATGATATACTGTGCATGGTTCCAAATTAGCCAGACACAGAGAGTGGAACCCTACCACTAGGTCTGTCTTCAACAGATGTGATTCAGAGTCATAGAGTGATACAGTGTGGAAACAGGCCCTTTGGCCCAACTTGCCCACACCAGCTAACATTTCCCAGCCACACTAGTCCCACCTGCCCACTTTTGGCCTGTATCGCTGCATGCCTGTCCTATCTAACTGTTACTTTTTTTTTGACAATAGGTGCAGGAGTAGGCCATTTGGCCCTTCGAGCCAGCACCGTCATTCAATGTGATCATGGCTGATCATCCACAATCAGTACCCTGTTCCTGCCTTTTCCCCAAACCCCTTGATTCCGCTAGCCTTAAGAGCTCTATCTAACTCTCTTTTGAATGCAGCTAGTGAATCGGACTCCACTGCCTTCTGAGGCAGAGAATTCCACAAATTCAGAACTCTCTAAATGTTGGGATAGTTCCTGCCTCAATTCCATCCTCTGACAGCTTGTTCCATACACCCACCACCCTTTGTGTGAAAAATGTACCCCTCAGATTCCTATTAAATCATATCCCCTTCACCTTAAACCTTGTCCTCTTGTCCTCAATTCCCCTACTCTGAGCAAGAGACTCCATGGATCTACCCGATCTATTCCTCTCATGATTTGCCACACCTCGATGAGATCACCCCTCATCATCCTGCGCCAAGAAATTGAGTGCTGGCCTACTCAACCTCTCCCTCATGCTCAGACTCTCTAATAATAATAATAATAATAATAATAATAATAATAATAATAATAATAATAATAATAATAACAATTACTTTATTAATCCCCTTTTCAGGGGAAATTCAGATGTCCTTGCAGCACACTAATAAAAAAACAACATAACATTAAAGAAGAAATTTAACATTAAAACATAAAAACATAAAAACATCTCCCCACAATGGTTCCCACTGTGGGGGAAGGCACAAAGTCCAGTCCCCATCCTCTTATGGTCAGGGCCTATTGAGGCCTCCACAGTCGCCACTACGGCAGCCCGATGTTTCAGGCCCTCTCGCCGGGTGATGGTGCTCCGGCATCGGGAGAACCGTCTCAGCGGCTTGGGATGCCTGGAGCAGCCGCTTCCTTACTGGAGACCGCGGCTTCCAAGCACTGGCGATCTCGGCGAGAGATCCCAGGCTCCCGAAGTTAAAGTCAGCGCCGCCGCCCGTGGCTGGCTGCTCCACAGACCGCAGCTCCGTGATGTTCAATCGGCAGATCCCAGCATACTGGAGTTCCAGCGCGGCGATCCGGGCAAAGCATCGCCCGCTCCGCGATAGCGCTCCAGCGCTGCGCCACCGCGGAAGCCGAGGTTCTGGTCAGGACCCTTCAGGAAACGCCGCTCCAGGTCCCGCTGGTAGGCCGCGAGGACGGGCCGAAGGTGCTGCTCGGAGGAAAGCAGCCTCTCCGACCAGGTAGGGACTTGAAAAGCAGTTTCCCCCTTCCCCCCCACCACCCCCCCACACATAAAAATAATCTAGTCGTGTCAATAACCTCCTAAATTTTCGTTAAACCCTTTCCAGCTTAACAACATCTTTCCTATAGCATGGTTACCAGAACTGAACACAATACTCAAAATGCGGCCTCACCGACGTCTTATACAACTGCAATATGACTTTCCATCTTCAATACGCTGACTAATGAAGGCCAATGTGCCAGAAACCTTTTTGATCACCCGACCTACCTGCCACTCCAAGATCCCTCTGCTCTACAACACACCCTTGAATCCTACCATTCACTGTGTAGATTCTGCCCATGTTAGACTTCCCAAAATGCAACACCTTACATTTCTCTGTATTAATTTCCATCAACCTTTCCTCAGCCCACCTGGCCAATTTTTACTATCTGTGAAACCATGCATTTAGTATCATCTGCAAACTTGCTAATCTTGCCATGTATGTTCTCATGAAATCATTGATATATGAGTGTCTCCAAAACAATATGAATACTGCCAAAATTACTCTTCACTGAGAATCCTGAATCACTGCAAAGCTAAATGTTGAATCCACTTAACATTGTCCAGGAGGAGAATGAAATTCATTCAGCTCTTTTGGAAAGTAGTGTCCTGTGACTTACCTTATCTAACAGTGAGGATGAATTGAGATTGCAATATCTTTACGTTCAACCATAGAAGTTGTCATTTTCAGAGATTTGAATTGTGTTGGTAGAATGGTCACATATTTTCAAAAGTAGGTTCTAAACCAAGTTTAGTTTGGGAATTGCCCTCTGAAGAGATTGTTTGGATATGTCTTCCTGTTTGTAGTACTTCTTCTCCAATTCCTCCTCTCATAGAAACATAGAAACATAGAAAAATAGAAAATAGGTGCAGGAGTAGGCCATTCAGCCCTTCGAGACTGCACCACCATTCAATATGATCATGGCTGATCATCCAACTCAGCATCCTGTACCTGCCTTCTCTCCATACCCCCTGATCCCTTTAGCCACAAGGGCCACATCTAACTCCCTCTTAAATATAGCCAATAAACTGGCCTCAACTACCTTCTGTGGCAGAGAATTCCACAGATTCACCACTCTCTGTGTGAAAAATAATTTAATAAGTAAATAAGATCATTTATAAATCTCTCTTCTATAAAAAATAAGATCATTAATAAATCTCTCTTCTATCTCTTGTTGTTCCCTCTCCAAGGGGAGAACCTTCACTTGGAGCAAACAGGAAAATCTTCCCTAAACTATTCCTAGTGAGGTATTAAGTGACAAACTGCACTGAAATTATTCAACCAATATGGAGTAATTAATAAATCCACTGTTAGAGCAAATATTTCCAAATGCTGGTGTCAATAGTCATTCCTCAATTCTCTATCAAATGAAGTTCTTTTGATTCTGCTTAAATGTAAGTGTGTACTTGATCATTTGCAGGAGTTTCAGATTTGAGGCCATTATTAGTCATAGCACAAATATCGTGATTATATCGCAACAGAAGAAGGTTGGAAATATCTGAAGCCCTTCCAATTACTTGACTTAGCAAATATCACAGTGACATTATTCTGCTCCTGTCCAGAGAAGCAGCAAAATATAATGATGTGATGTCAAAGACAACGATCATGGCACAAACAACTTGTGGTCATTTAGTGACTCTGAAGTTTAAAATAAAAATTAATGGCTCACTACGGGAGAGCTATCAAACTAAGTGTGTCTCTGAGACAACATAAGGAAATATTTATCCAGATGGCCAAAAGCTGGGTCATATGAACAATTTAGAATGTGTCTGAAGAGTATGAGACCAGCTTAATAAAGGGAATTTGATTGCTGCCCATTCTGTGGAGTGATTACATTTGGGAATGAACAGGGCACCAGAAGTAAGACAGCACAAATATTTAAAATACAGGAAAAAAAGGATATGGATCGCGTGCAGACAAAAGGTAGTTTTTTCAGCACAGGCATCGTGGGATAAAGAGCATATTCCTGTTCTGTATTGGTATTTGTTATATTCGGAGGATGGAAGGGACAACAGTGATAGGGGTTTCATATGTTTATATAAAGGTTGGAGAGAGTATGTTAAAAGTAATAGTTTCACTGGCAAATATACTGCTTAGCCATAATGTAACAAGCTCTCATTCAAAGACTATGCAACATTTTCTTGAATACCACTTTTTTAATCAGAATTCCCTTCAGTTTCTGACACACCAGAGAAAACATTGCGTGTTTGTCCAACTGCTCCTTATTACTAATGGCCTCTAATCCAAGCAGCATCATAAATGTTTCTGCACTCTGTCCAAAGCCTCAACATCTTTCCTGTAATGGGATGACCAGAACTGCACACAATAGGCCAAATGCCACCTCATCAAAGTTTTACAAAGCCGCACACATGACTTTCAGCTCATTCTGGATTTTTTTACTCTACTTTTATGCTTCCCTGAAATATAGTTTGATCTCTTAATTTAAGCTCCTGTAAGGCAGGATATTGTGACACCCACATTCCCCTAGGACTTACTGCTATTTTATTTCCCTGACTGAACATTTAGTGCCTGATGTGGGAAAGGCCTTCAATGTTTTTCACAACTTCTCACAGAGAATACTGTTCAATTCTATCAGTCACCTGCAAGTGATTCTCCATTTCAAAATATGTTTTTTCACCACCTTCAGTCACACCACGTCACATTAGATGCTACATAATTGGGCAAGGTCACTGATGACATGAGAGAGTTTTCAGTCTATTGATCTGACTTATGTTATTGACTTATCTGAATGGTTTTCCCTTGTCAGTACTGATCAGGGATTTGACAATAGTCTCAGCAGACAAAATTGAGGTCAGGTGTTTTGAGTTATGCTTGCTGATTAGCTTCTATGACCTTACGAATCACTAACATAGATTTTCCCTTTATAAATGTGATATAATGAACTTGATGAATACTTGGTGTGAGAAAATAGACCCAGAATATTAGACTGAGTTATCTATTTAGTGCAGTGCTCTCAGGTGAAACGCAAATTTAGTATCTGATGACAGGTCCAGCACAGATACATAGAAACATAGAAAAATAGGTGCATGAGTAGGCCATTCATCCTTTCGAGCTAGCGCCGCCATTCAATATGATCATGACTGATCATCTAAAATCAGTACCCCCTTTCCTGATTTTTCCCGATATCCCTTGGTTCCTTCAGCCCAAAGAGTAAATCTAACTCTCCAGTGAATTGACCTCAACTGCCTTCTGTGGCAGAGAATTCTACAGATTCATAACTCTGGGTGAAGATGTTTTTCCTCATCTCAGTCCTAAATGGCCTACCCCTTATTCTTAAACTGGTTCTGGACTCCCCCAACATCGGGAACATTTTTCCTGCATCTCACTTGTCCAATCTTTTAAGAATTTTATGTTTCTATAAGATCCCCTCTCAACCTAAATTCCAGTGAATACAAGCCCAGTCGATCCATTATTTCATCATATGGCAGAGTGCTGTGAAATCAAAAAGCAGAATCAAACGGGTATAGGTACAATAATTATAAACAGTGGCATATAACATAAACCAGGAACAATGATTATTAATTATTCAAGCCACCAACTTTGCAAAATGATTACCTCTGAAAGGTTAATCTTATGCAAATATATTCAATAAATCAAAAAGGCCAAGACAGATCTCAAAACCTTAAAATGTCCAAAGGCAAAGTGCTAGCGAGTTGGTATAAAATTGAGCTAACAACATGCACTGGAACAAAATCTTCCACAGCTTTAAAATCCTTGGTGAAGAAGGCTTTTTGTGTACTGTGCTTCATCAGTCAAGGATAAAGTATAGAAATAGGGACGTGATGTTACAAACGAACAAGACAATGAACATGATTCTGTGATAAATGTCTATCCCAAGAAGCAACTATAGCACATTCCTTTGTTTTTTGCATAAAAATCCAAATATTTTGGAATGAAATCTTTGACATTTTTACAAAATTATTAAAAATAAAACTGAAACTGAACGCAGAATTGATTATTTTTGGAACAATGGAAGACAGCTTTGAGCTGACTTCATTCCAAAAGAGCTTCCTTACTTATGGCTTAGTAATGGCAAAACAACTTATACTTAAATTCTGAAAAAACGCGCCCACACCAACGATAAAAATGTGGATTTCAAATATATCCGAAATGTTACACCTCGAAGACATGAGATTCCTCTTAGCAGGCAAATCAGGCCATTTCCAAAAGATTTGGTCTCCATTTATCGAATTATTACAAGCATAGGGTGCAACATAACTATGAAAATAAATGGTTTTAGGACCTGGTGAGGGGTGTGTAAAGATACAAAGTAGATACATCCCTTTTATCTTATTTTACTTTCTTATATCTTCTGTTTTCTATTTTTCTCTTTCTTTTCCTTTGGTTTTCTTTTTTATTCTCGAAGGGCAATGTTTCCGTGCTGTAATTGTTATATGGTTATATGGTTATTATATGATTGGCACGGTAACAGGCCTTCTCGGCCCTTCCAGTCCGTGTCGACCAATTATTAATTTATCAGAAATCAATTTTCTATCCATGTCAGCACTCTACGCCCATTACCATGTGCCCTAATTTTGCACACTAATCTCCTATGTGGGACCTTATCAAGTGCTTTCTGAAACTTCAGGTGCACTACATCCACTGACTCTCCTTGTTCATTTTCCTAGTTACATCCTCAAAAAATTTGAGAAGATTAGTCAAGCATGATTTCCCCTTCGTAAATCCATGCTGACTCGGACCGATCCTGTTACTGCTATACAAATATGGTTGTGGACGGGTAGTGTGATAGCGCCCTCTTCCTTAGATGCCGCTCTGATCCCTATCACTGGCTGACTGACCATGAGAGGCCAATCCCCAGCATCTTTGGTAATGTTCAATCAGTTGATATTAGTTTGGCCGCCTGAACCTTGTCAACCCAGGCATTCTAGCCAGAGAAAAGAAGGGGGAGGTGAAAAGGGAAGAGAAGAGGGAGGAGAAGGGGGGAAGAAAAAGAAGGAGAAGGGGGAGGAAAAGGAGGTGCCACCATGTGGTCGACTAAGCTGCCGGATAGAAGCCCTAAACAGACAGCACCTCTACTGAGGCTGACTAAGTGGCCGAGGCAAGCCTGACATTCCCGTGCCTCTTCCGAGAGACTGTGCCCACTCACAGTTGAAAAGACTGAGCTGCCAGGGTAACCCAGAGACCGCCAGCTGCGTCTCTTCAAGCCCAAATGTGAGCTGCCGGAATATACCTCAGAACACCCAGTCTTGTGCAGCTCATTGAAGGGATGCATTACTGCAGTCATCTCTATTTGTCCAGAATGGGCACATTCAATTCAATGATTCAATTATACTTTATTGTCATATGTACATAGGTACAGTACTTTTGCATACAATACACAAAGTATGCAAAGAATCACCGCATATCTGGCGTTGACAAAGTTACACAGTTTTCATAGAAACTTAGAAAATAGGTGCAGCAGCAGGTCATTCGGTCCTTCGAGCCATTCATTGTGATCATGGCTGATTGTCCCCAATCAATAACCCGTGCCTGCCTTCTTCCCATATCCCTTGATTCCACTAGCACCCAGAGCTCTACCTAACCTTCTCTTAAATCCATCCAGTGATTTGGCTTCCACTGCCCTCTGTGGCAGGGAATTCCACAAATTCACAACTCTCTGGGTGAAAAAGTTTTTTCTCACCTCAGTTTTAAATGGCCTCCCCTTTATTCTAAGTGTGGCCCCTGGTTCTGGACTCGCCCGACATTGGGAACATTTTTCCTGCATCGTCCTGCATTTTCATTAGAGTTCAGATGGTCCCTCTTTGTTCTCGATGACACCCCGCCCATGCTGGGTCCCTCTTTTGTGGTTGTGATACTCAATTGTGAGTATTTTATTTGTTTTCATTTATTATGTCTGCGATTACTGCACTTTACAGAATTGAATATTCTTATCATTTGTGCAGAGTCAAATGCTCTTGAGTGACAAAAATCTGAAACAGTGCACATGTGACCAATCTGAAAGCAAGTGGAATCTGAAATAAATCTGACAAAGAGTTGCGCACCTGACACATGAACTGTTTCTATTTCCACAAAAGGTGGATTTTTTCAGCATTTTCAATTTGTATTTCAGATTTCCAGCATCTGTGTTTGTCTTTTGATTTTCATGACTGTGGAATCATATTTTTTCCTTATATATATATTGATGGTCAATTTACAATTTAATTTCTGTGCGCACCACTAAACTTTAGGCAAAAGCAGAGCATGATTCAAGCTAATGCATATTTGTATTTAAGTAATTAAGATGTGGCAGATATTCCAGGCAAGTGTATAGATGTCCCTGTTCTTGCATATAGATTTTGTTGATTCTTCTCAACATTAATCTGCTATTGTTCTCCTCTGACAAGAGGACAGTAATATTAAAGCAGATTGTTGTCGTGCACTGGATGTACTGGTCCACCGCCGATTATCCGGCATTCTTGGTTCCAGAGCCTTTCTGGATTATCTGTTTTGCCAGAGCAACAGAGGTCATGGCCTTGGGGGTCTGAGATACCAGCTCGCAAGATCAGCTGCGGATGTTAGCTATGGGAACCAATCTGCTGCCGTTGGCCGGGCTGCAGTTCCAAAGCTCTGGCCACAGAGGGCAAATTTGACCCACCGATTGTCGCGAAAGTCCCGATGAGGTCGAGATCAGCTGCCTCACCTGGCCTAGGAACTACATTTTCAAAGAGGGCCTGTGCGGGGGTTGGGGATTCTGTCCGCATTAAAGGAGGGGGCCAGACCACCAGTTTCTGGAAAATCGGTGGTAAACCTGTAATAGGCAACACAGTACTCTTTCTTCCAATAGGCTCTGTTTCCTGTTAGCTCCTTCTCCATCCAGTTTTAACCTACTAATGTATTTGGGACTAGGTGAATGGTGTAATGACTTAGAGCCCTGTCCATTGACTTCTGGAATTTCAAATCAAATCCAATTAGACTGATGAAGTTTCCCTCAGAGTTGCAAGATTTTTTAACATTAAATAACCTTTGCCACTACTATAGTAACAGTTGCCAGTGGCACCAAAGTATAAAACTACCTACCATTTAGTATAACTCAGCAGTCCCATTCAAAATAAGAGTGATGGCAGATCTGTGAGATGGTAATAACACAAGGAGTTATTATGAAGTAATTTTACAAATGACTTTGGACTAGTCTATCCCGCATCGTGGGATAGATTTACTTGGTTCCCATTGATGGTGAGATAGCTAATCTACGATGGGTGGACAATCTACTTCACCTACTTATTGCACATTCATATACTGGGTACACTTCTGCAACAGGAATCAGGTGGGTTCTCAAACTGCTCACGTATAGATCATTGGTTGTTGTCATTACAGACGAGGCCTCTAGAAAAGAAACATTTTGAAAATAAATCCATACGAGGTTGTCTTTGGCTGCTTTGCTTATATTGAACAAAGAATATCAGATAACTTCTCATGAGCAAAACATGATGAGATTAATTTAAACAGTTGAATTCATTAGGTTCACTTAGAGGAAGATCAGAAAGGTAGCAGCAGAAGAGAAATTGAATAACTTAATCATTAATGTTTACAGGTTGCACTTTGTGTAAGACAAAGTTAACAATTGTCGCATTTCACCGTTGTTGAATGTGCAGATTAGTGGTGGTTGCACTTTGTGTTTGCGTTCCAAAATTCATCTTCATTAAGATCAGTAGAAGCATTAGGACGCAGATCTACACTGATACAGTGCATTTAGTGCCAGTGACCAGGGATGAATTTCCAACCAAAAGATTCCAATGAAGCATTTTAAAATTGTCATTCATGTCATATAGCACTTACATAGTACACACAAATATTTGAAAACAAATGGAGTCCTGCCAATCAATGCAAATTACCCTTTATACTTACTGCAAATCCACTTTGAAATCAGAAAGGAAAATAAAAGCAGGATTTTAAAACATAAGTTTAAACGTGTTTTAAACATGACTTTTTTTTCATGTTTGCCTGATGTAGAAGTTTGAATGTTTAGATTATATGTGTTATGGCCAACATGACGCTGTGAAAATGCATCTGAAAAATAAAATGGGGATTGAGAGTAAAAATCTGACCAACGAAAGGAATAAATGTAACCTGTTTAATTGGGAAGAAAATATTTTTATAAATATGACAAATGATACAGCCTGTACAGCAATTCCAAACAAAACCGAGGAATCTGGATAGATTTAAGTTCACCATGATGTAATTTTGTATGGTAGACTTAACTGAAACATGAATTCATAAATACATTTCTTTGGCAGAGAATCCTCACCTCCCAGTGAAAACCCCTTCTCTCATCTCCAACAGTTCTTCTCTTCATGGATTCCCACTCCTTCAACCCTCTCTGGACATTTTTATTTCGAACTGGTACAACATCAATCATCCTGACTTCTCCACTCTCCTTACCCACACCAATGTCACACCCTCTGAAACAGCCCTCCACTCACTCAGCAACAGTCCAAATATTGTTATAAAACCTGCTGATAAGTAAGGTGCCATTGTATTCTGGCAGGCTGTCCTCTATTGTGCTGAGACCAGGTGCCAGCTCTTAGAAACCTCTTCATACCTACCTCTTGGCCATGATCCCACAGATGAACATCAGGCCGTCATCTCCCACACCGTTACCGATCTCAATACCTTTGACATTCTATGTCCCACAGCCTCCAACCTTATAGTGCCTAAGCCCCGTAATGCCTACTTCTATCTCTTTCAGAAAATCCACAGGCAAGACTACTCTGGAAGATCCAATGTTTCTGCCCGCTCTTGCCCCACAGAACTCCTCTCCAAATACCATGAACCCATCTTATCCCCCCTTGTCCGATCCCTTCTGACCAACATCTGAGACACCTCACATGCCCTTTAAGAGCTTTCTATTCCTAGGGCCCCATTGCCTCATATTTACCATGGACATCCGTCAGCATAGGAGCACCGCAAGGCAGCCTACTCTCCCCTATCTCTACACCAATGACTGCACCTCTACTGAGTCCTCTGTCAAGCTTATCAAGTTTGCTGATTGGACTGATCCAGGATGGGGAGGAATCTGCCTACATACAGGAAGTGACACAGCTGGCGTCCTGGTGCCATCGTAACAACCTGGAGCTCAATCTGCCACAGGCAATGATGGTCCAATTATACACGGCAATTATACATCGTTGAGTATGACCTCACCTTCTCCATCATGGCCTGGTTTGGCTCAGCCACCAAGCACGACATCCGGAGGCTGCAGCAAATCGTCCGATCAGATGCGAAGGTTATTGGCTGCGACCTTCCCTCCATTGACGAACTGTACACTGCAAGGGCCAGGAATTTTATTATTAATGTTTCATATTTTTTGAGTCATTCCTAACTGTCACTGTATATCATGTTGTCACTTGCGGGCGGAGCACCAAGGCAAATTCCTTGTATGTAAATACTTATTCATTCATTCAAGGTGTAGCCATGGGCACTTGTATGGGCCCCAACTATGCCTGTATTTTTCTTGGTTACATTGAACAGTCCTTGTTCCAAATGTACACTGGCATCACCCCCAACTCTTTCTCTGCTACATTGACTTCTACGATGGGGCTGCCTCCTGCAACTGTACAAAACATGTTGATTTCATTAACTTTAACATTAACTTCCATCCTGTACTCATGTTCACTTGGACCATCTCCAGCACCTCGCTCCTCTTTCTTGATCTCTCTTTGTCTCCATCACTGGGGACAAACAATCGACTGACATCTATTACAAACCACCGACTCCCATAATTATCAAGACTACACCTGCTCCCACCCTGCATCTTGCAACAACACTATAACCTACTCTCAAATTCCCAATTTCTGCCATATCTGCTTCCAAGATGAGGCTTTACATTATTGGACATCAGAAATATCCTCTTTCTTTAGGAAATGTAATTGCCCCTGACTGTGATCAATGGATCCCTCACCCATGTCTCCCCTGTGTCCCATAGTTCTGCTCATGCTCCCCCTCCACCAAATGAAACAAGGATAGAGTTCCCCTGTTCTTAACGTAACTGGCCCTTACCTTTCATGCCATTAACCTACTCATCCAACACACCATTCTCTGACATTTCTGCCATCTTCAATTTGATCCCACCACCAGTCACACCTTCCTATCTCCACTCTTTTCCACTTTCTGTAGAGACCTCTCCTTTCAAAACTCATTGGTTTACTCATCCCATCCCACCCAAACTAGACTTGGCCACTGTTCCGTGGAGCAGTTGTGCTCGGTCGCCAAAGTCTGTTGGATGTCCTGGTTGTTGACCATTTTACCTCCCCATTCCCATACTGACCTTTCTGCCCTGAGCCCGCTCCATTGCCAGAGCGAAGCCTCATGCAAAATGGGGGAATATTCTGTTTGGGTAGCTTGCAGCCTAACAATATGAACATTGAATTCTTGAATTATAGGTAAATAACCCCCTGGACATGCCCCAACTGCTTTTCACCACTTTATTTTCCGGCATCTCTTCCCAGTGCCCCTTGTGGATGTGCACCCATTTATCCCTTTCCGCTTTCTCCTGTCCCCTTATATGTATAGTCCTTCCTCTGGCTTCACATTTTGCGCATATGCTGCCCTTATCTCCTTATCTCACATTTTTTTGTCTTTTTATCCAACCAGTCTTCTTCTTTCGTGTGGCGTGCACAGCCTAAATTTGTTGGACAACTTGTTCTAGTTGATCTTCCGTTTGTGCACGTCGAGTTGATTGCATTAATCGAAACACGGCGTACCACGTGAAGGTTGCAATCTTCCACCCCATCTAACCAGTCTGATGAAGGATTTCCAGAGATGCTGGGTTGCTCCAACACTTTGTCTACTTTCTCATTAAAGAAAAAAATTGGCAGCCAAATATTGGGAAATGAGCCATAAGGAAGTGAGTTTGGGAAAAATATTTAAGCAATCACCATTGTAATATAATTTATAAAGATGATTGACAAATACACAAATGAAGAAAGATTGATGAAAAAATAAAATTTTGGCAGGATGAACATGGCATTAGTGTGAGGATGTACTGGAACAACAAAGTGACAAATAGAGCAGTGAAAATATTTTAAATGGTGACTGATATGAATTTCTAAATTCAAAAAAGATAAAAGCCATTTATGAAATATCATAGATTATTAAAGTAAAGTTAAAACTGAAAGTGAAAAAGAAAGCACACACAAAATGTACTTGCACTAAAAGGTAAGACTATAAGAGCTTAAGATAACTAAAAAGACAATACGGGGAGAAAAGATGATGTACGAAGGTAAGCTAGCCAAGAATATAAAGGAGGATAGTAAAAGCTTTTTTAGGTATGTGAAGAGGAAAAAAATTGTTAAGACCAAAGTTGGACCCTTGAAGACCGAAAAAGGTGAATTTATCATGGGGAACAAGGAAATGGCAGATGAGTTGAACAGGTACTTTGGATCCATCTTCACCAAGGAGGACACAAACAATCTTCCTGATATAGTAGTGGCCAGAGGATCTGGGGTGACGGAGGAACTGAAGGAAATCCACATTAGGCAGGAAATTATTTTGGGTAAACTGATGGGACTCAAGGCTGATAAATCCCCAGGGCCTGATGGTCTGCATCCTAGGGTACCTAAGGAAGTGGCTCTAGAAATCGTGGATGCATTAGTGATAATTTTCCAATGTTCTATACACTCGGGATCAGTTCCTGTGAATTGGAGGGTAGCTATTGTTATATCACTTCTTAAGAAAGGCAGGAGAGAGAAAACAGGGAATTATAGACCAGTTAGCCTGACATCGGTGGTGGGGAAGATGCTGGAGTCAATTATAAAAGATGAAATAGCCGCACATTTGGATAGCTGTAACAGGATCGGTCCGAGTCAACATGGATATACGAATGGGAAATCATGCTTGATTAATCTTCTGGAATTTTTTAGAATGTAACTGGGAAAGTGGACAAGGGAGAGCCAGTTGATGTAGTGTACCTGGACTTTCAGAAAGCACTTGATAAGGTCCCACATAGGAGATTATTGGGCAGATGATTATTGCAGATGACACAAAGCTGGGTGGCAGTGTAAACTGTGAGGAGGATGCTTCTGCAGTTGTACAGAGCCGTAGTGAGACCACACCTGGAGTATTGTGTACAGATTTGGTCCCCTAAGTTGAAGAAGGACAGTCTTGCTATTGAGGGAGTGCAGCGTAGGTTTACAAGGTTAATTCCCAGGATGGCGGGTCTGTCATATGCTGAGAGAATGGAGCAGCTGGGCTTGTACACTCTGCAGTTTAGAAGGATGAGAGGAGATTTAATTGAAATATATTAGATTGTTAAAGGTTTGGCCAGAGGCAGGAAACATGTTCCCGATGTTGGGGGAGTCCAGAATCAGGGGCCACTCCTTATTCTTAAATATTCTTATTTAAGAATAAGGAGTAAGCCATTTAGAATGGAGACGAGGAAACACTTTTTCTCACAGAGTGGTGAGTCTGTGGAATTTTCTGCCTCAGATGGCGGTGGAGGCGGGTTCTCTGCATGTTTTCAAGGGAGAGTTAGATAGGGCTCTTAAAAATAGCGGAGTCAGGGGATATGGGGAGAAGGCAGGAACTGATTGGGGATGATCAGCCATGATCACATTGAATGGCCTACTCCTGCACCTATTGTCTATTGTCTATTGTCTATAAGACAGAAATATAGAAACATAGAAACATAGAAAATAGGTGCAGGAGTAGGCCATTCGGCCCTTCGAACCTGCACCACCATTCAATATGATCATGGCTAATCATCCAACTCATGGAGAGAAGGCAGGTACCCTGTCCCTGCCTTCGCTCCATACCCCCTGATCCCTTTAGCCCCAAGAGCCACATCTAACTCCCTCTTAAATATAGCCAATGAACTGGCCTCAACTACCTTCTGTGGCAGAGAATTCCACAGATTCAGCACTCTGTGTGAAAAATGATTTTCACCTCTCGGTCCTAAAAGACTTCCCCCTTATCATTAAACTGTGACCCCTTGTTCTGGACTTCCCCAACATCAGGAACAATCTTCCTGCATCTAGCCGGTCCAACCCCTTAAGAATTTTGTACGTCTCTATAAGATCCCCCCTCAATCTTCTAAATTTCAGCGAGTACAAGCCGAGCCTACCCAGTCTTCCTTCATAAGGAAGTCCTGCCATACCAGAAATCAGTCTGGTGAACCTTCTCTGTACTCCCTCTATGGCAAGAATGTCTTTCCTCAGATTAGGAGACCAAAACTGTATGCAATACTCCAGGTTTGGCCTCACCAAGACCCTGTACAACTGCAGTAGAACCTACCTGCTCTTGTACGCACATCCTTTTGCTATGAATGCCAACATACCATTCGCTTTCTTCACTGTCTGCTGCACCTGCATGCCTACTTTCAATGACTGGTGTACCTACACTTAGGTCTCCATGCATCTCCCCTTTTCCTAATCGGCTGCCATTCAGATAATAGCCTGCTTTCCTGTTTTTGTCACCAAAATGGATAACCTCACATGTATCCACATTACACTGCATCTGCCATGCATTTGCCCACTCACCCAACCTATCCAAGTCACCTTGCAGCCTCCTAGCATTCTCCTCACAGCTAATACTGCCCCCCAGCTTCGTGTCATCCGCAAACTTGGAGATGTTGCATTTAATTCCCTCGTCCAAATCATTAATATATATTGTAAATAGCTGGGGTACCAGCACCGAGCCTTGTGGTACCCCATTAGTCACTGCCTGCCATTCTGAAAACGACGGGTTTACTCCTACTCTTTGCTTCCTGCCTGCCAGCCAATTCTCTATCCACATCAATACTGAACCCCCAATACCGTGTGCTTTAAGTTTGTATACTAATCTCTTATGTGGGACCGTGTCGAAAGCCTTCTGAAAGTCCAGATATAACACATCCACAGGTTCTCCCTTATCCACTCTACTAGTTACATCCTCAAAAAATTCTATAAGATTCGTCAGACATGATTTACCTTTCATAAATCCATGCTGACTTTGTCCAATGATTTCACCACTTTCCAAATGTGCTGCTATCCCATCTTTAATAACTGACTAGCATTTTCCCCACTACCGATGTTAGACTAACTGGTCTGTAATTCCCCGTTTGCTCTCTCCCTCCCTTTTTAAAAAGTGGGGTTACATTAGCTATCCTCCAATCCTCAGGAACTACTCCAGAATCTAAAGAGTTTTGAAAAATTATCACTAAACATCCACTATTTCTGGGGCTACTTCCTTAAGTACTCTGGGATGCAGCCTATCTGACCCTGGGGATTTATCGGCCTTTAATCCATTCAATTTACCTGACACCACTTCCCGGCTAACCTGGAGTTCACTCAGTTCCTCCATCTCATTTGATCCCTGGTCTCCTGCTATTTCCGGCAGATTATTTGTCTTCCTTAGTGAAGACAGAACCAAAGTAGTTATTCAATTGGTCTGCCATGTCCTTGTTCCCCATGATCAACTCACCAGTTTCTGACTGCAAGGGACCTACATTTGTTTTAACTAACCTTTTTCTCTTCACATATCTATAAAAACTTTTGCAGTCAGTTTTTATGTTGCCTGCCAGTTTTCTTTCATAATCTATTTTCCCGTTCCTAATTAAGCCCTGTGTCCTCCTCTGCTGGACTCTGAATTTCTCCCAGTCCTCTGGTCGGTTGCTTTTTCTGGCTAATTTGTATGCTTCATCTTTTGTTTTGATACTATCCCTGATTTCCCTTGTTATCCACTACCTTCCCTGATTTTTTCTTTTGCCAAACTGGGATGAACAATTGTTGTAGTTCATCCATGCAGTCTTTAAATGCCTTCCATTGCATATCCACTGTCAACCCTTTAAGAATCACTTGCCAGTCTATCTTGGCCAATTCACGTCTCAAACCCTCAAAGTTACCTTTCTTTAAGTTCAGAACCCTTGTTTCTGAATTAACAATGTCACTCTCCATCCTAATGAAGAACTCAACCATATTATGGTCACTCTTGCCCAAAGAGCCACGCACAACAAGACTGCTAACT
This sequence comes from Raja brachyura, assembly GCA_963514005.1. The sequence goes on from OY740782.1 coordinate 89,715,922, forward strand.
AACGCTTCCTCATTACTCAATACCCAGTCTAGAATAGCCTGCTCTCTCATTGATAAAAACATTACTACTGCAGAGCGATAGAGGAACAGTAAACCATTCTGAAGACGCATCAATAATCGAAAAAAAAAAATAGAACAAAAGGACCCACTAAATGATGACAAGTAATATTCAAAGGAAGTTCACAAACTCTGCCCCTGGTATTTGTCCAGAAACCAAACCAGTTGGCATGACATGAGAAAGTTGTAGTATTTACAACATTAACACCTTTTATTTGGGTGCAATGTCCCCATGCATGTGTTTATGTTCCACATGAGTAGGAAGGAACTGCAGATGCTGGTTTACACCGAAGATAGACACAAAATGCTGGAGCAACTCAGCGGGACAGGCAGCATCTCTGGATAGAAGGAATCCAGAGTGGCTGCCTGTCCCGCTGATTTATTCTAGCGTTTGGTGTCTATCTTTTATGTTCTAAGTGTTTTCCTGCCTCTCGACACATTTTTATGTTTCCTTCTATTTTGTGTGCTTATTAAGCTTACTTGAGTGTATCCTTCATTTTGCAGAAAATAGTTTATACTATCAACAAATATGTACGTACACAATTGTTACAAATAGGGGAAACAGTTGAAACATTTATTTATAATGCACTTGTATATGACTGTCATTATTTTAGCAAGCTTGTATTTGTTATGACACTACCTTGCATGTAATAGATGTTTGACAGGGCATTACAAAGTATCCTAGTTATAAAGATCTGATGTACCACTTGTTCCCCACTCTGAGAAAGCTATCAGACTACACTAACCAAGCTAACATAGAACACGTTAGCAATCTGGACTGCAGCACAGCACACATTGCCCCCACCACCAACATTCTGCTGTACATGCTCCTCCACCACCTTCACCAGGTGGATACATTCCTGAAGAGCAATCCCTTCAACTGCAAGACTGTTGAGTTACCACAGGGGTGTTAGCTTCCTGAAGCAAGATGAGCAATTGGACATGTGGCCTTCTCCTTGACCACATGGCCAAAACCTTTTGGTAAAGTTTCTCATTGACTGAGCTGACCAATAGGCACGAGGATATGATTTGGATGGTGGTAAGAAATGCCATCCTGGTGCCATCCTTCCAATATGCCTGGAAGCTCAGTGCCACTAAGATATGCCTGGAAGTCGTACGCAAGAGAAATACCATCTTTTACCTCCTGCTGGAATGCACATTTCTACCGAAAATATACCAGCCTATTTCCAGGAATATATACCAACCCATATCCATGCAGATGTGGATGGTTAAAAGTGAATGTTTGTGACGATCAGATATGTGGATATGAAGATCATCTTAAGAAAGGGAATGTCCATCAGTATAAGAAAGTGGTATGAAGATCGATGTGCTGGACAAAAGAGACCAGTCAGGAAGCTAGTAAAATAAACACATCAGGAGTTAGGTAAATGCGTCACACTCAATAGACAACAGACAATGGACAATAGGTGCAAGAGTAGGCCATTCGGCCCTTCGAGCCAGCACCGCCATTCAATGTGATCATGGCTGATTATCCAGAATCAGTACCCCGGTCCTGCCTTCTCCCCATATCCCCTGATTCTGGTATCTTTAAGAGCCATATCCTGCTCACTCTTGAAAGTATCCACCACCCTCTGAGGTAGAGAATGTCCTTCCTCAAATTTGGAGACCAAAACTGCATACAATATTCCAGGTGTGTTCACACTAGGGCCCTGTAGAACTGCAGAAGGACCTCTTTGCTCCTATATGTTATGAAGGCCAACATGCTATTCGCTTTCTTCACTGTCTGCCCACTCCTCAGTCTTTTCTAGTACTAATGCTAAGATCATTAAAGTGCTTATGATCCTGAATTGATGAGCATGTTACTTATTTCTTTGTGCTAATTTCTGCAGCAAACTCTAGCCACGCTGCCTTGGTTTCACCAAGAGACTTATTTCTTTTTTGTCAACAGGGAATAATGTATCCATGTATACAATCATACTCAATGAGGCATCACTAGACCATGGGGAAGACTTTGATTGTTTGTTTCACTATTCTACTCCTGACTCAAGAATTCTTCACATGGCAGGTTTACAATGTTCCTTTGATTAGTGAAGCTGAACTGAACATGCTTGTGCTCATAGTTTCCATTCAATTTAGGAATAATATATTGAGGCTGTGACTGAGTTTGCAAACTGTTGACAGATGTACTGCCTAAACCCCTGTTTTTCATGTGCCAAAGAATATCCAGTGCATTTGCAAAATAAAGTTCAGTCCTGTGCTTAGAAATTAAAGTCCTCTCAGGCATAAAGTGGGTGAGGGTGCTGCTCAAACATTGGAGATCCTGAGGACAGTTCTTTACCTCTCTTGCTCCAGCTCTATGCACTCAGAGAGTTTGATGTTGCAAAAACAGCATCAAGAGTAGTTAAAAAGGATAGGTGTGGTTTTTGGAGTGCTAGTTATTACCATGTAAGTTAACCAGAACATTACACTTAAACAGGATGTGTTGGGACTGTAACATTACTATGTACATTATGTAGGTAATATTGCTAACCAGTTACACCTCAAAACCTGTGCCCCTATTTCAGTGAACTATAAAGAACAGACCACTGAAATTGTTATATTTGAGCATGTTTTGGGTCGGGGCCCTTCTTCAGACTGATTATATTAAGCATACCACTTTAATACTGCCTCCAGTGTCTGCACTAAAGGAAAGTTTGTGTATGATCTTGGAACTATTTCTGATAGCGGAGGAAACGGATCCCTTCTTATTTTGGAGGCTTCATTAGAGAAGCATCTCAGAAACCCACTGGTCAAGCTCATTTTGTATGGTGAGTACCTCATAGAAAGATTGGATTGAGAAAATCATACAGTAAGTTATTCAGTAGAAGGTTTAGGGTGATAACTGTAGGGATCTAGACACACATTTAGTATAGTAAAGAGGATTATTAAACATTGTGTGTAGGGAGGAACTGCAATAGGCAATAGACAATAGGTGCAGGAGTAGACCATTTGGCCCTTCGAGTCAGCAATGCCATTCACTGTGATCATGGCTAATCATCCACAATCAGTCCCCCATTCCTGACTTCTCACCATATCACCTGACTCCACTATCTTTAAGAGCTCTATCTAACTCTCTCTTGAAAGCATCCAGATAATTGGCCTCCACTGCCTTCTGAGGCAGAGAATTTCACAGATTCATAACTCTCTGGATGAAGATGTTTTTCCTCATCTCTGTTCTAAATGGCCTAATCTTAAACTGTGGCCCATGGTTCTGGACTCCCCCAACATCGGGAACATGTTTCCTGCCCCTAGCATGTCCAATCTTTTAATCTTTTAATAATCATATGTTTCAATAAGATCCCCTCTCATTCTTCTAAATTCCACAGTATACAAGCCCAGCCGCTCCATTCTATCAATATATGACAGTCTCGCAATCGGGGAATTAACCTCGTTCAGTCCCTCAATAGCAAGAATGTCCTTCCTCAAATTTGGAGACCAAAACTGCATACAATACTCCAGGTGTGGTCTCACTAGGGCCCTGTACAACTGCAGAAGGACCTCTTTGCTCATACACTCAACCCCTCTTGTTATGAAGGCCAACATGCCATTAGCTTTCTTCACTGCCTGCTGTACCTACCTGCATGCTTACTTTCAGTGACTGATGAACAAGGACCCCCAGATCTCATTGTACTTCCCCCTTTCCCAACTTGACACCATTCAGATAATAATCTGCCTTCCTGTTTTTGTCACCAAAATAGTAAGATTAAACGAGAACTTACCAGTTTGAAGTTTGATCTTTATTTTATGAGGAGTTGCGATGAGGGATTTCGTGAAGACCCCGCCAGGCATGCATGCGCGACATTCTTCAAAGCAGTGGTGTGGAATCACAGAACTACCCAGAAATGAACTAATATAGTAAGATTGAAGAGACTCTAATTACCAGCTGACCTTATAGTAGAGGGTTGGGAGCGGAGGGCACAAAATCCCTCATCGCAACTCCTCATAAAATGAAGATCAAACTTCAAACTGGTAAGTTCTCATTTAATCTTACTATTTCATTTCGGAGTCACGTGAGTGACTTCGTGAAGATTTCAAAGCTCTGTGATTACATGCCCTGGATCACGTCCATGCCCACACACTGCCATAATACTGATGGAGGAAGTATGTTAACGTATTTCAGATTTGAACAAGCTGAAAAATAATAACATTATTGTTAATACAACAATAAACCCCTGAACTCGGGGACAAACGTTTAGGGACAGCACTTAAAACTGACTCCGCAAACGTTGTGGGAACGGCCACAGGTTAGTTATGAAACCGCTGAAATGTAGTTTCACTGGCCCAGTTTCACTGATCCATGAACATCTTCATGGTCCTCGCCGCTGATGTGGATGCAGCCTTGGTAGAATGACTTTTTAAAATGTTTATTGTCTTACCTGCTGCACCAAATACCACCTTGAGCCATCTGGAGATAGTCTGCATCGTCACCCTGTGACGTGGGTTTCCATGGCTGACAACAGATCCGCCTCCATATTCCTGATGGCCATTTCCAGACCTGTAGTCGCAGGTCTGTGTAGTTTAAGCAACTCTTTCATAAAGAAGTTACTTTATTATGGGTCGATCATTCTATCCAGGTTTAATTCCTGTAGAGTCTAGACTCATTGTGCTGTGTTCATTGCCATTGCCATTACCACTTTAGAGGTGAGTAAGTCCAGTGGTAAATCCGTCATAGGCGACCAGCTCCTGAGTAGGGTCAAAACCACCCTTATCTCTCAGGTATTATAATATCATGGTCGGGGAGGGATGGATAGAACATATCCCTCATAGTTTGGATACCAGCTGGTGAGAACCCACTCCAATGTTGAGATAGGATGACAGTGCACCCCTGGCACTGTATATGGCACTGTAACTGAGGGACTCATCATAATGAAGACCTGTGAGGATGCCAGCACATTGGAGATCGTAGCAGATATATAGGTGGTCTTAGTCCGACTACAGAAACCTCCCATATCCTTATGTAGGTAAGGTACTGCTTCCTAGTGGATTTTCTCAGCACGATCTGTATGATGTCCATGGTCCTTTATGTTCCAGAATCTGGGTACGCTTTCTACAACACCTGACTGATGAGGCAGAATGGGGAAAGCATAGAATCCATTTCCCCCAATGTAGCGCGAATTCGTCCATCGCCACTGCCCCAGGATCTGGTTCTCAAGGAACACATATATGTATCTAATGGTTCACCCTGGACGCAAGGAGGTCGATATCTGGTGTTCCATATTAGGCTATAATTTTAGCAAACATTTGGAGGTTCAACATCCACTTATTGTCATTATTAGATACTTGTGACCTGGTGTAAGCCACTGTATAGAGCTTAACCAGAAGGTACATAGCTGATATCCAAATATTTCTTTCAATGCATCAGAGCCAAATTAATTTTTCCCATTCATCACAAGATATTGACTTGATACCACCCATAAGGTTTGAATATGCCACCTCAGTGGTATTCTATGAAGATGGACATACATATGCTGCACATTAGTGCATTTAGCCCGCAGCCCGTGACATGCTGCCAGCATATCTGAACAGTCCCAGCCATTGGTGCTTGCGCCGGTTTGTAACACGGCTAATGGGTTTTATGTAATGATGGGATTTAATAATCACAAACATTGCTAACCACCATTGGAGCTCAATTTATGCCTTGATTGGCGGGTGCATAGGCCCGTAAAAATGTCCAGCATTCGCTATTAATGCCAAGATTTTGCTCTTTGCAAGCTTTGATAGTGTAACGGCCCAATTATGTAGCTAGAATGTAGCAATTACCTTAGCAGCATGTCTAATAGTCAGTTCCTGACGCAAGCAAGGCTGTTACATGCCTCTAATGCCTATTGCTTAGTTCCCTGGGATAGTGACAATCATCTCCCATGCATTTTCACACAGAGTGGTGGGTCTCTGGAACTCTCTGCCACAGAGGGTAGTTGAGGCCAGTTCATTGGCTATATTTAAGAGGGAGTTAGATGTGGCCCTTGTGGCTAAGGGGATCAGAGGGTATGGAGAGAAGGCAGGTACGGGATACTGAGTTGGATGATCAGCCATGATCATATTGAATGGCGGTGCAGGCTCGAAGGGCCGAATGGCCTACTCCTGCACCTAATTTCTATGTTTCTATGTTTCTATCCCAGAATGTATATAACCACTCTCCTCTTGTGAGGTTATACATGCAACACTCTCTAGAGAACCAGACCCCTTACCTCCATGGTTACCGGCGGGCCTGACGTTCTGGTTCCTGGTGTTCCATTGGATTGTGTTGAGGTGCTGCTGACGTGTAGGTCCTTACTGGTCTTTCAGGTGGCCCCCGAGGTCTTGCATATGATGTTTGCCTGCGCACTGCCCGCCTGCTGGAGGGAGGTGGGTTATCAACCCGACTGCCTCCGTCTCCTAATCCAGGTCCTTGACTTGTATGGGCAGGTCCTCACCGAACAGCTGTCTCGGTGGAGGCGTCGCAGATTCCTTGTACAACCCCGCAAATATGGGGTTTAGGAGTCAGTTAAATGGCGATTCCCGGGAAGCGTTAACTTCATGACTAATATCGCAAGAGCATCCTCCTGCTCTGCTGTTATTTACGTACCGTCAACCGACCTGGCAAAGGCAGTAAACCCCGACGTCAGCAATTTCAGAATCTTTGTCATTTCAGCTCCTGTGCCCTATCCCGGGACTGTTGTTGCCGTAGATGGGCGTGTTGACTGTCGGTACATTCAACGATGTGCAGTTGTTTGGTCCTTGTATTTGTTGACCGCATGGTAAGGACCTGTTCCTGCAGCTGGTGTGTAGTGAGGTAGTCTGCTAGCCCCTAATTTGGGCTGCAACAGGCTGACCTGTGCTTCGGCTGGGCGAACTTGGGGACCACATTCAGCAGTTCCTCCTGGGTTCTCTTAGGTACTACAGGTTCCTGCTCCATCCTACTTGCATGTCAGCCAGCTGCTGATTCGTAGCATTCCCCACCTGTGACGGGGACATGTTGTGTGGCCCAGTCGCATGTCTCCAGGACTGGAGGACATCTAGTCCAGCTGCAGAGATTGTGCTCTAGGATACGCTCCATCATGCGCTCCATCCGAGCCATGCGACCGCCGCCGCATCTGCAGACGACAAGTCGACTTCGTCAGGTTCTGGAGAATCTCTGAGGCTTCTGCCATTGCCCCGCACCTCGTCCAGGTGATAACAAGGGTGCCTAGACAGGATGTCACTGCCTGCCACTTCTGCGTGGCTAAGCGACTCCCGCGCGGACCTGCCGCTAGTCCCTCATCTTCCGGACGGAGGCGGCCTGCTAGTCTGATAAGACATGAGCGGTGATTAGTCGGTACCGGCCGCCGAAGCGTGGTACCCCGACGTCCGCGCGGGCTTGCCGCCTGTCATCCTTAGGGACAAAGGCGACGTTCGGTCACGTCCTGCCGCTAAAAGGGGGTGCAGTGACCGAGATGAGAATACACCGGCCCGCAATCTGGCAGGCTCCCATGGTGAGGAGTCTGTGTCCTCCTATGGGACAAAGGGGATGTTCGGTCACGTCCTGCCGCTAAAGGGGGGTGCGGTGACCGAGATGTGACTCCACCCGCCCGCAATCTGGCAGGCTCCCACGGTGGTGAGTCTGTGTCCTCCTATGGGACAAAGGAAACGTTCGGTCACGTCCTGCCACTAAAGGGGGGTGCGGTGATCGAGATGAGACTACACCGGCCCGCAATCTGGCAGGCTCCCCCGGTGGTGAGTCTGTGCCAGCTGCACATGCGGGGCTTGCAGACCCAGGCCTCAATCCTTCACCAGTCCGCAATCTGGCGGCCTGCTCCGGTGGAAAGTCGACCACGGCTCCTACAGCGGGGCTCACCGACTGTTGTGCGATTCTTCCCCTGGTCCTCCCTCTGGTGACCTGCATAATTTTGGAGAGAGAACGTGCTGCCGAGCGGATAACACATTTACGCACCTTTGCCCCACTGTCCCTATGCTTAGGTGACAGTGGTAGGGAGCCAGGGTCTTGCCTACCCTGGTCCTGCGCGGTGCTCCTACCACTTTATGGCTCCATGGCCAGCCATGGTGGAGAATCGGGTCCTGGCTGTGCAGGGCTCCCCCGGTTTCCGTGTTCTTATCCCTGCCCGCAGAGCGGGCGCTGCCGGCGTTGGTGGCAGCTCCGGGAATAGTGGGCGCTGACTCCCATCCGAATTCCCATGGCCCTGGGAGGCATACTTCAATGCCTTCATTCTGGTCTCCCATCCATTGTTTCTGTAAGCAAAGTCTAGTACAGAAGCTAACAACTCAAGGTTAGTATCTTACCTGAGGGTCTTTATGAGCTTCCAGTGGAGGAGCGCACTGCGGGACATAGACTGCCGCTAATGGCAAGGCTCCCGCCTATGTGTGAGTAAGGGCTCCGGCTCTGTCTACTACCTCTATAGGGTAGCATAGCCGTTAGTTCGCGGTATACCTGCGGCTTGTGGCGTCGAGTCGGAGCCCCTGCTCTGCCTTCGCTGCCCGCGAATGGCAGTCTCCGAGCCTGGACCCTCCTGGTCCACAGGCTTGTCCGACCTCCGGGTAGCGTTGCCGTCAGCCCGTGGTGCCCCTGCGGGCTGCGGTGTAGAGTCGTGCTGCCGCTCTACCGTCGCTGCGTGAATGGCGAGTGTGAGCCCGGACCCTACCGGGTCAACGAGCTGCCCCCTGCCCGGTGTAAAAATAAAGTCGGGGCAACGGTGTAAGTAAAGCTGTCAGCCCACAGCTTTTGCCTGCAAGCCCCATTACCTGTTAATACAGACAGGGATACTGCAGGCTGTGGAGTAGAGTTGGGGCTAGCCCCCACTCCTTTGTTAATGCCGTCAGCCCGCATTGTCCTGTGGGCTGCGGTGTAGAGTCGGGCTGCTGCTCTGCCGTCGCTATCCGTGAACAGCGAACCTGCAAGCCCCCACTCCTTTATTAATGCCGTCAGCCCGCAGTATCCTTGCTGGCTGCAGTGTAGAATCGGGCTGCTGCTCTGCCGTCGCTCACTGCGCACGGCGAGCCTGCAAGCCCCACTCCCTTATTCATTCCGCCAGCCCGCGGTGTCCTGCGGGCTGCGGTGTAGAGTCGGGCTACCTCTGCTGTCCTCCGCCGGCGAGTGTGAACCTGGGCCCACCTGGGTCAACGGGCTCTTCCCGACTCCATACTATTAGTGCCGCCGCTGACTGCCCACATCCCGCGGTCCGCAGTCAATGCCGAAGTGGCCTGGAGTCCCTGAAATGAAAGAAGGATGGCAGGTTAGTTTTTTCTTACCTGCAGGTCCCTGCAGTGGAGGAGCAATGCTCCTCACTCTCCGTCGCTCGCATGCGGTCGACGATATATGGCGCATGCGTGCCTGGCGGGGTCTTCACGAAGTCACTCACGTGACTCCGAAATGAAATAGATCTCACAATTATCCACATTAAACAGCATCTGCCATGCATCTGCCCACTCACCCAACCTGTCCAAGGCACCCTGCATCCTCATTGCATCCTCCTCACAGCTTGTGTCATCTGCAAATTTGTTGATGTTACTTTTAATCTCTTCATCTACATCATTAATGTATATTGTAAATAACCGTGGTTCCAGCACCAAGCCTTGCGGTTCCCCCTCGAGGCACTGCCTGCCATTCTGAAAGGGTCCTGTTAATCCCTGCTCTTTGTTTCCTGTCTGCCAACCAATTTTCTATCCATGCCAGTACCCTATCCATGCCAGTCATGATTTCCCCTTCATAAATCCATGCTGACTTGGACCAATCCTGTTACTGCTGTCTAAATGTGCCGCTATTTCATCTTTTATAATTGACTCCAGCTTCTTCCCCACCACCAATGTCAGGCTAACTGGTCTATAATTCCCCGTTTTCTCTGTCCCGCCTTTCTTATAAAGTGGGATAACATTAGCTACCCTCTGATCCACAGGAACTGATCCTGAATCTATAGACCTTTGGAAAATGATCACCAATGCGTCCATGATTTCTAGAGCCATTTCCTTAAGTACCCTGGGATGCAGAGCACCAGGCCCTGAGGATTTATCAATCTTCAGTTCCATCAGTCTACCCAACACCATTTCCTGCCTAATGTGAAACTCCTTCAGTTCCTCCGTCACCCTAGATCCCCTGGCCACTAGTACATCAAGGAGATTGTTTGTGTCTTCCTTAGTGAAGACAGATCCAAAGTACCAGGTCAGCTCGTTTGCCATTTCCTTGTTCCCCATAATAAATTCACCTGTTTCAGTGTTCAAGGGTCCAGCATTGGTCTTAAGTACATTTTTTCCTCTTAACATACCTAAAGAAGTGCTGGTGTAAACTGGACAGACACAAAATACTTGAGTAACCCTGCAGGTCAGTTAGCATCTCTGGAAAAAAATGGCATAGGTGATTTTTCTGGTCTAGATCTTTAGACTGAGTCAGGGGAAAGGGAAACAAGAGATATAAATGGTAATTAGGACAAATGCACAGAGGGGGTGTGCAGCAAGAAAGTGTGTTACAGAACTCTCATCGGAGAGACGAGGAGAACTCTTTCAAAGTAGGCATACTTTGAGGAGATTTCACAGTAGAGCAGACACAATGTTTAGGGAGGAACTGCACATGTTGGTTTAAACCAAAGACATTCACAAAAAGCTGGAGTAACATGTTTTGATAATTGGACTTTGTGCAGGGATAGCATGGAACAAAAGCTTTTCACTGTACCTCGGTACATGTGACAATAAACTATACTAAACTAAACTATAGAATCAATTGGTCAAGTAGCTTTCTATGATGTAACTATTTACTGATATCTCGGAAGGGGTTCATTAGGTTTTTCAATATTTTTTGTCTATTGACTAATAATCCTTAATTCCCTCCCTTCCATGATCATTTGCAGCATGGATTCACCTTTCCTTCTACTAATGAGACTCAACCAACTCCTCAAACCCTTAATTTTGTTATGTAACAAGAGTTTTGTGCCCCCACGATATCCTCATCATCAATCTGCTTCATGCTCACAGGCCCCAGAAACCGAATGGCTTTTTTCCATGTGCGGACGTGGCGCCGACGGATGAGAAGCCGAAGCCAAGAGAGTGGAAGCCAAAAACCAAATGGAAACAAAGCCGAAACGCCAACTAACCGAAGGGGTGGGACGCCTAAATGCAAACTAACCGAAAGGGCGGGTCGCCTAAAAGCCAACTAACTGAAAGGCTGCGTCGCCTAAAAGCGAACTGACTGAATGGCCGCTCAACAGAAAAGTCGAATAACGGACATGATGTTGCCGGTGGACCTGACCTGTCAACGATTGTGACGGGCTGTGGGTCAGGTGTAGACAGCGATGCGCCGCCATCGGACCTCAACCCCCACAACTGGGCGATTTCCACACCCCCCCCCCCCCGACCCCCGGACCCTGACACACACACCGGGTGATTCATCTCCACCCCGGCCACGGGTCCAGACGGCTTGGGGCATTGTAAATTGGTTTTAACACATGGGGACTGGGCAATCTGAAACCAAGTTGTAAGCAGCCGAAGGAGCACAATCCTCGGGGGGAGGGGGGGGGGGGGGGAGTGGGAGGAGATAAAATTGCTCGTTGTCATGCACACTAGTCATCGGTCCACCAGGGAATGTATGTGTCCCCCCATGTTTAAAAGCGATGGGTGTCAGGGTCCGGGGGTCGGGGGGGAATCGCCCTGGTGTAAGGCTTGGGGTTCGATGGTGGTGCATTGCGGTCAGTGACTCTGGGTGGGTGGAGGGACCAGCCTGTCCCACACCTCTGCTCCACCCGTCACAGTGCGGCCGCACAGGGGAGATGAGGCAGAGGGTGCCATGGCCGTGGAGGAGTGGGGGCTGTCCCAAGGGTTGCACTCCTTCGGCCGCTTACAAACTGTGCTTGGGTTCAAATTGCCCAGTCATCTATGGCTTGTGTGGTAAAATGTCGCCACATTCCCTTCTCCACCGGCGGGAGGTTGGGGGTCATTTTCCCACACAAGCCAAAGGTGACTGGGCAATCTGAACCCCAAGCACCAAGTTGTAAGCTGCCGAAGGTGTGCATCCCTCGGGACAGCCCCCACTCTCCCACGGCCACCCTCCGAGGGCTGTGTGTCGGGTGGAGCAGACCATTTGGTTATTTAGTTTCCACTTCTTTGCTTCGGCTTCTCGTCCATCGGCACCACGTCTGGGTACACTTTCTTCATCATGAATCTTGCTGCAATCATTAACAAGCTTTCACCACGCTCATAAAGCCAACATTGATCTGTTGTATCTATTTGTTCTTGGTATCCGCTGTCTCACAGACATTCTCTTTATTATCTTCAACCCTCCATCTCTACAACTTATAGCAGTCTTTTCAAATGTTCCTACCTTTCACAGAAGATCATTGATCTTCAACATGAATGGATTCTTTCTTGTCAGATGCTGCCTGGTCCAAATATTTTCAGCATTTTCTGTATTAGATTTATCACATTTGCTGTGTTTTTTTTTGCTTTTCCATCTGTTATCCAAGCACTATCTACCTCAAAAATACGTTATCAATGCCCTCACAACAAACTATACTGCGACAATTAGATTACTATTTGTGGGAAGGGTTTAGGGTATTTATTTGAATAAAATAAATAATTCTGAGATAATACTTATAGCAAAGAAATAAAATGGCCAACATTCATCCATACTTAAGCCAGGCAATTGATAAATTGTCAAAAAAGTATTCACTACCTCTATTTCCATTACAATCACAAAGTTCCCTTTAACAGTGCTGTTTACCTCTCCTTGTATTTGTGGTAGAAGCTGCTGTTTAGTAGTAGCTGACTGCTTCAATATATAAACCTCTTGAATAAATGCTACAGATCAATGAAATGTTGACTGTGATTAATTAATAATGATATTCTTTGATAAATTTATTCAGTTATTGATTGAGTGTCTCACCTTTCAGCTCTCTTTCCTTTCTTGTCCGAATACTGGTCAATGCCTTTATTTACCCTATTGTTCCAATGCATAAAAACATAAAATATAGATGTAGAAAGAGACTATTCGGCCCCTCATATCTGCTCCAACAATCATTAGGATTATGGCTGATCATGTACCTTAATCTCATTCTCCTTCAGAGGCTCAATATCTCTTGAATCCCCAAACATTTAAGATTATACTAGACAAAGTGGGACCTGTTGGGTCTCAGCTTCACATGGGTGGGCTGGTCCCCCAAAGCAATATTCCACCTCTCCACAAATTCCAATATTGGTGGCCAGTGGGGGTGGGGTGGCTTTCTGGAGCACTAGTATGGATGTTGTGGGCTGAAGGGACTGGTTTCCAGAGGGCTAATATGGACATTGTGGGCTGAATGGATTCTTGGGCTGGCAGCTGAGTCACTCAAGCCTGGTGTGCTGGCAGCTCACTCACTCACGGCTGGTGGGCTGGCAGTTGACTCAAGGCAATTCCTTGAAATTCCATTTCAAGCAGGGTGCAAGACCACCAAATTCAAGCGCAGTTTCATATCATTTCAAGCAGGATGCAAGGCTAACAAATTCAAGTGCAGTTTCATACCATATCAAGCAGGGTGCAAGGCCACCAAACTCAAGTGCAGTTTCATACCATTTCAAGCAGGGTGCAAGGCCACCAAACTCAAGTGCAGTTTCATATCATTTCAAGCAGGGTGCAAGGCCACCAAACTCAAGTGCAGTTCCATACCATTTCAAGCAAGGTTCAAGGCCACCAAACGCAAGTGCAGTTTCATACCATTTCAAGCAGGGTGCAAGGCCACCAAATTCAAGTGCAGTTTCACATCATTTCAAGCAGGGTGCAAGGCCACCAAACTCAAGTGCAGTTTCATACCATTTCAAGCAGGGTGCAAGGCCACCAAATTCATGCAGTTTCATACCATTTCAAGCAGGGTGCAAGGCCACCAAATTCAAATGCAGTTTCATACTATTTCAGGCAGGGTGCAAGGCCACCAAAGACAGAGTGTCTTGACCTCTCCCTCCCCCATCTTGCAGAGACGGAGCCACGCCCACACGTCCGGGTTTTATAGTCCCACCGGAAGGGGCATGACCTTCATGGCATGATTGACAGGAGAGGGAATCTCAAAAATTTAAACAGTAATAACTTTTATTTTTCATCGATGGGAAACATCCTCAGCACCTGATGAGCGGAGGGGGGCTCTGAGGAAGATGGCCAAAAATCACAGCCGTACATGGTAACATTTTTTCTAAAATCAATATACAGCGCAAACAGGAAGTGGTCAAGATTAGACTTTTAATTATATAGAAGGCAACACCACTTTTCAATAAGGCAAAGGCAACACCACTTTTCAATAAGGCAAAGGCAACACCACTTTTACATTTTCAAACCACACCACTTTTGCATTTTCAAACCACATTTTCAAACTACATTTTCAAACTACATTAAGGTCACTCACAGGTCAATAAAACATGAGAGTTGTGACCTCTCGCTCCCCCATCTTGCAGCGGCTGAGGCAGTCCGCACTTCCAGGTTTTATAGTCCCTCCCCCTCCCACAGGAAGGGGCATGGCCTCCATGGCGTGATTGACAGGAGAGAGAGTCTCAACATTTATCAAACATTAATAAGTTTTTTATTTTTAATCGATGGCAAACATCTTCTTGTCCTGCATAGCGGAGGGGGACTCTGAGTAAGATGGCCAAAAATCACAGCCGTAAGTGATAGCGTTTTTTTATAAAATAAATATGCAGTGCAAACAGGAAGTGGTCAAGATTTGATTTTTAATTATATAGTTGAATCTTCTTCTTGAATATACTCAGCAAATGACTCGCACAGCCGTTCTGAGCTGTGTCTTATCTTAAATTGTTTCTTTAACTCTAGGAATCCATTAGTATCATTTCCAGTATCAATATTTTGCCTGAGGTGTAAACATCTGTGAACTACCTGGTGGCCACAGTGCACCATCTTCAAATGTAGATGTGTGGAAACAGCGTATGTATGCCCTCCATCAAATAGAGTCTGCACAGATAAACTGTTAGAATGGGAAAACTACTCGCAGAAGTAATTCACCATCAGGAATCTGAAGTGGTAGTTTTTTAGTTAAATATAACGAAGGAGTAGCTTTCATACTAATTGCTTGAGTTGTAAATTAGTGCAGTGTTTTGCTCACCCCTATCTGATTTGGCCAATATCAAAATTTGGCTCTGACCACAATAGGTACCGAATCTAGAGCTTCACTTTTATGCTCAGGCTGCAAGTAGAAGATCAAAAAGGCGACATTAAACTTTGAAGTACCATTTACCTTAATAAACTTAATGAACCAGTACAGTAGTTTAATTAAAATGCTACAAATGCTTAGAAAAAACATCAGAATGGTTGACTGTGTAGGACACTGCAGCGAATAACACTCAACCAACTTTCTGCTCTTCTGTGAACTCTTGGACAATAGAACCAAAATATCCCTTTAAAATTAAATATATTTAAGAAGTAATGATGGACTTTAGTGATAGAAACATAGAAACATACAAAATAGGTGCAGGAGGAGGCCATTTGAGCCAGCACCACCATTCATTGTAATCATGGCTGATTATCCATAATCAGTAACCTGTGCCTGCCTTCTCCCCATACCACTTGATTCTGCTAGCCCCAAGAGCTCTATCTAACTCGCTTTTAAATTCATATAGTGAATTGGTCACCACTGCCTTCTGTGGCAGAGAATTCCACAAATTCCACAAACTCTGGGTGAACATTTCTTTCTCATCTCAGTTTTAAATGGCTTCTCCTTTATTCTTGGACCCTGGCCCCATGGTTCTGGAATCCCCCAACATTGGGAACATTTTTCCTGCATCTAGCTTGTCCAGTCATTTTATAATTTTATATGTTTCTATAAGATCCCTCCTCATCCTTCTAAATTTCAGTGAATACAAAGTCTTTCCAATCTTTCCTCATATGACAGTCCCGCCATCCCGGGGATTAACTTTGTGAACATAGGCTGCACTCCCTCAATAGCAAGGGCGTCCTTGACACAGAAACTGCACACAATACTCCAGATGTGGTCTCACCAGGGTCCTGTAAAACTGCACTATAAGAGGTTACTCCTATACGCAAAACCTCTCATTATGAAGGCCAACATGCCATTAGCTTTCTTCACTGCCTGCTATACCTGCATGCTTACGTTCAGTGACTGGTGTACAAGGACACCTAGGTCTCATTGCACTTCCCTTTTTCCTAATCGGACACCATTGAGCTAATAATCTGCCTCCTTGTCCTTGCCACCAAGTGAATAACCTACATTATACTGCATCTGCCTTGTGTCTGCCCACTCACTCAACCTGCCCAAGTCACCCTGCAGCCTCCTAGCATCCTCCTTGCAGTTCACACTGCCACCCAGCTTTGTGTCATCTGCAAATTTGTCCATGTTACTTTGAATTCCAACATCCAAATCATTAATATATATTGTAAATTGTTGCGGCCCCAGCACCGAGCCTTGCGGCACTACACTCGCCACTGCCAGCTATTCTGACAGGGACCCGTTTATTGCTGTGCCTGTGTGCCAAGCAATTCTCTATCCATGTCAATACTCTACCCTCAATACCATGTGATCTAATTTTTCCCACTAATCTCCTGTGTGGAACCTTATCAAAGGCTTTCTGAAAGTTCAGATACACTACATCCATTGGCCCTCCTTCGTCCATTTTACTTGTCACATCCTCAAAATATTCCAGAAAATTAGTCAAGCAGGATTTCCCCTTCATAAATGCATGCTGACTTGGACCAATCCGTTTACTGCTATCCAAATGCTCCGTTAATACTTCTTTAATAATTGACACCAGCATCACCCCCACCACCGATGTCAGGCTAATAGACAATAGACAATAGACAATAGACAATAGGTGCAGGAGTAGGCTATGCGGCTTCGAACCAGCACCGCCATTCAATGTGATCATGGCTGATCATCCCCAATCAGTACCCGTTCCTGCCTTCTCCCCATATCCCCTATCTAGATCTCTCTTGAAAGCTTCCAGAGAACCCGCCTCCACCACCCTCTGAGGCAGAGAATTCCCCAGACTCACCACTCTCTGTGAGAAAAAGTGTTTCCTCATCTCCGTTCTAAATGGCTTACTCCTTATTCTTAAACTGTGGCCCCTGGTTCTGGACTCCCCCAACATTGGGAACATGTTTCCTGCCTCTAGCGTGTCCAAATCCTTAACAATCTTGTATGTTTCAATGAGATTCCCTCTCATCCTTCTAAACTCCAGTGTACAAACCCAGCTGCTCCATTCTCTCAGCATATGACAGTCCCGTCATCCTGGGATTTAACCTTGTAAACCTACCCTGCACTCCCTCAATAGCAAGAATGTCCTTCCTCAAATTAGGGAACCAAAACTGCACACAATACTCCAGGTGTGGTCTCACTAGGGCTCTGTACAACTGCAGAAGGACCTCTTTGATCCTATATTCGATTCCTCTTGTTATAAAGGCCAACATGCCATTCGCTTTTTTCACTGCCTGCTCTACCTGCATGCTTACTTTCATAGACTGATGAACAAGGACCCCCAGATCCTGTTGTACTTCCCCTTTTCTCAACTTGACGCCATTTAGATAGTAATCTGCCTGTTTTTGCTACCAAAGTGGATAACCTCACATTTATCTGTATTAAACTTCATCTGCCATGCATCTGCCCACTCCCCAACCTGTCCAAGTCACCCTGCATTCTCATAGCATCCTCCTCACAGTTCACACTCCCACCCAGCTTTGTGTCATCTGCAAATTTGCTAATGTTACTTTGAATCCCTTCATCCAAATCATTGATGTATATTGTAAATAGCTGCGGTCCCAGCACCGAGCCTTGCGGTACCCCACTAGTCACTGCCTGCCATTCTGAAAGGGACCCGTTAATCCCAACTCTTTGTTTCCTGTCTGACAACCACTTCTCTATCCATGTCAGCACTCTACCCCCAATACCATGTGCCCTAATTTTGCCCACTAATCTCCTATGTGGGACCTTATCAAATGCTTTCTGAAAGTCCAGGTACACTACATCCACTGGCTCTCCCTTCTCCATTTTTCTAGTTACATCTTCAAAAATTTCCAGAAGATTAGTCAAGCATGATTTCCCCTTCGTAAATCCATGCTCGGACTAATCCTGTTACTACTATCCAAATGTCCGCTATCTCATCTTTTATAATTGACTCCAGCATCTTCCCCACCACCAATGTCAGGCTAACTGGTCTATAATTCCCTGCTTTCTCTCTCCCGCCTTTCTTAAAAAGTGGGATAACATTGGCTACCCTCCAATCCACAGGAACTGATCCTGAGTCTATAGAACATTGGAAAACGATCACCAATGCATCACCAATTTATAGAGCCACTTCCTTGAGTATCATGGGATGCAGACCCCATCAGGCCCTGGGGATTTATCAGTCTTCAGTCCCATCAGTCTAACTATTACTATTTCCCGCCTAATGCTATTTTTTTTTCAGTTCCTCTGTCTCCCTATATCCTCTGTCCTCTAGTATATCTGGGAGATTGTTTGTGTCTTCCTTAGTGAAGACACAACCAAAGTATCTGTTCAGCTCTTCTGGCATTTCCTTGTTCTAGCAATGTTACAAAATTTTGAGATTTTAAAAATCAAGTCTGCAATTTATCCCATCAGATAAAGCATAAAAAGAAGTTTAATTTGACACCTAATTTACTTTCATATCTTCAGTATTAAGAAAGTTATGGCCATTTTCATACTCGGAAATTAGCATCTTGCTTCCCATTGCCTTTCAATTGACTTAACTCAAAAGCTGTGATCTGGAAAAGTTAAATGTCCATAACATTCTTAAAAATTAAGAGAACTCAATGAAATTTTCAGTTATTATAGATTGAAGCATTCTGAAACAAATATGAAACAATCTTACTTGGATGACCTGAAATTAAAGCATATAATTAGTTAGTTATCTAATTGTAGCTAATTACAAAATTCAATGAGTAGATCTAAACATCTATCAATTTCTTAAGAAAAGATAAACTTTTTTAAAATTGCCTAAGTGTCCAAATAACATTCACACAATAATCCACAATATAACATAATTTTTAAATCTAATTTTCATGAATTTCTGGGCCAAATGGAAGGATTTTAGTGTTTTATGCCTGTAAATTAATGGCCATTTAAATCAACTAGCGAGTGGGTTTTAGCGGAATGCGGTGGATTGGAACGTTGCGGTTAGCGGTGAAGTCGGGGGGAAAAATACTGGGGGTTCATACATTTTTTGGGGAACCCATTTCGCAACATAAAAATATTATTAATGCCTCCCGAAAAACCAACTTTTAATATAAAAATAAACTATTTACCTTTTTTTCTTCCCTACGCAAAATGCTTCCGGTTGTCTGCGGTCACGGCTTTTGAAGGTGATTTTTAAATTACTCTAGTTAATAAATAATCTAGAGTAATTTAAAAATACCACCATTGATGAAATGTCGGAGCGATTTTTCTTCAGCAACCAAATCGCCCGACATTCATCGATTTGTCCTGCCTGTGGAAAAACGGCACTTTAAGCCCGCCCCCCTCTGCAAGGCGCGAAAGTCGCGCACACGGGGAGCGGCAGAAGTGCAGCGCCGGTAAAGGTAAGTTTTGTAACATACCTACTTGTTCCCCATAATAATTTCACCTGTTTCTGCCTTCAAGGGACCCACATTTGTCTTTATTTCTCTTAACATCTTTTTCTCTTAACATACCTAAAGAAGCTTTTACTATTGTTCTTTATATTCTTGGCGGGCTTACCTTTGAACTTCATCTTTTCACTTTTTGTTACCTTCTGATGTCCTTTGAAAGTTTCCCAATCCTCTGGCTTCCCTCAACATTTTGCTATGTTATACACCTTTTCTTTTAGTTTTGTACCGTCCCTAACTTCCCTTGCCAGCCACGGTTGCCTCTTCCTCCCCATATAATCCTTCTTCCTCTTTGGAATTAAATGATCCTGCATCTTCTGGATTATGCCCAGAAATTTCTGCCTTTGCTGTTCCACTGTCATTCATGTTGGGATCCTTTTCTAGTCGCCCTTTGCCAGCTCCTCTCTCATGCCTTCATAGTCCCCTTTGTTCAACTGCAATACTGACACTTCTGATTTACCCTTCTCCCCCTCAAATTGTTGATTAAAACTTATCATATTATGGTCACTCCCTCCGAGCCTCTCCCCCACCTCCCCCCCACCTCCCCCCACTATTTAAATTAAACCCACCCGTGTAGCAGTGGCAAACCTGCCTGCCAGAATGCTGGACCCCTGCCTGTTAAGGTGCAACCCATCCCAATTCACCATTACCCCAAAACACATCCCAGTGGTCTAAGAATCTAAATCTCTGCTCCCTGCACCAGCTCCTCAGCCACACATTCAGATCCCCTATCTCCCTGTTTCTGCCCTCACCAGCACAAGGTACTGGAAGCAAACCAGAGATAACCACCCTGAAAGTCCTGCTCACTCGTCATTTCCTCTTTCCCGATGTCATTTGTGCCAACATGATAGTGCCAACATGCACTACCACGCCAGGAACCAGGGAGGCAACACACCATCCATGAATCCCGCCTGTCGCTGCAGGGACCCCTGCCGGTACCTCTCACTATGGAGTCCCCTACTACCATGGCTCTGATGTAGTTGCTATATAACAAATAAAGCCAATAAATAAAGATTTATAATTCCTATTTTGTTATTCAGGAAGTACCTTTAGAAGTTTTAATAATGGGCTTCACACTGGAGCATATTTGTAGGAAAATCATAATGTATATCTGTTAAAATGTTTCTAAATATGTTATAAATGTGGTATTCAGAGAGATTAAGGAGAACAAGCACTTCTCTGAAAGTAGATAGGGTGGTGAATAAAGCTTTTGGCATGTTGACCATCTTCGAAAGGGTGCTGAGCATAGACATTGGGAAGTTATGTGCCAATTCCTGCTGAATCTCCCCGTTGTTAACCATGTTGCTTACTCCCCTTCCCATCCTATACCAATCTTTCTCTCCTAGATCTCCTCCATTGCCAGCGTGAATCCACATATAAACTGAAAGAAACGGTTTCCCCTTGGGTGACTTACAACTGAACAATATGAACATTGAATTCTCCAATTTTAAGTAACTTCCGCCTTTCAACTCTTTGTATCCTGTGCCCCACCCCCTTACCCACCCCGCTGTACTTCCTTTTCTCCCACTATCCTGCCCCTCTTTTCACTCCTTGTCCCTCCCTCTGGCTTTATTCTTCTTCTCCCCTTAGTTGACACCCTTTTATCTATTTTTCATCTCCAGTCTTAGTCACTTACTCCAACCATCTGCCAAACAACCACCTTCACCTATATCCACCTATCACTTGTCAGATTTTGTCCCACCCCTACGTCTCTTTTCCAGCTTTTCTCTCCTCTGCCACAATCAGTCTGAAGAAGGATCCCCAGCCGAAAAGTCAGCTATCCATTTCCTCCACAGATGCATCCTGACCCACTGAGTTACTCAAGCATTTGGTGTTTTACTTGGTGCAGTATTTTAGAGCTGTGCTTCTTGATAAATTCAATAGCAGGAAGAGCTCCCCTCTAGACTCCGTTATAGCTTCTCTAACCATCGTTGAAGGAGGTGAACTCTGGAGCTTAGGCGAGTGGATAGCACCAATAGCAACATATGAACATGATGTGATACCTATTACAGAAATATGTTTGCAGAATGGCCAGGACTGGGTGCTCACTATGCCAGGCTAAACACTGTTTCAAAAGGGGGAAGAAGGTACGGTGGAGTTGTTGATGAAGGAAGGTGCTAAGCAGTGCTGAGTTGTGACATTAATGCAGTAGATAGTGATCAGTTTTGTTTGAAATCATGAATGGCAAGGGGGGGGGGGAAGACACATTTAAGTAGCCCTTGGGCCCAATATATGACCTCTCATAGCATAGAATGGAAATATCAAGGGCATGTTTGAAGGGAACGGCAACCCTCATGGGAGATTTTAATCTACATATTGATTTGATGAACCAACTAGCAAGGCTGTCAATGTCGAAGAATTTGTGAACGCTACATAAATTTGTTTTTTTTAAAGCAGTACATTGTGGAGCCAAATTTAGGAATGGGATATTTGAAAATTGGTCGTAATGAGGAAGGATTTGAATGTAGAACAAAGAACAGTACAGCACAGGAACTTGTCTTTCAGCCCACCATATCTGTGTGGACTACAGTGCCCATATAAACAAATCATATTCCTTGGAGCAATTAATAATGGATCTTGTGTTTAAAGTTCCCCTAGGAGGCAATGAGCCCCCGAGGGAACTTGTTATCCACAAGATCCATTAATAATTCCTCCAAGGTATATGATAGAATTCCTAATGCAGTTTGAGAATAAGTATCATATTTCCATGGCAAGCATCTTCATTTTAAATTAGGGCAATTGTAATGGTATGAGTGAGGAGTTGTTGGAGGTAGACTGTGTAAATAAGCTTAGACACAGGTCAGTGGGGGAACGGTGGCAGATTCTCAAACAGCTGGTTCGTGATGCTCGGCAAGAGTTAATCACAAGCAAACCCTGGCATAACCCTGGATAACAATAGAGGTAAAGGATAAAGTTAATTGAATACTCGGGTATACAAAGTGACGTGGGCTGGTGGTAGACCAGAGGACTGTGAAAAGTAGAATCAGCTCATAAGAAAGGAGAAAGTGAAAATTGAGAGAACATTTGGAATTTTCCTCCCACATCCCAAAGACATCTAAGTTGGTAGGTTAATTGGCCACTGTAAACTTCCCCAGTACGTAGGTTAATGATAGAATCTTGGGATAGTTGATGAGCATGTGGGAAAATGGGATTAATATAGGATGTGTTTAGATTAGAGATTAGAGATACAGTGTGGAAACAGGCCCTTTGGCCCACCAAATACGCTACGGCCATCAATCACCCAAACACTAGTTCTAACCTACATACTAAGGACAATTTACAGATGTCAATTAACCAACAAACCTGCAGGTCTTTGAAATGTGAGAGGAAACTGGAATGTGAGCGGAAACCAGTGAAAACCTTCATGGTCACAGGGTGAATGTACAAACTCCATATAGAAGACACCCATAGTCAGCATCGAACCCAGGTCTCTGGAGTTGTAAGGCAGCAACTCTAAAGCTGCGCCATTGTGCCGCTGTGTGGACTCTGGACCAACGGGCCTGTTTCTGTGCTGTTCCTCTGTTTAATGTTATTATTGTGTGTAAGTACTTCATAATTTCATACATCTTAATTAAATCTCTCTTTAGACTCCACTGTTCCAAGGAAAAGAACGTAGGTAGATTTAATCTTTCCTCATAACTAAACCTTTCCAGTCTTGGCAACATCCTTGTGAATTTGCTCTGTGGCTTCATTGGAATAATTATATCTTTCCAGGTCTGACAATGGATCATCGACCTGCAATGTTTACTCTGTTTTTTTCAATGTAGATGCTGATCATGATTGTTTCACCTGGCAAACGTCATCCAATCTTGATTTGCGATCAGTGAGTAGAGCCAGTGTGGCAGGACAGAAGATTAGCAAGATACTGTAAATCTTAGCATGTTCAGTGTTAATCAAGGAACCTCAGGACACTTGCTCAGTATGATACAATTTAAAGCATGACCTGCCTGGCCAGTCACTCATATTTCAAATTTCATATTTCATGAGTTGTCCTGAGCCAACAGAAACCAAACAACCATATATGTTATGGCCATCTTTGGCCTGAAAGGAGAAATATTCAACCAGATCCCAAAGAGTTAAACTTGAAAACTAATTGTAAAATCTTGACTTTTGCAGATTGCATGATCCAAATGAAATGTGCAAAATTATTCAAGTATTTGATTGGGAAGATACGGGGAAACTATTTCCTCTGGTGTGAAATATAGTATTGAGGGTGGGGTGGGAGATTGCAACCTTCACATGGTCTGCCGTGTTACGACGAATGCAATCAACCTGATGTGCACAATCAAATAAGATCAAATAGAACACGTTGTCCTACAACCTTAGGCTATGCACGCCATAGGCAAGAAGAAGAAGAAGTACTGGGGAGCATAATCTAAAGTTTTATATCGGTATTACAGAAATGAAATCAAAAAATAATCTCACTAAGAGCAGTAGAAATTTGGAATGTGCCTGGCCCCAATAGGTAATTTGAATTGACTCAGAATCATTATAGCCGGTGGTCTACAATTGCTTACCAGTTTGAAAAAATGACTGATATGCAGTAATTAATTTATTAACATTTGTGGTAATGCATATTCTGCATATGTATTGTTGCTAAAATAATGAAAACTAGCAACCAATTTTGAAGAACGGGCAATAATGATTCTGAGCTATATGTTAAATCTGGTCAGTAGAGAAGGGTATCGAGTATCAGACAGTAAATATTAAGGTCTACGGCAACTATGATCTAATTGAATGATGGAACAGACAAGGATCTGACTGACTCAATCTTGTCCCAATCCTACTTTGTCAGGTTTTATAGGACTGGTGGATTTACTGATCCAAGGGGAAGTAAAAGCAATAGTGACATCAAGCTTCTGTTCAGGCTTTGAAAAGTTAATACGTCATTGATGTGCACGTGGGTTATCTTATGGTTTTGTGCTTTTGGTGCAGGACCATAGGTTGGGAGCTCATAATTGTATCATAGCAACTAATGAATTTAATTTGAGTAAACTTCAGATACTCAATTTTGTACTTTGGTTTGCACTATTATCGGTTGGTTGCCTAGCAAACTGATTGTTAACTTATTGTATTATTGATTATTGTATATTTATTTTTGTGGTATTGCATTAATGAGCCTGTAAAGCTACAGAAAACTAGAAACATTATTCTATTGCCGATATATTTAACAATTAAACACCCTTGACGCTCAGCTCTCTTGACTCTTTGGAATTTCTCAGCTAGCAACTGAAAAAATGCATTTGTGATGATTTGATTTTGAAGGATTTATAAAATTATTTATGCTTTTTGTACTTTTTTTTAAGTGAACTAAATAATATCAATAGCAGGACACCAGGTGGCATAAGTAGTGAATCTCAGGATTGTGGGAAAATAAATAAATTATTTAGCTTTATCAATTTGTTCTGCTTTTGAAATTATGTCTGACCTATTGCTATTTTATGTGGGTTTTCCAGATTTCTGCAAGAAACCATAAAAAAATAATTAGCTACAGACAGTAAGTTAAATATTACATAGCTTATTTATGACCTCCAGAAGAGCTCTTCCTGTTGAGTAGCCACAGATGTCCATTAGAGGAAAAGTGCCTGCCTGTCGGAGCAGTGAGGTTGTATCTACTGTATGCTGGCTCTGCCCATCAGAGCCTGTGTCAATGCATCTGTGCCAAAGTAAGTGGAGTTCAGGCTGTTTAACTCCAATTCCCAGAATCTGGCTATGGGTAATGGGAGAGTAATCTTATGATTTTCTTGGCAGGCAGTAAAGAATGGTAAACAGTTCTAGTTTGGATTTTATATCTAGTCCATCAAGGAACTCCTAGATTCAACACAATTTATTTTATTGTCATCAGATTTCTGCTCCTTAATTTCTCCTCCTGTAAATTAATAGTAAGCTGAAAAAATGGATGGTAAATAGTCATAATGTGATATGCCTTTTACTTGCAAAGAGCGAATGAAATATAGTAATTAATTGACTAACACGTGGGGAAGTGCAGACTCTTCAGGAGTTATGTTGATGGCGTAGTGAAAACTGCAACCTGCAATAAGTGAAACTGCAAAAAGAATTTATCAATACTAGCAGATCACTCAGCTACTTCAAAAGTTGGAAAATTTGTTGTGTAGTATGGACTTGTAATAGAGAGTAGCTGAATCAAAACAAACATACTGTAGTTAGATGATTTCCTGTTAGGAAATGAGGCAGGTCAGGTGATAGAGGTATTCGTTGGTGAGCACTTCGGGATCAGTGATCACAATACCATTAGTTTCAATATAATTATGGAGAGAGTCAGAACTGGACTTATACCGAGATTTTTGATTGGAGAAAGGCTAACTTTGAGGAGATGCGTAAGGATTTAAAAGGAGTGAATTGGGACATCTTGTTTTATGGGAAGGATGTAGAAGAGAAATGGAGGACATTTAAAGGGGAAGTTGTAAGAGTACAGAATCTTTATGTCCCTGTTCGGTTGAAAGGAAATAGTAAAAATTGGAAACAGCCATTGTTTTCAAGGGAAATTGGACACTTGGTTTGAAAAACGTTGCTTTGGCAAGAAAGGTGAAAGTAAATCCAAAGGGTTTCTACAGCTATATTAATAGCAAAAGGATAACGAGGGATAACATTGGACCATTAGAGAGCCAGAATGGACAGCTATCTGCAGAGCCAAAAGAGATGGGGGAGATATTGAACAATTTCTTTTCTTCTGTATTCACCAAGGAGAAGGATATTGAACTCTGTGAGGTAAGGTAAAAAAGTAGAGTAGCTATAGAAACTATGAGATTCAAAGAGGAGGAAGTACTGACACTTTTGAAAAATATAAAAGTGGATAAGTCCTGACAGGATATTCCCTAGGACATTGAGGGAAGTTAGTGTAGAAATAGCAGGGGCTATGACAGAAATATTTCAAATGTCATTAGAAACGGGAATAGTGCCGGAGGATTGGCTTACTGCGCATGTTGTTCCATTGTTTAAAAAGGGTTCAAAGAATAAACCTAGCAATTATAGACTTGTTAGTTTGATGTCAGTGGTGGGCAAATTAATGGAAAGGATACTTAGAGATAATATATATAAGCATCTGGATAAGCAGGGTCTGATCAGGAACAGTCAACATGGATTTGTGCCTGGAAGGTCATGTTTGACAAACCTTCTTGAATGTTTTGAAGAGGTTACTAGGGAAATTGATGAGGGTAAAGCAGTGGATGTTGTCTATACGGATTTCAGTGAGGCCTTTGACAAGGTTCCCCTTGGAAGGTTGGTTAAGAAGGTTCAATCTTTGGGTGTTAATGGCGGAGTAGCAAGATGGATTCAACAGTGGCTGAATGGGAGATGCCAGAGAGTAATGGTGGATGGCTGTTTGTCAGGTTGGAAGCTGGTGACCAGTGGGGTGCCTCAGGGATCTATGTTGGGTCCACTGTTGTTTGTCATGTACATCAATGATCTGGATGATGGGGTGGAAAATTTGATAAGTAAGTATGCAGATGATACTAAGATAGGTGGTGTTGTGGATAATGAAGTAGATTTTCAAAGTCTACAGAGAGATTTGGGCCATTTGGCAGAGTGGGCTGATAGATGGGAGATGGAGTTTATTGCTGATAAGTGTGAGGTGCTACATCTTGGCAGGACAAATCAAAATAGGACATACATGGTAAATGGTAGGAAACTGAGGAATGCTGTGGAACAGAGAGATCTAGGAATAACCGTGCGTAGTTCCCTGAAGGTGGAATCGCATGTAGACAGGGTGGTAAAGAAAGCTTTTGGTTTGCTGGCCTTTATAAATCAGAGCATTGAATATAGGAGTAGGGAAGTAATGTTAAAATTGTACAAGGCATTGGTGAGACCAATTCTGGAGTATGGAGTACAATTTTGGTCGCCTAATTATAGGAAGGATGTCAACAAAATAGAGAGAACAGAGGAGATTTACTAGAATGTTGCCTGGGTTCCAGCAACTAAGTTACAGAGAAAGGTTGAACAAGTTAGGTCTTTATTCTTTGGAGTGCAGAAGGTTAAGGGGGAACTTGATTGAGGTCTTTAAAATGATGAAAGGGATAGACAGAGTTGACGTGGATAAGCTTTTCCCATTGAGGGTAGGGAAGATTCAAACAAGAGGGCATTGACATGAGAATTAAGGGACAGAAGTTTAGGGGTAACATGAGGGGGAACTTCTTTACTCAGAGAGTTGTGGCTGTGTGGAATGAGCTTCCATCAAAAGTGGTGGAGGCAGGATCGATTTTAACATTTAAAAGTAAAGTGGATAGGTATATGGACGGGAAGGGAATGGAGGGGTATGGTCTGAGTGCAGGTAGATGGGACTAGGGGAAAATAAATGGTCCGCACGGAATGGAATGGCCGCGAGGGCCTGTTTCCGTGCTGTAATTGTTGTATGGTTATATGGTTGTTATATGATATTAAAAAAACTGGGCTCATACAGTAAAATTATGAAGATCCATATAACTTTTCTAAGGACCATAATGCAAGGGAAGGTGCAAGTACTGGAGAGATAGCTAACTTTTGGTAACCATAAAATAACTAAAAAGATAAACGTTAAACAGCATAAAGAAAAGCATGAAGAACAGAATGACTATTACAGCACACAATACAAAAACAGATCTCAGGTAGTTTTAACATTTCTTGTTGCATAATTTCCAAGAAATCCAAGGAGTTTTCAAAGATTCAATGATACCTTATTGGCACATGTACAGTTCCCTTGGTACAGTGACATTCTTTGTTTTTGCATACAATACACAAAATACGCAAGAGTCACCACGTTTCTTGCACAGACAAAGTTACAAAAGTGCTCATTACTGTCCTGAAGGTTCCTCTCTGTTCTCGGTGGAGATCTCCTTTCTCCAGAGATGCTGCCTGACCCACTGAGTTACTCCAGCATTTTGTGTCTATCTTCGGAGTAAATCGGCATCTGCAGTTATTTCCTACACACATGCTGCCTTACAGGCTCAGTCCACTGTAGTCCCGACTCTTGATCATCATGAGCAAAGAAGTTAGCAGAGGAGTGCTGTAATATTGGGTGAGTGGCGGTTGCTCCATGGAGAACAAAAATGCTGCTCTATTTCAGGAGGAGAGCCTGCATTCTCTGTTTTCCACCACACTGACTGAGATGCTGCCTGCCAACCAACAGATGATGACCATGGCTGCTTAAACTAAAGGCAATGAGGTTGAACACAGCAGAGTTGTTCTGAGCCTGAGCTGATCTAAACTATTTGCATATTCCTCCACTGAACGTGACTGCCAAATCTGCCTGTCTGTCTGTCTGTCTGTCTGTCTGTCTGTCTGTCTGTCTGTCTGTCTGTCTGTCTGTCTGTCTGTCTGTCTGTCTGTCTGTCTGTCTGTCTGTCTGTCTGTCTGTCTGTCCATAACTGAAACTCTGATCTTGTGCTCTTCCGGTTTGCTCAGTTCTTCTATTTGCGATAAAACGGTACGCGATAACGCTACGATTTTTCGCCACTGAACTCACCATTCTCCTGTGCTGCGAGTGCAACAAGTTTTGTTCTGATTGGCAGTATATTGTAAAAGTTAGCGAGGTGTAAAAATCTTAAAAACTGCGCGTGCGCAGATCAATCTCCTCTCCTGCCAGTCAGTGGCGCGCGCATTGGTCTCTTCTCCTGCCACTCCCTGGGACAATCCACCCCTTCCTGCACCATCACGTCTTTACTGGAGCTGAGAATGGCTGGCGAAGGTTTCCAACCGGACACAATATTTGGAGGAACCGGAACCCGGCGCGGCCCAGCCCAGCCTGGCGCGGAGTCGGATATGTCGCCAAACGGAAAGTGGAGAGTCTGATCCCGGTGGAGGAGAGCGTCGAGCGGACGCTGTGAGTCCCAAACGCACTGCCATCACAATGCCCTGCAGCTCCAGCCCCTTTATCTCTGGTCCCCCTCGCTGGCCCCGTGATACCCCCCTCTCCCTCATGACTCTTTTCTCCGAGCTCTCCACCCCCCACCCCCCCTTTCCCGTCCAGACCGATTCCAGGTCAAGCTGAGGATCCACACCAATGGCTGATGCTCCTCCGGGGCACACAAGAAGGGAGAGGAGCGGCAACCTCGAGATCCTGGGGAGGGAGAGTTGGTGAGGAGAGGGGATAGAGGAGGAAGGAGGGAGTAGGGAGGGAAGAGGAGTTATGGGGGAGGAGGGAGGAAGTGACTGACGGTAGGGGAAAGGAGGGGGGGGGAGGGATTGGGGAGGGTAGGAGGAGAGGGAAAAGAAGTGGGAGAAGGTGAGGAGAGAGAGTGGGGGAGAGGAGGGGGGAGTAGAGGAGGGGGAGTAGAGGAGGGGGGTGTGGGGAGGTAGGGATTGTGGAATAGAGGGAGAGGAGGGCAGTGGGGTAGGTGAGGAGGGATAGTGGGCGGGATAGGGGATGTGAGAAGTAGAGGAAGTGGGGGATAGTGGGATAGGATGGGGTAGGGAGGGGAGAGGAGTTATAGAGAGAGGGAGGGAGTGACTGAGGGTAGGGGAAAGGAGAGGGAGTGAGAAGTAAGGGAAGGATTGGGGAGGGGAGAAGGAGAGGAGAAAGAAGAGGGAGGGTGAAGAAGAGAGGGAGAGAGTGCTGGGGGCTAAGGTGAAATAAGCCGCGCCTGTGCAGTTGGGGGCTATGGGTGAGTGGTGGAATATTGCGTTGGGGAAGCGGGTGAGTGGTGGAATATTGTGTTGGGGAACGAGTTGCGTTGGGGGATCAAGCCTCCCATGTGATAGGGACCCATTTCATCTAGTGCCTCTTAAATGTTGGAACTGTGTCTGATTCCATCACCTCCTGTGGCAGGGCTTTCCTGGTATTAACCATAATGATGGCATCCGCCCATCCGGTAGATCTTGACCTGCCCGAGGTTGCTATTGTGACTGGAACAGGTGATATTTTGTTTTCAATAATCATGAGTCAAGAGTATTTAATCGTCATATGCATCGGAACCAGAACAATGAAATTTATACTTGCTGCAGTTTTTCAGGCCGATTAATGCAATAACATGACTAATAAGCATGCAATTATTCAATAAATTATTAATTAGTATACTAAGTATCCAGACCATAATAGTGCAAAACTGAAGTATGTAGTGCAACGAAAACCAAGTCCATAGCAGAATGTTGCTGAGGTAGGGTGACAATTTGGGTTGTTCGAGTTGTTTGGATTCTTATTAAAGTTCAGGAAGGAATTACTACCCGAGGACATTGCAGAAATTATGTGAGATATTCTTCTCCACTCTTTCCCTGTTCCTAGCAGCTTGTTCTACTCTGCATGCTCTTTGCTCATTTTGCCAATTTTGCAAAATTATATACTCATCTCTGCAAATAAGAGTGAGTATGCATTTTACAGGACCTGCATGTTGCTTGCAAGCTCAGCATTTACTTATTGAGAAAGCAGTAATGAGCTGCCTCATTGTAACACTGCTACCCTTCTGGAGGTGGTACCACTACTGTGTTTTGGGTAAGGGATTTTAATCAAGTCAGGATATTGGGTGTATCGGAGAGGTGCCATCAGGGGGTTGTAAAAAAAAGAGCTGTTGGAGGAATTCAGCAGGTCAGGCAATATCTGCAGCAGCAAAGGGGTAGCTCATATTACTGTTGAGACCCTGTACCAATGATATCCCTCTGGCTCTGCAGATGCTGCCTAATCTACTGAGTCTGACTAGAAACTGGTTTTGTGTCCCAAATTTAGGATGGCGGCTGCAGTTCCAATCATGCAGGGTGGTGCTCAACTATTTTTGTTGTTGTACTTTTGCACCGTAGAAAATATTCCATCGCATTCCTGACTTTTGCTTTGTAGAAAGGCTTTGGAGACCAGAGGTGTCATATGCCTTGGGATACCTAGTCTCTGAGCTGCATTTGTTACCATCGTATTAATGGGGTGGGTCCAATTGAGTTTCTGGAGAAGAATGACTCACAGAAAGTCGATGGAGAGGACTTGGTGATGGTAATTCCACTGAATTCACGATAAAAGTGCTTGGACTCCCTTTAGTTAGAAATGGTCATTTCCTGACACCTAGATGTCAAATAATATTTGTAACTGAATAATGTCTAGATTTTGCTTCACAAAAGTTTGTTCTGGTTAATTTGCTGAGAAGTTGTGAAAGGGATTGAACAAATGAAGTGAGTTGTGCCTTAAAATAGGCAAAAAACCCCTTCTGCAGTTGCTGCTCTACCCCCCGTAAAACTTTGTTACTTGGTGCAGTTCTGGAAAACACTTAAGACTTGCAGAAGCCATTGTAAGCACAGAGGGAAACAACCAGCACCTAACCTTTACCTTGTGGTTCATTCTTTAAAATAGGGCTGTGGGATAATTTATCATCATGCTGAATGTGAGTGAGTCACACTAGGTTAACATAGGGCATTAACTGGGAATGGGCATTAGCTAGCATCAAGTTAGTGCTGTGTGAAGTGCTTGCTCTGCCTACTCCCTGCAGATGTTCGATGCATGCACAATAACATCCTCACCTCTATGGCATCCTAGCAATTTTCCCCACAACCTGTCAATGCCACTTTGCTATTTGTGGTGCCTTGCTGTGTGTAAATTGGCTGCCACATTTCCTATATTATAACGGCATTACAGTACTTCAGAAGTAATTCATTGGTTCTGAAACATTTTTCTGCTCCTGTGAAATGTGAAATAAAATTGCAAGTTCTTTAATGGACAGAAAATCACAGGCTGTGTGTCCCATGACATGCCTCTTCCTTTAAATAATCAGCTGTAGAACTGGCTTCATGTTTCAGACCCACTGTTCTACAGTTTAAAAGCACACTGTACAATTGTTGGATTTTCAGACCCTATCCTACATAACAACATGAAAAAAAGTATATGAAATTAGTCAAATATTCTCCTTTGCAAAATATGTGAGGATGGCGTGTTGGCACACCAAGCTTGCAAGAGATTATGAAATAAAAAAGGGGTGTTAATAACATTGCCTACTATTACTGTGAACCTAGTATTTCTAAATATTTATTTTACATATGAGTGACAATAAAATACTAGAGTCATGGAATCATGGAGTCA
Source organism: Raja brachyura (assembly GCA_963514005.1). The sequence continues at coordinate 89,748,482 of OY740782.1, forward strand.
TACATCACAAAAAACAGGCCCTTCAGCTAAGATGCCCCATCTACACTGGTCCCACCTGCCTGTGTTTGGCCCATTTCCCTCTAATAATTACTATCCATGTACCTATCCAAATGTCTTTTAAATGTTATTATAGTACTTGCCTCATCTTCTCTGGCAGTTTGTTCCATATTCTCACCATTCTCTGTGTGAAAAAGTTGCTCCTCAGATTCCTAAGAAATGTTTCCCCTCACGTTAAACCTACACCCCCTGGTTCTTGATTGGGTAAACTACTCTGGGTAAAATACTCATTGCATTCATCATATCTATTCAACCCATGATCATATATACCTCTCTAAGATCACCCCTCATTCTCCTGCGCCACAAGGAATACAGTCCTGGTCTGCCTAGCCTCTCCCAGTAGTCACGCCAGTAGTCAGGTCCTGGCAACATCCTTGTAATTTTTTTTCTGCACTCTTTCCAGCTTAACAACATCCTTCCTTTAGTGGGGTGGCCAAAATTGAACATAATACTCCAACTGCGGCCTCACCAACATCTTGTACTACATTTTTCAATTTCTCTCCCCACCATGTAAGACTGCATATGTTTTTTATTGGATTAGCCGTAATGTGTGCTACAAATCTATACCAATTATTATCTTGAACTTTTCACTTTTGTATGTTAATCCATTTAAGGGTGGAAGAAGAATCTATAGAATGATGATGAAGCAAGACTCCTGACAGCCAATTCCAAGGGTTTGTCTGGAACTGAATTTGATTGCTGCCAACTTGCCATCATATCAGATTCAGAACCAGAATCAGAATCACACTTTATTCGCCAAGTATGGTTTGCAACATACGAGGAATTTCACTGGCCAGGGCAGTCATACAATTAAAAGCAACAGATCACTCAAAAACACATTTTAACATGAACATCCACCACAGTGACTCTTACACATTCCTCACTGTGATGGAAGGAGAAATAAAGTTCAAGTCCCTTCCCTTAGTTTTTCTCAGTCGTGGGCCTCGAGCCCCTGTTAACAGGACGATCTTGACTCCCGTAGCCGGCGGCATTCAGTCCCTCCGCATCGAGGCAATCAGCTCCCGCATCGGGGAGATGTCAGCTCCTCCCCGCCGAGTGACCGAACCTCGTGTCGGGCCTGGTCGAACCTTCTGCGACCTTGGAGCTCCCGACTCAGCCTCTCATGACTGCGAGCTTGATGGTAAGTCCGCAAGCCGTGGTGGGAGCGATCCCAGGCAAGGCATCAGCTCTGATGTTAAGTCCGCGCCCCGCAGTGGGACTCACAACAGTCCGAGGAGGCTTCCAGCTCCATCGATGGAAGGCTGCAGAGCACGCTGGAGAATGTTATCTGAAAATTAATCACATCTCCGGCAAGGTAAAAACCTGAAAAAAAAGTTTCCCCCGATCCCCTCCCCCCTTCCCCCACATAAAACTTTTAACACACTAAAAAATAACAAAGAATGGAAAAACGAACAGACTGCCAGCAGGGTAGCCATCGCCCCGGCGCCCCTTGTGGTAAAAATGTGACCTTGAGATGTGACCTTGAGATAATTGGGGCACACATCCATGCCAACATCAAGCTTGTTTCATTGACTGTGACATCACCCTGCTCTGTCCCATCTCTGTCTATCTGCAGCCTCATCCTTGCCTTTGTTACCTATAGGCTTGAATACCTCAATGTGCATTTGGTCATGCAACTACACTCTACTCTCAAGCTTAATAATAATACATTTTATTTAATGGCTCCTTTCAAGACACTCAAGATCACCTTACATCACATAATATCAGTAATAAATATACAATAAGCAAAAAACCACGAGTAATTAAAAAATCAACAATAAAACATGCAATAAGCAACAAAGCACAGCACCATGAGTTAAATTGATATAAAATAAGATTCAGTTAAAATGAGTAAGCTAGTTTAAAAAGATGGTTTTAAGAGCAGTTTTGAATTCTGTCATGGAGTCCAGTATGCGGATATGAGGGGGTAGTGAATTCCAAAGTTTAGGTGCAGTGTGGGAGAAGGCCCTGGCACCCATTGTGCTGAGGTTGATGGGTCGTAGAGCCAGTCGACCTGCTTTTGAAGACTGCAGGGAGCGGGAGGGGGTGTAAGTCTGAAGGAGGTCTTGCGATAAACTGGGGAAAGGTTATGAAGCGTTTTAAATGTTAATAATACAATTTTAAAGTTAATCCTTTTTGACACAGGGAGCCAGTGTAATTGAATCAGTAGAGGTGTGACATGATCAGTGGACTTTGAATGCGTGATAATCCGTGCTGCAGAGTTCTGGATGAGTTGAAGTCAATGACTTTGTTGGGGATGCCTGCCAGATTGCATTGCAGTAGTCAATGCATGATGTGACCAAAGCATAGACTAGAACTTCCGTGGAGTGTTGTGTTAAAGCAGGGCGTAGTCTGGGGATGTTTCGTAGATGGAAAAAGGCAATCCGGGAGACATTGTTTATATGACTGGAGAAAGAAAGGGTACTGTCCAAGATAACACCAAGGCTCTTAACCTGTGTGGAGACTGGTATGATGGCTTCATCGATGGGGAGTGAACAGATATTGGTTTTTTGAGAGTGTAGATTTAGAACCAATGAGGAGTAGCTCAGTTTTACTACTGTTGAGCTTTAGGTAGTTGTTTGTCATCCATATCTGTATATCATGGAGACAGGCAGTGAGAGTACTGGACAGGACAGTCGAAGTGGGCTTGGTGGATACATCAAGTTGTGTATCATCAGCATAAAGGGCCTGTCCCACCAGCATGCAACTCTATGCGATGAACGCGATCGAACTAGAAGCGGGGGCCGCGTGGAGGTCGGGTGATCCCCTGTACAGGGCCGTTCCCACCAGCATGCACCTGCATGCAGCAAGCGCGACCAAACCGGCAGCGAGGGCCGCGCGGAGGTCGAGTGAGTGGCGCAACGCGGTGCAAAGTGAGGCGAACTTGGAGCGAAGTCCAAGGTAAGTTCGCCAGGACTGAGAGGGGCACACAGAGAGGGGCACCGAGGCACACACACATACAGGGCCACGGAGCCACACACATCGAGGGTCATGGAGGCACTTACAAATAGGTTCATGGAGGCACGATGTCGGGGCGGTGTGTAAATGTCGAGGCAACTGCGAGCCGACAAGCCGTTGCCGCGCGGAATTTTTGGACATAGTCGGTTTTTCGGAGCCCCGCGCGGTGTCGGGACGAACTCGGGACGAACTCCGCACAATTCCGCACGGCTCCAGCGATTGAAGTGGGACCGGCCCCGCGACGCCGGACGGCTTAAGCAACCACGTTAGGTCGCGCTAATCGCATAGAGTTGCATGCTGGTTGGACAGGCCCTTAACAATGAAAATGAATACCATGGTGCTGAAAAATGGTGCCAAGAGGGAGGAAGTCGATAATGAACAGAAGTGCCCCCAACACTGAACCCTGTGGAACTCCATGGTGAACTATGGAACTTTCTGATTGGTAATTCTGAATCTGTATCAAGTGTGTCCTATCTGCAAGGTAGGAGGCAAACCACTGATACACAGTGCCACAGTAATGCTAGCCAGACTATCCACGAGGATTTGATGGGATATAGTATCAAAGGCTGCGGTGAGGTCAAGGAGGATAAGGATGGTGAGTAGACCGGAATCAGCTGCACAGAGGAGGTCTTTGGTGATCTTAACCAGGGCTGTTTCGGTGCTATGTTTGGGGCGGAAGCCAGATTGGAATTGTTCAAAGATATTATTGTTTTCAAGATAGGTCTGGCGTTGAGATGAAACTACCCTCTCAAGAATTTTGGAAATGCATAGTAAGTTGGAAATAGGCCGGTCGTTGTTTTGGTCACTGGAGCCCAAACCAGGTTTTTTCAAGGTTGGTCTGATTATGGCAACTTTCAGTGAAGAGCGAACTATACCAGTTGACAGAGAGGAGTTAATAATGGAAGTTATCAGGGAAATTATAAAAGGCAGGCATGCTTTAACTAGGATTGTGGGGATTGGATCCAGGTGACATGTGGAATAATTGGACTTAGTAATAAGTTCATAAATATGGTTTTCAGTTGGAAGACTGAAGTCTCATAGGACAATGGATGGGAACAGTTTCATGGTGCTTATTGATGATAATTCAGTCTGCATGATGTTGGCAGAGGTCAGCTGCTCATGGATAGTGTTAATTTTTGAGATGAAAAACTTCAAAAAGCAGAGCAATGTTCATTGGAAAGGTTACTGTTCATATTGGTTTCAGGTGGTTTGAGTAGCCTTTTCACTGTGGAGAAGAGAGTTCTGGTATTTATTTTACCTGTGCTGATGATATTTGCATAATCAGAGTTTTAGCTATTGAAAGAGCATTTTAGTAGTGGAGTAGATGATCAAAATACATCTGTTTATGAACAGCAAGTCCAGTCTTGGTGCAGAGCCTCTCCAGGCGCCGACCTAAAACTTTGAGCTGGCGTAGTTCAGGTGTGTATCAGGGAGCAGAATGGGAAAGTGAGACAACCCGTGTTTTCAGAGGGGCTAGAGAATCAAGTACAGAAGATAAAGTATTGTCGTGGTAGTCCATTAGAGGGGGGTTGGAACAGGAACGGGGTTCGAGATAATTAAACTGCTGAATCTTCTGGGTTAACATGTCTGATGTTGCGGTGATCAAGGGTGCATCTCATCATGACATGATGCGATGCACACTTGATTTACTGAGCGGTAGCTTGGTGTTGAATAATACAACTCATCCAAAGGTCATCCAAAACTGCAGCCCATGTTCTAACCACCATCCAGCACTGATGTGCTTGACTACATTGCCTCTCAATATGATTTTAAAATTGTCACTCTTGTTTCAGAAACTCATTACTCTATAATCTATCCCTGCCTTCTGAAAATATTGATGCTTCTTCAATTCTGGCTGCAGGATCATTCCTAATTTAGAAACAAAGAACAGGGTCTGAACCTGGCTTATACCAAAGATAGACGCAAAGCGCTGGAGCCACTCAGCGGGCCAAGTAGCATCTCTGGAGAAAAAGGATAGATGATGTTTTGGGTCAGAACACCCCCCCCCCCCAGATCCCATCAGAGAGGGGAAGATAACTTCTTCAAATTAGGCATTCCTTGAGGATATTTGGCAGTGGAGTAAACCAAACTGTAGAAGAACGTTTTTTGGGAGGGTTCCTATCCTAGAACTTCACTGGTCCCTATCTACCTATCTATGCATCTATCATTCCAAATTTAATTGGTTTTTCATTCAATGCCTTGCCTTGATGTATCAAAAAACTAAACGTTGTAGTTTCTTCATTAGTAAATATTTTTTTGGGCCAATTCCTTTTCAGCGCTATGTGGGTCATTGATTATATTTGGATTACTGGTACTGGAAGTAATTGGACCAGTAATTTGCATATGCTTTTCATATTGATGTTTTCCTGACATCAACTGAGCACCAAATGAAAACCAAATCAGAGCAGAAAGATGTAATGTATCATTGGACACTCTCAATAGAACCTGGCAAACATTTCGCTCGTTTCTTGTATGTTTTAATATTTAATGAGACATCTACTCACATTGGAAGGCCAGAATAGGCATCCTCAGAAGTGAATGCAACCATTCAAACACCTCATGACATCCATGGAGAGTGCTTAATCTAACAATGAGTCCTTAAGAACATTAAAAATAGAAACAGAAGTAGACCTTTGATACTTCTCTGTCATTTATCAAAATATTGGTTAATTTTCTGCATCAATGCTATTTTTCACTATTCACAAATTTCTAGATTCTTTACATGTTTAAAAATATATTGACATCTATTTTGAATGATAGAGCCTCTAGACCTCTCTGAGCTAAAGAATTCCAAAGATTTAGTACTCTCTGCATTAAGAAATCTTTCCCCATCTCAGTTATCAATGTTTAGGACTTTGAAACAATGAAGACAAGACATTGAATGGAAAACCAATTAAATTGGGAATGATCGAATCATAATTGAAGAGACTGTCCCACTACAGCGACCTAATCCGCAAGTTCTGCCGAGTTTGCCCTCGACTCATACTCGCAGCATGGTCGACACAAGGTCGTCGGAGGTCTTTGTAACTCTCCTTCATACTCGAGAGTAGTCCCCGTGTACTCGAGGCCTCAGCTAGGTCGCGGCGTATTTTTCAACATGTTGAAAAATGCCCGTGAGTAAAATAGGGTCGCCATGGAAAATTGTGATACTTTTTTTACCTGTAGGTTTAGTCGTAATAAATCATAGTAGGTCATAGAAACATAGAAACATAGAAAATATGTGCAGGAGTAGGCCATTCAGCCCTTCGAGCCTGCACCGTCATTCAATATGATCATGGCTGATCATCCAACTCAGTATCCTGTACCTGCCTTCTCTCCATACCCCCTGATCCCCTTAGCCACAAGGGCCACATCTAACTCCCTCTTAAATATAGCCAATGAACAGGCCTCAACTACCTTCCGTGGCAGAGAATTCCAGAGATTCACCACTCTCTATGTCAAATTTTTTTCTCATCTCGGTCCTACAAGACTTCCCCCTTATCCTTAAACTGTGACCCCTTGTTCTGGACTTCCCCAACATCGGGAACAATCTTCCTGCATCTAACCTGTCCAACCCCCTAAGAATTTTGTAAGTTTCTATAAGATCCCCCCTCAATCTTCTAAATTCTAGCGAGTACATGCCGAGTCTATCCAGTCTTTCTTCATATGAAAGTCCTGACATCCCAGGAATCAGTCTGGTGTACCTTCTCTGTACTCTCTCTATGGCAAGAATGTCTTTCCTGAGATTAGGAGACCAAAACTGTATGCAATACTCCAGGTGTGGTCTCACCAAGACCCTGTACAACTGCAGTAGAACTTCCCTGCTCCTATACTCAAATCATTTTGCTATGAATGCTAACATACCATTCACTTTATTCACTGCCTGCTGCACCTGCATGCCTACTTTCAATGACTGGTGTACCATGACACCCAGGTCTCGTTGCATCTCCCCTTTTCCTAATCGGCCACCATTCCAATAATAGTCTACTTTCCTGTTTTTGCCACAAAAGTGGATAACCTCACATTTATCCACATTATACTGCATCTGCCATGCTTTTGCCCACTCACCCAACCTATCCAAGGCACCTTACAGCCTCCTAGCAGCCTCCTCACAGCTAACACTGCCCCCCAGCTTCATGTCATCCGCAAACTTGCACTCAATTCCCTCGTCCAAATCATTAATATATATTGTAAATAGCTGGGGTCCCAGCACCAAGCCTTGCGGTACCCCACTAGTCACTGCCTGCCATTCTGAAAAGGACTAACAGGTCAAACTAACAGGTCTATAATTGCTAGGTTTATTCTTTGAACCCTTTTTAAACAATGGAACAACATGTGCAGTACGCCAATCCTCCGGCACTATTCCAGTTTCTAATGACATTTGAAATATTTCTGTCATAGCCCCTGCTATTTCCACACTAACTTCCCTCAATGTCCTAGGGAATATCCTGTCAGGATGTCAGTGTTAATACCTGCATAAGCCAGAACCTGCTGCAGCCACCTTAAAAAAGTCTGAACCGACCTTCCCTTGTGTGGTTGTTTGTTGATTAATAAACAATGCTGATTCCACACTTCTTAGGATTCTGGTGGCCTTGATATAATATAGCAAGCCTGCCCTCCCACATAGACATGAGACCGTGGGGTAACTGGTAAATGATTTTAAATCCTGCCACCCCTGGTCTGCTCTGCTTGTGTAGATCAGAATGTAAAATGTAATGGCACCTGCAGCCAATTCCATCCTATCTAGCCACAGCGTTTGCAATGTTTGCCCTCATTGTGCTGATATTAGTGTCATGGCTAAGGATGTAGCTGGAACCCCCTGGTGAAGTAATGTTAACACATTTTCAATATCCAAACTGCATATTATTTTAGTGGGAGAACTTGTGTCAAGATCTCTTTTACAACTCGATATCCGGGGTTGAACCCGACAGAGTGGTTCCCGTTTGTTGCAGCTGTAGTGACTCTATAACTGAATTATTGTCAAATACCATTTAAGAATGAACTGGAAGATGTCAGTAATCTGTATCGTATTAAATGTAACATTAACATTTAAACAAAACCGCTTCCGTCCCCTCAATAGGAATGTACTGCTTTTTTGGATGCTATCCCTGCACTCTGTAGTGAGCACATCCATGGCTTGATGTGACAACCTGAGCCGTAAGTCAATCCATTCAGAAAGTGTAAGTCAATAATTGTTTTATTATGCAGAGGCCGGTTTCATGAACTACAGTTTGAACCAGCAAAGTTTTCGTTTCTTAGAATAACCGTATACCATTGTATTATTATGCTACCTATACATATTATTATTAATTATTATTAATATTAATTAATTAATTAATATTAATACATATTATTATTAATTATTATTAATAATACATATTATTATGTATTATTATTATACAGTACGAAACCTAAAGCGAGGTCTTGCTGACTGTTTTAAGACCCGACTAATGAGGCAAAATGGAGGAAGACATAAAAGAACATTTCTCCTTTTGTCGCGAGAATGTATTTCTCCGCACTGTTGTGTCACATATTTTTGCAACCAGTGAATAAACATGAAACAAACATGTCGATATTTGATGTAGCATTGAACCATACTTTCATAATACTTTGAGATCCAATACCTATTCTGTGTTGTCATCGATCTGAACTGGATGACACCCCTGGTCTACACCAGTGGCAAAGGAGATTAGGTAAATTATTACAGGATACTTTTACTTGATTGCCATGTTACTAACATATGCCACCACCGTAGTGTAGCACCTTGAAGTTGAGCATGTAGAATATGTATATTCGCTCAATAGCCCCTAACCCATGTGGTGCACCTAGTGTATATATTTAGTTGATACCAACAAATGAAGAATTGGTAACTCATGCAAATCTCCACTAGAGATGGTATTTGGAACCTCTCACCTTAGAGCCCTTAGCATCAGTTTGTAATAACTGAATTCGACCGACCAAACTACTGGGGCAATGCTGAATACTGTTTGTTCATCATTGTGACTGAGGTAGCTTCAGCTGATAATAGCATAAGGTTGTTAACAATGGTCCACGTGTCCTTTGAGAAGTCACTACTTAGCACAGTATCAGTTCCTTGATTTGCTCAGCTGAATCATAGCTACTATATTGCCAGTTACTTTTGATGAAATAGAGTTAGTTTTATAACAGGTTGCTATTAACTCCAATATCTTGCCACAGGACAGAGTCATAGGCTAATTAATAGTTAAAGATAAATCCCAATGACCAACAAACAGTTTATCCCATTCCGCAATGTTTTACTGTTATTAGTACAGTTATATTGTCTTTGATAACCTCTGTAATGGGAACTGCATGAAATGGATCTTTGAGACCCTTATGAATCTGTTGTTAGTCAGGAAAATTAGTTTTCATATTCAGAAAGTTCATATACCCGACATTCTCCATTTTTCATAATAAACAGGCCACTCCTGCCTTATTCCATGGGTGCTTTGCATGAGAACAAGGGGTCACAGTCTAAGGATAAGGGGGAATTCCTTTAGGACCGAGATGAGGAAAACATTCTTTACACAGAGAATGGTGAGTCTCTGGAATTCTCTGCCACAGAAGGTAGTTGAGGCCAGTTCATTGGCTATATTTAAGAGGGCGTTAGATGTGGCACTTGTGGCTAAAGGGATCAGGGGGTATGGAGAGAAGGCAGGTATGGGATACTGAGTTGGATGATCAGCCATGATCATATTGAATGGCGGTGCAGGCTCGAAGGGCCGAATGGCCTACTCCTGCACCTATTTTTCTATGTTTCTATGTTTCTAGAACACTAGCCCGATTTCCGAATCTAATCTTCAAAGACAACCCTGGCCATAATCCAAACTTGCTTGGAATATTAGTACTGTGCCTCTAAGCAGATTTTTTATCCTTTGTGTGTTTGTACAAGTGTAAATATTACAACTTGTGAGTGGTGCACTTACCCATGTTTCGGAAGTGCCAGACCCACTTTGTTGAGTAGAGTTGGTACGTGCGTGGAACTTCTGCCCAGCTGTCATGCTGCCCGCAGCTCCAGTGAACTGCCTACTGCTGATGAGCGCCTGGGGTGTGTTCTGAAATGATGAACCTTTGCCTGCTGTTGGCCTTAATTGATTAATCTACCAGGTTTTCTCCCCTGTTCAATAGGCCTTACCTGAATAACAGATTCGGCGGCTGGCTATCACATCCCCTTGTTGCCGCTGGTCACCGACGGCACAAATGTGCTCTAGTATATTCCATCAACCTCTTTAGAGCCTGGAGTCAATTATATCTTGGCCTTTTGCACTCCTCTCCTGAGAGAGGGTGATTCGTAGGCAGCCCTAAACAGGCGCTGCCGCAGGCCGCAGGATACCTATGCTGATATGACCCCATTTGACCTGTACCCGAATGGAACATTCTGCTGGGATGGCAACTTTGTTGGCAGGAAACGGTACCTCTGACATGTGCCCTTCATCCCTTGGGGTATGCAACATGGCCATACCCTGGGACTCGGCATCAGCAGGATACTGATCCGTCTTGGTCTCTGCCTCCAAGAGGGAGACCTGAAGCAGCTCTGTTAACTGGCGCTGCTGATGCGGCCTGCAGAGATGGAACATCTGGCTCAACCTTACCATCAGAGTCGGGGTCAGAGCTAAGATGACCCATGGCACATGCCTCATCACCATGGGGGTGCTATCAAGCAGCTCTCTACTAGGTGCTGCTGGCGCCTTTTGTTCAGGGTGGTGCTGACACTCCTCCTGCTGGCGTGTGCCCTGCTGTAGCTCTGTATGCTATAGTTGCTGCATTTGGGATAGTCGTTTCAAACACACTATCCAGCCCCGGTGAGGAATCATCCCCCGACTCCGTGGGCCTATTATTTTGCTATCCAGCCCCAGCGGGGAATCTTCCCCCAATTCCGTGGGCCTAGCAGACTTATGTGTTACTTTGAGCAACCCTGTCCCAGACATTGCTGGTGCTGCCTCTCGTAGAGGCCGGTGCTTTTTGACATGAAACAGCCCTGCCAGTCTGGTGCTTGTGCCAATGCGCTGACGTACTGGCATGCATGCACACTGGCGGGGTTCTTCACGGAATCACTCACATGACTCTGAAATAAAAATGCCAATTAGATAGCCCAGGTGAGTCCACCCTTAAAGCCATACCTAATTCTTTGAGCCCTGTTTCCATGAGAAACAAGAGAACCATCCTCGTGTGCGCAGCCTGCAAAACATGGCATGCATTCATGTTCTCCAGAGATGCTGCCTGATCCGCTGAGTTACTCCAGCTCTTTCTGTCCTTTTGAGTAAACCAACATTTGCACTTCCTTGTTTCAACAATAGAGAATAGACAATAGACAATAGGTGCAGGTGTAGGCCATTCAACCCTTCGAGTCAGCACCGCCATTCAATGTGATGATGGCTGATCATCCCCAATCGGTACCCCATTCCTACCTACTCCCCATATCCCCTGACTCCACCATTTTTAAGAGCCCTATCTAGCTCTGTCTTGAAATCATCCAGGGAACCTGCCTTCACTGCCCTCCACGACAAACATTTTGTAACTTTTAATGAGATCTCCTCTCTTTGTTTTCCAAACTCCAGAAAATACAAACCCAGTCTACAGTGCATTCAGAAAGTATTCAGACCCCTTCACTTTTTCCACAATTTGTTACGTTACAGCCTTCTTTTTAAATGGATTAAATTATTATTTTTTATCATCAATTTACGCACAATACCCCAGACTGAAGAAGCAAAAATGGGTGTTTAGAAATGTTTGCAATTTAAAAATAAATAACTGAAATATCACATTTACATAAATATTCAGATCCTTTGCTATGACACTTAAAATTGAGTTAATCCTGTTCCCATTGATTTCTACAACTTGATTGGAGTCCTCCAATGGTAAATTAAATTGATTGACCATGATTTGGAATGGCACACACCTGTGTATATAAGGTTCCACAATTGACAGTGCATGTCAGAGCAAAAACCAAGCCATGAAGACGAAGGAATTGTCCGTAGACCTCTGAGACAGGATTGTGTCGAGACACAGATCTGGGGAAGGGTATAAAACAATTTCTGCAGCATTGCAGGTCCCGAAGAGCACAGTGGCCTCCGTCATTCCTAAATGGAAGAACTTTGGAACCACCAGGACTCTTCATAGAGCTGGCCGCACGGCCAAACTGAGCAATCAGGGAGAAGGGACTTGGTGAGGGAGGTGACCAAGAACCCGATAGTCACTCTGACAGAGCTCCAGAGTTCCTCTGTGGAGATGGGAGAACCTTCCAGAAGGACAACTATATCTGCAACAGTCCACAAATCAGGCATTTATATTAGAGTGGCCAGAAGAAAGCCACTCCACCGTAAAAGGCACATGACAGCCCGCTTGGAGTTTACCAAAAGGCATGAGAAAGAAGATTATCTGGTCTGATGAAACCAAGATTGAACTCTTTGGCCTGGATGCAAAGCGTCAAGTCTGGAAGAAACCAGACACTGCTCGTCACCTGGCCAATACTTTACCTACGGTGAAGTATGGTGATGGCAGCATAATGCTGTGCGGACATTTTTCAGTGGCAGGAATTGGGAGACCAATCAGTATTGAGGGAAAGATGAGCAGAGAAAAGTACAGAGAGATCCTTGATGAAAACCTGTTCCAGAGCATTCTAGATCTCAGATTGGGTTAGAGGTTCACCTTCCAACAGGACAATGACCCTAAGCCTACAGCCAAGCCGACACACATGGCTTTGTGACAAGTCTGTGAATGTCCTTCAGTGGCCCAGCCAGAGCACGGACTTGAACCCGATTGAACATCTCTGGAGGGACCTGAAAATAGCTCCCTATCCAACCTGACAGAGCTTGAGAGGGTCTGCAGAGAAGAATGGGAGAAATGACCCAAATACATGTGTGCCAAGCTTGTAGCGTTTTACCAAGAAGACTTGAGGCTGTAATCGCTGCCAAAGGTGCCTCAACAAAGTACTAAGGGTCTGAATACCTAAGTAAATGTGATATTTCAGTTATTTCTTTTTAATTACGTTGCAAAAATTTCTAAACCTCTTTTTGCTTTTTTTATTATGGGGTATTGTGAGTAGATTTATGATAAATAAAATGAATGTAATCCATTTTAGAATATGGCTGTAATGTAACAAAATGTGGAAAAAGTGAAGGGGTCTGAATACTTTCTGAATGCACTGTACATCATGGTTCCTCACACGATGAACCCGTTGTCTCTGAACTGGCCTACTGAATCTTCGCTGCGAAGCTAAAATGAGAAGTTTACCCTTTGTTTGGCTAAGAAGACCAAATCTGCACACAATATTCCTGTGCAATCCCAGAGTTGCAGTAAAGCATCTTAACTCTTTCACTCAAAATTTGTAATTAAAGCCAACATACTGTTTTCCCTTTGAAACATTTGCTGCACCTGATGTAGGCTTTCAGTGATTTGTGAGCCAAAAAAACATAGGTCCCTTTGAACATCCACATCATCCAAACCTCACCATTTAAAAATATTCTATTCTTTTGTCCTGTACCCAAAGGTGGATAGCTACACACTTTTTTACTTAATATTGCACCTGTCATTATTTCAATTCATTTAGCTTGTCTATGTTCCCTTGGAAACCTCTTTGTATATTTTTTCCTACTCACAATTAAATCTAGTTTCGTATTACCAGTATTTTGGAAATATAACTATTTCTTTCAGTGGCAGTGGATACCTTAGGGTTGACTCTACTGACAGCACCCCAATGCTCGAGGCATCATTATGGGCATAGCTGGTCACTCAATCTGTGTCTGGGACCTTGAAGCATAGACATGTCCATGGTGTGTTTGTGGGCACCACTTTTCACCTGAACCTTTCTAATGAACATTGGATTTGGAGGCTCATATCTACCATGGCTGCCATTATGTTCTGGCAGAAGAGCTCTAGCCATAGTCTTCTCTGGACTATTCTCACAGTTGTCAAGATAACACTAACTCTCAACTTTCTTGCCACACGATCTTTTTCATGCTGATGCAGCAGAACTCATCAGCATCTCCCAACTTGCTGCTAGCTGTAGATTGTAGCCACCTCCCAAGCTCTCTACTTCTGAAGAGATGATTTAATCTAGGGACACAAACTGCTGGAGTAATTCAGCAGGTCAGGCAGCATCTCTGGAGAGTATGGATAGCTGATGTTTTGTGTTGAGACCCTTCTTCAGACTGATCCTACTTTGATTTTGATGAGGAATGGATTGCACTTTGGCCACTTAGATTCATCAGGATCAGTATTACAGGATAATAGTATGGTGAATTTTCATAAAACTCTGTTTTAAGTGTCAAATAGGTCTGGAGGACACATTATTGGCACAAATGCTGAATACAAAATTCAAGTCAGCTACTTTACCCACTAATCAAAATCAGATTTATTTCTGAATTAATTAGATGCATGCAACCATTGACTGTACTCAAGTGACCATAAGGACTCCCCTTAATAACCTGGATCTTTACACTCCAATGCTTTGTCAATTACAAGTGTTTCCTCATGCCATGTCAAATTTCAGGGAGACATATGATTTCTTCAACTTGAAGGAAAGTCAGACATTTTCAGGCATTGAAACACTCAGAGGGATTAAACATTTTGGAAACAAAGCTATTACTGTTGCCTTGTTGATTCATGTCAGGCTTTCACCATCCACACCCATTGGAACGCAACTACAACGACAGCCAAATATTGGGACTGTAGTGAAAACATTACAAGTTTCCCGAAGCTCAATTTTCATTCCTTGCATCAACCCTGGGGCTGCTTCCATGAAACGCCAATTATGTGGTAACATAGAAAATAGGCGCAGGCTTAGGACATTCGGCATTTCAAGCCAGAATGGTCCTTTGCATTTTGTCACCAATCATTGACAGCATCAGTGACCTTTGCAGCAATAGACTAGGCCAAAAGCATTCAGGGTGCAAGGCTTCTCCAGCTCTGGTGTATCTCCTGTTAAGCCTTATTAGTCTATCACACAATCCCACCATTGCTGGGTGCACAAGACATTCTTCAAGAAAGGATCACTCTCCCTTTCTGAGAATTGTAGATTTCTCCCCCGTCTCTCACTCTCATGGCAGCCACTGAATGGGTTCAGCGATGGGTGGTGTATCTTTAAGCATTGGCTCCATGCTGTGATTGCAGTGCAGCCAAGTGTCAGTAGGTTTACACAGATGAACCCGGGTCAATCCCATATTGGTGCTCGATTCTGGGCATAAATAATCCTAAAAAAAACACAGTCCTGGAGGAATTCAATGGGCCAGACAGCACTTGGGGAGGGAAAGGAGAGTCGACTTTTTGGGTCGGACCTTTCTTCAGAATCAATGCTAAAGGTGTTTGGAACCAGATTTGTCCAATTTCATGGTTTTGGTGGGAGGAAAGACCAGATTTTGTATTAACACTATCCTGACCATTTTGGACATAATAAAAATATGTGCAATTCAATTCCTAGGCATTCCTCTTTGACTGAGATTTCAATTATCTCCAAAATCTTGTTTGATTCTGGTTCTGTGATGCTCAGTGAACATGAATGAACATGCCGCATAAATACAACTTACTTCTATTGTTGTTAGCAGTTTCTACCAATACTCCACCATTCATTCAAAGCTGCTGCTGAGATTATAAAATCAGTACTGTTAGCTTCAAGAAGTCATCACAATGGGAATCAGAAATCTGTAGGAGAAAAACGACAGAACAAATTGGAAACAAATATATTCACGTCAAGCAAAAAACATTCTTGAGTACCACTAGACCATACTCAGGCATGTCTGGCGTTGCCATGGCCTCACATTATGTGGTCTATACAAGCATTGTTTCCACTTGTCTCTGACCTTAAGTGTTGCTCATAACATAGTGACTTACATGGTTAAACAGTGAACTTTGTATCATTAAACTCAAACCATTTTCAAAT
The DNA here is from genome assembly GCA_963514005.1 of Raja brachyura. The sequence continues at coordinate 89,764,371 of OY740782.1, forward strand.
TTGGTATATTTCTAGCATTTAGTTTTTCTGTACAAGGTTTACTGGCAGATGGCAACCAACAATGTATTTATATATTTGTATCATGATCCTTGATGTTCCTCTCCTAAAACAATGTTAACTAACTGCTGCCTAAAACCTGTGTTTGTAATTGAAGACATTTACAGCAAATGTCAAATATGTTACTTTTTCGTATAGGTAAAATATGATGGATAGATGAAAGAATTGCGTTGATTCTTCGTTGCACACCTTATCGCCTCTCTATTTTTGTGCTTACTCTTTTTAAAATGAAATATTGTTTCATGTATTATTTTAAAATGTTGTAACTGAAATGAAATGCACATCTCTTCAATGGTCCTCCAAATCTTTGTAAATCCCTATCATAGTTATTTCTTCCTGATAACTTTACAGAGAAAATGGTGGGTTTAGGACAAAGCTTTAAGTGTTTATTTGCCATTTCAGTGTGTGGATAGAAAACAGTTCATGTTAATTTAATTTGCCTTCCAAATGATAGCAGCAGTATAAAAATGGTTGCTCTCATTCTTGTAATCAGTTGCTCAGAGCACAAGGGCAGCATTCCCTCGTGTCTCATCTGTGAACTAATCTTTCATTTCATAGCAGATCTTTCCATATCAAACAACAGAAATGGCTCAATTTGCATGACAGGATTTGTAACGGGGCAAATCTAGTGTCAAACTCGATTAAAGATTACACTAGAGAGCTATCATAATCAGCACTCTAATGAGCCTAAGGAGTACATATAAAGTCTCCCCTCTTTGTCATTCTAGTCATGTAAAAAGGGAATGTGTTTCTTTTCATCCACAATCCAGTTCTTTATTTTGCTCATTATGCCCTGTGTGGATCGCAAGTCATGTCAGGCTGGTTTCAGAGGGGGAGAATGGGGAATAATAAAGCAAACATCACTTCACAAATGACACTGCTTGGTATAAGCCAACGTTTGAAGCCCTAATTCTTCTAATCTGCAAAATAGTGAATACTAATGGGTTTTTGCTTTTGTGACTGCTGATGCATATAAAGAAAAACTTTAATGAGCTGCCTGAGTTGTGCTTACAGATACCTGTCAAATGTCTGTCATTTTAGCTATCATTCGTGCATTTTAAGGTAGGGAACAGCCAAAGGATGACAGTATTTGTGCAAGCATTCTTCATACTAAATTGTGCAATTTTTCCCATGTCATAATTTTATCATAACCAGCAAGCTAGGTGCTTTTAAAGATGGGGGAAAAGGGATGTACTCTCTCTGACAAACTGTCTTGTAACAATTCAGACAATTCTTGTTCTCAAATGGATATTGTGTTATGCCAAATCCACATATAATCACAAAAAGGTTTCAAACCTCAGACTATACTTAAGTCACAGAATCTTTTCCCTTCAAGTTGTTTCTAAACAATACATAAATCTTGGTCACAATTATTACAAATCTCTTCGGTACTGCATCCTGTGTCTCTGAAAGCTACCTCCCTGACCTAGTCAGTGTACCTCTGATCTTCTGCACCCCAGA